>JARQOD010000001.1:50906954-50953257 GCA_033576555.1 Oophaga sylvatica
GGGGTGACGGGACAGGTGAGGGGCCCAGCGGGGGGCGATGTCTGCTGCTCATCCTCTACTGTTCAGGTACTGTGTGAGTATGGGGTGCAGGGATTGTGGGGGCTACGAGGCTAGATCCCCCCTCAGGTGCAGGGATCCACTGGCTGTGATCTCAGATCACTCCCCCCCATAAGATGCAGGGATCTACTGGCTGTGATCTCAATCTCCCCCTCTATGTGCAGGGATCTACTGTATGTGATCTCAGATCTCTCCCCCACTGAGGTGCAGGGATCCACTGGCTGTGATCTTAGATCACTCCCCCCATAAGGTGCAGGGATCTACTGGCTGTGATCTCAATCTCCCCCTCTATGTGCAGGGATCTACTGGCTGTGATCTCAGATCTCTCCCCCACTGAGGTGCAGGGATCCACTGGCTGTGATCTCAGATCACTTCCCCCATAAGGTGCAGGGATCTACTGATTGCGATCTCAGATCTCCCCTCTATGTGCAGGGATCTACTGGCTGTGATCTCAGATCTCCCCCCTCTATGTGCAGGGATCTACTGGCAGTGATCTCATATCCCCACCTCCCTGAGGGGGATCTGTCGCAGGGTTCTCCTTTGCAGGTCGCTTCTGGCCGCTGTTTTAATATTACTCCTCTGTTACTGAGAAATCAGTGTGAAATAATATGCAAATAAGGCTGAAGAGCTATGGTAGATCTGAAGCCTCTGTCACTCCAGCTCTATTCCCCTTCCCTGCCTCCTCCTGCTTGACTGACAGCTCTGCTGCTTGAATTCACACAATAGAGGCCTCTGCGCTCTGTTAAAGTGCTCCTGTGATCAGGATTGTGCTCAGTAACTACAGACAATGTCAGGTCGGTGCCGCTATACTGATTACACTGATACCTGTCAGCAGGATTGTGCTCAGTGACTACAGACAGTGTCAGGTCAGCGCCGTTATACTGATCACACTGATACCTGTCAGCAGGATTGTGCTCAGTGACTACAGGCAGTGTCAGGTCAGCGCCGTTATACTGATTAGGCCGGGATCACACATGCGACGAAGTCGTCCGACACTCGCATATGAAATCCCAGCTCTGGCGCCGGCACTCGGGAGTGGAGCGAGCGGCTGCATAGAAATGCATGCAGCCACTCGCTCCTCTCCCGAGTGCCGGCGCCAGAGCTAGGATTTCACATGCGAGTGTCGGACGACTTCGTCGCATGTGTGATCCCGGCCTTAAACTGATACCTGTCAGCAGGATTGTGCTCAGTGACTACAGGCAGTGTCAGGTCGGTGCCGTTATACTGATTACACTGATACCTGTCAGCAGGATTGTGCTCAGTGACTCAGGGGGTTGGGGTGACACCATTATATACCGCACCGGGTGACACCAGCCCTAGCAACGCCACTGCCCGGGTATATTTTGTAGTATTTTGCCAGAGGACTTGCATTAAAAAATGCTAGCCATTTATCCATTGTTGATGGAAATAAAGAAATCTCCAGTAAAAAAGCTAAGAAAATGCTTAAAAAAATAATGGCATTTCTTGAAGAGTCTTCCTTTTAAAAAAAAAACTCAGCAAATTCACTTGCCTGAAAAAGATGCTCTGTGCATAATCATATAAAGAAAATAGAAATAAAAGAACAGAAACCTATGAATTAGGACGAAAATAATATATATCAGCTTCACTATCAATTTTAATTACAGAAATAATAAATAGGTAATACAATCCCTTAATAGACCATAGTTGGAATACTAGCCCTTCAGACAAGCGTTAGAGGGCCAGTATATACGTTCTAATCAGCTTTTATTTGATTTTATAATATGATGGGTTGAGGCAATGTCTTATATAATGGCCTGTAATAACATTTTAGAAGGAAAATTATAATCTACAAACATTACAGTTATATAGTTGTAACAAGATCAACAAATCGAAAATTTTGTGCAATTTTTGTAAATTGTAATTTAATGTGTAATCATTGAATACCTTGACCTAAAAAAACAACAACTCTTTTCTAACTTATGTAGTAAGTAAAGCATTTATATGATTAGGTGGGGGCTTATATACAAAAGTGATTCTTCATAAGGAACATTTCAAATAATTAATGTTCTGTATGTCAATTAGAGCATAATGAGAGTGCTACATTATTATCAGCCAACAAACGGAAGAATTTTTCATTAAGGAATGATTCAATAAACTCCCCTGTTTACTAATGACCCTGGTAACTTTATTTTATTTTATCTTCATATAAAGTTTATATACACTGCTCAAAAAAATAAAGGGAACACTTAAACAACAGAATATAACTCCAAGTAAATCAAACTTCTGTGAAATCAAACTGTCCACTTAGGAAGCAACACTGATTGACAATCAATTTCACATGCTGTTGTGCAAATGCAATAGGCAACAGATGGAAATTATTGGCAATTATCAAGACACACTGAATAAACTAGTGGTTCTGCCACTGAGCACATCTCAGTACCAATGCTTTCTGGCTGTTGTTTTGAAAGTTGGTTGTGCTTTCACACTCGTGGTAGCATGAGACGGACTCTACAACCCACACAAGTGGCTCAGGTAGTGCAGCTCATCCAGGATGGCACATCAATGCGAGCTGTGGCAAGATTTGCTGTGTCTGTCAGCATAGTGTCCAGAGACTGGAGGCGCTACCAGGAGATAGGCCAGTACACCAGGAGATGTAGAGGGGGCCATAGGAGGGCAACAACCCAGCAGCAGGATCGCTATCTCCGCCTTTGTGCAAGGAGGAACAGTAGGAGCACTGCTAGAGCCCTGCAAAATGACCTCCAGCAGGCCACAAATGTTTAGAAACCGACTCCATGAGGATGGTCTGAGTGCCCGACGTCCACAGATGGGGATTGTACTCACATCCCAACACTGTGCAGGGCGCTTGGCATTTGCCACAGAACACCAGAATTGGCAAATGTGCCACTGGTGCCCTGTGCTCTTCACAGATGAAAGCAGGTTCACACTGAGCACATGTGACAGACGTGACAGAGTCTGGAGTCGCCGTGGAGAGCGATCTGCTGCCTGCAACATCCTTCAGTATGACCGGTTTGGCAGTGGTCAGTAATGATGTGGGGTGGCATTTCCTTAGAGGGCCGTACAGCCCTCCATGTGCTTGCCAGAGGTAGCCTGACTGTACCAAGATGAATCCTCAGACCCCTTGTGAGACATATGCTTTTGCGGTTGACCCTGGATTCCTCCTAATGCAGGACAATGCCAGACTTCATGTGGCTGGAGTGTGTCAGCGGTTCATGCAAGATGAAAGCATTGAAGCTATGGACTGGCCCGCCCGTTCCACAGACCGAATCTGATTGATCACATCTGGGACTTCATGTCTCGCTCCATCCACCAACGTCACATTGCACCACAGACTTCCAGAGTTGGTGGATGCTTTAATAATAATAATCTTATTTTTATATAGCGCTAACAGATTCCGCAGCGCTTACAGTTTTGCACACATTATCATGTCTGTCCCCGATGGGCTCACAATCTAGATTCCCTATCAGTATGTTTTTTTGGAGTGTGGGAGGAAACCGAGATACCCGGAGGAAACCCACGCAAACACGGGAGAAATACAAACTCCTTGCAGATGTTGTCCTAGGTGGGATTCGAACCCAGGACTCCAGCGCTGCAAGGCTGTAGTGCTATCCACTGAGCCACCGTGCTGCCCTATAGTCCAGGTCTGGGAGGAGATCCCTCAGGAGACCATCCACCGCCTCATCAGGAGCATGCCCAGGCATTGTAGGGAGGTCATACAGGCATGTGGAGGCCACACACACTACTGAGCATCATTTTGACTTTTTTTAAGAACATTACATTCCACTTTAATTTTGTGGGTGTCTCCAAATCCAGGCCTCCATTAGTTAATAAATTTGATTTCCATTGATGATTTTTGTGTGATTTTGTTGTCAGCACATTCAACTTTATACAGAACAAAGTATTCAATGAGAATATTTTATTCATTCAGATCTAGGATGTGTTATTTAAATGTTCCCTTTATTTTTTTGAGCAGTGTATATATAATATATATATATATATATATATATATTCTAAAAACCTTCATGTACTTAAGATTGTTACACTCAATACATTGAATCCATTACAAATAGTGTGGCATCAGTAAATTGAGCCATAACAGGGTGCAGATTAATAGACCAATGTTCTAAAAGCATACAAAATCCATATTCATATTGATCCTGATAACTTTGTAACTAATCATTCTGTTTTCTGTATTGTAAATCATGGAACATTATTTGCTGATGGTGAAGCTTTTCGTTCAATAAAAGATGATGTAACACACATCGACAACAGAAAATGATCAGTGAAGAGCACATTTAATGACTATAAGAAATGTTATGCTGATATTTTGGTTTAAAAGAATAATAAAATGCATACATTTTTGGTTTAATTAGGTTTACAAGCTTTTGTGTAACCACTTCTATAGGTATATAAAATTCATTTAAGAGGACCTTTCATCAAATTTTTCATGCTGAACTCGACTTATAATGTTATAGAGTCTGGAAAGTAGAATACAATATTAGTTACCTTTTTAATTTCACCTTTATCTTGTGGAGATATTAGCTATCAAAGTATTTGGCACCTATTGATTTTATTTTTGTTACAATTGGGTGTTATAAGATTGTTTTCACTGGGTCATGTACTTCTTCCCTCTGTAAAATGTTACCCAATCATATTCGGTCAGCAATACACAACAGAAAAAAAAACATGCCTGCATGTGTCAAACAGCCTTGATCGCTTGTTCTAACCTTGTGCATGGTTAGAAAGTGCTGGGACTAGAACACAAATGACTAATATCATTCAGATAAGCTGCCAGCAGTCAGTGTGATGGGAGGAACAGTACAGCTGAGGTTTGCTGTGGCACAATACAAACTCTTTTATCAACTATCTTCCTTTCATAGCACTGTCACTTCTGCTGTACCACTCCTCCCTCCACGCTACCTGTCCTGATCTAGGAGCTCAAAGTGTCAGCTATCAGTTACAGCATGTCTGTTACATTCAGGGCAACCTGTAATCGCTCTGCAGCTAGATCAGAGCAGGGTGCCAATAAATCTCACAAAAGAGTAGGCCAGGATTAGAGCAGAACAGACAGGTTATTCCTGTGTGAGATGTATGATAGACAGCTCTCATCTCCATGCATAGCACAAGTTACTGTGCGTACAACATACAAAAAAAGGTTGCACTCTATCGTGCCAAAGCAAGTCAATGTGAAATATGAAACATGAATAGCAATATGGCTTTTGAATATTAGAAAAAAATGAATGAGACGCTTTGCACAAAATTTGGCCAAATAATGCCTGCCCATACACCAACGTCAAGGTGGTCTCAGAACGTATGGGTCCCTGTCTATGTGAACATACCTCTATTAGGCTGATATCTGAATTCCTGAGTGAATGTGGACACCTCTGTCAGTAAAGCTTGCCTTTTCTGGGTGAGCAGGAACCTGCTATAATTAAAATCACCACATGGTGATGGGCGGAGTGCTCGGTCAGTAAACTAACATAGAAGTAAAAGAAAACTGACTGGCACATCCAAACCAGTGTGAATTAGGTGCAAACCAGGAGCAGCTACCTCCATAGACAATATACAAAAAAAGGTTGCACTCTATCGTGCCAAAGCAAGTCAATGTGAAATATGAAACATGAATAGCAATATGGCTTTTGAATATTAGAAAAAATGAATGAGACGCTTTGCACAAAATTTGGCCAAATAATGCCTGCCCATACACCAACGTCAAGGTGGTCTCAGAACGTGGTCTCAGAACGTGGTCTCAGAACGTGGTCTCAGAACGCTCATCACCACATGGTGATGGGCGGAGTGCTCGGTCAGTAAACTAAGGAGGTAGCTGCTCCTGGTTTGCACCTAATTCACACTGGTTTGGATGTGCCAGTCAGTTTTCTTTTACTTCTATGTTAGTTTACTGACCGAGCACTCCGCCCATCACCATGTGGTGATTTTAATTATAGCAGGTTCCTGCTCACCCAGAAAAGGCAAGCTTTACTGACAGAGGTGTCCACATTCACCCAGGAATTCAGATATCAGCCTAATAGAGGTATGTTCACATAGACAGGGACCCATACGTTTTGAGACCACCTTGACGTTGGTGTATGGGCAGGCATTATTTGGCCAAATTTTGTGCAAAGCGTCTCATTCATTTTTTTCTAATATTCAAAAGCCATATTGCTATTCATGTTTCATATTTCACATTGACTTGCTTTGGCACGATAGAGTGCAACCTTTTTTTGTATATTGTCTATGGAGGTAGCTGCTCCTGGTTTGCACCTAATTCACACTGGTTTGGATGTGCCAGTCAGTTTTCTTTTACTTCTATGTTAGTTTACTGACCGAGCACTCCGCCCATCACCATGTGGTGATTTTAATTATAGCAGGTTCCTGCTCACCCAGAAAAGGCAAGCTTTACTGACAGAGGTGTCCACATTCACCCAGGAATTCAGATATCAGCCTAATAGAGGTATGTTCACATAGACAGGGACCCATACGTTCTGAGACCACCTTGACGTTGGTGTATGGGCAGGCATTATTTGGCCAAATTTTGTGCAAAGCGTCTCATTCATTTTTTTCTAATATTCAAAAGCCATATTGCTATTCATGTTTCATATTTCACATTGACTTGCTTTGGCACGATAGAGTGCAACCTTTTTTTGTATATTGTCTATGGAGGTAGCTGCTCCTGGTTTGCACCTAATTCACACTGGTTTGGATGTGCCAGTCAGTTTTCTTTTACTGTGCGTACAACAGACATAAGTCTGACCACTGGACAGGCAGTGTGAGCAAAAGCGACGGAACATCAGAGGTGTACTTATTAATCATGCACAAGGAAATAAGAAATGTCCGTCATACATCTTGCACACTGAGAATGCTGCTCTAAGCTATTGTGAAAAGTGCTCTTTTTCTGCTTGGTTGCTGCCTGCGTACACGCCCCCAGTGAAAGCTATGTGACAAGGCCCACTTGGGCTTAGTGTAGATTAACTCATAAAGTGCCAAATAGTTTGACTGCTAATATCTCAGCAATAGAGAGGCAAATAAAAAAAGCTAATTAAATATGCACAGAGGACCTGTCACCAGGACATAAGTAGCCACTTTTTAATCTTATTTTATTCACACTGCACCACTGCTCCCTTGAGTATTATATTTGTTTGATTTTTGTTTTTGCTTTATTTTACATCTGCCATATGGTTCCAGAGATATGAGCCATTTTAATTAGTGCTAACTTTTCTAAAATCATCACAAAAGGTGGAGGAGCCCTCAGGATTCTCTGGGGCGTGTTTTTACTGCTCTTCAAGATTATTCTGTGAGCAACAATCCCTTGGTGAAGACCATAAAAATTATCATTAAATAAAAATGTCCATATCTTTGCAAATGCATAGTAGTGATGAGAAAGAACGCTTGTCACTGCTCTTTAATCGCTCGGGCATCAGTGTGTTCAGGATGCTCATTACTCAGCGAGTACTTTTTAAATGTTTGAGCGGGCGCTTGATTTCCTGCCCCACATGTTTGGCGTTTTGCAGGCAGCCAGTGAACATGTGGGGATTGCCTAATAGTCACTGTAATGCCGTAGCCATCTTGGTTGTGGCATTACTGTGATTGGCTAGCCACATAGTGCCATGCTCGGCACACTGCACCCTAGACACAGGCAAAGTAGGTAAAGGTGATGATAAAGAGGGATAAAATTGTAGCTGTGTATTAGCCAGGGATTCAACCACATTTATACTTCTGTGAAGTACAAAAACAGTACACTGCTGTTAGCAGCACTTAGGGAGATACTGTGCTGAAGGGTTAGTGTAGAAGAGGATCACGTGAATGGCTTGTCTTTTATGATGCAGCCTGCAACAGATACCAGAATCTCTTTTCAGGGCAAATAATATTATTTTTGCTCTTAATCCTGAAAATTTTTCTGAACAGGGAAATATTATACACCATTTTTACTGCTGCAGTTGTGCATCAAAAGCATGCAGCCAGACTTGATTGAATCTCAATAGCAATGCTGTGTTTACACTGCAGTCTCATGCATTCATGTCAATTGGGCAAATTTGACTGACATTGTAATAATGCAATTTCTTTGAGAAGTGAAATTTTGTACGACATTTATCGTGCCACAAATCTGCCTCAAAACTCACAAAAAAAGCAAATGCATTGCTAAATTTACACTGCAGTCTCATAGGGCCATCTGAATTGTGCAAATTTGCGTGGCATTATAATACAGCCTTTTTTTTGAGCTGTGAAATTTTATAAGGCATTTAGCATGCTATAATTGGGCCTCAAAATCACTCCCCAAAAAATTGTTTGTTAAATAAATCGCATAGCTATATTTATACTGCAGTTCCATACGTCATCTCAATTGGGCACATTTTGCAGGCATTGTAATAGTGCAATTTTTACCAGCAGAGACATTTTATATGTCATTTATCAAGTTAGAATTGGGCCTCGCCCTCACATCCCCACCAAAAAAAAATTGTTTGTTAAAAAAATTGCATTGCTATATTGATACTGCTGTCTTATATGTTCATCAGAAGTCGGCACATTTTGCTGACATTGTAATACTCCATTTTTTTCTGCAGTGACATTTTATATGACATTTATCACGCTATAGTTGGGCCTCAAATCCCCCAAAAATTGTTTGGTTACAATAGCATTGCTATTAGTGTTGAGCGATACTTTCCGATATCCAAAAATATCGGATCGGAATGGTATCGCCGATATCACTAAAATATCGGCGATACCCGATACCGATTCCGGAAGTCCCATGTAAGTCTATGGGAACAAACTATCGCAACTAAAAAAACACTTTCTTTCCTTGTAAACACAAAATATACACACATAGAATACATATGTAGCATCGGCGTCCGGCCTCTGCCAGGCAGGGACGCCGTCCCTACCAGCGCTCTGCGTCCTCAGCGCCCGCGTCTACGCCCCCGCGTCCTCAGCACCCCAGCATCCTCGCGTCTCATCCGCCTGCGGCCGCGCGCTCCTTCCGCTGCTGGACTTAGGGCGCGCCCGCGCCCTCCCCGCTCTAAAGGAGCGCGCGCATTTTCCAATTAGTCTCCGGCCAATGCCGGAGGACTCCACCTATATTAAGGGCTTCCCCTTAATGGAGTGCCCGAGCAATGTTGTTGTTGCACTGTATACTCTGCTTCAGCCTCACTCCTTTTCCAGTTGCCTGCCTGTTACCCGTCTTTTGCTGTCTGCCATCTGACTGCAGCCCTCCCGAGTTCGACATCACCTGCATGACCCGCGATTACAGAGACCTTCCCTGCTCACTTGGAGCGATCACTGCATCCGACTGCAGCTCTATCGAAGGTTCGGACTTCATCAGCAGTGATCACCGGCTACTTCAGAGACTCTTGCCTGCTCACTTGGGAGCGATCATCTGCCATCCGACTGCAGCTTTATCCGAAGGTTCGGACATCTCCAGCAGTGATCACCGGCTACTCCAGAGACTCCTGCCTGCTCGCTTGGGAGCGATCATCTGCCATCAGACTGCAGCCTACCAGGAGGCTCCAACATCTCAGGTCGTATAAGCCTGTCTATTCAGAAACTGTCCTGGTCACTTACTGTGACAACCTGCCTGTCCAGAGACTGCCCTGGTCACTTGCTGTGACAACCTGCCTGCCCAGAGACTGCCCTGGTCACTTGCTGTGACAACCTGCCTGCCCAGAGACTGCCCTGGTCACTTGCTGTGACAACCTGCCTACCCAGAGACTGCCCTGGTCACTTGCCGTGACAACCTGCCTACCCAGAGACTGCCCTGGTCACTTCCCGTGAATTCCTGTCCGTATTCCCCGGGCGCCACCTGCTCTCTTACAAGTATACTGTCTTGTATAATAAAGCTCAGTGGTTTCACCTACCAGACCCGTTACAGTTTGCTCGGGCCATGGAACCCGGTGGCACCCAAACCCCTTCACTCCCGGAATTGTGTCATGAACTATCTCGCCAGAGGTCGCAACAGGAGGCCATCCTGGGTCACCTGCGGAACGTCAATTCCCGCCTGGACACTCTGAATTCATCACCAGCAACCACCGCTGGAGCCATGACTCATAATCCGGCAGCCTCGCTGCTTCCCAATTCCGTGGTTTCCATTCCCGGACCCCGACTTTCAGCTCCTCCTAGGTTTGGAGGCGACCCTGCTCTGGCTCGTGGTTTTATTAACCAGTGCACCCTGCATTTCAAACTCCTGGCACACCAGTTTAACTCTGACCGGGCCAAAATTGCCTTCATCATGTCCCATCTCACCGGAGAGGCTCTGGCCTGGCTCAATCCTCTCTGGAGAGAGAAGATCCTCTGGTATCTGACCTGCCTGCTTTTCTCCGGCCTTCCGGAAGGTATTCGACGAACCTGGACGGAAGACCTCCTCTGCATCATCTCTGTTGCGTCTCCGTCAGGAGAGTCTCACCGTTGGTCAATATGCCATACGGTTCGTACTCTAGCCTCAGAGTTGGCTTGGGACAATAACGCCCTGATTTCGGTCTTCTGGGAGGGTCTGTCCGGCCGTATTAAAGATGAACTTGCCGGTCGGGACATTCCAACCTCCCTTGATGATTTAATAAATCTTGCCAATCGAATTGATCTACGGTTCCAGGAACGTGCCAAAGAGGTCACCCGTGAGAGAGGGTTTCCTCGTCTTGCACCCTCGTTTCAGAGACCTATAACCCCTTCCGTTTCTCCCCAGATGCACACTGCTGAGCCTATGCAGGTCGACCAGACCAAGATGGTCAAAGCCCGTCAGGACTCACGCCGTGCCGAGAGGAGTTGCTTCTACTGTGGCAGTAAGGAGCACTGGATCCGTACCTGTCCGGAGAGGTCGGGAAACGCCTGTGTCTAGGTTCGCTCGGAGAGGTCCACCTAGACCAGAATAAATCCTCTTCATCTCTGCTGCTGTCTGTCTCTATTCTCATCGGTAAGAACCGTTACTTCGAACTGGCCCAACTTGATTCTGGAGCAGCTGGGAATCTAGTTTCACAGGCTCTAGTAGAGAAGTATCGCATTCCCACCAAACCTCTGGTTGAACCAGTATCTGTTGCTGCTGTGGATGGGGGTCTCCTACCTCGTCCCATCCAACTTATCACCGAAGCCATAACCCTGCAGGTGGGAATGTTGCATTCTGAGAGCATCTCGTTTCATGTTTTACCTGGACTCTCTCATGCTTTCTTACTAGGTCTGCCTTGGCTCCAAAAACATGCACCCGTGCTCGACTGGCAGAATGGAGAGATTCTTCGCTGGGGACAGGACTGTCATAAAACGTGTCTGGTGCCTGTCCATCCCGTCCGTTCTTCTCCTACACCTGCTAATCTACCTGGACTCCCGATTCCATATTGGTCATTCGCGGATGTCTTTAATAAAAAGGAAGCAGAGACATTACCCCCGCATAGACCATATGATTGCCCGATCGACCTGCTACCCGGTACTACGCCTCCCCGTGGGCGTATTTACCCATTGTCCGCTGCAGAGACCAGGTCGATGTCAGAATATATCGAGGAGAATTTAGCGAAAGGATTCATCCGTAAATCTACCTCCCCCGCGGGAGCAGGTTTCTTTTTTGTAAAAAAGAAAGACGGATCTCTCCGTCCCTGTATTGACTACAGAGGCCTAAATTTGATCACAGTGAAGAATAAGTACCCTCTTCCGCTCATTCCGGAGTTGTTTGATCGTCTTAGAGGGGCTAGAGTCTTCACTAAACTAGATCTTCGTGGAGCATACAACCTGGTTCGTATCCGTCGAGGAGATGAATGGAAGACGGCATTCAACACCCGGGATGGCCACTACGAGTATCTGGTTATGCCCTTTGGTCTCTGTAATGCTCCAGCAGTCTTTCAGGAGTTGGTCAATGACATCTTCCGGGACCTCCTCTACTCCTGCGTTGTGGTGTACCTTGACGACATCTTGGTCTTCTCTCCGGATCTCCAGTCTCACCGGAGGGATGTTCGTCAGGTTCTGCTCAGGCTCAGGCAGAATCACCTCTTCGCCAAATATGAGAAGTGCCTCTTTGAGCAGACCTCGCTTCCGTTTCTGGGCTACATTATCTCTCAGACAGGCCTACGAATGGATCCGGAGAAACTGTCTGCCATCGAGAAGTGGCCCCGACCAGAGGGGTTGAAGGCCATTCAGCGGTTCCTGGGATTCGCTAACTATTACCGTCTCTTCATACCGCACTTCTCTTCCAGGACTGCTCCAATCTCAGCGCTCACCCGCAAGGATGCTAACCCCAAACAGTGGACGCCCGAAGCAGAGGAGGCCTTTCTTTCCTTGAAACAAGCCTTCTCTTCCGCTCCAGTGCTGCATCGCCCGGACGGCAACAAGCAGTTCTTCCTGGAGGTGAACGCTTCCTCTGCTGGAGCCGGAGCGGTACTTACTCAAAAATCTTCATCCGGGAAGATGGTTTCCTGTGGTTTCTTCTCCAAACTCTTCTCCTCCTCCGAGCGCAACTACTCCATAGGAGATCGAGAGTTATTGGCCATTAAATTGGCATTGGAGGAGTGGCGTTACCTACTCGAGGGGGCTCTTCATCCGGTAATCATCTACACGGACCACAAAAATCTGTCTTACCTTCAGCATGCTCAGAGACTTAACCCTCGCCAAGCCCGGTGGTCCTTGTTTTTTGCCCGTTTTGATTTTCTCTTGCATTTTCGCCCGGCTGACAAAAACATCAAGGCGGATGCCTTGTCCCGGTCCTTCCTGGTGTCGGATCTCGAAGATGAGCCTAAACATATCATCGATCCCGCCAGAGTGATGCAGGTGGCTCCCGTGAGTCTAAACCGTCTCCCTCCTGGTAAGACGTTCGTATCAGAGACTGATCGGAAGAGAATTCTACATTGGGGTCATTCGTCTAAACTCGCTGGCCACGCTGGTCAGAAAAAGACCCTCCAACTCATTACCCGGCATTATTGGTGGCCTACCCTGCACAAAGACGTAATAGACTTTGTTTCTGCCTGTGTCTCCTGTGCCCGCAACAAAGTTCCGAGACACCTGCCTGCCGGCCGTCTTCTTCCGCTTCCTGTACCCGCTGCTCCCTGGCAACATATAGCCATGGACTTCATTACGGATCTGCCCGTCTCTGCCGGTTGTACGGTCATTTGGGTGGTCGCTGACCGCTTTTCCAAGATGGCTCACTTCATTCCTCTGCCAGGTCTTCCGTCTGCACCCGAGTTGGCTAAAGACTTTATCCGCCACATCTTCCGTCTCCATGGTTTGCCTCGTCACATTGTGTCGGATCGTGGGGTACAGTTCACTTCACGTTTCTGGAGAGCTACTTGTAAGTTACTAGACGTCACCTTGGATTTCTCCTCCGCTTACCACCCACAGTCCAATGGACAAGTTGAGCGAATAAATCAGAATCTGACCAGCTATCTCCGACACTTCGTTAATGCTCATCATTCTGATTGGGTGGAGCTCCTGCCTTGGGCCGAATTCTCTTACAATAATCACGAGAGCGAATCGTCCACCAAGTCTCCGTTTTTTATAGTCTTCGGTCAGCACCCTCGGATTCCTGTCCCCGTTTCCATCTCTGTGGACAATCCAGCTGCGGAATCTCTGGTTAGAGAATTCTCCTCCATCTGGGAGAGTACCCGGTCCGCACTCATTCAGTCATCCGAGCGCATGAAAAGACATGCTGACAAGAAACGTCTGGATCCTCCTCAATTCCGTCCTGGGGACAAAGTCTGGCTTTCGTCCAAATATGTTCGGCTCAAAATTCCTTCCTACAAGTTAGGTCCTCGGTTTATCGGTCCTTTTGAGGTCATCAGGCAGATCAACCCAGTGTCCTATAAACTGAAACTCCCGGCCAATTTGCGAATTCCTAACTCTTTTCATGTGTCTCTCCTCAAACCTGTGGTACTTAACTCTTTTTTCAAGTCTACAGGTACACCTCCTGCTCCAGTGTCTGCTGATGATGAATTTGAGGTAGAGAACATTCTGGCCACAAAAAGGGTAGGAAGAAAGACTTATTTTTTGGTGGATTGGAAGGGGTTTGGTCCTGAGGAGAGAACCCGGGAGCCTCGGGAGAACATCCATGCCTCTCTCATCCTAGCTAAATTTCTTTCTGGCCTAAAGAGGGGGGGGCCTAGAGGGGGGGTACTGTAGCATCGGCGTCCCGGCCCTCTGCAGGCAGGGACGCCGTTCCCCTTACCAGCGCTCTGCGTCCTCAGCGCCCCCAGCGTCCTCAGCGCCCCCAGCGTCCTCAGCACCCCCAGCATCCTCGGCGTCCTCATTCCGCCCTGCTGGGCCCGCGCGCTCCTTCCCTGCTGCTGGACTTAGGGCGCGCGCCCGCGCCCTCCCCCGCTCTTAAAGGAGCCGCGCGCATTTTCCAAATTAGTCTCCGGCCAATGCCGGAGGACTCCACCCTATATTAAGGGCTTCCTCCTTAATGGAGGTGCCCGAGCAATGTTGTTGTTGCACTGTATAACTCTGCTTCAGCCCTCAGCTCCTGTTTCCAGTTGCCTGCCTGTTACCCGTCTGTTTGCTGTCTGCCATCTGACTGCAGCCCTCCCCGGAGGTTCGGACATCACCTGCAGTGATCCCCGGCGATTACAGAGACTCTTGCCTGCTCACTTGGGAGCGATCATCTGCCATCCGACTGCAGCTCTATCCGAAGGTTCGGACTTCATCAGCAGTGATCACCGGCTACTTCAGAGACTCTTGCCTGCTCACTTGGGAGCGATCATCTGCCATCCGACTGCAGCTTTATCCGAAGGTTCGGACATCTCCAGCAGTGATCACCGGCTACTCCAGAGACTCCTGCCTGCTCGCTTGGGAGCGATCATCTGCCATCAGACTGCAGCCTACCAGGAGGCTCCAACATCTCAGGTCGTATAAGCCTGTCTATTCAGAAACTGTCCTGGTCACTTACTGTGACAACCTGCCTGTCCAGAGACTGCCCTGGTCACTTGCTGTGACAACCTGCCTGCCCAGAGACTGCCCTGGTCACTTGCTGTGACAACCTGCCTGCCCAGAGACTGCCCTGGTCACTTGCTGTGACAACCTGCCTACCCAGAGACTGCCCTGGTCACTTGCCGTGACAACCTGCCTACCCAGAGACTGCCCTGGTCACTTCCCGTGAATTCCTGTCCGTATTCCCCGGGCGCCACCTGCTCTCTTACAAGTATACTGTCTTGTATAATAAAGCTCAGTGGTTTCACCTACCAGACCCGTTACAACATATATATATATATACATGTCATTGTGACATATATATATTGTGAGACAGTGAAGGAATATGTGGTGAATGAGGTGTATATTTCACTTAAGTACCTTGCTGACTGGTATGAGCGAAAGGTGTGGCTTTGTAAACCTGGTGGTAAAGAAAGGTCACTACACCTGCCATTCAGTACACTCTTGCAGCTCAGACCTGAATCCACTCAGGTGTTGATTAGGAAGCCAGAAGTAGGTGCTTGGAAACACAGTCAGAGAGCTCATTCAGTCTGGACAAGGGGTCCAGGCACAGAAGGTGTCTCCAAGAGTGTAGGAGCTAGTTTAGCCTGGACACAGGGAGGTGTCCTGGCACAAGAAACAGTCTCCAAGAGTGTTAGAGCTGTCTTCAGCCTGGACACAGAGAGGTGTCCTGGCACAAGGAAGCAGTCTCTGTGAGCATGCATGCTGATGATTACTGAAGAGGAGGGGAGCCATCTCGTCTGGGTTAGATGTACCCCGGACACAGGAGTGTCTCTGTGAACCTCCATGCTGATGATTACCGAAGAGGAGGGGAGCCGTCTCAGTCTGGGTTAGAGGAAGGACCCCGGACACAGGAGTGTCTCTGTGAACCTCCAGCATAATGACTACTGAATAGGAGTGGACCTCTCTCAAGTCTGGACGTTGGAGTTGCCTTCAGACACAAGGAGGAGTGTCTGTGAAACTCCATACTGGTAACATATATCATATGTGTTGTTTTGGGCACAGACTGGTAGAGTCTGGGTCCCGGATAGAGAGGGCCATCTATCTAAGTGTAATTAGAGGCTAGACAAGCCCAGGTCTTTTGTTTATGCTTTGTTTTTATCTGTGTGCTGTGGACTTTAATAAAACTGGTTGCGGCCAGTTTTCACCAAACTGCTGTCTGAATGAACTGTTTCCGTGCCATTCTGTCTACCCAGACAGCGATCCTAGAGCTAAACCCCCTGGAATGTCACAATTGGCGGAGAATGCTGGGGCAGCGCAGTGGCTGATACAGTTAGTGCTGGAGTGTGTATGCAGCACAGTGGCGAGAGGCAGCATTAAAGGTTAGGTCTATTGAAATAGCAGCAAAAAAAAAAAAAAAAAAAAAGTGTGTCAGCAGAAACGTCTGTTTGGAGCAGTCTTGGAGAGACAGTGGCCCTGATAGGGTCTGCAGAGAGAAAATGTATGCACAGCAAAGCTGAACTTGTTGTGAAAATGACTGTGGAATGTGCAGCAGCAAAAGAAAAGTCTGTGGAGCAGTCTTAAAGAGACAGGAGCCCTAATAGACTTTGCAAAGGAAAAAAAAAAAAAGTGTCTGCACAGCAGAGATTAATTTTTCTATGGAAAAGACTGTAGAGTGTGTATGTCTTGAGTGAAGACTGCCGTTGTTAAGACAGAGAAGTCTGACAGCATGGATGACAGTATGGAGGCGCTGTTTGAACAAATGGCACAAGTTAATGTGCAACATAAAACTGCCGGGGTTGAGACAGATAAGTCCGGCAGTATGAAGGAGCTTATTGAGTACCTGGCCCAGGCCCAGCGGAGCCTGCAGCAGAGCATGGAGCAGCAGCGCCTGCAGCACCAGCAGCGCATGCAGCAGGCCCAGCAGCAATTCCTGCAGCAGCAGCAGGAGAATGACCGGTTGTTTTTTGAGCAGATTGCAGCTCTCAACACCTCGTCCCAGAGTAATGTTGTGAAGGTACCTGCGTTGTCCGCTGTAAAGAAGGCGGTAAGACGGTCCCTGAAAAAGATGACACCTCGTGATGATGTGGAGGTATATCTCACTAGGTTTGAGAGATTGGCAGAGAAGGAGAATCTGCCCTATCTGAATGGGCCATGATGGTCGCACCCTATCTGATTGGAGAGCCCCAAAGGGCATATGCTGACCTGAGCGAGCAGGACAGCCAAGACTATGGCAAGTTGAAAGCGGAGATTCTTACCCGGCTGGGTGTTACGGTGACAGCCCGTGCCAGGGGAGTTCATGACTGGAGATACAGTTGGGAGTCTGCAGTCAGCAGGCTTGATTATGGAGTTGAAAAGGTGATAGTGGACCGCTACACCCAAGCACGTCCTCCTGAGGTACAGCCGTCTGAGAGGTCGTCACTTCAGAGTTCCCGGACGCTGAACTCTCGCGGTAAGAGCGTTCCAGCTGTTGGGGACATGGGGTATGCTGGTAAGCGGGTTCAGGCCCGAGGGGACATGTGGGTGGGAGAGTGTGATGGACAGTGTTGGAGCTGGCGTGAAATTGCAGCCAACTGTCCAATAGAGGGGGAGCCTATGTGTTGTGATGTTGGCAGATCCCTCTCTCTCTGCGCAGAACCTGTGTGTGTGTCCACCTCAGCCGAAGAGACTGGACCACAGGGGTCCCCGGTGGTTGTAAATGACTGCCCAGCACAGGCCCTCTTGGACTCAGAGAGTCCAGTGACTTCCGTATGTGACAGCCTGATTGATAGGGACTTCATCCCTGATAAGCACCTGAGTGTGGTGTGCATCCATGGAGACACCAAAGTCTACCCAGAGACTGCCGTGGACTTGGTCCCTAAACTCGGGGAGGTTTCATATGAAGTGGGGGTAGTGAAGAGCCTGGTGCACCCCGTCATATTGGGTAATGACTTTCCCCGATCTAAGGATCTCTGGGGGAAAAATGTTTCTGATGGACAGTGTGATGAAGCTCCTATTGAGGGTGCGCAGTCCCGAGGGCGGAACACAATGCTAGTGGGATGTTAAAATTATGTGATAATGATGATGATAATGCTAATGATGATGATGATCCTGATAATGATGATGACCATGAAAATGGTGCTGATGCTGGTAATGATAGTGATGATAATACTGATCATAGTCATGATAATGATGTTGATAATAATGATGACTGTGATAGTGATGAAATTTCTTTGCAGGGGATGTTGGGAGACGAGGATGGTGGTTCTCGGGAACCGAGTGTCCCTGACTTGCCTGTGTCCTGTGACGGTTTTGAGAGTGAGCAGTGGCGAGAACCCTCTCTTAAAACAGCACAGGAAAATATGATTGTTCTAAATGAGGTTTCCCAGGAGCCTGACTCTGAGGAGAGGTTCTCTCATGTTGCCATAAACACTGAAGTCCAGGGAGAGGTCGTGAGTCAGCTCCTAGTACCTGAGCTATATAGAAGTATAGTGCTGGGGTTGTCACATGGTCACATACTTGAGGGACCAGATGATGAAGTTAATGTTGAGGATAACATGTTAACTAAGGTTCCAGATCAAGATGTGAATGAAAATGAATTGTATAACCCTGACAGTGAGCAGGATGTGAGTGAAAATGAATTGTGTGACACTGACAGTGAGCAGGATATGAATGAAAATGAAGGTATAGCCCTGACAGTGAGCCAGATGTGACTGAAGAAGTAGAGTGTGGGACGGACGGTGGGGCTTCTGGGCATGTCTTGCCAGAAGAGCCTGAAAGTGGGGAACTGGAGAAAAGTGAAAAACCCCCTATACATTCTGTGACAGCTGGTGACACAGGGTCAGTGTACCAGGGACAGGAGGTACGTGAGTTTCTGAGGAAGAGTCAGCAGAAGTGTTCTGATGTGTCGGGTCGTACTTCTCTGGCCAGGCACTATATAGAAAATGAGCCCGGCCCTAAGGTCAAGATGAAACCGTGCAGGATACCCGAGGCCCGCAGAGAGTATAGGCCTGGGAGGGTACAGGGTAGTGCGGATGCTTCAGATAAAGAGAAAGCTGATGTTGGCTATGACTCAGGTGAAGATACAAGTGACAGTGGTGGAGATGAAGCTGGTGAGGGCCATGACTGGTCCGGAGTTCACTGTCTCTGTTGGATTGTTGACCAGCCCTCCAGTCTGGATGACCAGCCCTCCGGTCTGGAGAAGAGGGAGGGGATATGTGAGACAGTGAAGGAATATGTGGTGAATGAGGTGTATATTTCACCTAAGTACCTTGCTGACTGGTATGAGCGAAAGGTGTGGCTTTGTAAACCTGGTGGTAAAGAAAGGTCACTACACCTGCCATTCAGTACACTCTTGCAGCTCAGACCTGAATCCACTCAGGTGTTGATTAGGAAGCCAGAAGTAGGTGCTTGGAAACACAGTCAGAGAGCTCATTCAGTCTGGACAAGGGGTCCAGGCACAGAAGGTGTCTCCAAGAGTGTAGGAGCTAGTTTAGCCTGGACACAGGGAGGTGTCCTGGCACAAGAAACAGTCTCCAAGAGTGTTAGAGCTGTCTTCAGCCTGGACACAGAGAGGTGTCCTGGCACAAGGAAGCAGTCTCTGTGAGCATGCATGCTGATGATTACTGAAGAGGAGGGGAGCCATCTTGTCTGGGTTAGATGTACCCCGGACACAGGAGTGTCTCTGTGAACCTCCATGCTGATGATTACCGAAGAGGAGGGGAGCCGTCTCAGTCTGGGTTAGAGGAAGGACCCCGGACACAGGAGTGTCTCTGTGAACCTCCAGCATAATGACTACTGAATAGGAGTGGACCTCTCTCAAGTCTGGACGTTGGAGTTGCCTTCAGACACAAGGAGGAGTGTCTGTGAAACTCCATACTGGTAACATATATCATATGTGTTGTTTTGGGCACAGACTGGTAGAGTCTGGGTCCCGGATAGAGAGGGCCATCTATCTAAGTGTAATTAGAGGCTAGACAAGCCCAGGTCTTTTGTTTATGCTTTGTTTTTATCTGTGTGCTGTGGACTTTAATAAAACTGGTTGCGGCCAGTTTTCACCAAACTGCTGTCTGAATGAACTGTTTCCGTGCCATTCTGTCTACCCAGACAGCGATCCTAGAGCTAAACCCCCCGGAAGGCTACAATATATACATATATTTATAGCTTATTCACTTCTACATAGTAAAATAGCCTCTGATTCAATTGCCGGGTAAAGCCGGCATTTGTCAAAAGACAGAAGCACCCGAGGGTCCAGTCGCCACAGAGATGTTGCATCGCACCCAGCGGTGTGACAACTTACTCTCAGGTAAGGAGGAAACACCCCATTGACTCCAACCACTGCATTCAACAGTACACTATGCCAGCTGAGTGTAGGTGGACCCAATGGGATGGTCTAGCTCAGGCTGGTTAGAACAGGGTGTAGCTAGTTGGATGGGAGGGGTTGAGGCAGCCTTATGCTGCATGTCTTTGTAGTAAGAATTGTTTCCTTTCCTGCTTTCTTACTACGTCGCATACTCCACTCTGCTACATCACTCTGCACCATTGCTCTATCTCACATCTATCTGCCCTGGAAGGATACCGTCTTACCTGTACAAGACTTATCACCTAGCTGCACTACACCATCCCTGCCAGAGGACCTGCACAGCAGCGCTGGTCACCCTGACCAGGTACTACAGGTGGAGTCACGACAAACTACACAAACATTCTATCATCCCCTGGAAATATCCCACATTCCAGTGAGCGACCAGGGCACGGACCGAGCTGTGCTACCCGTCACATCCCCCATAGAAGTCGACGTGATCGGTGCCGAGTACCCCCAAAACCCCTGTCTCTGTGTGACTCAACTTCCCTCACTGTGCTGGCACTTTACATTTACAATGCCTCTGGGTTTTTTTTTGGGGGGGTGGGGAACATTCAGACATTTGCTATGGGGCCCCATGATTTATATGTACGCCCCTGCTGCTGAGGCATGGTATTTAAGGTTGTTAAGGAGCCAACATACATGGACCTTGCCAGCAGCGTCGGACTGGAGTACCTTGGGCCCACCAGAGAAAATATATTCTTGCGGCCCAACATCATACTTCCCAACCTTTGAATAAGGGAAAGAGGGACAAAGGCTGTGGCACGCTGTGCATGCTGCAGAAAATTTTAGGCCATGCCACGTTGCACCACAGACTGTCCAGGAGTTGGTGGATGCTTTAGTCCAGGTGTGGGAGGGGATCCCTCACGAGACCATCCGTCGCGCTCATCAGGAGCATGGCCAGAAGTTGTAGGGAGGTCATACAGCATACCTCCCAAATTTGGAAGACAGGAAAGAGGATTAAAGGCTGCGGCGCGTGTTGCACGCCGCTGAAAATTTTAGGCCACGCCCCGACAACACCCATTTCACAGCTAATCACATCCATATCCTCGCCCCAAGCGTAACCATTTAGCACTGCTGATCACACTGACTGGTAATGAGGGCACAGTGGCTGGTACTGAGGAAAAGAAAGAAAGAGCAGCGAGAGAGAAAGAACAAACAGAGAAAGAAAGAGAGGAAAGAAAGAAAAGAGAGAAAGAAAGAACAGAGAGAAAAAAGAACAGAGAGCGAGAAGGAAAGAACAGAGAGCGAGAAAGAAAGACTAGAGAGAGAGCCATAGGCGTAGCTAGGGTTTTGGTTTAGTGGGGGCAAAACTTCTGAGTGGGCCCATCATCAGAGAACCTCAGCAAATGACCGCGCTGTTGGCCAAAATAATCTATATATAAAAAGACCAATATTGATATTACCGCCATATGGTCTGTGTTAAATAATACCAGTCCTACAGAACATATAGATTACAGCACAGGTACAGATAATGACTTACCGCTGATGTTCTTTCTAATGGAATTGTTCACTTTTCATGTCTTTTCCATCTGGCCCACACCGACATGACGACTTCTCCAGCCAGGACTCGACTGCACCCCCATTAAAAAAAAATAAAAAAAATACTCACCTCCCGGCTCCTGTGCTGCTCACTGTTCTCCCTCTCAGCGTCTGACAGCGGGCGCCGGCAGGTGATGTTATTGCGCCCGCTGTCATACGCTGAGAGGGGGATTATGGGAGAGAAGGAGCGCTCGCTCCTTCTCTCTCTATGCGGTCAGCTTTATCGGCTGGATGCCGATACAGCTGACCCTCCGATGACGGGTGGGGGGCCCACTGCTGGCACCGGGCCCCCCCAACGCCTGTTCAGGCCCCACAGCTTCCGGGCGGCAGAGCAGGGAGAGCGATTCTCCCTGCTCTGCCGCAGAATGTAACTGTATCGTAGCTCCGGGTGGGCCCCCTCAGAGCGCGGGCCCCGGGGCCACCGCCCCCTCTGCCCCGCGACCTATCCTTTCAAATCAAGGCCCACCACGCAGGAGCTGGGGCCCACCGTAGGTTTTCTCCGGTGTCCCGGTGCCTCAGTCCGACCCTGCTTGCCAGCCTGATAATACCAGGCCACAGCAGTCTGCTTATCTTTGCTGGTTAACAAAAATAGGGGATCCCCTCGAAAAAAAATTGGCATGGGGTCCACCCTATTTTTGTTAACCAGCCAGATGAAGCAGACTGCTGAGGCCTGGTTTTTCAGGCTGGTAATGAGCCAATATCCATGGACCTTGCCAGCCTGATAATACCAGGCCACAGCAGTCTGCTTAGCTTGGCTGGTTAGCAAAAATAGGGGATCCCCTCGAAAAAAAAACGGCGTAGGGGTCCCCCTATTTTTGTTAACCAGCCAAGTAAAATGCAGACTGCTGCGGCCTGGTATTAAAAGACTGTCAAGGCCCATGGATTTTGGCCCTCAACAGCCTGATAATACCAGGCTACAGCAGCCCCACATTTGGCGCATCAAAAGATGTGCCAATTGTGGCACTTTACCCGCTCTTCCCACTGCCCTGTAGCGGTGGCAAGTGGGGTAATAAGGGGTTAATGTCACCGTTGATTGCACGGTGACAATAAGCCCGGTTAATAATGGAGAGGTGTCAATAAGACACCGATCCATTATTAATCCCAAAGTTTTTAAATGTATAAAAAAAAAGACACAGCAAGAAAAAAGTATTTTAATGAAATAAAAGAGACAACACAGTTTTCATTTCTTTTATTATACTCTCATTCCTGCGACGCCATTGATCTCCTGTAAAAAAAGGAAAAAAACAAACCAACAGTATACCACCTGTCCGACGCAGTCCATAGTAACGACTGTCCCACGACGATCCAGCTCTGCTACATCGGAATGACAGGCAGAGGCTGTCATCCCGGCGCTGCACAGCTGATTACCTGCTTCCCCGGCGGTGACGTCATCGGACTGACTGCTTTACGGCCGGGATTACCCAGCAGTCACTGCAGTTATCGCGAGAAACTGCATGTGACCGCCGGGGAAAGATGATGGCGGCCATCAACCAGTCCAGGCCGTGACCACCGGAGATCTTCTGCCAGGTAAGTGCCGCTGACTCCTGACAGACCCGACCGACGGACACTCACAGTGACAGTGACAATTCCGATTCCGGTATACGATATATGGGAAATATCGAAAGTCAATATCGAAAGTCCGATACAGCTAATATCGGCCGATACCCGATACTTGCGGTATCGTATCGCTCAACACTAATTACTATATTAATACTGCAGTCTTATACGTGCATCTGAAGTGGGAAATTTAGGCTGCCACTGTAATACTGCATTTTTTTCAGCAATGACATTTTATATGGCATTTATCGTGAGTTGGGCCTCAAAACCCCCAGAAAAAAATTGTTTGCTAAAAAAACTTGCATCGCTATATTGATACTGCAGTCTTATATGTCCATCTGTAGTGGGCACATTTTTCTAGCATTGTAATACTGTCTGCAACATGTTCTCAACAGGGATATATCATACGTAATTAAAAATGGGCAAGGAGCATGGTAAGAGATGGAGAAGTGGACGTGATGCTGATGGTGAGAGCAGAGGCCAAGGCCGTGGGCAAGCTGAAATTGTGCATGCTGCGGGAGCACAGCAAACACACACATCATGTTGAGCTTCCTGTTCCTCTTTGTAGGGGGCGCGGAACATCACTCTTGAAGCCAGACCAGTGTGAAAATGTTAGA
Organism: Oophaga sylvatica; assembly: GCA_033576555.1. Classification (NCBI taxonomy): domain Eukaryota; kingdom Metazoa; phylum Chordata; class Amphibia; order Anura; family Dendrobatidae; genus Oophaga; species Oophaga sylvatica. The sequence goes on from JARQOD010000001.1 coordinate 50,930,865, forward strand.
TGGTTAGCAGATAATGCTTCCAGTCACTTTGCCTGCACCACCCTGTCTACCACATGGACCACATAATCCTCACCTTGATCCTTCTTTCTTCCACCATGCCAAGTGCCCGGACACAAGTGATCCCACACTTGGACACTCCAAAGAGCTGTTCACATTTTTGTTTATAGATTTTGGTCTCTCATCTTGCACAAATCCAACCAGGACATGAGGAGATCGTATGTAGCGGTGCTCAAATATTTAAGCAGCCACGCTCACAAGAAGGTGACGGTGGGAAAATGTAATTACTGTTGCAATGGCTGGATGATGATGAAACACAATTACCAGCAAGTGGTGTTGTTACATAAGCAAGTCCAGAGGAGGACCAGGGTGAGGAAGTGGAATACGAGATGCTGGACAATAAATTCACTGACTCAATGTGGGAAGGTGAAAGGCAGAGCAAGGACAGCAGCGCACATGGAGAGGGATTTACAGTACCACAACAGGCAGGAAGATGAAGTGGGGTGGCCAGAGGCACATGGCGGGCAACTGATCTCCAGAGCACCAACATAGGTGAAATTGTCAAGCCAAGGGAAAGGTGTTCCCGAGTCTATTGCTTTTTAAACACAGTCCAGGTAACCAAACAAAAGTCAATTTGCAACATCTGCCATGCCAGCATCAGCAGAGCAGCACAACTACCAGCCTGACCACCACCAGCATGCTCAGGCACATGCAAGCAAAGCAAGCGACTACTTGGGCCTAATGCGAGGGTCCAGAAACAGTGTCTGCAGATGACACCACTGCCTCTTCCCTTGTTCTATGGGTATGCTAATCCCCAGCAACCACATCCTTTTCCCTGCACAATGTTCACCTGTCCCTACCCCAGGGGCGGACCCTGACCGCTTGGGGCCCCTGTGCAGGAAATATGTCAGGGCCCCCCTCCCTGCCTGCTACGTTTCTTATGATGAGTACAATCTGGCAATGGGACCCCTGGAGCCTCGGACTCCGAGAAACGAGGCAGATTGCCCTCAATATTACTGCCCTGCAAGCAGGGGCGTACATAGCAATCACAAGGCCCCATAGCAAAAGTTCTATTTGGGCCCCACACCTCTAATAAAAATATATTTACAGTATATACTCATGTATAAGCCGACCCCCCTAATTTTGCCACAAAAAACTGGGAAAACGTATTGACTCGCGTATAAGCCGGGTGTATAAACTGCCATCCTGCTCTGTGCTGCCCCCGTCCTGCTCCTTGCTCCCCATCCAGCTCTGTGCTTCCCCATTCTCCTCTGTGCCCCCCCTGCGCCATCCTCCGCTGTGCTTCTCCCTTCCTGAATATGGACGCCACGCCTATGGGAGTGGCGTCGCGTCCATGTTACATGACCTTAATGAGCGGTATTACATCACCGCTCAGCACAGGAGAGCTGCAGGAAGCCGGGTACAACGCAGGATTTCCGGGACGTTCAGCGATGGCACGGGGAGGGTGAGTATGATGTCCCAGCCACCGGCTCCTGCCGCGGCACCCCCAATGACTCATGTATAAGCCGAGGGGGCATTTTCAGCACCAATCTCGGCTTATACACGAGTATATACGTTATTTATATTTTTTCATTGAGATGGAGATATATATACTGTGTGTGTAAATATATATATATCCGTTAGCATTCGGTTCTGCTGGCTCCAGCGCAGTCAGACTTGAAGCCAAGTGACAACTAGTGTCGGCTGTCAGTGACTAGAACACTACAGACGCGGCTGACACATGACAGGCAGCAAGTGTGCAGAGCGCCTCCTCGTGGTTACGTGATAACTGCTGGAACCAGCAGAGCCTGAACATGTATATATTACATTATATGTCTGGTGCCTGTATCATCTGGAATCTGCTCTATTCATTGTCTATGGAACTGATGGAAATAGCCGAGCGCAGCACTCAGCAGCTCTATAGATAATAAATAGAGCTGGAGGGCCCAGTAGTTGAATCCCCAATAATCAGCCAGTTATCCATGATCTTCTGGATCACACATACATCTACATACATATACCGTACATGCATACACATACACACACCATACATACACACATATACCGTACATAAAACACACAGATACACATGCATATACCGTACATGCATACACACAACATACATACACCATACATACACACAAACACTTTTATACAGTACATACATACACCATACACACAGATATATCGTACATACACACACATACACATACCACAGATACATACATACACCGTACATACACACACAGATATACATACATATACTGTACATACACACATATACCATACATACACACACAGATACACATACATATACCGTATATGCATACATACACATAACATACATACAGGATACATACACACAGATAAACACATATATACAGTACATACATACATACATATACCATACATACATATACACAGATATAGCGTACATACATACACACATACCATAGATACATACACACATATACCATACATACACCATACACACATATACTGTACACACAAACAGATACACACACATATACTGTACATACATGGATACACACATATACTGTACATACATACACAGATACACACACATACATATACTGTACGCACAAATATGTACATGTACAAACACACACTTACATACATGCACATAGCCATACACCATATATACATACACACATATACTGTACATACATACACACACATAAACTTTCACACACACATACATGTACTGTACACACACATATGGATGTATACAAACACACTAATCTACAACCTCAGGTGTTTTGTTCATTTGAGCCATGGAGGTCGGCCACATAGTGCAGGGCCCACTGTGGGGGATGGGGACACAGTGCACAGAGGATATCAGCTCCCTGCTGCTGCAGCTTCAGGAGCTCCCCCCGTCCAGTTTGCAGTGAAGCTCCCCCCGACCTCCACTCTGGGAGATGTCCCATGCAGTGAGCCTCTTCCCCTGACCTCCTCTCTGGGAGATGTCCCATGCAGTGAGCCTCTTCCCCTGACCTCCTCTCTGGGAGATGTCCCATGCAGTGAGCCCCCCTCCCCTGACCTCCTCTCTGGGAGATGTCCCATGCAGTGAGCCCCCTCCCCTGACCTCCTCTCTGGGAGATGTCCTATGCAGTGAGCCTCTTCCCCCGACCTCCTCTCTGGGAGATGTCCTATGCAGTGAGCCTCTTCCCCTGACCTCCTCTCTGGGAGATGTCCCATGCAGTGAGCCTCTTCCCCCGACCTCCTCACTGGGAGATGTCCTATGCAGTGAGCCTCTTCCCCTGACCTCCTCTCTGGGAGATGTCCCATGCAGTGAGCCTCTTCCCCTGACCTCCTCTCTGGGAGATGTCCCCTGCAGTGAGCCTCCCCTCCCCGACCTCCTCTCTGGGAGATGTCCCCTGCAGTGAGCCTCTTCCCCTGACCTCCTCTCTGGGAGATGTCCCATGCAGTGAGCCTCTTCCCCTGACCTCCTCTCTGGGAGATGTCCCCTGCAGTGAGTCTCCCCTCCCCCGACCTCCACTCTGGGAGATGTCCCCTGCAGTGAGCCTCTTCCCCTGACCTCCTCTCTGGGAGATGTCCCATGCAGTGAGCCTCTTCCCCTGACCTCCTCTCTGGGAGATGTCCCCTGCAGTGAGCCTCTTCCCCTGACCTCCTCCTGGAGATTCCCCTGCAGTGAGCCTCCCTCCCCCCACTCCACTCGGGAGATGTCCCCTGCAGTGAGCCTCTTCCCCTGACCTCCTCTCTGGGAGATGTCCCATGCAGTGAGCCTCTTCCCCTGACCTCCTCTCTGGGAGATGTCCCCTGCAGTGAGCCTCCCCTCCCCCGACCTCCTCTCTGGGAGATGTCCCCTGCAGTGAGCATCTTCCTCTGACCTGTTCTACAAGATGCAGCAGTCTGTCGGGAATGGCACAGTGTAGAAAGCAGAATACAGTACTACCTGCTCTCCCTCCACTGCTGTCCCCACTCCCCAGTGTGCAGTGCGGCCCCGGGCCCCTGAAAACTGGTGAGCACTCACCACCATTGGGACCCGCCAAGCAGGAGCACAGAGACGGCAGCCAGTGAGCGCTCTCCTCAGTCTGGTGAGGAAAGCGTCATTGGTCAGTGTCTCAGCCTGCATGACACGCCTCCTTTTTGAACTCCTCACTCCGCACCACTCTCTGCCCTGCTCTGGGTGTGATTACAGCAGGAAGTGAGAGGGGCCCGATGCTGCATAATACTGGTGCGGGCCCCTTACACTCCCGCCCGTAATCTAGACTCTGGCCCCGTAGCGGCTGCATACTCTGCCGCTGTGGGCAGTACGCTCCTGCCTGCAGGGGCCCCCTTCCACCTCTGGGCCCCTGTGCGGTTGCACCGGCTGAACCGGCGATATGTCCGCCCCTGCCCTACCCCAAGTCCTTGGAATGCAAGCGTAAATATGCAGCCATCCACCCACATGCCACAAAACTAAGCGGCAACATTTCCAGGCTGCTTTCCCTAAGAATGTTGCCATTTATTCTTGTGGAGATAGAAGCATTCTGAAACCTGATGGCGGTGGCCGACCCTTGGTACTTGGTCTCCAGCCGCTACTATTTCTCCCGGTGTACCGTCCCTACCTTACACAAGAACTTGTCCGATAACATCAGACATGCCCTGACCAATGCTGTTACTGGGAAGGTCCACTTAACAATGAACACCTGGACAAGTGCTTGAGGCCAGGGATGCTGTATTTCCCTAACAGCACACTGGATAAATATTATGGAAGCCAGGACCCAGTCAGAACTTGGGATGGAACACGTGCTACCGATACCGAGGATTTACCAAGAGCACCACAAAAAAACTACATCGACAACAAGTCCCACAGTTATAATATAGAGTTTATTAATATACCAGGCAGAAAATAATGAAGAAAAACAACAATGCATAAATAAAAATCCGTACTGTATATGCAGACATGGGCGATACTATCCAGAAAAATAAGAGGTATACCAATAAGACAAAGTGCTTTAAAAAATCACACTGCTATTCAATGTAACATAATGTGCACATAAATTATAAATAGTAAATATAAATAACGTGCGATGTAAACAATGTATACAGTGAAAGAAATCCCTTTAACCCCTTAAGGACCAAGCCATTTTGTAGGTTAATGACCAGGCCAATTTTTACAATTCTGACCACTGTCACTTTATGTGCTTATAATTCTGGAATGCTTCAACGGATCTTGGCGATTCTGTGAATGTTTTCTCATGACATATTGTACTTCATGATAGTGGTAAAATATCTTTGATATAACTTGCGTTTATATATGAAAAAAACAGAAATATGGTGAAAATTTTGAAAATTTTACAATTTTCAAACTTTTAATTTTTATGTCCTTAAATCAGAGAGTTATGTCACAAAAAATGTTAATACATAACATTTCCCACATGTCTACTTTACATCAGCACAATTTTGGAACCAATATTTTTTTTTGTTAGGAAGTTATAAGAGTTAAAAGTTGACCAGCAATTAGTGTTGAGCGATACTTTCCGATATCCAAAAATATCGGATTGGAATGGTATCGCCGATATCACTAAAATATCGGCGATACCCGATACCGATACCGGAAGTCCATGTAAGTCTATGGGAACAAAATATCGCAACTAAAAAAACACTTTCTTTCCTTGTAAACACAAAATATACACACATAGAATACATATATATATATATATATATATATATATATACATGTCATTGTGACATATATATATACATATATTTATAGTTTATTCACTTCTACATAGTAAAATAGCCTCTGATTCAATTGCCGGGTAAAGCCGGCATTTGTGAAAAGACAGAAGCACCCGAGGGTCCAGTCGCCACAGAGATGTTGCATCGCCCCCAGCGGTGTGACAACTTACTCTCAGGTAAGGAGGAAACACCCCATTGACTCCAACCACTGCATTCAACAGTACACTATGCCAGCTGAGTGTAGGCGGACCCAATGGGATGGTCTAGCTCAGGCTGGTTAGAACAGGGTGTAGCTAGTTGGATGGGAGGGGTTGAGGCAGCCTTATGCTGCATGTCTTTGTAGTAAGAATTGTTTCCTTTCCTGCTTTCTTACTACGTCGCATACTCCACTCTGCTACATCACTCTGCACCATTGCTCTATCTCACATCTATCTGCCCTGGAAGGATACCGTCTTACCTGTACAAGACTTATCACCTAGCTGCACTACACCATCCCTGCCAGAGGACCTGCACAGCAGCGCTGGTCACCCTGACCAGGTACTACAGGTGGAGTCACGACAAACTACACAAACATTCTATCATCCCCTGGAAATATCCCACATTCCAGTGAGCGACCAGGGCACGGACCGAGCTGTGCTACCCGTCACATCCCCCATAGAAGTCGACGTGATCGGTGCCGAGTACCCCAAAACCCCTGTCTCTGTGTGACTCAACTTCCCTCACTGTGCTGGCACTTTACATTTACAATGCCTCTGTTTTTTTTGGGGGGGGGACATTCAGACATTGCTGTGGGCCCATGATTTATATGTACGCCCCTGCTGCTGAGGCATGGTATTTAAGGTTGTTAAGGAGCCAACATACATGGACCTTGCCAGCAGCGTCGGACTGGAGTACCTTGGGCCCACCAGAGAAAATATATTCTTGCGGCCCAACATCATACTTCCCAACCTTTGAATAAGGGAAAGAGGGACAAAGGCTGTGGCACGCTGTGCATGCTGCAGAAAATTTTAGGCCATGCCACATTGCACCACAGACTGTCCAGGAGTTGGTGGATGCTTTAGTCCAGGTGTGGGAGGAGATCCCTCACGAGACCATCCGTCGCGCTCATCAGGAGCATGGCCAGAAGTTGTAGGGAGGTCATACAGCATACCTCCCAAATTTGGAAGACAGGAAAGAGGATTAAAGGCTGCGGCGCGTGTTGCACGCCGCTGAAAATTTTAGGCCACGCCCCGACAACACCCATTTCACAGCTAATCACATCCATATCCTCGCCCCAAGCGTAACCATTTAGCACTGCTGATCACACTGACTGGTAATGAGGGCACAGTGGCTGGTACTGAGGAAAAGAAAGAAAGAGCAGCGAGAGAGAAAGAACAAACAGAGAAAGAAAGAGAGGAAAGAAAGAAAAGAGAGAAAGAAAGAACAGAGAGAAAAAAGAACAGAGAGCGAGAAGGAAAGAACAGAGAGCGAGAAAGAAAGACTAGAGAGAGAGCCATAGACGTAGCTAGGGTTTTGGTTTAGTGGGGGCAAAACTTCTGAGTGGGCCCATCATCAGAGAACCTTAGCAAATGACCGCGCTGTTGGCCAAAATAATCTATATATAAAAAGACCAATATTGATATTACCGCCATATGGTCTGTGTTAAATAATACCAGTCCTACAGAACATATAGATTACAGCACAGGTACAGATAATGACTTACCGCTGATGTTCTTTCTAATGGAATTGTTCACTTTTCATGTCTTTTCCATCTGGCCCACACAGACATGACGACTTCTCCAGCCAGGACTCGACTGCACCCCCATTAAAAAAAAATAAAAAAAATACTCACCTCCCGGCTCCTGTGCTGCTCACTGTTCTCCCTCTCAGCGTCTGACAGCGGGCGCCGGCAGGTGATGTTATTGCGCCCGCTGTCATACGCTGAGAGGGGGATTATGGGAGAGAAGGAGCGCTCGCTCCTTCTCTCTCTATGCGGTCATTTATCGGCTGGATGCCGATACAGCTGACCCTTCGATGACGGGTGGGGGGCCCACTGCTGGCACCGGGCCCCCCCAACGCCTGTTCAGGCCCTATAGCTTCCGGGCGGCAGAGCAGGGAGAGCGATTCTCCCTGCTCTGCCGCAGAATGTAACTGTATCGTAGCTCCGGGTGGGCCCCCTCAGAGCGCGGGCCCCGGGGCCACCGCCCCCTCTGCCCCGCGACCTATCCTTTCAAATCAGGGCCCACCACGCAGGAGCTGGGGCCCACCGTAGGTTTCTCCGGTGTCCCGGTGCCTCAGTCCGACCCTGCTTGCCAGCCTGATAATACCAGGCCACAGCAGTCTGCTTATCTTTGCTGGTTAACAAAAATAGGGGATCCCCTCGAAAAAAAATTGGCGTGGGGTCCACCCTATTTTTGTTAACCAGCCAGATGAAGCAGACTGCTGAGGCCTGGTTTTTCAGGCTGGTAATGAGCCAATATCCATGGACCTTGCCAGCCTGATAATACCAGGCCACAGCAGTCTGCTTAGCTTGGCTGGTTAACAAAAATAGGGGATCCCCTCGAAAAAAAAAACGGCGTAGGGGTCCCCCTATTTTTGTTAACCAGCCAAGTAAAATGCAGACTGCTGCGGCCTGGTATTAAAAGACTGTCAAGGCCCATGGATTTTGGCCCTCAACAGCCTGATAATACCAGGCTACAGCAGCCCCACATTTGGCGCATCAAAAGATGTGCCAATTGTGGCACTTTACCCGGCTCTTCCCACTGCCCTGTAGCGGTGGCAAGTGGGGTAATAAGGGGTTAATGTCACCGTTGATTGCACGGTGACAATAAGCCCGGTTAATAATGGAGAGGTGTCAATAAGACACCTATCCATTGTTAATCCCAAAGTTTTTAAATGTATAAAAAAAAAGACACAGCAAGAAAAAAGTATTTTAATGAAATAAAAGAGACAACACAGTTTTCATTTCTTTTATTATACTCTCATTCCTGCGACGCCATCGATCTCCTGTAAAAAAAGGAAAAAAACAAACCAACAGTATACCACCTGTCCGACGCAGTCCATAGTAACGACTGTCCCACGACGATCCAGCTCTGCTACATCGGAATGACAGGCAGAGGCTGTCATCCCGGCGCAGCACAGCTGATTACCTGCTTCCCCGGCGGTGACGTCATCGGACTTACTGCTTTACGGCCGGGATTACCCAGCAGTCACAGCAGTTATCGCGAGAAACTGCATGTGACCGCCGGGGAAAGATGATGGCGGCCATCAACCAGTCCAGGTCGTGACCACCGGAGATCTTCTGCCAGGTAAGTGCCGCTGACTCCTGACAGACCCGACCGACGGACACTCACAGTGACAGTGACAATTCCGATTCCGGTTTACGATATATGGGAAATATCGAAAGTCAATATCGAAAGTCCGATACAGCTAATATCGGCCGATACCCGATACTTGCGGTATCGTATCGCTCAACACTACCAGCGATTTCTCATTTTTACAACAAAATTTACAAAATCATTTTTTTTAGGGACCACCTCACATTTGAAGTGACTTTGAGGGGTCAATATGACAGAAAATACCCAAAAGTGACACCATTCTAAAAACTGCACCCCTCAAGGTGTTCAAAACCACATTCAAGAAGTTTATTAACCCTTTAGGTACTTCACAAGAATTGAAGCAATGTGGAAGGAAAAAATGAACATTTAACTTTTTTTCCCCAAAATTTTTCTTTCGACACAATTTTTTTTTATTTTGTCAAGGGTATCAGGAGAAAATGAACCACAATATTTGTTGTACAATTTCTCCTGAGTACACCGATACCCCATGTGTGGAGGAAAACCAATCTTTAGGTGCACGGAAGTGCTCAGAAGGGAAGGAGCATCATTTGAGATTTTGAATGTCAAATTGGCTGGAATCGAGAGCGGACATGTCACATTTGGATAGCCCCTGATGTACCTAAACAGTGAAAACCACTCAATAAGTGACCGCATTTTGGACACTAGACCCCCCCAAGTAACTTATCTAAATGTGTGGTGAGCACTTTGAACCCAAAAGGGCTTCACATAAAGTTATAACGTAGTACCGTAAAATTAAAAAATCATATTTTTTCCAAAAAAATGATCTTTTCACCCCTAGTTTTTATTTTCCAAAGTATAACAGGACCCCAAAAATTATTGTGCAATTTGTCCTGAGTACGCTGATACCCAATATGTGGGGATAAACCACTATTTGGGCGCATGGCAGAGCTCGGAAGGGAAACAGCGCCATTTGACTTTTTGGCTGGAATTGAGATTGGACGTCATGTTGCATTTGGAGATTCCCTGATGTGCCTAAACAGTGGAAACCCCCCACAAGTGACCCCATTTTGGAAACTAGACCCCCCAAGGAATTTATCTAGATGTGTGGTGAGCACTTTGAACCCCCAAGGGCTTCACAGAAGGTTATAATGTAGAGCTGTAAAATTAAAAAATCATATCTTTTCCACAAAAATGATCATTTCACCCCCAATTTTTATTTTCCAAAGGGTAACAGGACCCAAAAAGTTATTTTGCAATTTGTCCTGAGTACGCTGATACCCCATATGTGGGGGTAAACCACTATTTGGGCTTCTGGCAGAGCTCAGAAGGGAAGGAGCGCCATTTTCGAATGCAGACTTTGATGGAATGGTCTGCTGGTGTCATGTCGCGTTTGGAGAGCCCCTGATGTGCCTAAACAGTAGAAACCCCCCACAAGTGACTCCATTTTGGAAACTAAACCCCCCAAGGAACTTATCTAGATGTGTGGTGAGCACTTTAAACCCCCAAGTGCTTCACAGAAGTTTATAACGTAGAGCCGTGAAAATATAAAAATCATATTTTTTTCCACAAAAATGATCTTTTTGCCCCCAAATTTTTATTTTTATAAGGGTAACAGGAGAAATAGGACCCCAAAAGTTGATGTGCAATTTGTCCTGTATCCCATATGTGGGGGGGAACCACTGTGATCGCCTTAATGCGATCTTTGGGAGGCAGAATGAACAAATCCACAAAATGTGAAGAATTGGTTTTACTTTTTATGCCGTTCCTCGTGCGGTATTAGTGATTAGGCGACTTTATTCCTCGGATCGGTGCGATTACAGCGATACCAGATTTACATCCTTTTTTCATGTTTAGCTTCTGTCACGCACTAAAAGACGCTTTTTTTGGAAGAATTTTTTGTAAGAAATTTTTGCATCGCCGTATTTTGAGAGTTATAATTTTTACATATTTCAGCTGACAGAGTTATCTGTGGGCTTATTTTTTGCGGGACGAGATGATGTTTTTATTGGTACCATACTCGGGCACATAACGTTTTTTGATCGCTTCCTATTCCGATTTTTGTGGAAGCAGAATGAACAAAAACCAGCAATTCAGGAATTGTTCTTTTTTTTTTTCCTCCATCACTACGATTTCAGCGATACCTCATTTATATCTTTTTTATGTTTTGGCATTTTTTTCACAATAAAAACTTTTATGGAAAAAATAATTATTTTTGCATCACTTTATTCTGCGAGCTATAACTTTTTTATTTTTTCGCTTATGATGCTGTATAGCGGCTTGTTTTTTGCAGGACAAGATGACGTTTTCAGCGGTACCATGTTTATTTATATCCGTCTTTTTGATCGCGTGTTATTGCACTTTTTCCAAGCGGTGTGATGATACTGCTTGGAAAAAGTATAATTTACTACTTTTTTGTGTTTTTTTTTACGGCTTTCACTGAAGGGGTTAACTAGGGTTACGCTTTTATAGATGGGATTTTTACGGATGCATGTGTATTTTTTTGTTTTCTGTTTTTTTTTTACATAAAAATATGTATTTTTTAGGGGAATTTCTTTTAATTATATTTCAATATTTTTTTTACTTTTTTTTTTTAAAAATGTTGTTTTTTACCTTGTCCCTTTATGGGACTATCACTTTTTCACTTTTGATTGCAGGTATAATGCATTGCAATGCATTATACCAATGGAGAAAGCTGCTGTGACCATGTTGTGAGCATGGTCACAGCGGCTTTCCGTAGCTAGATGACCCGGAGGTTGTCATGACAACCTCGTGTCATCAAGGCAGAGATCGAGTCCTGCAATTACATTGCGGAGACGCCGATCTGAGGCAGAGGGAGCTCCCGACCCTCTGCCTCCCCCTCTGAACGCTGCAATTGCGCTCGATCGCAGCATTCAGGGGGTTAACAGCCAGGGGCGGCATGGACGCCGCACCCGGCTGTCAGTGCAGGAAGCTCGGACACTGCAGCACTGAGCTCCTGCCTGATCGGGCAGGAGATGCTGAAATTTCAGCATCTCCTGCCCGATCGCTGCTGTGTTTGGTCAGTCAGATTGACTGACCAATCACAGCGCTGTGGGTGCAGGGACCGACGGCATGGGTCCCCGAACCTCTTGCCATGCCTGTCAGCTGTCATAGACAGCTGTCGGCACTGAATTACCACTGCGTGTTTACACGCATTGGTAGTTCAAAGGCATGACATGCACAGTCCGTCCTGGTGCCGGAACTGACACCTTGCCATGACGGACTGTGCACGTGAATGAACAGTAAGGGGTTAAATAAAGTGCATGTGCTAAGAAACACTATTAGGTGTCAGGGTAGAGGTATACCACATGTTAAAAATAGGGCAAATGCAGAAAACACCACATAGGTGTTAATATAACGGCTAGAGATGAGCGACTTTGCCTTCGGGAGGGTAGAGTCGGGTTTCGGACCACCCGACTTTCACAAAAGTTGAGTCGAACGAAATTGACCGACTATCGGCAAAAGTCGAGGGTCCGACTGAAACACGAAACCCAATGCAAGTCAATGGGGAATAAAAGTCGGCAGGGAGTGGAGGACAGTAAACACACCTACACTGCCCATTACAATGCCAACGACATCAATTCTTACAGCTTGTCAACCTTAATTTACTTTATAATAATAGTTACGCATTGAAAACTGGGGTTATTTGGCTAAAGTTGTGGAGGGGGGCAGGGCTGGCTCCAGGTTTTCGTGGCCCCTGGCCATAGAGTCTCAGTGGGCTCCTTTAACACATACCACAATTCATGATGCTCCGATACGGCACAGAAATATAGGTATAGTACAATGACAAATACTTCACTTCTTACTAGGGTTGAGCATTCCGATACTGCAAATATCGGGTATCGGCCAATATTGGCTGTATCGGAATTCCGATTCCGAGTTCCGATATTTTCGTCTTATCGGATACCGGAATCGGGATTGTCACTGTCACTGTCAGTGTCCGTCGGTCGGGTCTGTCAGGAGTCAGCGGCACTTACCTGGCAGAAGATCTCCGGCGGTCACGGGCTGGACTGCTTCATGGCCGCCATCTTCTTTCCCCGGCGGTCACATGCAGTTTCTCGCGATAACTGCAGTGACTGCTGGGTAATCGCGGCCGTAAAGCAGTCCGATGACGTCACCGCCGGGGAAGCAGGTAATCAGCTGTGCTGCGCTGCGATGACAGGCTCTGCCTGTCATTGCGATGTAGCAGAGTTGGATCGTCGTGGGACTGTCGTTATGGACTGCGTCGGACAGGTGGTATACTGTTGGTTTGTTTTTTTTTCTTTTTTTACAGGAGATCGATGGCGTCGCAGGAATGAGAGTACAATAAAAGAAATGAAAACTGTGTTGTCTCTTTTATTTCATTAAAAGACTTTTTTCTTGCTGTGTCTTTTTTTTATGCATTTAATAACTTTGGGATTAATAATGGATCGGTGTCTTATTGACGCCTCTCCATTATTAACCGGGCTTATTGTCACCGTGCAATCAACGGTGACATTAACCCCTTATTACCCCACTTGCCACCGCTACAGGGCAAGTGGGAAGAGCCGGGTAAAGTGCCACAATTGGCACATCTTTTGATGCGCCAAATGTGGGGCTGCTGTAGCCTGGTATTATCAGGCTGTTGAGGGCCAAAATCCATGGGCCTTGACAGTCTTTTAATACCAGGCCGCAGCAGTCTGCATTTTACTTGGCTGGTTAACAAAAATAGGGGGGATCCCCACGCTGTTTTTTTTTCGAGGGGATTCCCTATTTTTGTTAACCAGCCAAGCTAAGCAGACTGCTGTGGCCTGGTATTATCAGGCTGGCAAGGTCCATGGATATTGGATCCTTACCAGCCTGAAAAACCAGGCCTCAGCGGTCTGCGTCATCTGGCTGGTTAACAAAAATAGGGGGGACCCCACGCCAATTTTTTTCGAGGGGATCCCCTATTTTTGTTACTCAGCCAAGATATGCAGACTGCTGTGGCCTGGTATTATCAGGCTGGCAAGGTCCATGGATCTTGGCTCCTTAACAGCCTGAAAATCCAGGCCTCAGCGGTCTGCTTCATCTGGCTGGTTAACAAAAATAGGGGGGACCCCACGCCAATTTATTTTTCGAGGGGATCCCCTATTTTGTTAATCAGCCAAGATATGCAGACTGCTGTGGCCTAGTATTATCAGGCTGCAAGGTCCATGGATCTTGGCTCCTTAAAGCCTGAAAATCCAGGCCTCAGCGTTTGCTTCATCTGGCTGGTTAACAAAAATAGGGGGACCCCACGCCATTTTTTTTTCGAAGGGAACCCCTATTTTTGTTAATCAGTTCCCTCTGACGTCACTGATTGTGTCCCTGGCTGACCTGAAGTAAAGTGGAAAGCAATCAATTAAGCTTTCCACTTAAGGGCCCGTCTCACATAGCGATATCGCTACCGAGATCGCTGCTGGTCACTAGTTTTGTGACGCAGCAGCGAGTCACCAGCGATATCGCTGGTTGTGACATTCAGCGACGATCAGCCCCCTGGCCGGTATCGCTGATCGTCGCTGAAATGTCAGGACCTTTTTTGATCGCTGGTTTCCGTGACAGGCACGCATCGCTGCGTGTGACAGGCGGGAGACCAGCGATCGCTGGTAACCAAGGTACACAGCGGGTTTCCAGGCGCGGGGCTGTGCCTAGAAACCGCTGTGTACCTTGGATACCAGCGCCCTGATGCAGGGAGCTGGTATCCAAGGTACACAGCGGGTTTCCAAGCGCTGCGCGGTGCCTGGAAACCCGCTGTGTACCTTGGTTACCAGCGGATCGCTGGCCTCCCGCCTGTCACACGCAGCGATGCGTGCCTGTCAGAGGGAAACCAGCGATCAGAAAAAGGTCCTGACATTTCTGCGACGATCAGCGATACCGGCAGGGGGGCTGATCGTCGCTGAATGTCACACACAGCGATATCGCTGGTGAGCTCGCTGCTGCGTCACAAAACTTGTGACTCAGCAGCGATCTCGGTAGTGATATCGCTATGTGAGACGGGCCCTTAAGCGATTTTACCCCAGTGTCGCTGTCCCAGATCGCTGCCTGAGCTGCCTGTTTGGCAGCTCAGCAGCGATCATGTAGCGATACACCAGCGATCCTGACAAGTGCATATCGTTGTCGGGATCGCTGGTGTATCGTTATGTGACACCCAGCCTTTACTCTCCTGTCAGGCAGGAGAGGAACTCATTCATTTGGGGTTTACTGTGAGGCTACAGCATTAGCTGCGGTCCTGCAGTAAACATTAACCCTTCTGAAGGATTTACACCGTGGGACCTGACTGTGCATGGGATAGGTAAGAATTAATTTTGCTTTTTTATTTTATTTTATTACAGGAAATGGTTTTTTGCAGTAAAATAAAAGAATGGTCAAAAACATGTGTCTTTATTTCATTAAAATGATTTTTAATTAAAGTGTGTGTGTTTTATTTTTATTTCATGCAATAGGATTAATAATTGATAGTTGTCTAATTGACAGCTCTCAATTATTAACCTGGCTTAAGGTCACCTTTCAATAGCAAGGTGGCTTTAACCCCATATTAACCCATTCGCCACCGCTACAGGGCAATGGGAATAGACGGGCAAAGTGCCAGAAAGGGCGAATCTAATTATAGATTTGTCTTTCCTGGGGTGTCTGGGGGCAGATGTTAGTAGCCAGGGGGGGGGCAAAAATAATGGTCCCTCTCTGGGCTATTATTATCTGCCCCCACTCACTGGCTTTGTCTGTCTGGTTGCGAAAATAGGGCGGGAGCCCACGCATTTTTTTTCAGCAATTTTACACCTCATATATATATATACATGTCATTGAATTTGTGACACATATATATATATATTTATATTTGTAGTTCATATACTTCTACATAGTATAATAGCCACTAATTCAATTGCCGGCTTTTGTGAAAATGCAGAACCCGACATGAAATGACACTTGGTGTACATAGGGTTAACCATGTCTTTTCATGTCCTTTGCTATCTAATTTGCACAAACAATTAAATCAGACTATGTGTGCAAAATTTCACACCTGTAGGGGTTAATTAAAGGTGTAAATTCGTAGCAAAAAAGTCCGTTTTTTTTACAACGAATTTACACCTTTAATTAACCCCTACAGGTGTGAAATTTTGCACACATAGACTGATTTAATTGTTTGTGCAAATTAGATAGCAAAGGACATGAAAAGACATGGTTAACCCTATGTACACCAAGTGTCATTTCATGTCGGGTGCTTCTGTCTTTTCACTGAAGCCGGCTTTACCCGGCAATTGAATTAGAGGATATTTTACTATGTAGAAGTGTATAAACTATACATATATGTATTATATATGTCACAATGACATGTATATATATATATATATGTATTCTATGTGTGTATATTTAGTGTTTACAAGGAAAGAATGGGGTTTTTTTAGTTGCGATATTTTGTTCCCATAGACTTACATGGGACTTCCGGTATCGGTATCGGGTATCGCCGATATTTTAGTGATATCGGCGATACCTTTTCCGATTCCGATACTTTAGGATATCGGAAAGTATCGCTCAACTTCTTACATTACATGTGTGATATCTATTGTAAATTCTACAATAGCTCAAAAACCAGACAGTTTAATCCTCAATACAGTATTATGGCCACCACATAGTGCGCCATACAGAATAATGAGCCCCATATATTGCTCCATACAGAATAATTGGTCCCATATAATGTTCCATACAGTATATGATGAGCTCCACATAATGCTCCAGTATATGATGGTCCCCATATAATGTGCCATACAGTATAGGACGGTCCCCATAGAGTATAATGAGCCCCACATATTGCTCCATACAGTATAATGTGTCGCATATAAAGCTCCATACAGTATATGATGGGCCCCATATATTGCTAAATACAGAATGGGCTGAATATAATGCCTTATACAGAATAGGACCCATATGTGCTCCATATGATGATCTAGTATATGATGGGCCCCATGGATGATGCTCCAGTGTACGATGGGCCTATGTAATGCTCCATATATAATGGGCCCCATATGATGCTCCAGTGTATAATGGGCCCCGTATATGGTGCTCCAGTGTATGATGGGCCAGACTTATAATGCTCCAGTGTGTAATGGGCCCCATGGATGTTGTTCCGGTGTATGATGGGCCTATATAATGCTCCATATATAATGGGCCCCTACGATTCTCCAGTATATGATGGGCCCCGTATATGATGCTCCAGTGTATGATGGGCCCCATTTATATTGCTCCAGTGTATGATGGGCCCCATATGATGCTCCAGTGTATAATGGGCCCCGTATATGATGCTCCAGTGTATGATGGGCCCCATTTATAATGCTCTAGTGTATGATGGGCCTATATAATGCTCCATATACAGTACAGACCAAAAGTTTGGACACACCTTCTCATTCAAAGATTTTTCTGTATTTTCATGATTATGAAAATTGTAGAATCACACTGAAGGCATCAAAACTATGAATTAACACACGTGGAATTATACATTACACTTTACAAAAAAGTGTGAAACAACTGAAAATATGTCTTATATTCTAGGTTCTTCAAAGTAGCCACCTTTTGCTTTAATTACTGCTTTGCACGCAGAAAAGGTGAACGGATGGACTCTACATGCCTGGTTCCCACCGTGAAGCATGGAGGAGGTGGTGTGATGGTGTGGGGGTGCTTTGCTGGTGACACTGTTGGGGATTTATTCAAAATTCCAACTTTTATCTCCAAAGGTTAAAATTCATAAACCATACATAATCAGGGCCGGTTTTACACAAAGTAGGGCCTTGCGCAAAAGTTTAAAATGGGGCCCCAAATGCTTAAATATTGCACCACTACACAGAAACATTTTGGTTGTATTTACATGCACTGAGTTCAGGGAGTTAAACTAACGTGATAAACAATATTGAAGTTAATCATCACTTGTTTCCCGGCCTCTTTATACCGGCTGAGGAAGAATGATGGGCACAGATTGAGAGGAACAGAGGCCGCTATCTGCAGACCAGATATAACCTCAAGAGAAATGTGCTGTCTTCCAGGTGCAAAAATTAAAGATGTGTCTGACAAGATATCAGGACTCTTCAGACCCAAAGATGACTACCCATTCCTGCTAATACATGTGGGGACAAAGACACCACAAGAAGTGACCTGGAAACCATCTGCAGTGACTTTGAAAACTTAGGTAAGAAAGTGAAAGAACTGGGAGCGCAGGTGGTCTTCTCCTCCATCCTTCCAGTGGATGGCCATGGAACAAGGAGGTGGAATAAGATTCTGCAGGTGAACAACTGGCTACGTCGATGGTGCCGTCAGCAAGGATTTGGATTTCTGGATCACGGAGTGAATTACCTGTACGATGGACTACTTGCTAGAGATGGGGTGCACCTTACGAAGACTGGAAAACATGTATTTGGAAGTCGCCTTGCTACACTCATCAGGAGAGCTTTAAACTAGAACAATGTGGGAAGGGAAGCAAAACGCCAGCAAAAGCCATACACCTGACAAATGCTATTGAGAACTCTGCTATTAGAAGTGAAGGGGAAGAACAAAGACAAAAAAATCTACATAATAAAAATATTGAAGAAAGAGAAACCAATCACAAACTAAAGTGTTTCTATACGAATGCACAAAGCATGGGCAACAAACAAGGAGAACTGGAGCTACTAACGCAGGAGAAGAAATATGATGTCATTGGAATCACTGAGACTTGGTGGGACGATACACATGATTGGAATACAAGGCTAGAAGGTTACAACTTATTTGCAAGAAACAGACTTGATAAACGAGGAGGAGGTGTCGCATTGTATGTTAGAAAAGCGTATATCTGCACAGAGATTGAAGCTTCAGAGACTGGGAGTTCTGTGGAAACTGTTTGGGTAAGAATACAAGGACAGAACAATGGAAAGGACACCATTGTAGGCATTTACTACAGGCCGCCTGTGCAAGCTGAAGATATGGATGAACTCTTTATGCATCAAATGGCCAAGTTCTCCAAAAAATATGACATAGTGGTCATGGGAGATTTCAACTATCCAGACATTTGTTGGGAATCTCTCTCAGGCAAAACTAACAGGTCCAGGAAATTCTTATCCTCTCTTGCTGACAACTTTATCTTCCAGAAGGTAATGGAGAAAACAAGGGGATCTGCTACCTTGGATCTAATCCTCATAAACAGGGAGGAAATGGTGGAGGAGGTAAGAGTGGCTGGGACCCTAGGAGGTAGTGACCATGCTATTTTAGAATTTTGGATAACAAGAGGAGGAAGACCTGTGAAGACTCAGACATCAAGGTTAGATTTCAGAAAGGCAGATTTTAAGGAACTCAGAAAGAGAATTGGAGGGATCCAATGGCTGGATATCCTTAAGGACAAAAATGTCCAGGAAGGATGGAAAATCTTGAAAATGAGATTCTCAAAGCACAATCGTTAACAATTCCGAAAAGAGGGAAGAATAGGAAGCATTTAAGGAAACCAGGATGGATGAACATAGAACTTAAACACATGCTAAAAAGGAAGAAAGAAATGTTTATCAAATGGAAAGAGGGAGGCATATCTAAAGAAGAATATAATGCCGTCTGCAGAACCTGCAGGGCACAAATCAGATTATCTAAAGCTGACAATGAATTAAGGCTTGCAAGTGACGTCAAAAGCAACAAAAAAGGATTTTGGGGATACATCAAAAGTAAAAGAAAAGTCAAAGATGCTATAGGATTTTTACAGGATGAAAATGATGGAATGGTAAGTCAGGATGTTGAGAAGGCTGAACTTTTAAATTCCTATTTTGCATCTGTTTTCTCTCAGAAAGGAAATGTAACATCAACTGATCTTCACTGTCCTATTAAAGGAATAGAAGAATCCAGGATATCTATAAACAGAAAGACAGTGAGGAAACACTTAGCTAACCTAAATGAATTCAAGTCTCCAGGTCCAGATGAATTACACCCCAGGGTACTGAAGGAGATAGCAGAAGAAATTCTTGAACCACTGTCCATAATCTTTGAAAATTCTTGGAGAACAGGAGAAGTCCCAGAAGACTGGAGAAGAGCAAATGTTGTTCCTATCTTCAAAAAGGGGAAGAAGGTGGACCCAGGGAACTACAGGCCGGTGAGTCTGACTTCTATACCAGGAAAGATCTTTGAACAAATTATTAAAGAACATGTATGCAAGTACCTGGATAAGAATGAAGTGATTAAACAGAGTCAGCATGGGTTTGTAACTAATAAGTCATGTCAGACTAACTTAATTTCCTTCTATGACAGAATCACTGACTGGGTGGATCAGGGAAATGCTGTAGATATAGTATATCTTGACTTCAGCAAAGCATTTGACAAAGTATCTCACACAATCCTTATTGAAAAAATGACTAAGTATGGAATGGACAAGGCAACTGTTAGGTGGATTCATAACTGGCTTAGTGATCGGACCCAAAGAGT
Organism: Oophaga sylvatica; assembly: GCA_033576555.1. Lineage (NCBI taxonomy): Eukaryota > Metazoa > Chordata > Amphibia > Anura > Dendrobatidae > Oophaga > Oophaga sylvatica. The sequence goes on from JARQOD010000001.1 coordinate 50,951,267, forward strand.
GGTTGTAAATGGCTGCACATCCAGTTGGAAGAATGTCTCAAGTGGGGTACCACAAGGCTCTGTTTTGGGCCCTGTATTGTTCAACATCTTTATCAATGATTTAGATGAAGGAATTGAGGGTAAACTGATCAAATTTGCTGATGACACAAAGCTAGGAGGGGTAGCTAATACTAGAGAAGAGAGAGAGAGGATTCAAAAAGATATACATAAACTGGAGCAGTGGGCAGCAACTAACAGAATGGATTTTAACAGGGAAAAATGCAAAGTACTACATCTGGGCAATAAAAATGAAAAAAGCATATACAAAATGGGAGGAATAGGGCTAAGTAACAGCACATGTGAAAAAGACTTGGGTATACTAATTGATCACAGACTTAACATGAGTCAACAGTGTGATGCAGCAGCAAAAAAGGCAAATGCAATTCTAGGATGTATCAACAGAAGCATACAGTCTAGATCACGTGAGGTCATTATTGCCCTCTACTCCTCTTTGGTCAGACCTCATCTGGAATACTGTGTCCAGTTTTGGGCACCACATTTTAAAAAAGACATCAACAAACTGGAGCAAGTTCAGAGAAGAGCCACCAGAATGGTGACCGGTCTGCAAACCATGTCCTATGAGGAACGGTTGCAGGATTTGGGAATGTTTAGCTTGCAAAAAAGAAGACTGAGAGGAGACTTAATAGCTGTCTACAAATATCTCAAGGGCTGTCACATTGTAGAAGGATCATCTTTATTCTCATTTGCGCAAGGAAAGACTAGAAGCAATGGGATGAAACTGAATGGGAGGAGACACAGATTAGATATTAGAAAAAACTTTTTGACAGTTAGGGTGATCAATGAGTGGAACAGGCTGCCACAAGAGGTGGTGAGTTCTCCTTCAATAGAAGTCTTCAAACAGAGGCTGGATAGATATCTGTCTGGGATGATTTAGAGAATCCTGCTTTGAGCAGGGGGTTGGACCAGATGACCCAGGAGGTCCCTTCCAACTCTACCATTCTTGATTCTATGATTCTATGATTCTATGATACAATATCATGTTATCAGCAGCATATCTGAACTGCAGTTTTCATCGGGAGATGTGCTGCTGAGAACAATCATTTCTGTAATGGCATAAACAATCCAATCACTCAATGAATAGGCAGCATTTTGCTTGTCTAGTATAATGCACCCCATAGTCCTCCATATAATATAATGCACCCTGTTGTGAACACTTTTAATCTGTCTTCTGAGTTTGGGCTCCCTCTGGTGGTTGTTGCTGGTAATGAAGCTGCCCTGGCTAACAGAAGTCTTCCACCTGACGGAGATGATTGGAAATCAGGTGTTACTGACTGGGGAAATTTAAGTGAGCAGCCTTTCCATGATTCTTGCCGGTGATTGTTTTCTTCCTGAGCCATTTGGAAGTCTGCTTGCTCCCTGCTGTGTCCTGCATCCTTCAGATAAGTTATTTTGCTGTTTATTTCTGTGCCATTTGTTTACCCTTTTGCTTTTCTCAGTTTTCTGCCTTGTTGGAGTTAGTTGAGCCAGGTCCCCTGCGGGTTGCCTGTGCAGGACTCTGTTCTCATTTGCCACAGCTTATGCATTTATAGTTCCCTGTTATTTCAGTATCTTTTGTTTGCATCCAGTTCACACCAGAGTTCTGATTTTGGGGTGAGAGGTCGTGTGGCCTCAGTATTTTTGCATATCAGACGTGTTGGAATTTTTCTTAGGGTTTTTGCAGGATTGCAGACAGTTTCTTTTCTGTCCTGTTCTATCTTGACAGTTTGAGCCCCAGCATTCGCTTACACTATTTTCTGTCTGTGTTTGTGCTTCATCTGACTCACCTAAAATATGTTTGGGGGCTATCTATTCCTTTCGGGCTCTACTCCGAGGCAGTTAGGTTTCCCCTTTCTCTCTTTAGGCTTAGGACAGGATAGGAAGACCAAAGAGAAGGCCTTCTGATTGGCGCGAGACAGTGGAGACGTAGTCAAGCTTCTCCTTAAGTGTACTTA
>JARQOD010000001.1:50953357-51012532 GCA_033576555.1 Oophaga sylvatica
CCCCGTGTGGTTGACCAACATTCCCAAGGGTCAATTCACACGAGTTAGACGCAATTGCTCGAACATACAAGAATATAATAAAGAAGCTGACCATCTGATCAGCCAATTTCTTGAAAAAGGTTATTCAGACTCTGCTTTACAAATTTCCAAAAGGGAAATTGGACTAGTACCTAGACACACTTTAGTCCACAAACTCCAACCCAATCAAAGCATTATACCTACTATTGCTGAACAAATTCATGATCTACCAATCGTTACCCTGTACCATCATAATCACAAACAATTTACAAATATTATTCGTAAATATTGGTGTATTCTTCAAGGTGACAAGAAAATTGGAGAATTTTTACCAAAATGCCCTAAGTTTGTATTTAGGAAAGCGCAATCTTTAGGCAACCTAATAGCTCCAACTGTGAGGAATGAAACAGTTAATTCTACCAGTGCCTCATCAAAGGGCTTTACACCATGCGGCACTTGTTCATGCTGTATCGAGACTACTTTTCGTAAAGTCAAACAAACAACGTTCTTTGATACACACAATCAACAGCAATACTATATCAAAGATCCAATTTCATGTTTCACCACTGGGGTAATTTACCTGATACAATGTCCTTGTCACAAAGTCTATGTGGGTCGTACCAAACGGAAACTGAAGGACCGGATCAAGGAACATTTTAACAATATCAAGAAGGGGTTCAGTGGGCACCCACTATCAAGGCACTTTTTGGAATGTCATAACAAGTCAGTTAGGGGTGCTTATTTTTGTGGAATTCAAACGGTTCGAAAGAACATTAGGGGTGGTGACTATCTGAAACGGATGTCACGCGTTGAATCCCGTTGGATTTTCACCTTAGATAGTTTGGCCCCCAAAGGGTTAAATCAAGAGATAGAGCTTTTTGCTTTTTCATAAGCATTTTATTAATATTATTTTTATGATAACCGCTACAAGCGGATAGCTTACAATTAGTTTTAGCTACGCTTAATTTTTAGCCAGCATATGTTGTTTTACTGTCTTTAATTTTTAAGGTACTTGGCATTATTGGCCCTTATTTTGATATTGACCTATAGGATAACCATTTTGTAACATTTAGGTGTTTAGTGTGTTCCATTAACATTGTGTACTGAATAATTCAGTACACATATATACATCTTTGAATGGATTAATATCTTTATCCACTATTAATATAAGTTTTAATAATTTTTCAGGCACATATATTTCTTTATATATATTTTTCATATTTTTCATATTTTTATATTTGTTCACCAATAAAGCATTTTTTGATTTTACCAAACAAATTTTAAAATAATTTTAGGTTTATACTAGCGATGGCTTTTGTCTAAACGATTAGATACATTATTATACTTGTTTCATTATGGCGACACGTGCCAATACTTTCTTGGGGGAGGAGGGGTGGACACCGATAGGTATTTAACATCGGCAGCTCAGTGGATTCCCATCCCTGATGAAGAAGGCCTGTGAGCCTTTGAAACGCGTTGGATAGTCTTTTGATCCTCCTCGGCCCCTATCCTGTGGTGACGTCACCCGCCCTTCCATCCCCACCTCCAATTTACCCTGTCCTCACTAACGGCGCTTTGAGCCTGCAGCATGCCGCTCCACTCTGACACCAGCACGCGCGGCAGTGCGGGGGGCAACTGATCTCTAGGGAGGACGCTCCCCTGTTTGATCGCCTACCCAACACTTGTGTCCTCTATTTATTGCTGTGTCATCTGCTCTGCCTGTGGAGAACTGAACCAACTCTGCTGCATTAACATCTGCCCCAGCGGACTGAATCTGCAGCGTCGGCTAACACCTCACTTGCCGAATACCATAGGTGGCGTTACAAACTATCTCTTATAAACATTATTATCTCTTTATTAGTGTTGAGCATTCCGATACTGCAAATATCAGGTATCGGCCGATATTCGCTGTATTGGAATTCCGATTCTGAGATCTGATATTTTTTGCATATCGGATACCGGAATCGGACAGTGGCAGTAAAGTATTTGGGGAGTTCCTGTGTCAAAGAACGAAGTACGTGACACAGGAACTTCCCGAAAGTGTCACTGTCAGTGTCGGTCGGGTCTGTCAGGAGTCAGCAGCACTTACCTGGCAGAAGATCCCCGGTGGTCACGTCCTGGACTCCTGGATGGCCGCCATTACCCTCTCCCTGGCGGTCACGTGCAGCTTCTTGCGATAACTGCACGTGCTGCCGGGTACTGGGTAATCTCGGCCAGCTGTCGCGAGAGTACAGCAGTCCGGATGACGTCACCGCCAGGGAATCACCTATGGTAAGCAGCTCTGTTGCGTCTGGATGTCAGGCTCAGCCTGGCATCCAGATGTAACAGAGCTGGACTCGTCGTGGGACACTCGTGATTTTGGACTGCGTCGGACAGGAAGTATTTGTGTTGGTTTGTTATTTTTGTTTTTTTACAGGAGATCAATGGCGTCACAGGATGAGCGTGAAATAAAAATAATGAAAACTGTGTTGTGTCTTATTTCATTAAAAGACTTTATTCTGGCTGTGTATTTTTTTAACCATTTTCAAACTTTATGATTAATAATGGATCGGTGTCTTATTGACACCTCTCCATTATTAACCGGGCTTATTGTCACCGTTCAATCAAAGGTGACATTAACCCCTTATTACCCCGCTTGCCACCGCTGCAGGGCAAATGGGAAGAGCCAGGTAAAGTGCCACAATTGGCGCATCTTTGGATGTGCCAATTGTGGGGCTGCTGCAGCCTGGTATTTTTAGGCTGTTGAGGGCCAAAATCCATGGGCCTTGACAGTCTTTTAATACCAGGCCACAGCAGTATGCTTTTTACTTTGCTGGTTAACAAAAATAGGGGGACCCCACGCCATTTTTTTTTCGAGGGGATCCCCTATTTTTGTTAACCAGCCAAGCTAAGCAGACTGCTGTGGCCTGGTATTATCAGGCTTGCAAGGTTCATGGATCTTGGATCCTTACCAGCCTGAAAAACGAGGCCTCAGCAGTCTGCTTCATCTGGCTGGTTAACAAAAATAGGGGGGACCCAACGCCATTTTTTTTCGAGGGGATCCCCTATTTTTGTTAACCAGCCAAGATAAGCAGACTGCTGTGGCCTGGTATTATCAGGCTTGCAAGGTCCATGGATATTGTCTCCTTAACAGCCTGAAAAACCAGGCCTCAGTAGTCTGCTTCATCTGGCTGGTTAACAAAAATAGGGGGGACCCCACGCCATTTTTTTTTTCAAGGGGATCCCCTATTTTTGTTAATCAGTTCACTTCAGGTCAACCAGGATTCCCTCTGATGTCACTGATGCTGTGCGGTGTCCCTGGCTGACCTGAAGTGAAAGTGGGAAGCAATCAATTATGCTAACCACTTCCTCTCCTGTCAGCCAGGAGAGGAGATGATTCATTCGGGGGTTTACTGCCAGGCTGTCAGCATTAGCTGCGGTCCTTGCAGTAAACGTTAACCCTTTCAGAAGATTACATCGGGGGACCTGACTGTGCGTCAGATAGGTAAGAATAATGTTGCTTTATTATTTTATTTTTATTTCAGGAGAACAAGGGAATCGAGGATTAACAGTACAATAAAAGATGGTAAAAAAATGTGTTTTTATTTCATTAACCCCTTAACGACCGCCGATACGCCTTTTAACGGATAAGGGTACTTAAGCCACAGCGTAATTAACGGCGCTGTGGAAAAAGTGAATAGCGCCCCCCAGAGGCGCATTTTCTCCAGGGTCTCGGCTACCGGGGGTAGCCGAGACCCCAGAGAACATGAATCGGGTCGGTTTTTACCGACACCGATGTTGCGATCGCCGTTATTAACCCTATAACGGCGATCGCAACAACAAAAAAAAAAATGTTGTGCCATTTAATTTCTCTGTCCTCTGATGTCATCGGACATCAGAGGACAGAGAAAAAGGGTCCCCGGGACCCCCATGTGGCCCCCGATCTCCTGCATGTGGCCCCCGATCTCCTGCATGTGGCCCCCATGCCCTTCTGCCTCCCCCGGTGCCGCCGCCGCTGTGCTGGGGGGGATGGGCAATTTTCTCTGGGGTCTCGGCTACCGGGGGTAGTCGAGACCCCAGAGAACATGATCCGGGTCGGTATTCACCGATCCCGGTGTTGCGATCGCCGCTATGCAAGCATAACGGCGATCGCAAAAAAAAATGATTTCTCTCCCCTCTGATGTGATCGCACATCAGAGGGGAGAAAATGAGGGTCCACAGGTCCCCCGATTGCCCCCCCTATACCTCCCGGTGTCCTCGGTCCTCCCGCAGGCCCCAGGATCCCGGCGTCTTCTTCCTGGAAAAAAAATGGCGGGCGCATGCGCAGTGCGCCCGCCGATCTGCTTGGCGGCAGATTCAAAATTTTTTTCATTCATTCACATAAAAGTGCATTTTGATCACTGTGATAAACTATCACAGTGATCAAAATAAAAAAAAACAGTACATAACCCCCCCATTTATCATCCCCTTAGTTAGGGACATATAATAAAAAATAGAAATTATATTTATTTTCATTTTTCCGTTAGGGTTAGGGTTAGGGTTATAATTAGGGTTAGGGTTATAATTAGGGTTAGGGTTAGCATTAGGGTTATAATTAGGGTTAGGGCTCATACTGCGTTATGACAGTCCGTTAGACGGACTGCATTACACCGCGGTATAACGCGGTGTAACGCAGTCCGTTAACGCTGCCATTCACCCCCATTTGAGGGCGCATCACGACGCATGCCGTAAAGCAGCATGCGCTCGCGACGTGCCATCATTCAGTGACGGAGCCTCGGACGCGGGCTGCAGCGTCTGGGCTCCGTCACCGCTAGCGCAGATGAATCATCTGCTGATTCATCTGCGCTAGCGGGTATAGCATAACGCGATTGTGTTATGCTATACCGTTACCAGCCCGTCAACGCTATGTGTTGAACAGGCTGGTAAAACGCAAAATGAACCTAGCCTTAGGGTTAGGATTATAATTAGGGTTAGAATTAGGGTTAGGGTTACAATTAGGGTTAGGGTTAAAATTAGGGTTAGGGTTACAATTAGAGTAAGGGTTACAATTAAGGTTAGGGTTACAATTAGGGTTGGAATTAGGGTTGGGATTTAGGTTAGGATTAGGGTTGGGATTAGGGTTAGGGGTGTGTTGGGGTTAGGGTTGGAGCTAGAATTGAGGGGTTTCCACTATTTAGGCACATCAGAGGGTCTCCAAACACGACGTGGCGTTCAAAAAGTCAAATGGCGCTCCCTCCCTTCCGAGCCCTGCCGTGCGCCCAAACAGTGGTTTACCCCAACATATGGGGTATCAGCGTACTCAGGACAAATTGCACACCAATTTTAGGGTTCTAATTTCTCCTGTTACCCTTGGGAAAATAAAAAATATCTGGCTAAAAAAATCATTTTTGAGAAAAAACATGATTTTTTATTTTCACAGCTCTGCGTTTATAAATTTCTGTGAAACACTTGGGGGTTCAAAGTGCTCACCACACATCTAGATAAGTTCCTTAAGGGGTCTAGTTTCCAAAATGGGGTCAATTGTGGGGGGTTTCCACTGTTTAGGCACATCAGAGGGTCTCCAAACACGACGTGGCGTTCAAAAAGTCAAATGGCGCTCCCTCCCTTCCGAGCCCTGCCGTGCGCCCAAACAGTGGTTTACCCCAACATATGGGGTATCAGCATACTCAGGAAAAATTGCACAACAACTTTTTGGGTCCAATTTCTCCTGTTACCCTTGGGAAAATAAAAAAATAGCGGGCTAAAGAATCATTTTTGAGGAAAAAAATTATTTTTTATTTTCACGGCTCTGCATTAATAAATTTCTGTGAAGCACTTGGGGGTTCAAAGTGCTCACCACACATCTAGATAAGCTCCTTGGGGGGTCTATTTTCCAAAATGATGTCACTTGCAGGGGTTTTCTACTGTTTAGGCACATCAAGGGCTCTGCAAACACAACATGACGCCGGCAGAACATTCCATCAAAGTCTGCATGACAAAATAGCGCTCCTTCCCTTCCAAGCACTCCCATGCGCCCAAACAGTGGTTTCACCCCACATATGGGGTATCAGCGTACTCAGGAAAAATTGCACAACAACTTTTTGGGTCCAATTTCTCCTGTTACCCTTGGGAAAATAAAAAAATAGCGGGCTAAAGAATCATTTTTGAGGAAAAAAATGATTTTTTATTTTCACGGCTCTGCATTAATAAATTTCTGTGAAGCACTTGGGGGTTCAAAGTGCTCACCACACATATAGATAAGCTCCTTGGGGGGTCTAGTTTCCAAAATGGTGTCACTTACAGGGGTTTCTACTGTTTAGGCACATCAAGGGCTCTGCAAACACAACATGACGCCCGCAGAACATTTCATCAAAGTCTGCAATACAAAATGGCACTCCTTCCCTTCCAAGCACTCCCATGCGCCCAAACAGTGGCTTCACCCCACATATGGGGTATCAGCGTACTCAGGAAAAATTGCACAACATCTTTTGGGGTCCAATTTCTCCTGTTACCCTTGGGAAAATAAAAAAATAGCGGGCTAAAGAATAATTTTTGAGGAAAAAAATGATTTTTTATTTTCACGGTCTACGTTTATAAATTTCTGTGAAGCACTTGGGGGTTCAAAGTGCTCACCACACATCTAGATAAGTTCCTTAAGGGGTCTAGTTTCCAAAATGGTGTCATTTGTTGGGGGTTTCCACTGTTTAGGCGTATCAGGGGCTCTCCAAACGCGACATGGCGTCCAATTTCAATTCCAGCCAATTTTGGTTTGAAAAAGTCAAACGGCACTCCTTCCCTTCCAAGCCCTGCCGTGCGCCCAAACAGTGGTCCCCCCCCACATATGGGGTATCAGCGTACTCAGGATAAATTGGACAACAACTTTTGTGGTCTAATTTCTCCTGTTACCCTTGGGAAAATAAAAAATTGGGGACTAAACAATCAGGTTTGTGGTAAAAATATGACTTTTTATTTTCATGCGTGGGAGTTATAAACTTCTGTGAAGCACTTGGGGGTTCAAAGTGTCACCACACACTATATAAGTTCCCTAGGGGGTCTAGTTTCCAAAATGGTGTCACTTGTGGGGGGTTTCCACTGTTTAGACACATTAGGGCCTCTACAAACACGACATGACGTCCAGCCAATTCTGCGTTGAAAAAGTCAAACGGCGCTCCTTCCCTTCCAAGCTCTGCCATGCACCCAAACAGTGGTTTACCCCACATATGGGGTATCAGCATGCTCAGGACAAATTGCACAAAAACTTTTGGGGTCTTGTTACCCTTGGGAAAATAAAAATTGGGGTGAAAAGATTGTTTTTGTGGAAAAAATATGATTTTTTTATTTCACTGTTCTATGTTATAAACTTCTGTGAAGCACTTGGAGGTTCAAAGTGCTCACCACACATCTAGATAAGTTTCTTAGGGGTCTAGTTTCCAAAATGGAGTCACTTGTGATGGGTTTCCACTGTTTAGACACATCAGGGCCTCTACAAACGCGACATGGCGTCTAGCCAATTCTGCATTGAAAAAGTCAAATGTCGCTCCTTCCCTTGCGACCTCTGCCGTGCGCCCAAAAAGTGGTTTACCCCCACATATGGGGTATCGGCTTATTCAGGAGAAATTGCCCAACAAATTTTGTTGTTCATTTTTTCTTTTAACAGTTGTGAAAATAAAAAAAATTGGTTCCGAAGTAAAGTTTTTGCAAAAAAAGTTAAATGTTAATTTTTTCCTTCCACATTGCTTCAGTTCCTGTGAAGCACGTAAAGGGTTAATAAACTTCTTGAATGTGATTTTGAGCACCTTGAGGGGTGCAGTTTTTATAATGGTGTCACTTTTGGGTATTTTCTATCGTATAGACCCCTCAAAGTGACTTCAAATGTGATGTGGTCCCTAAAAAAAAATGGTGTTGTAAAAATGAGAAATCGCTGGTCAACTTTTAACTCTTATAACTTCATAACAAAAAAAAATTTTGTTCCCAAAATTGTGCTGATATAAAGTAGACATGTGGGAAATGTTATTTATTAAGAAATTTGTGTGACATATCTCTCTGATTTTAGGGCATAAAAATTTAAAATTTGAAAATTGTCAAATTTTCAAAATTTTCGCCATATTTCCGTTTTTTTCATAAATAAACACAAGTCATATCAAAGAAATTTTACCACTAACGTGAAGTACAATATGTCACGAAAAAACAATCTCAGAATCAGCTGGATTCGTTAAAGCATTCCAGAGTTATAACCTCATAAAGTGACAGTGGTCAGAATTGTAAAAATTGGCCCTGTCATTAAGCTGCAAAATGGCTCTGTCACTAAGGGGTTAAAATTATTTATTCTTAATGTGTGTGTGTTTTTTTTATTTACTTCAATAGGATTAATAATTGATAGTTGTCTAATTGACAGCTCTCAATTATTAACCTGGCTTAAAGTCACCTTTCAATAGCAAGGTGGCTTTAACCCATTATTAACCCATTCGCCACCGCTACAGGGCAATGGGAATAGACGGGCTAAGTGCCAGAAAGGGCGAATCTAATTATAGATTTGCCTTTTCTGGGGTGTCTGGGGGCAGATGTTAGTAGCCAGGGGGGGGCAAAAATAATGGTCCCTCTCTGGGCTATTATTATCTGCCCCCACTCGCTGGCTTTGTCTGTCTGGTTGAGAAAATAGGGCGGGAGCCCACGCATTTTTTTTCAACAATTTTACACCTCATATATATATATTATATATATATATATATATACATGTCATTGTGACACATATATATATATATATATATATATATATATATATTTATAGTACATACACTTCTACATAGTATAATAGCCGCTAATTCAATTGCCGGCTTTTGTGAAATTACAGACCCGACATGAAATGACACATGGTTTACATAGAGTTAACCATGTCATTTCATGTAGTTTGATATATGGTTTTCACTAACAATTACATGAGTGTATGTGTGAAAAATTTCATACATGTAGGGGTTAATTAAAGGTGTAAATTCGTAGAAAAAAATGCGTTTTTTTTAACAACGAATTTACACCTTTAATTAACCCCTACATGTATGCGGCGGCCGTGCGCAGACAGGCGCAGATCGCTCAAACGCAAGTGTGAAAGCACCCTAACATGACCTAACATGTTGATCCAGAGGAAGGCAAAAAAAACCCATGTGGCAAACAGTAAGCTTCACATTGGGGAAAAAAATTCCATCCCGACTCCACATACGGCAATCAGACTAGCTCCCTGGATCAACGCAATATCTAGGAAACTAGTGTATACAACCAGTAATATTATACTTTTCAAGAAAGGCATCCAGTCCCTTCTTAAATTTTAGTAGGGAGTCACTCATTACAACATTAGACGGCAGAGAGCTCCATAGTCTCACTGCTCTTACAGTAAAGAATCTGCGTCTGTGATTATGGCTAAACCTTCTTCCCTCCAGACGTAGAGGATGCCCCCTTATCCCCGTCACAGGTCTAAGAGTAAAAAGATCATTAGAAAGGTCTTTGTACTGTCCCCTCATATATTTATACATTGTAATAAGATCACCCCTAAGCCTTCGTTTTTTCCAAACTAAATAACCTCAAGTGTAATAACCTGTCTTGGTATTGCAGACCCCCCCAGTTCTCTAATAACCTTGGTCGCTCTTCTCTGCACCTGCTCTAGTTCAGCTATGTCTTTCTTATACACCGGAGACCAGAACTGCACACAGTATTCTAAGTGTGGTCACACTAGTGACTTGTATAGGGGTAAGATTATTTTCTCCTCATGAGCATCAATGCCTCTTTTAATGCATCCCATTATTTTATTTGCCCTGGCAGCAGCTGCCTGACATTGGCCACTAAATGTGAGTTTGTCGTCCACCCATACACCCAGGTCTTTTTCAGTGACAGTTTTGCCCAGTGTTTTACAATTAAGCACATAATTATACATCTTGTTTGTTCTACCCAAGTGCTTGACCTTACATTTATCCCCAATAAAGCTCATTTGCCATTTATCAGCCCAAGCTTCTAGTTAACATAAATCCTCCTGTAATATAAAATTGTCCTCCTCTGTATTGATTACCCTGCAGAGTTTAGTGTCATCTGCAAATATTGAAATGCTACTCTGTATGCACCCTACAAGGTCATTAATAAATATGTTAAAGAGAAGCGGCCCCAAACTGACCCCTGTGGTACCCCACTGCTAACTGCGACCTGTTGTGAATGGGTTTGAGATAAGTTCTGAGCAGAGACTCCCTCTGGTGGTTACAAGCGGTACTGGTCTGTTCAGTGAAGATTGTGAGGACTGGGAATCAGGTGTTACTGATTGGTCTTATATAAGGGAGTCACCTTCCCATCAGGGTTGCCGGTGATCAATTGTTCTGGTCTGAATCCTTTATTCCAGTTTCCCTTGTAGCCTGCTGTGTCGTGTCTGCATCTCCTGCTAACAGATAAGACATTTTCTTCTTTTGTGTTTGTGCTATATTTTTGCATTTTGTCCTGCACTTCTGTGGGGGCCTTCAGGGTCCCCTCCGGGGGCTTCTGCCCTCTCAGTTTTGTTCAGCCACTGATGTTTGTACTTTTGCTTTTTCCAGTTTTTTCAGTGGCTGCTGTTTTGATTTTGTTACACCAGAGAACTAATTTAGGTGGAAGAGGTCGTGTGATCTCAGGTATTTTTGAAATTAGTAGAGTTGGTGCTTTTCAGGGTTTTCTGGGATTGCAGTAAGTGCCCTTCCTATCCTTTTCTATTTAGTTAGTTTGGGCCCCAACGTTTGCTCATACTATTTTCTTTCTGTGTCAGTATTTCATCTTGTCTAACCGCCATTACATGTTTGGGGGCTTTCTATTATCTTTGGGGTTCTGCTCCGGGGCAGATAGCTTTCCTATATCTATCTTTAGGTGTAGTTAGTTTCTCAGGCTGTGACGAGGCGTCTAGGACCAACGTAGGAACGCTCCACGGCTGCCTCTAGTTGTGGTGGTTAGTCAGGGTACTGCAATCTCATAGATTCCAACTGCTCTGGTGTATTGCCTTTTTTACCTGCACTCCTCAGCTACCGAAACATAACATATCACCGGCCTAAAAATTGAAAATTGTATGGTACTCACAGAAGGGAAAAAATATTGTGAAAGAAAAAAGGTTGTCAGAGTTGTCAGAGATATTTTTCTATTTGTTGCATTTTTTTTTTCCCTCTTTATCTCTGGGTGCTGGGGAGGATCTTTTCTCTCAATGGAGTTTGCACGGTTGTCTGGCCGTGTGGATCAGCTTGCCACTGAGGTTCAGAGTATTGCTGCATATCTTGCTAGGTTGCCTGTTGTGGAACCTAGGATCCCCATGCCAGATTTGTTTTTGGGGGATCGAGCTAAGTTTCAGAATTTCAAAAATAATTGTAAATTGTTTTTTGCCTTAAAATCTAAGCCTTAGGGAGCGCAGCAGGTTCAAATTATCATCTCTCTCCTGCGCGGCGATCCTCAGGATTGGGCTTTTTCCCTGACACCTGGGGATCCTGTTTTGAGTGATGTTGATGCATTTTTTCAGGCTTTGGGGTTATTGTACGATGAGCCTAATGTCACTGATCAAGCTGAAAAAGCCTTGTTGGCATTAAATCAGGGGCCTTATGACGCTGAGTTATACTGTCAGAGATTCCGTAGGTGGGCAGTCCTGACCCAATGGAATGACGACGCTTTGGCAGCCCTTTTCCGGAAGGGTCTGTCAGATAATGTAAAGGATGTTATGGTGGGATTCCCCGTCCCCTCTGGTCTCAATGATTCTATGTCATTAGCGATTCAAATTGACAGACGTTTGCGTGAGCGGAGAAGTATGCGTGGGATGGTGTTGCCTTGTGAACCAGCTTCTGAACCCATGCAGTGTGATACAGTGGTGTCTGGGGCACAGCGTCATGAGTTTCGAAAGCGCAATGGGTTATGTTTCTACTGTGGTGATGCCTCTCATGCTATTTCAGTCTGCCCTAAGCGGGGAAGACGTTTTGCACGCTCAGTTGTCTTGGGTAGTGTTCAGACTAAGTTTTTATTAACTGTCACTCTGATATGCTCTCTGTCCTCATTTTCTGCTCAGGCTTTCGTTGATTCTGGAGCAGCTATTAACCTGATGGATTATGATTTTGCTAAACGTTGTGGGTTTCCCTTGATACCCCTACAGAAGTCTATTCCCCTACTGGGGATCGATTCTACCCCTTTGGCTGAGAATAAACCCCAGTTTTCTACTCAGGTGATAATGAGGGTTGAACCTGATCACCAGGAGTGCTGCAAATTTTTGGTTCTGTATAATCTGCATGACATTATCGTGCTGGGTTTCCCTTGGTTACAGTCTCATAATCCTGTTTTGGATTGGAAATCTGTGTCTGTAACCAGTTGGGGCTGCCAATGTGTTAATACCAACACTCCTGTTTTTTCTGCCTCCCCCCAGGCTCAGGATGTTCCTGACTTTTTGATTGATTTTTCTGATGTGTTTAGCGAAAGTAAATCTGCATCCTTGCCTCCCCATAGGAGCTATGACTGCGCTATTGAATTAGTGCCGGGTAGTAAATTCCCTAAAGGTCGCCTTTTTAACTTGTCTGTACCTGAACATGACGCTATGCGGTCTTATATCAAGGAATCATTGGAGAAGGGTCATATCAGACCATCCTCTTCACCTTAGGTGCCGGTTTTTTCTTTGTGGCCAAAAAAGATGGTTCATTAAGGCCGTGTATTGATTATCGTCTCTTGAACAATATTACTGTGAAATATCAATACCCGTTACCCTTGATTTCTGACCTGTTTTCCAGGGTGAAAAACGCTACTTGGTTTACCAAGCTTGACCTCAGGGGGGCGTATAACCTTATTCGCATTAAGCACGGGGATGAATGGAAGACGGCATTCAATACCCCTGAAGGGCATTTTGAGTACCTAGTGATGCCCTTTGGGCTCACTAATGCTCCTTCCGTCTTCCAGTCCTTCATGAATGACATTTTCAGGGATTTTGTGGACAAATTTCTGATTGTTTATTTGGATGATATCTTGATTTTTTCTAATGACTGGGACTCTCATGTGAAACATGTTCGAACTGTGTTCCAGATTTTGAGAGAGAATGCTCTGTATGTGAAGGGATCAAAGTGTCTTTTTGGCGTACAGAGGATCTCATTTCTGGGATTCATTTTGTCCCCATCTGTTATCGAAATGGACCCGGTCAAGGTTCAGGCCATCTGTGATTGGGTCCAACCTACTTCATTAAAGGCTCTTCAGAGATTTTTGGGTTTTGCCAATTTTTATCGTAAATTTATTGGTAATTTCTCGGTTATTGTTAAACCATTAACTGATTTGACCAGAAAAGGTTCTGATGTGGTGAATTGGCCTCCGGAGGCAGTCTCTGCGTTTCAGGAACTTAAGCAGAGATTCACTTCTGCTCCTGTTCTACGGCAGCCTGATGTTTCTCTGCCATTTCAGGTGGAGGTTGATGCCTCTGAAATTGGGGCAGGTGCCGTTTTGTCCCAAAAAGATCCAGAGACCTCTAAAAGTAACCCTTGTGCCTTTTTCTCTCGAAAATTTTCTCCTACTGAACGTAATTATGACGTGGGTAATCGGGAGTTATTGGCCATGAAGTGGGCTTTTGAAGAGTGGAGACATTGGCTGGAGGGAGCCAAACATCAGGTGGTGGTCCTTACGGACCATAAGAATCTGGTCTATCTGGAATCTGCCAAGCGACTCAATCCTAGACAGGCCAGGTGGGCCTTTTTTTTCACACGTTTTAATTTTGTGGTTTCCTTTCTTCCTGGCACTAAGAATGTTAAGGGCGGATGCCCTCTCGAGGAGTTTCCTTGCGGACTCTCCTGAGTTATCTGATCCTTCTGTTATTTTGAAAGAGGGTGTAGTTCTTTCCGCCATCTCGCCCAATTTGAGACTTGCTCTGGAGGGGTGTCAGGAGGATAGGCCCGAGTGCTGCCCTGTTGGAAAATTGTTTGTCCCGGACCAGTGGAAAAAGAGTGTGATGTCTGAGATTCATTGTTCCACATTGGCTGGGCATCCCGGAATTTTTGGTACCAGAGACTTGGTTAGTCGGTCCTTTTGGTGGCCTACCTTGTCTCGTGATGTCAGGGAATTTGTGCAGTCCTGCGGGACTTGCTCTCGCTCCAAGCCTTGCTCTCGCTCTAGTGGTTTGTTGATGCCATTGCCTGTGCCCAAGAGACCATGGACCCATATCTCTATGGATTTCATTTCCGACCTTCCTGTTTCTCAGAGAATGACCACCATCTGGGTAATTTGTGATAGGTTTTCCAAAATGATACATCTTGTGCCATTACCTAAGTTGCCTTCCTCCTCTGAATTGGTGCCGTTGTTCCTTCAGCACGTGGTTCGTTTACACGGCATTCCTGAGAACATTGTGTCTGACAGAGGAGTCCAGTTTGTTTCCAGATTTTGGAGGACTTTTTGTTCTAAACTGGGTGTTCAATTGTCTTTCTCCTCGGCATTTCATCCTCAGACCAATGGTCAAACTGAGAGAACAAACCAGACATTGGAGACTTATCTTAGATGCTTTGTGTCTGCTGATCAGGATGACTGGGTCTCTTTTTTACCTTTGGCTGAGTTTGCTCTTAATAATAGGGCTAGCTCTGCCACTTTGATGTCTCAGTTTTTCTGTAATTCTGGGTTTCACCCTTGATTTTCTTCGGGACAGACGGAGGCTTCTGTCTGTCCAGGTGTTGACTCTGTTGTGGAGCGTATGCAGCAGATTTGGGACCAGGTAGTGGAGAGGTTGTCCCTCTCTCAGGAGAAGGCCCAGCGGTTTGCTAACCGGCATAGGACTGATGGTCCTCGGTTTAAAGTGGGGGACTTGGTCTGGTTGTCCTCAAAGAATATTCCTATGAGAGTAGCATCTCCTAAATTTAAGCCTAGGTTCATTGGACCTTATAAGATCATTGAGATTCTTAATCCTGTTTCTTTTCGTTTGCTTCTTCCAGGGACATTTAAGATCCATAACGTGTTCCACAAGTCCTTGTTGAAGAGGTTTGTTGAGCCAGTGGTTCCTGCTGCTGTGCCTCCTGACCCTGTTTTGGTTGAGGGCAATCTGGAGTATGTGGTTGAGAAAATATTAGATTCTCGTTTTTCTAGACGGAAACTCCAGTATTTGGTTAAGTGGAGAGGTTATGGTCAGGAAGACAATTCTTGGGTGTTTGCTTTGGACATCCATGCTAGGAGACTCATCCGTGCGTATCATAGAACTCATCCTGACCGACCTGGTTGCTCAAATGAGGGTTCGGTGACCCCTCCTCAAGGGGGGGGTACTGTTGTGAATGGGTTTGAGATGAGTTCTGAGCAGAGACTCCCTCTGGTGGTTACAAGCGGTACTGGTCTGTTCAGTGAAGATGTGAATGGAATGGTGACTGGGAACATCTCATGGGTGTCTTTACTTTATAGTTTCCCTTGTAGCCTGCTGTGTCGTGTCTGCATCTCCTGCTAACAGATAAGACATTTTCTTCTTTTGTGTTTGTGCTATATTTTTGCATTTTGTCCTGCACTTCTGTGGGGGCCTTCAGGGTCCCCTCCGGGGGCTTCTGCCCTCTCAGTTTTGTTCAGCCACTGATGTTTGTACTTTTGCTTTTTCCAGTTTTTTCAGTGGCTGCTGTTTTGATTTTGTTACACCAGAGAACTAATTTAGGTGGAAGAGGTCGTGTGATCTCAGGTATTTTTGAAATTAGTAGAATTGGCGCTTTTCAGGGTTTTCTGGGATTGCAGTAAGTACCCTTCCTATCCTTTTCTATTTAGTTAGTTTGGGCCCCAGCGTTTGCTCATACTATTTTCTTTCTGTGTCAGTATTTCATCTTGTCTAACGCCATTACATGTTTGGGGGCTTTCTATTATCTTTGGGGTTCTGCTCCGGGGCAGATAGCTTTCCTATATCTATCTTTAGGTGTAGTTAGTTTCTCAGGCTGTGACGAGGCGTCTAGGACCAACGTAGGAACGCTCCACGGCTGCCTCTAGTTGTGGTGGTTAGTCAGGGTACTGCAATCTCATAGATTCCAACTGCTCTGGTGTATTGCCTTTTTTACCTGCACTCCTCAGCTACCGAAACATAACAGCGACCCAGTCCGAGTGTGCTCCATTAATAACCACCCTTTGTTTCCTATCCCTGAGCTAGTTCTTAACCCACTTACACATATTTTCCCTATCCACATTGTTCTCATTTTATGTATCAACCTTTTGTGTGGCACCGTATCAAAACCTTTTGAAAAGTCCATATACACCATGTCCACTGTGTTCCCTTGGTCCAGTCACCTCTTCATAGAAACTCGTCAGATTAGTCTGACAGGAACGGTCTCTCGTAAACCCATGTTGATATTGGGTTATGAGGTTATTTTTCTTCAGATACTCCAGTATACAGTAGTATCCCTTAGAAAACCCTCTAGGATTTTAACCACAGTAGAGGTTTAGCTCACTGGCCTATAATTTTCAAGTTCAGTTTCTGTCCCCTTTTTGAATATTGGCACCACATTTGCTATACGCCAGTCCTGTGGTAGAGACCCCATTATTATGGAATCTTTAACCCCTTTCTGACATCGGACGTACTATTCAGTCCATGGTACCAGGGCCTGTATGACCATGGATGGAATAGTACGTCACATGGATTGGACGCGCTCCCAGGGAGCGCGTCCGATCGCGGACGGGTGTCAGCTGATTATCACAGCTGACACCCGGCACTATGTGCCAGGAGCGATCACGGACCGCTCCCGGCACATTAACCCCCGGCACACTGTGATCAAACATGATTACAGTGTACCTGGGGCATAGGGAAGCATTGCGCAAGGAGGGGGCTCCCTGGTGCTTCCCTGAGACCCTCAGAGCAGCGCGATGTGATCGCACTGTTACGAGGGCCTCCTCCCTGCAGGACCCCGGATCCAAGATGGCCACAGGTCCTTCCGGGTCCTGCTGCAGTGCCTGTCAGATTGCTGATCTTACAGAGTACTAAGCAAACTGTCAGACCAGCGATCTGACATTATACAGTGATGTCCCACCCTGGGACAATGTAAAAATGTAAAAAATAAATAAATAAACATCATAACAACATAAATTCATTTCTTTTTGTAAATAAAAACAGAAAAAACAATAAAAGTACACATATTTGGTATCGCTGCGTCCGTAACGACCAACCCTATAAAACTGTCCCACTAGTTAACCCCTCTAGTGAACCCCTTAAAAACAAAAAAAAACAAAGCAAAAAACAATGCTTTATCATCATACCGCCGAACGAAAAGTGGAATAACATGCGATCAAAAAGACGGATATAAATAAACATTGTACCACTGAAAACATCATCTTATCCCGCAAAAAACAAGCTGCTATACAGCATCATCAGCGAACAAAAAAAAAAAGTTATAGCTTGCAGAATAAAGCGATGCAAAAATAATTATTTTTTATATACAATTGTTTTTATTGTATAAAAGCGCCAAAACATAAAAAAATGATATGTATGAGGTATCGCCGTATTCGTACTGACCAGAAGAATAAAACTACTTTATCAATTTTACCACAAGCGAAACGGTATAAACGGCCCCCAAAAGAAATTCATGAATTGCTGATTTTTGTTCATTCTAACCTCCCAAAAATCATAATAAAAAGCGATCAAAAAATGTCACGTGCTCAAAAATGTTACCAATAAAAACATCACCTCGTCCGCAAAAAATAAGACCTCACATGAATCTGTGGGCCAAAATCTGCAAAAATTATAGCTCTCAAAATGTGGTGATGCGAAAACTATTTTTTGCAATATAAAGCGTCTTTTAGCATGTGACAGCTGCCAAACATAAAAACCCGCTATAAATAGTAAATCAAACCCCCCCTTTATCAACCCCTTAGTTAGGGAAAAATAATAAAATTTAAAAAATGTATTTATTTCGATTTTCCTATTAGGGTTAGTGTTAGGGTTGGGGCTAAAGTTAGGGTTAGGCTTGGGGCTAAAGTTAGAATTAGGGTTAGGGTTGGGATTAGGGGTGTGTTAGGGCTAGGTCTGTGGCTAGGGTTAGGGATGGGACTAGGGTTAGGGGTCTATTGAGGTTAGGGTTGGAGTTAGAATTGGGGGGTTTCCACTGTTTAGGCACATCAGGGGCTCTACAAATGTGACACGGCGTCTGATCTCAGTTCCAGCCAATTCTGCGTTGAAAAGTCAAACGGTGCTCCTTCCATTCTGAGCTCTGCCATGGGCCCAAACAGTAGTTTACCCCCACATATGGTGTATTAGCGTACTCAGGACAAATTGCACAATAAATCTTGGGGTTCAATTTCTTCTGTTACCCTCATTTTTGTGGAAAAAAATTATGATTTTTTTATTTTTATGGCTCTACGCTATAAACTTCTGTGAAGCACTTGGGGGTTCAAAGTTCTCCTCACACATCTAGATAAGTTCCTTTGTTGGTCTAGTTTCCAAAATAGGGTCACTTGTGGGGGGTTTCCAATGTTTAGGCACATCAGGGGCTCTCCAAATGCGACATGACGCCAGCAGACCATTCCATGAAAGTCTGCAATCCAAAATGTTACTACTTCCCTACCGAGCTCCGATGTGTGCCCATACAGTAGTTTTCTCCCATCAGCGTATCAGCGTACTCAGGACAAATTGGAAAACTTTTGGCGTCTAATTCCTCCTGTTACCCTTGTGACAGTAAAATATTGGGGCGAAAAAATCATTTTTGTAAAAAAAAAAAAAAAAAGATTTTTCATTTTTACAGCTGTACGTTATAAACTTCTGTGAAGCACTTGTGGGTTCAAAGTGCTCACCACACATCTAGATAAGTTCCTTAGGGGGTCTATTTTCAAAAATGAGGTCATTTGTGGGGGGTTTCCACTGTTTAGGCACATCAGGGGTTCTCAAACGCGACATGACACCCGCAGACCATTCCATCAAAGTCTGCAATCCAAAACGTCACTTCTTCCCTTCCCAGCCCCGACGTGTGCCCATACAGTAGTTTTCTCCCACATATGGGGTATCAGCATACTCAGGACAAATTGGACAATCACTTTTGGGGTCCAATTTTTCCTGTTACCCTTGGGAAAATAAAAAATTGGGGACTAAAAGAGCATGTTTGTGGAAAAAATGATTTTTTTATTTTCATGCTCAGGCGTTATAAACTTTAGTGAAACACCTGGGGGTTCAAAGTTCTCACCACACATCTAGATAAGTTCCTTGAGGGGTCTAGTTTCCAAAATGGTGTCATTTGTGGGGGGTTTCCACTGTTTAGGGACATCAGGGGCTTTCCAAACCCGACATGGCGTCCAGCCAATTCTGCGTTGAAAATGTCAAACAGCGCTCCTTCCATTCTGAGCTCTGCCATTCACCCAAACAGTTGGTTACCCCCACATATGGGGTATCAGCGTACTCAGGACAAATTGCACAATTACTTTTGGGGTCTTGTTACCCTTGGGAAAATAAAAATTGGGGTGAAAAGATCATTTTTGTGAAAAAATATGATTTTTTAATTTTACGGCTCAGCGTAATAAACTTGTGTGAAGCACTTGGGGGTTCAAATTGCTTACCACAGATCTAGATAAGTTCCTTAGGGGTCTAGTTTCTAAAATGGGGTAACTTGTAGGGGGTTTCCACTGAGTAGGCACATCAGGGGCTCTTTTTAATGTGGAAAAAGTCAAATGGTGCTCCTTCCATTCCGAGCTCTGCTGTGCACCAAAACAGTGGTTCCCCCACATATGGAGTATCAGCGTACTCAGGACAAATTGGACAACAACTTTTGTGGTCCAATTTATCCTGTTACCCTTGGGAAAATAAAAAATTGGTGACTAAAAGATCATTTTTGTGGGAAAAAAATAGGATTTTTTATTTTCATGCCCGGGTATTATAAACTTGTGTGAAGCACTTGGGGGTTCAAAGTGTTCACCACAGATCTAGATAAGTTCCTTAGGGTCTAGTTTCTAAAATAGGGTCACTTGTGGGGGGTTTTCACTGTTTAGGCACATCTGGGGCTCTGCAAACGGAACATGACACACATAACGCCTTCATTCCAAAACGTTATTACTTCCTTTCCAAGCCCTGCTGTGCGCCCAAACAGTTTCCCCCCCAACATATGGGGTATCAGTGTACTCAGGACAAATTGGACAACAACTTTTGGGGTCCAATTTCCTTGGGAAAAATCAAAAATTGGGGACTAAAAAATCATTTTTGTGGAAATTTTTTTTTTCAAACCCAGGCATTGTAAACTTTTGGGGGTTCAAAGTGCTCACAAAAGATCTAGATAAGTTCATTAGAGAGTCTAGTTCCCAAAAAGGTGTCACTTGTGGGGGTTTCCACTGCTTAGGCGCATCAGGGGCTCTCCAAACGCGACATGGCGTCCAATCTCAATTCCAGCAAATTTTGATTTGAAAAAAGTCAAACGGCGCTCCTTCCCTTACGAGCCCTGCCGTGCGCCCAAACAGTGGTTTTCCCCCACATATGGGGTATTGGCATACTCAGGAGAAATTGCACAACCACTTTATCTGTCCATTTTCTCCTTTTACCCTTGTAAAAATAAAAAAAATGTTTGTAAAAGATAATTTTTGTGACTAAAAAGTTAAATGTTCATTTTTTCTTTCCACGTTGCTTCAGCTCCTGTGAAGCACCTGAAGGGTTGATAGACTGCTTGAATGTGGTTTTGAGTACCTTGAGGGGTGCAGTTTTAAGAATGGTGTCACTTTTGGGTATTTTCTGCCATATAGACCCCTCAAATTGACTTCAAATGTGAGGTGGTCCCTAAAAAAAAGGCTTTGTAAATTTTGTTGTAAAAATGAGAAATCGCCGGTCAACTTTTAACCCTTATAACTTCCTAACAAAAAAATTTTGGTTCCAAAATTGTGCTGATGTAAAGTAGACATGTGGGAAATTTTATTTACTTACTATTTTGTGTGACATATTTCTCTGTTTTAAGGGAATAAAAATTCAAAGTTTGAAAATTGCAAAATTTTCAAATTTTCGCCATATTTCCGTTTTTCAAAAATAAATGTAAGCTATATCGAAGAAATTTTACCACTAACGTGAAGTACAATATGTCATGAGAAAGCAATCTCAGAATAGCAAAGATCCGTTGAAGCTTTCCAGAGTTATAACCTCATAAAGAGACAGTGGTCAAAATTGTAAAAATTTGCCCGCTCATTAACATGCAAACCACCCTTGGGGGGTAAAGGGGTTAAAGATGAAAAATAATGGTCTATCTATGACTGTACTTAATTCCTGCAGTACTCGGGGGTGTATCCCATCCGGGCCCGGGGATTTGTCAATTTTAGTGATTTTTAACGCCGCCGTACTTCCTGCTGGGTTAAGCTGGTGACATTTAATGGAGACTTTTTTTTTAATCACTGATCATGTTAGCTGTCAAGGGATTTTCTTGTGTAAATACTGTTGAAAAAAATAATTTAGCATATTGGGTTTTTCCTCATCCTCATCCACCATTTCACCCAGACTATTTTTAAGGGGACCAACACTATCATTTTTTAGTTTCTTAGTATTTATGCAGTTAAAGAATATTTTGGGATTATTTTTACTTTCTCTGGCAATGAGTCTCAATGTCTCAATCTTTGCTGTTTTGATTTGCTTTTTACAGAATTTATTTAATCTTCTGTGTTTATTTAATGCTTCATCACTACCTACTTGCTTTAATTCCCTAAATGCTTTCTTTTTGTCACTTATTGCACTTACAGCTCTATTTAGCCATAGTGGTTTCCTCTTATTTCTAGCATGTTTATTCCATAGGGTATATACTGTGCACAGGTCCTATTCAGGATGCTAATAAACGTCTCCCATTTTCTTTGTGTATTTTTATGTCTCAGGATATCGTCCCAGTTAATTGCACCAAGATCATCTCTCATCCGTTGGAAATTTGCCTTCCTGAAGTTTAAACATATTCCACAACCACACACATTTAGAAAATTGGAAAATTAGCATTATTGCATGTGTATGTGTGCAGGAAGTGTGTTGGACACACAAGATCAATTAGAACAAAAACATACTGCGTGGGCAGCAAAAATGTGTACCAGTCCAAAAAATATAGAAAAGTATAAACTTTATTTATGACAATTTTAAAAGAATTTATCACACAAAAATACAGATGAACAGATATCAATAAAGACATACATCATGTGAGGAAAATGATGGAAAAATTTGTAAGGATAATACAGGTGTCATGCTCCCCTGGAACACCTCCCCATGTCCGAGAATTTATAAAGCCAAGAAATATATGTAGCAATGGTGTCAATCTATATATAACTGCCCAAGACACATATAGAGCACAATTTACCTCCGCATTGGAAACCATTAATCAAGTGCTTATATTAAGCGTTTTTATATAATAACGCAGGAATTCCAAGCTAATCCACTATATATCATAACCAAAGTGCTTAGATTGTGTCAAAATATTTGCCAAATGGCAGCAGCGGCTCACAGGGGTGAAAAAGAGGGGAACGGTGTCCAGGGGGGCAGGCTCACCCTGGACACCGTTCCCCTCTTGTTCACCCTGTGAGCCGCTGCTGCCATTTGGTAAATATTTTGACACAATCTAAGCGCTTTGGTTATGATATATAGTAGATTAGCTTGGAATTCCTGGCGTTATTATATAAAAACGCTTAATATAAGCACTTGATTAATGGTTTCCAATGCGGAGGTAAATTGTGCGCTATATGTGTCTTGGGCAGTTATATATAGATTGACACCATTGCTACATATATTTCTTGGCTTTATAAATTCTCAGGACATGGGGAGGTGTTCCAGGGGAGCATGACACCTGTATTATCCTTACAAATTTTTCCATCATTTTCCTCACATGATGTAATGTATGTCTTTATTGATATCTGTTCATCTGTATTTTTGTGTGATAAATTCTTTTAAAATTGTCATAAATAAAGTTTATACTTTTCTATATTTTTTGGACTGGTGCACATTTTTGCTGCCCACGCAGTATGTTTTTGTTCTTCCTGAAGTTTAGTGTCCTTGTAACCCCTCTTCTACACATCTTATTAAAGAATACATGAAAACTTATTATTTTGTGATCACTATTACCCAAGTGACCCCCAACCCTTATATTTGATATGCGGTCTGGCCTGTTGGTTAATATTAGGTCTAGCAGTTGGTTCCTGAACTAGTTATGAAAGGTACCATATTTTTCGGACTATAAGACGCACCGGACCATAAGACACACCCCAAATTTTCAGAAGGAAAATAGGGGAAAAAAATAATGTGTCAAATGGAGGTCCGTCTTACAGTCCGAATTCAGGTTACCAGCGAAGGGATCAGCACAAGTAGAGGAGTGGTCACAGGGGTCTTTTGGTAGTCCAGGCTGGTGCGGTGGTGGTGCTCTGTGTTGCAGGGGTGCTCTGTGTCCGTGGGGTGACTCTGATGTCCGTGGGGTGGCTGTGCTCTGTCCGTGGGGTGGCTGTGCTCTGTCTGTGGGGTGGCTGTGCTCTGTACGCGGGGTGGCTGTGCTCTGTCTGTGGGGTGGCTGTGCTCTGTCTGTGGGGTGGTTGTGCTCTGTCCGTAGGGTCGCAATATACTTACAACTCACATGGCGGTGGTCCCAATGCAGCTTCTCTGTGGTGTCCGGGCTCTGTGATGTGGTGGCAGCGGGCCTCTGTGCTGCATGGGGGGCTCCGTGCTGCGTAGGGGGCTCCGTGCTGCGTGAGGGGTTCCGCCGGCATTTCGTCATAGCCTGGAAGCCCCCCGCAGCTCTGTTGGGGAGACGCAGAGGTTGCCGAGGCGCGGAGCAAAGATGGCCGCCAGGAGCCTCCAGAAAGATGGCTGTGCATACTGAAATTCAAATCTCGGCAACGAGATCTCTCTCCCGAGATCTCGGGATGAGATCAAGTTGCCGAGATTTGAATTTCAGTATGAGCGGCCATCTTTGCTCCGCATCTCGCCAACCTCAGCGTCTCCCCAACAGAGCTGGGGGGGCTTCCAGGCTATGATGAAATGCCAGCGGAGCCCTCCACGCAGCACGGAGCCCCACATGCAACACAGAGCCCCACATGCAGCACGGAGCCCCACACGCAGCATGGAGCCCCACATGCAGCACGGAGCCCCACATGCAGCACGGAGCCCCACATGCAGCACGGAACCCCACACGCAGCACGGAGCCCCACACGCAGTACAGAGGCCCGCTGCCCTCACATCACAGAGCCCAGACACCACCGCACCACAGAGCATCGGGACCGCCGCCGCCACCGGATTTTTAGGTATGTTGCGACCATAAGACGCACCCCCATTTTCCCCAAAAATTTTTGGGAAAAAAGTGCATCTTATGGTCCGAAAAATACGGTAATTGTCTCTCATAGTTGTCAAAAACCTATTACATTTGCTGGAACTTCAGGTTTCTGTTCCCCATTGTATTTCAAGGTAGTTGAAGTCCCCCATAATAATGACTTCTCCTTGAGTCGCTGCTTCATCTATTTGCTTTATGAGGATATTCTCTGTTGCTTCCATTATTTTTGGAGACTTATAACAAACCCCTATCAGTAATTTACTACTTTTTCCCCTCCCCTTATCTCCACCCACAGGGACACTACATCTTCATTAGATTCACATAAATTATCACGCAGGATGGGTTTTAAGGATGATTTTACATATAAACACACACCCCCACCTCGCTTATTTTTACGGTCATTTCTAAACAGACTATAGCCCTGTAAATTAACCGCCCAGTCGTGGCTCTCGTCCAGCCATGTCTCAGATATCCCTACCATGTCATAATTATGTTCCAACAAAATTAATTCCAATTCCTCCATTTTGTTGGTGAGGCTTCTGGCATTAATATACATGCACTTTATGTATCTCTCTGTACCTCTATTCTTCCTTAAATTATTAACTGTTCTAACCCCACCCCCCATGCCACCCTCACCCCCAAATTCATTATTTGTGCCCAGGTCTCTATCTGCGCTGTCTTCCCCTCCTATAAAATGAATACCCTCCCACCAATCCCTAGTTTAAAGACTCTTCCAACCTTCTAGCCACTTTCTCCCCCAGCACAGCTGCACCCTCCCCATTGAGGTGCAACCCGTCCCTAGCGTAGAACCTGTAGCCAACTGAGAAGTCGGCCCAGTTCTCCAGGAACCCAAACCCCCCCTTCCTACACCAATTCCTGAGCCACTTATTAACCTCCCTAATCTCCCGTTGCCTCTCTGGTGTGGCACGTGGTACAGGCAGTATTTCAGAAAATGCCACGTTGTAGGTCCTTCCTTTAAGCTTGCAGCCTAATTCCCTGTCCACCTAACTCTAACTTTGTCATTTGTCAAAATTATAGCTCTCAAAATATGGCGATGGCAATAAAAAGCGTTTTTTAGTGTGTAACAGCAGCCAAACATAAAAAACTATAAAAATCTGTAATAGCTGTTATCGCACTGACCCGAAGAATAAAGTCCTCTAATTAATCACTTCTACCGCATGAGGAATGTCTTAAAAACTAAATAAAATCAATTCTTCACCTGCTGTTGATTTTTTTATTCTGCCTCCCAAAAATCGCAGTAAGTCTCAGCTCACATTTATCCTGCACTCTATGCTGAGCGCTTATACTTTTTTTTCAGTTTTTTTTATGGGTTTTCCATGTAAATCTCTGAAATAAATAATTCAGATGGAACCCTCTATAATGAGGCAGATGGAGACACTGTGGATGCAGTCTGGTATATGATCTGGCATTGTCAGTCTTTTTAGGCATGCATAAAAGCACGGTCTGCCAGTTTTGTGCACCTCTGAAAAGAAGGACACCGCTGAACAGAGGCTAGACGGAGTCCAGAGTAATTCTCCTGCCTCATTATAGTGACTGGGTCCCTCGGGAGTTTCATCTGAATCATGTCACTCAGAGATTTATATGGAAACCCCAAAGTACAGGTGCTTCTCACAAAATTAGAATAATACCAAAAAGTTAATTTATTTCAGTTCTTCAATACAAAAAGTGAAACTCATATATTCTATAGAGTCATTACACACAGAGTGATCTATTACAAGTGTTTATGTCTGTTAATGTTGATGATTATGGCTTACAGCCAATGAAAACCCAAAAGTCATTATCTCAGTAAATTAGAATACTTTATAACACCAGCTTGAAAAATTATTTAAAATCCAAAATGTTGGCCTACTGAAATGTGTGTTCAGTAAATGCACTCAATACTTGGTCCAGGCTCCTTTTGCAACAATTACTGCATCAATGTGGCGTGGCATGGCATGGAGGCGATCAGCCTGTGGCACTGCTCCGTCTGGCCTCTGTTCAGCGGTGTCCTTCTTTTCAGAGGTGCACAAAACTGGTGAACCGCGCTTTTATGCACGCCTAAAAAGACAGACACCGCCAGATCATATACCAGACTGCATCCACAGTGTCTCTATTTGCCTCATTATAGGGGGTCCGTCTGAATCATTTATTTCAGAGATTTACATGGACAACTCATAAAAAAACTGAAAAAAAAGTATAAGCGCTCAGCATAGCGTGGGTTTTCATTGGCTGTAAGCCATAATCATCAACATTAACAGAAATAAACACTTGAAATAGATCGCTCTGTTTTTAATGACTCTATATAATTTGAGTTTCACTTTTTTAGTGAAGAAATGAAATAAATTAACTTTTTGATGATATTCTAATTTTGTGAGAAGCACCTGTAAGTGCTCAGTGTAGAACACAGTATAAATGTGATCCAAAATGTTATATAAAATGTTTCCAACGAAAGCTTCAACTCACTTCACAAAAAAATCAAGTCACCACCAAGGTCCGTCATCTGTTAATGGAAACATAGGGGGCTTCCCTGTTACTAGTAGCACGAAGGTTCTGGAAAAGTAAAATTGTTCTGAGTCGCCCTCCAGAGCAATGGGAACTCGGATCTGAGCCTATAGACTACTATGGGGGATGTCACGGCAACACAGCTCAGTCCGTGGCTCTGATGCTCACCCTTTAATGTGGGATATTTACAGGTGAATTGAATGTTGGAATGGGGATTCGTGACGCCACCTGTGGTACCTGGTCAGGGTGACCAGCGCTGCTATGCAGATCCACTGAAGGGTTAATATTGTGCAGCAAGATGTTAGGCCTTCCACAGGTAAGGCTGAGTCCTTCAGGGCAGATAGATGTGTAGGGATGCAGGACAGACGGGGACCCGGCAGTTAGGGGTAATAAGGTAGACACACACATAAGTCACTTTGTTACCTTTACTGAAGATGTTGCAGGCACTCCCCGGAGCACTGTAGGGTGAAGGGTGCACATCCAGATTCTCCCACTGAGTAGGTGTGTGGCCTCCTGTTCTCTGCCTTTTTGTAATAAAGTCCAGGCCTGCGTGAAGCTGGGCCTAACTTGGTCTCCGTCTTGTACCTGGCTGACCTTGTGATTGGATCTTCTCTCTGAATGGACATGGTCTTTTATGGTGGATCCTGCCGGACTCCGTCCTCCTGATCCTGCTACGTATCAGCTCTGTGGTACTCCTGGGACTTGTATTCCTCCAGGAACTCCAGTGTTCTCCTAATGGGTCGTGGAGATCCCTATAGGCTCGGACCCCGGCGTCCGGTAAATACTTGCTGAGGTGAGCTATGAAGGCTCCTCCGCCTCATCCACTCTCCAATCGACTTCAGCCTACCCTGGCCCTCACACGATCACACACTGGCAGTTGGTGGGCTGCCTATTCACCGCTCTCTAAGCATCGGCACGCTTTTGCACTGAGCTGCACTCACTTGTTTCAGCTCTGACTAGGCTGGAGTGGTTTCCGTTCCACTTTTACTAGCCTCCACTCTGTTGAACTGAACTGCAGGCTGCAGACTTCAGACTCCTCAGCTACCAACTGAGCTCTCCTCAGAACTAACTCTCTTCCCCACTCTCTGAGGTGACTAAACTAAACTAAACTAAAACTGAACTGTTCTTTCCTGTGTTCACCCTCCTTTATATGTCTAAACAGCTCCCTCTGGTGGTCTTAGGGATGGGTGAAGGTGTGTGAGTGTATATAATGACCTCTAGTGGTGTATTCCTTCAGTGCACCCTTCTGGGAGATATAAATCCAGTCACAGCTGGGCTCCACATTCCCCCTAGTAGAACTCAGCACTCCGGGCTGAAATACAAAAAAGATAACTGTTGTGAATGTTTTGGAAATTAATTCTGAGCAGAAGCTCCCTCTGGTGGTTACAAACAGTACTGAACCATTCAATGAGGATTGGCAATCAGGATTCACCGACTGGCTTGATATAAGGGAGGTTCCCTCCCATCATGGTTGCCGGTGATCAATTGTTCTTGTCTCAACTATGGTTCCTGGTTCACTTGGAAGCTTGCTGAGTCTTGCCTCTTCTTCTGCTTACAGATAAGATATTTTCTGTTAATAAATATATTCATTATAATTGCCTATTTCCTGTTTTTGTTTTGGTTGTTATATATGGGAAGGGCGTTTTTCTATTTTGGACCTTTTTTGGTTGAACAGTTTTGTATGTTGTTTTTTCAGCATTTTTGGTTATGGATTTCAAGGCACGGGAACAGTCCTGGCTATCTAATATGGATTCTATCTTTAAAGGAGAAATTACATCGGGTACTGGTGTAGAAATTGGGACATTTGTGGAGTTGAAGAACTCGTATAAAATGTTACTTAGAAAACGGTTACGTATTTGGTGGAATAAAGCCTCACTGGAAAGCTATCTATCAAAGAGTATGATTCCAAGGGGCCTAAGAGTGAGAATATTGCCCTCTTTTCCAGTAGAAGATGCCTTTTTCCGTACGAGATGGGAGGAGACGTGTAATTTATGCTCAAGATCTCTGATTGAACTTTTAATTGGTATTAATAAAAAAAGTTTAGAAGCTCTTGAAAGTGAAATTGATGATGTTAAAAAGAAACTCACGGAAGGCCTTTCAGCCATGAATATGGAGCAATTCAAGGTTGAATTAGAGAAATTATTCTTGATATGGGAAAAGGAGGTGCAGGAGGCAAAGCGAAGAAATTCTCAAGAGACCTTTTGGACTATAAGAATAATACTGTGTATAGATGGCATAAGATCCAGTCAGTTCACCGAACATCCTCTGTCTCCTCTATGTCCTCTGTGGATGAGTCAACCACCAGCAATGTACAGCGTACATACCATACTAGGGGGAGATTTAAGGCATACAACAAGAAGAATTCTTCTAATAAACATACTCCCAGTAAGGCATCTACATCTACTACCTCACAGGTGATTAATTTATCAGATATCCCTTTGACCGATACACAAATTGAGGTTTTGAACCTTGGTTTGACCTTCTCTCCTACCTCATCCTTTGATGTCTTTTTAGCCATAAAGGATTTACATCTTTTTGCACGCAAACTGATTTTAAAAAAACTGCACGAGAGGAGAGGTGATAAGGATGAATGGACGCCGAGGGAACAGGAAGCAATCAGAATTCTTGATGAACTAGTTGAAGAAAATGATGAAGAGGATGGAACATCTACTCAGGTATAAGTTCATGATTTCTAAACCTAAAAAATTTCCTCCCCTGAATCTTTTTCCCAACATCGAAATGTTTGTTAAATTGGTATCTAAGGAATTGGAAAATATTCCAACGAAGATTCGGCATGACAATCTGTCGAGAAACCAACGGTACGCACTGAAGGAACTTAAGGCCATTAAGGGGGTGGTCATAAAACCCACGGATAAAGGGGGGAATGTGGTGGTATGGCCTACCACCATGTACGAGAAGGAAGCATTTAGACAATTGCGGAATTCGGAATGCTACCGTAAACTTTCTTCTAACCCTACCTCCGCTTTTCAGATAGAACTACGGAAGATTTTGGAAGATGCCTTTCAAATAGGACTGATAAATAAGGAAATTAAAGATGGTTTGGTCCCTGAATATCCAAGGACTCCATGTCTGTACTTACTCCCGAAGGTGCACAAAAATTTGATTTCTCCCCCAGGAAGACCGATCGTCTCGGGTAATGGTGGACTCAATGAAATGACAGGTAAATACCTTGATTTTTACCTCAGACCTGTGTCGAAAATTTACCGTCATATCTTAAGGACACTGGTGATGTTTTGCGCAAATTGGAGGGCATCCAACTTGAAGAAGACATGTGGTTAGTGACTCTAGACATTGAGGCCCTATATCCTCTATCAGACACCATGATGGTTTACAAGCGGTTAGTACTTTTTTGTGTATGACTACGATGGATCATGAGTTTATCCAGTTTTTATTGGCTCTCTTAGAGTTCTCACTTACCCATAATTTTTTTATTTTTAAGGACACTCTGTTCCTACAGCTCCAGGGCACAGCTATGGGGGCGGCCTTTGCCCCCTCATATGCTAATTTGTTCCTGGGGCTGTGGGAGAGGGATGTCTTTTGTTCAAGTCCATCTATATTAAGCAGCAAGATTGTATTCTGGGCCCGCTATATAGATGACGTCCTTCCATTTGGCAAGGAAAGGGGGATGATTTGATCTCTTTTATAGAGGAGCTGAACACTAATGATATCAATTTAAAACTTACGTATCATTACAGTCGTACAGCTGTTGATTTTCTGGACACACATATATCAAAGGGTGAGGATGGTCAACTACATACGCGGATATACAGAAAGGAAACCGCTGTAAACTCCCTCCTGCATGCCTCTTCCGCTCACCCGCGAGCACTGAAGAATAGTATCCCATACGGGCAATTTCTACGCACCAGAAGAGTTTGCTCAGATGATGTGTGCTTTGACCAACAAGCACAGGAGTTGGCCTCACGGTTTGAAGAACGTGGATATTCGGAACATACAATACAGCAAGGGTGGCGGAAGGCCTTTCGGTCCACACGTAGGGACTTACTACATCCACCGAGAGTTAATTCCAAAAAGAAAAGTTTCACACAGGTGAGGTTCATTTCAACCTTTAACGAACAGAATTGGGGTTTAAGAAATTCACTGGAGAAATTCTGGACAATAATTAAACAGGACCCGGTCCTGGATAAATGTCTGGACACGTATCCATCTATTACCTACAGAAGGTCAAAAAACTTAAAGGACCTTCTAGTACACAGTCATCACCGGGAATCTAAGACATCAGGACTTTTTGGATCTAGTGGCCTCAGATGGGTTTTTTTCCCCGTGTAGAGACTGCTTGGCATGCGCGAATCTTGAACGTTGTAGTTCCTTTTGTTCCAGTGATGGACAAAGGGAATATAAAATCACACATCATATCACATGCAGTACTTCTGTTGTTATCTATCACGCGTCATGTCCTTGCGGCTTGGTCTACATTGGGTTAACGTCACGCCAGTTACGAATTAGGGTGCGTGAACATGTCCGGGATATCATCAAAGCTGGTGCAATCTCGGATATGTCTGCCCTTAAACCGATACCCAGACATTTTAAAATGGTGCATGCATGTGATGCTAAATCACTGCGTATTAAGGGTATTGATAGGATTTTGGATGATGGTAGGGTGGTGACCTGAAAAAGAAATTGGCCCAACTGGAGGCAAAATGGATTATGAAAATCGACTGTGTGCGTCCCAAGGGTCTCAATGAGGTGTTGAACTTTGCTCCATTTCTATGAATGTCCTTATTCATTTTATCTGATTTTATTTTTTATTTTTTTCACTATAGGTATCCCTGTTTTAATTTGTCTTTAACCGTATTGATGATTCTTCCCCTCTGATATGATGATATCTGCCCTCTTACATATTTGGAGAAGATTGTCGTATGAAGAAAGAGAATATATAGAGCTATATGCATACAGTCTGTTATGTTTTTTTCTCTTTTGTGTGTATTTTATCTTGTTCCATGTGAATTACCTTGAAAGTTTATCAAAAAGAACTATATATATATATATATATATATATATATATATATTTCTATCCTTGTAAAGATTATGTGTCACACTATCTTCAGCTGTATTGTTCATCATACATATTAGGATTTTCTTATTGGAATTAGCAATACACTGTTCTATAAGTACTTACAATCTGTCTAAATTGGAATATATTAGTCTGTAGTCTGACCATGTGCCTATATTTAACAAGCACGCCCTTATATGCAAGGATGTACATATTCCTTTGGTTGATTCACTTGGACGTCTCGGCGGTGTGCGCTTTCGGTGCTGCTGGGTTCGTTGGTTGCCATGGACGCGCGCCCTTAAAGCGTTGCCTGGCCCGCCCTCCAGCTGACGCGTTGCTGGGGGGCGTGTGTCTGGTGACGTTGGACGCGTGTCACGTGACTTCCGGCTCCTAGTGCCGGCGCCGGAAGCGCCATTATACCGCTGTTCGTCTGTTTTAGATAAAAGGGGCACCTTCTGTCTTTTCTACACAACCCCCCGAAGAAGCCGTTGCGAAACGTGCGTCGGGGTTTTCTCTGCACGTCAGGTAATATCACACAGCATTTAGCTGAGACTTACAATTGTTCTATGTCGGCACTTTTTTGACTCATATATGGACTCCTGTGCAATAATTAGGCTAAGGCGCTGCTATTGCTTACCTATATCAACGAGCATTTTGCTGTGATTGTATCCCTAAGCATGCTGCATTTTTCAGATTAGTTTTAGGCTGACAGCCGTTCACTCTGATATGGGCTTATGTGCAATTATGGAGCTATGGCTCTGCTATCGCTCACCCACACCACTAAGCATTTTTCTGTGATTTCTACACTTGTAGTTGATTGGTCAACTTTATATGCTAGTGTGCATTAGAGTGGCTAAATGCCTTTATGTATCTGTGCCAGTAAGCATTTTTTTGCTACAAGTGTTTGGTACTTTCATGCTTGTAGCTTTTTGACCTATGATATATACTTCTATTTGAGAACTAGGATTTTGCTACTCTGCCATATCATATCATTACTCTATTTCTCCCATTGTTGCACAGTTATATGTGGCTCGGTTATTGAACCTTTAAATGATTTCATATGACCCTGTTAATATATACATAAATGCTACTGATTGCATCCCACTGGGGACGTATGTATGTTGCCATGTTCTTTCAGGACTGCATGATGTGTTAGCCACCTATTTTTGTTAATTGGGTCATGTGCCGCCATGTACTTTTTTATGTTTATCTGATGTGTTTTCTGTACCTTGATGTTCTTTCTCCTGTTTTTCTTATTTGTATTAATAAATATATTCATTATAATATTAGTAATATATCCCGTCTTGTGCTTGGGGACAGGGACGGATGGGTCTGTGTGATTTCAAATGCCAGGGCTGAATTTCAGCCCCAGTCCATCACCTGTTAGGGGCTCTCCAAATGTGACATGGGAGTCTGCTCTTGAATCCAGCTTATTTTGCATTCCAAAAGTCAAACAGTGCTTATTCCCTTCCAAGCCCTTCCGTGCACCCAAACAGTAGTTTTCTCCCTTATAAAGGGATCAGTATTCGCAGGAGAAACTGCACAACAAATTTTGGGGGCCATTTTCTTCTAGTACCCTTATGAAATTAAAAAATGTAATAAACTTCTTTGAGAGTTGCAGTTTTTAGAATGGTCAAATGTTGCTCCTTCCCTTCTGAGCTCTGTCGTGTGCCCAAACAGTGGTTTTCCCCACATATGGGGTATCGGCATGCTCAGGAGAAATTGCACAAAAAATTTTGTGATCCATTTTTCCCTTGTGAAAATAAAAAAAATGGGTCTTAAGTAGTGTTGAGCATTCCGATACTGCAAGTATCGGGTATCGGCCGATATTCGCTGTATCGGAATTCCGATACTTAGTTCCGATATTTTTCCAATATCGTATACCGGAATCGGAAGTTCCCATAATTCTTTGAGAGGCAATGTGATTTTTATCAGCCAATGAGGAATCTTATGAAGTGTGGGCACATCCTGTAATGCTGCGGTCATCTTAACTAATGGCATGGCTGTGATTGGCTGCTGAAATGATGTCAGAATGCACTATAAAAGGCGCCGCCTCCATTTTAGCGTCACTGTGCTGTGAACTCAGTTAGGGACAGAACGCTGCTCTGCTGACTCTGAGGGACAGTTAGATATTGCGATTTTGTGTACTGGGCTTTAGGCAGGCTAGTTTACCAACCGCTGTGTAAAGCTTCCTTTTGCCAGTGTTGTTTTAACAGCTCTGTGCAAGGTGTGTGTGAGTGCAGGTGACGCTGCAGTTTGCTCTGCATGCAACGCTGTCTGTAGGCATCTGCACGTGTCACTCACAGACTCTATTTTTTTTTCTTCAGTGTAATTCTTGCTGCTCCATGCAATTTAACTATTAGTGTGACGCGCTTCCATCCGTATACAATACATTGGTTGCAAACACTATAGAAGTAGACAAAGGAGTAGCCTTTCCCAGATTGTGGACAGTTGTGTTTCAGTGTTCACTTCAGTCTGTGTTTTTTATTTTTTGAGTGCACATCACGCTCCAGTTACTTGTTCAAGCACTGCTGCTTGTACTCTGCTGAGCGTGTCTCAGTGCCTCATCCTTTTCATTTTTCTCCAATTGGTTCTGCTCCATTCCATTTAAAATCTAATCTATTAGTGTGACGCGCTTCCATCCATATACAATACATTGGTTGCAAACACTATAGAAGTAGACAAAGGAGTAGCCTTTCCCAGATTGTGGACAGTTGTGTTTCAGTGTTCACTTCAGTCTGTGTTTTTTATTTTTTGAGTGCACATCACGCTCCAGTTACTTGTTCAAGCACTGCTGCTTGTACTCTGCTGAGCGTGTCTCAGTGCCTCATCCTTTTCATTTTTCTCCAATTGGTTCTGCTCCATTCCATTTAAAATCTAATCTATTAGTGTGACGCGCTTCCATCCGTATACAATACATTGGTTGCAAACACTATAGAAGTAGACAAAGGAGTAGCCTTTCCCAGATTGTGGACAGTTGTGTTTCAGTGTTCACTTTAGTCTGTGTTTTTTATTTTTTGAGTGCACATCACGCTCCAGTTACTTGTTCAAGCACTGCTGCTTGTACTCTGCTGAGCGTGTCTCAGTGCCTCATCCTTTTCATTTTTCTCCAATTGGTTCTGCTCCATTCCATTTAAAATCTAATCTATTAGTGTGACGCGCTTCCATCCGTATACAATACATTGGTTGCAAACACTATAGAAGTAGACAAAGGAGTAGCCTTTCCCAGATTGTGGACAGTTGTGTTTCAGTGTTCACTTCAGTCTGTGTTTTTTATTTTTTGAGTGCACATCACGCTCCAGTTACTTGTTCAAGCACTGCTGCTTGTACTCTGCTGAGCGTGTCTCAGTGGCTCATCCTTTTCATTTTTCTCCAATTGGTTCTGCTCCATTCCATTTAAAATCTAATCTATTAGTGTGACGCGCTTCCATCTGTATACAATACATTGGTTGCAAACACTATAGAAGTAGACAAAGGAGTAGCCTTTCCCAGATTGTGCACAGTTGTGTTTCAGTGTTCACTTCAGTCTGTGTTTTTTATTTTTTGAGTGCACATCACGCTCCAGTTACTTGTTCAAGCACTGCTGCTTGTACTCTGCTGAGCGTGTCTCAGTGCCTCATCCTTTTCATTTTTCTCCAATTGGTTCTGCTCCATTCCATTTAAAATCTAATCTATTAGTGTGACGCGCTTCCATCCGTATACAATACATTGGTTGGAAACACTATAGAAGTAGACAAAGGAGTAGCCTTTCACAGATTGTGGACAGTTGTGTTTCAGTGTTCACTGCAGTCTCTGAGGAATAACCACACTTAGGCCTTATAACTTTTCTGACTTTCTTTATCAATCTACCAAGATGAAGAAGGCAGGGAGTAAGGCACGTGGTCGTTGGCGTGGAGTTTCAGCAAGGAGAGGACGTGGGGATTCTGTGGCTGCTGTCGCACCCAGTGACACAGCATTCACCAGTTTTCCCCGTGAGCGTTCCTTTATGCGCACTTTTGTAGGAGCTCAGCGTACCCCCCTGCTGCGGGAAGAACAAATTGAAGCCGTTGTTGGTTGGATGGCAGCCAATGCATCGACTTCAATTCCTTCCACCTCCTTTCAGGACCACAGCACTGTTGAACAACCATCTGTCTCTTCACCGCCTGCCAAATTGCCCAGGCAGTCAGAGAGTTCTGAACTGGAGCCAGCTGAGTCTCTGCTTCTGTTCTCAGAATCTGTTGGCTTGCAAACAGGGGCCCAGCCAAGCAGCATTCTGGAATGTGAAGAAGAGGCAGTATGCAGTGATGCGCAACAGCTGTGTCTCTCTGAATGTGAAGAGGCGGGTGAGCAGTGCCGATGGTCAGCACACCGCAGAACGCATCTGATGATGATGAGACTCAGGTGCCATTTTCTGTTGAGCATGGTGCTGGCCAGACCACCTAACAAGCAGCAGGTGTTGGAAGAGGGTAGTGGAGATGATGAGGTCCAAGACCCAACATGGCGTGAGGAACAGGAAGGTGGTGGTAGCAGCTCTGAGGAAGAGATTGCCCCAGGTCCAAACAGTAGGGAAGTTAGGCTGCAGACTCGGTTGCCTGTAGCCTCCAGTTTGGCACCCGTTCGTAGCAGTTCTCTTCCAACAGCA
Source organism: Oophaga sylvatica (assembly GCA_033576555.1). Taxonomy (NCBI): domain Eukaryota; kingdom Metazoa; phylum Chordata; class Amphibia; order Anura; family Dendrobatidae; genus Oophaga; species Oophaga sylvatica. Next base: position 50,989,671 of record JARQOD010000001.1, read on the forward strand.
AAAACGGGCGCTCCCAGGACTTGCACTGCGTGGTCCTTTTTTGACACACTTGCAGATGATATTTGCTATGTCAAATGCAAGCTGTGTAATCAAAAAGTAAAAAGAGGTAAAAATGTCAGTAACCTTAATACCACAAATATGTGGAAACATGTGCGGTCAAAGCACGTGGTTGAGTTCCAAAGACACACTGGAGATGTAGGCCAACCTACAGCAGCACCTACATCTTCAGCTCGTGTTGGAGCCTCTTCCTCCAGCTCACACACAGCTGGTTCTGCTTCCTCACAGGATCGCCATGGAAGAACCTCTGTCACTGTTGTCCAGAGACCCAGTGTTATTCCACCCACAGCTGCAAGTTCCCTGTCATCCTCACACTCCCAGGCCACAAAACAGCCATCGGTAGCACAGGCATGGGATAAAAGACGGCTATACTCGGCAAACCATCCACGAGCACAGGCTCTGAATGCTGGCATTGCAAAACTCCTGTCCCTTGAAATGCTGTCATTCAGGCTGGTGGAGACTGACAGTTTCCGTAACTTAATGGCATTGGCAGTCCCACAATACAATGTGCCCAGCCGATTTTATTTCAGCAGGCAAGCCGTCCCTGCTCTGCAAAAGCATGTTGAGGGAAAAATTAAACATGCGCTTCTAAACGCCGTCAGTAGCAAGGTCCACCTGACCACCGATGCGTGGACCAGTACCCATGGCCAGGGACGATACCTTTCCCTCACTGCCCATTGGGTCAATGTTGTGGAGCCGGGTACAGATCTTGCCAGTGGCACTGTACGGGTTCTGCCAACTCCAAGGATTGCAGGAATCAAGTCTGTCCACATTGACTCCTCCTCCTACTCCAGTTCCTCAGAATCATCACTGCAGGAGCCGTCACGGTCCACCTCCACATGGACCCGTGAACGCTTACCTGATGCGACCGATATGAGCACAGCCGTAGCCAAACGTCAACAGGCCGTCCTGAAATTAATTTCCATGGGGAATCGAAGCCACACAGCGCAGGAGGTCTGGAATGCCATCAAGCAGGAGAGCGACGTGTGGTTTTTGCCAGCGAATCTCCAGCCAGGCTTGGTAGTGTGTGACAATGGCCGAAATCTGGTGGCAGCTCTGGGCCTTGGCAACCTCACTCACATACCATGTCTGGCACATGTGCTCAACTTGGTCGTGCAGAGTTTTTTGAGGGACTATCCGATCTTGATGCACTGCTGCACAAGGTCCGCCTAGAGTGCGCTCACTTGCGACGTTCCAGCATGGCCAGATCGCGCATTGCAGCTCTGCAACGCAGATTTCGCCTTCCTGAACATCGCATCATATGTGACGTACCCACCAGGTGGAATTCCACGTTACATATGTTGGAGCGGTTGTGTGAGCAGCAGCCAGCAGTAATGGAGTATCAGCTGCATCAGGCGCAATCAACTCGCAATTTGCGCCGTTCACACTTCACCACTACTGAGTGGGCCTCTATGAAGGACATCTGCCACGTTTTGCGTCCGTTTGATTAGTCAACGCGGATGGCGAGTGCAGATGATGCACTAGTCAGCCTGACTGTCCCCCTTATCTGCCTGCTTCAAAAAAAAATTCAAACACTAAGGGATGAGGTTTTGGAAGAGGTGGAGGATGAGGAGTCACTAATTCCATCACCTTCTGGACAGTCAGCGCAACGTGGTTCCTCACAAAGGGCTGGGCAGGGCTCACTTTGTGAGGACGATGAGGAGGAGGAGGAGTCAATGGAGGAAGAAGACATCGCTCCAGAGGGAGGTACACAACGCTCTAGTCAGTATGTAGAGCGAGGGTGGGGTGATGCAGAGCAGGCAGAGATGACGCCTCTTGCAGGGGACAAGCGTTTGTTGGCCAGTTGGGAGTCTGCAGCACATGGTTGATTTCATGCTGCAGTGCCTGAGAAACGACCGCCGCATCGCCCACATTCTCACCACGTCTGATTATTGGGTGTACACCCTCCTAGACCCTCGCTACCGGGACAACTTACAAAGCCTCATCACACCGTTGAACCGGGAGCGTAAAATGCGGGAGTACCAAGACACACTGGTGCAATCCATAATGTTCTCCATTCCAGCCGAGAGCACTGCTGCTGCTACTGCTTTACAAAGCAGCTCTGTGCGTCGAGGCAGTGGAGACAGCTCTGCAACAAGAGGGAGCACAAGCAGCGCCTCTGCACAGGGCAAGACCAGTATGTTCCAAATGTTGCGAAGTTTTGCGGCAGCGCCACAAATGTCTACACCATCCGAGACGGCTCCAGTCAGCAGGAGGCAACGTTTCCGTAAGATGGTGACAGACTACATGTCTTTCCCTCTCAGTGTACTCCCAGATGGCTCTTCCCCATTCAAGTTTTGGGTCTCTAAGCTGGATACATGGCCAGAGCTTAGCCAGTATGCATTGGAGGTGCTGGCTTGCCCTGCTGCCAGTGTATTATCGGAGCGCGTCTTTAGTGCTGCAGGTGGTGTAGTAACAGACCGTCGCATGCGACTATCCTCCGATAATGTAGACCGGCTTACTTTTCTGAAAATGAACAAGGCATGGATCTCGCCAGAATTTGTCTGTCCGTTTTCAGATTAAATAACTGGTTCGCAACGTTATCCATGTCTCCTGTTATGTTCATCTTTCTACCACCTGAACTCTACTCCCTGGGCTACAACACTGGCAGTTGCTGCTCAGAAGTGTCGTGTCCACAGACCAATACACAAGCTATAGTGTTACTGGCGTTCAGTAATGTCAGTGTAATGTATGTAGTACAGTTCATATAGCGTCTTGTGCTTGGGTGCGATGAACATACATGAGACACAGGTTTGATATAGAAAAGTCCTGTATTACTTCATACAAGTTGGCAGAAATAGTCACACAGTTTGCAGACACAGCAGGCCAGAGTAATCCAAGCTCAGCAATCACTCTCCAATACAGATTCAGGATCTTCTTCTCTGTTACCGTAAGTCCATGCAAACGTGGGTCTTTCAAAGAGCAGGGTTCAGAGTCCACAAGTGCTTCAGAGTTCCTCAGTAGGAATAGCTGGAGTACAAGGTCCAAGGCTTACAGGAGTCAAGTCACAGGTTCACTGCAGGCTAGATTCTGAAGCACTGATTGCTCAGCTGTGGCTGCTTAAGAAGCAAAGGAGAGAATCAGGGCGGGAACATGCAAGCTGGAAACTCCATTTTGACTGAGGGCAAGATAGCTGCAGCAAGACAGAAAGTAAAATGGCTGACGAACAAACTGAGTTTCAGGAATATATACATAGAACCTTACATTACTCCCCCCTAAGGACAACCTCCGGATGACCTCAGACCAGGCTTGTGTGGGTACCTCTGATGAAACTGACGGAGCAAGCGAGGAGCATTAACGTTATTGACCGATTCCCATGAGTTGTCCTCCACTGGGTAGCCCTGCCATTTAATCAGATATTGTAACTGATTTCTATACAACCTGGAATCTAAAATCCTTTCCACCACAAATTCTTCCTGACCATCGACTAGCACTGGGTCAGGGCAAGGAGAGGAACGTCCAGGAAACGTATTGGGTGTCGCAGCCTTTAGTAGGGATACATGAAAGACAGGGTGGATTCTCATAGTTCTGGGCAGTTGAAGACGACAAGCAACGGCACTTATAATTTTACTGATTTTATAGGGTCCAATGTACTTATGTCCCAACTTAGACGATGGAATCCTTAACTTAAGATTTCTGGTTGACAGCCAGACCAAGTCTCCTACCTTGAAAGCTGGTGCAGGTTTACGAAATTTATCTGCTGCTTTCTTGTACCTTTCTTGAGCCGATTCCAGATTTTCCTTTAGAAGATCCATATTCTTCTGTAAAACGTGATTCTTTCAGCCACTGCTGGTAAAGGCGTTTCTATGGGAAATCGAGGAAGAATGTTAGGATGATAACCTAGATTGGAGTAAAAAGGAGACTGCTTAGTGGAGGCACTCTGAGAGTTGTTATACGAGAACTCAGCTAATGGAAGTAGATCCACCCAATCATCCTGTAGGTGGCAGATAAAGCAGCGGAGATACTGTTCCAGGGTTTGATTGGTTCGTTCGGTCTGTCCATTAGTCTGGGGATGAAAAGCAGAAGAAAGGTTTACTTTAATGTCCAATGCTGCACAGAAATTTTGCCAAAACCTAGAAGTGAATTGCACCCCTCGATCCGAAATAACCTCATCCGGTACTCCATGTAAGCGAAACACATCTTTAATCATCAAATCTGATGTCTGTTTTGCAGTGGGTAAGCCGACACAAGGGATAAAATGAGCTGCCTTTGTTAGACGGTCAACCACCACTAGAATGGTGTTCTTCCCCTGAGAGGTTCGTAACTCCACAATGAAGTCCATAGAAATGGATCCCCACGGGCGGGACGGGGTGGGAAGAGGCTGTAACAGACCAGTTGGTGAGGAGCGAGGTGTTTTGCATCTTGCACAGACCTCACATGAAGTGACATAATTCAAAACATCCTTCCTGCAAGTGGGCCACCAAAAGAAACGAGAAAGAAATTCCTGTGTCTTTAGAATTCCTCTATGCCCAGCTATCTTGGAATCGTGAATGAGTTGCAATACTCTCAATCTGACTGTTTCAGGAATATACAGGCGTTGTCCCTGAATCCACACACCATTCTTAAAGACAAGACTTACGTCCCTTGGGGGTTGTGCCAAAAAGGAATCCGCATGGTATGCTTCCTTGATGTCCTTAAGTAGGTCTTGATTATGAATTACTCCTAGGAATCTAGAGTCAGGAAGAATAGTCTTAGGAGGAGTAATTGGACGTGTCTCTGCTGAGTAAATCCTAGAGAGTGCATCAGCCTTTCCATTGCGCGATCCTGGACTATAAGAGATGATAAAAATAAATTGGTTTAAGAAAAGATTCCAGCGAGCCTGGCGAGGAGTCAGGCACTTAGCCGACCTGATAAACTCAAGGTTACGATGGTCTGTCAGGACGAATATTTGCTGTGCAGCTCCCTGAAGAAGGTGTCTCCTTTCTTTGAAGGCGGCAATAATGGCCAACAACTCTCTATTGCCCACATCGTAGTTCCTCTCAGCCGAAGACAACTGCTGGGAAAAGAAGGCACAGGGATGCAAGACATTCTTCTCACCTGTTCTCTGAGAGAGTATAGCTCCAACGGCACAGTCTGAAGCATCCACCTCTATTATGAAGGCAAGCTCGGGGTTGGGATGTACTAGGATAGGTGCAGTGGTAAATTTATCTTTTAGAGGGAAAATGCTTCCTGGGCTTGGGGAGTCCAGGAAAACCTAGACTCTTTCCGGGTAAGTTGAGTGATAGGTGACACTACCTCAGAGAAATTTCTAATGAAACGTCTATAGAAGTTGGCAAACCCGATGAAGCGCTGTACCTCCTTCACATTTCTAGGTCTTGGCCAATCCTTGATGGCTTGGGTTTTGCTTCCATCCATACTAATTCCTTGTGTAGACAGTACATACCACAGAAATTGAATTTCGGTCCTATGGAATTCACACTTTTCAAGTTTGATGTAAAGATGATTTTGTCTTAGACGTTCCAAGACCATTCTCACATGTCCATGATGTTCCTCTGTGGAGTTAGAAAAAATTAGAATATCATCCAAATAAATTACCACGAATGTATCTAGGAGATCCCTGAAGATGTCATTCACCAAGTGTTGGAAAGTGGCTGGGGCGGTACTCAGACCAAAAGGCATAACTAGATATTCAAAGTGTCCATAGCGTGACCTGAATGCAGTCTTCCATTCATCCCCAGGTCTAATACGGACTAAGTTATAGGCCCCACGAAGATCTAGTTTAGAAAAAATTTTGGCATGTCGCACTCTCTCCAATAACTCAGGGATTAAAGGCAATGGATAACGGTTTCTAATAGTAACCTTTTTGAGTTCCCTATAGTCTACGCATGGTCTCAGAGATCCATCTTTCTTCTTTACAAAGAAGATGGGTGCACCTGCAGGAGATGAAGAGGGGCGTATGAAGCCCTTAGCTAGATTTTCATCTATGTAATCCTTTAAAGCCTTTAGCTCGGGCCCCGCCAGGGGGTAGATCTTACCAAAAGGTATCTCTGCTCCAGGCAATAATTCAATTGGACAATCATATGGACGGTGAGGAGGAAGCTGGTCAGCGTTCTTCTTGTCACATAAATCCACATAGTCCTGGTATACAGCTGGTAGTTCAGGGACTGACATGATTCCTTTAGGAACAGAGCAAGCTGAAACTTTTGGACTCATCTGTTTCTCTGGAAAGTGTAATTCCTTGGTCTCCCAGTTAATGGTAGGATTCTGAGCCTGCAGCCATGGTAGCCCTAGAATAATGGGAAAGTGGGGAGAAGAGATAAGCATAAAGGACAGTTTCTCTTGATGATCTTTACCCATAAGAACCCTCAAAGGCTCTGTTTCCTGATCCACTGGTCCAGAGGTCAGCAGGGAGCCATCCACAGTTTCCATCTGTACTGGAGTAGCCTTCTTCACTGAACGTATTCCCTGTTTCAGAGCAAAGGAGACATCCATAAAATTTCCACTTGCCCCTGAGTCGATCATAGCAGAGCTAGACACCCAAGCTGAGTCAACCCAGAGTTTGATGGAAAGAAAGCAATGAGAATTGTTTTTCTTACAACTCAGCTGGGACACCGCTGAGGAAACTTGAAAAATGGCAGCGTTTACACAGTCAACGTCCTCAGAGGTAACGGAGTTTAAGTCCGAGAAATCAAGATCTGTTGCTGCAGATCTCTCTGGAGCCTGAGGCTCGGACCTGACAGATCCCCTCTCGCAACACTCACAATGAATGAGTGCTGCAGTAGTCTTACGGGAACGGCTGGGGCAGTTTATAATGAAGTGCCCTGACTTACCACAATAGAAACATAGATTCTCCTTAAAACGATGTTCCTTGCGTGCATCACTAACCCGTCGTTGTAAAGAGTCTACCTGCATGGGTTCAGGTTCAGGTTCCCGTGTAATCCTACTCAAAGGTTCCTTAGCTGGAGAGGAAGGTAGGAAAAGGTTAGTACGATTGCTTTCGAACCATCTCTCTTGCCTGCGTTCAGTCAGACGAGTATCAATACAGATGCAGTAGTTAATAAAGTCACCTAACGCAGTGGGAGGGTCGGCACGAGCAAGTTCATCCTTAATCAGTGGAGATAACCCCTTTCGAAAAATAGATTTTTTGGCGGAACTGTCCCAGGTGGTATCAAGGGCCCATCTCCTGAAATCCAAGGCATATTCAGCTACCGAGTGCTTACCTTGGCGCAAAGCTAACATGGCTGCTTCAGCTGTTGCACCTCGATTGGGGTCATCAAACACCTGCCCCATGGCTGAAATAAAATCATCAAGGTGATTCAAACAATCATCCTCAGTCTCAATCAGAGGGTTTGCCCACATTAAAGCCTTGTTGGTAAGCAACATAATTATAGTAAGCACCTTAGATCGTTCAGTGGGAAATTGTGAAGCATGTGCAAAAAAAAAAGATTGCATTGATTAATAAATCCCCTGAATTTCTCACGTTCACCGCCAAAACGAAAAGGGGGCAACTTGGGAATCCCAGCACTCGGGGCTACGGCAGGAGCCTGGACTCGCCCCTCTAGAACCTCAATCCTGGCTCGCAAATCCTGGGTAGTCTGTCCAACCACTTGCAAATTGTGATTATTGAGGTCCTGTAGATTTGTAAAACGGGTCTTTATATTCTGCAAATCTGCAAGGATATTATCAGTCACTCCGCAAAGTTCCTTTATGCGAGCCTCCATTTTCCAGATCTTTTAAGACAGGATTACTGGAAGAAGAGGAGAGAAAAAAAACAATAGTGTTCACCTGTGGCAACACTGCAGAGAGAAAAAAAAAATAAGGGAACTGCTCACCTGGAATGGTTGTGAGAAGTCACAACCACTATCATCACAGAAAGTTTCAACCAGACATCTGATATCCAGAGTTACAGCAGACAAAAAAGAGAAAAGAAAGGAAAAAAAAAAAAACAATAGTGTTTACCTGTGGTAACACTGCAAAAAGAAAAAACTTAAGGGAATTGCTCACCTGGAATGGTTGTGAGAAGTCACAACCACTGTCATCACAGAAAGTACAACCGGACGTCTGATATCCACAGTACAGCAGACACAGCCTTCCAGACCCAGCAGACACTAACGTTTTGGCTTCAGAATCTTGTAATGTATGTAGTACAGTTCATATAGCGTCTTGTGCTTGGGTGCGATGAACATACATGAGACACAGGTTTGATATAGAAAAGTCCTGTATTACTTCATACAAGTTGGCAGAAATAGTCACACAGTTTGCAGACACAGCAGGCCAGAGTAATCCAAGCTCAGCAATCACTCTCCAATACAGATTCAGGATCTTCTTCTCTGTTACCGTAAGTCCATGCAAACGTGGGTCTTTCAAAGAGCAGGGTTCAGAGTCCACAAGTGCTTCAGAGTTCCTCAGTAGGAATAGCTGGAGTACAAGGTCCAAGGCTTACAGGAGTCAAGTCACAGGTTCACTGCAGGCTAGATTCTGAAGCACTGATTGCTCAGCTGTGGCTGCTTAAGAAGCAAAGGAGAGAATCAGGGCGGGAACATGCAAACTGGAAACTCCATTTTGACTGAGGGCAAGATAGCTGCAGCAAGACAGAAAGTAAAATGGCTGACGAACAAACTGAGTTTCAGGAATATATACATAGAACCTTACAGTCAGCTGTTCCCCTGCTGTGTGAACGGCAAAAAGTCATGCTGCCTCCACCCTGTTGTCTTCTCATCCCTGGGCTTCAACACTGCCAGTTGTTGCTCGGAAGTGTCATTGGCACGGGTACTCACTCCTGCCCAGACTGGTTACAGCACGCCATCTGTTTCCTGTCAGTGTAAACGTCACTTAGCCTCCAATAAGTTGTCCTGTCGTGTTGCGGTCGGGTTAGCCGACTCTATGGTGCTTGGAGTTTAGGTGCTTCCTATGTGTGCTGCGGGATATGCAAATAACGGCTGTTTCCGTTGTGACAATAGGACAATCACCCACTGTAGTACTGTGGGATTCGGTAACTGCGGCCGGCTCGCGGCCTGTCAACTTAAATTTCCATGGGTACCTTCTGCTACCCGTCCGGGTTCCAGTACCGTCAGCTGGTTCTCCGCAGTGCCTTTGCCCTAGGTGCCTCCATCTCGGTATCCGAGTTCCAGCAACGTCTGCTGGTCCTTGGTAGTGCTTTGGAGCACAGGTACCTCCTGCTTAGTAACCGTGTCCCAGTAACGTCAGCTGGTCCTCGGTTGTGCCATTGGCTCTTTTCCTTCTGCTGCCCCTCCGGGTTCCAGCACAGTCAGCTGGTCCTCGTTACTTGCATTGGCTCTTGTACCTTCTGCTACCCGTCCGGGTTCCAGTACCATCAACTGGTTCTCCGCAGTGCCTTTGGCCTAGGTGCCTCCATCTCGGTATCCGAGTTCCTGCAACGTCTGCTGGTCCTTGGTAGTGCTTTGGAGCACAGGTACCTCCTGCTTAGTAACCGTGTCCCAGTAACATCAGCTGGTACAAGGTTGTGCTACAAATACAAGATACAGAACAAGAGACACAAGAACAATAAGCAGAAGATCTAAAAATATATGCTCTAAATTATAAGCAGAAGAAGACTAAGCAGTGTATGGGGGTGAGTCCGTTCCTCCTCGTGGTGCCCCTGGAAAATGCCTGCTGCTGCTGCAGGCTAAACTGAACACGGACAAATACTGTTGTAATTTAAATCTTTTCTGACAGCAAGAACGGAAGAATGAAAAATTCATACTTGACAGATTACAAGTACAGGATTCTCTGTCACAAATAAGAATATGATGAAGAAGATGAAGTAGAATATGAATAAGAATAATAGTTTAATAAGAAGAATATGAGTAATGTTAACAAAAAGATGAATAGCAAGAAGTTTAAGAAGAAGATAAAGAAGGTGAAGATGAAGAATAATTTGATGAAAAAGATGATGCTGCTGAAGATTATGAAGGAGAAAGTGTGTCAAAAGTTAAAAAGGTGAAGAGCATGGAAGTTGTGAAATATACATATTTGCCAAAATAGAAAAAACGTGAACAACATTGTCAATTTCTTCGTCAATCCGAACATCTTTAAAAAAAAAAATATTTATGCTATTCCATTTGATTGGGTTAAACATCTATGCCTTTAATGTCTCCTCAACCTTCCCCAATACATTCTACATTACTCTTTGTTGTTTTCCTTCATGTACAATTAACCAACAAGGCAAGAATGGGTTTTTTTTAATTCCGATATTTTGTTCCCATAGACTTACATTGGATTTCCGGTATCGGTATCGGGTATCGCCGATATTTTTTGGGTATCGGCGATACCATTCCGATTCCGATACTTTTGGATATCGGAAAGTATCGCTCAACTCTAGTTTTAAGTAAATTTTTGGTGTAAAAAGGTTAAATGTTAATTTTTTTCCACATTTCAAAAATTCCTGTGAAGCATCTGAAGGGTTCATAAACTTCTTGAATGTGGTTTTGAGCACCTTGAGGGATGCAGTTTTTAGAATGCGGTCACTTCTGGGTACTTTCTGTCATATAGACCCCTAAAAGTCACTTCAAATGTGATGTGGTCCCTAAAAAATGGTTTTGTAAATTTTGTTGGAAAAATTGGAAATCACTGGCCAACTTTTAAAGGGAATCTGTCACCCCATTTTAGCCATATCAGCTAAAGATATGACTGAATAGTGCGTTCCATAAGCAACCGGAGGTTATTCGCTCCCCCCACCCGCCTCCATTCTTGCCATAAGCACTTTTTTTTTCCCTGTACGTCGGCTTGCCGCACTTGCGCTGTGAAAAAAGGCCCTCGCGCGAGGGTCCTGTTTCAACACGCAATCGCGGGAACAGTACGCTGTCTGTGATATTCACAGACAGCGTTACGTGAAAGAAGCGGAGTAGCGGAGGGGGAGCGAATAAACGCCGCCCACCGGACCGAACAGCAATGATTGACAGACAAAAATCCGAACTTTACAAAGGTATTTTGCTATCAAAACGGGGGAATCAGGATATAAGCTACATACCGATAGGTTGCTTATGGGATGCACTATTCAGTCATATCTTTAAGCTGATATGGCTAAAATGGGGTGACAGATTCCCTTTAACAATTATAGCTTTCAAACAAAAAAAATATGTTTTAAAAATTGTGCTGACGTAAAGTAAGTAGACATGTGGGAAATGTTATTTATTAATTATTTTGCCTGACATAACTCTCTGGTTTAAGGTCAAAGAATTAAAAGTTTAAAATTTCATATTGTTTAAAATTTTTACCCAATTTCTGATATTTTCTCAAATAAACTCAAGTCTTATCGAATAAATGTTACAGTTATCATGAACTACAAACACCAAATTATTGGGATATGTTGAAGTGTTCCAGAGTTATTACCTCATAAAGTGACACTGGTCAGAACTGTAAAATTTGGCCTGGCCATGAAGGTGAAAACAGGCTTGGGGGTAAAGAGGTTAAATATATTTCAGTAAGCATGTTAAATACCTTTTCCCTGTGTTATTTCTCATTATTACACATAACCTTATCTATGGTTTGATTTCTTTGCAGGTGTGGATGGGATAGGTTGTTACTGACATCTAATGAAAAATTGATAGCATCTTTAGAAATGTCTGGAGACTTCTCTGGCAAGCACATCTCTGGAACTTAACCTAGGGAAATCTGAAGCTGAGGCATGCATATGGCATTTGTGGCTTTCACATGCTATTAAGAAATTGTTATGTTACAAAAAAGGCAATGAGAATAAATTGTATAACACACCACATAAAAAGCTAGTTTTTGTTTGCATGTTACATGATCTTCACAGTAGAATTGCTTTATGGCTTCTTTATTTAAGCCAATCAATATGTTAAAAAGTCCCTGAAATTGGCAAACATAATAGGACAAAGGAACTTAGGGTCCCGTCACACTCTTCAATGTCCCAGCGATCCCACCAACGATATGACGTGGATGGGATCACTGGACATCGTTAGCTGATTGCTGGTGAGCTGTCACATGGGCAGACTCACCAGCGATCAGGACCAGCGAGCACGCTGGTATCCAATGTACACATCGGGTAACTAAGGGCTGCGTGGCGCCTAGTTACCCGATATGTACCCTAGATACCGGCTCCCAGCGCTCTACAGCAGAAGCTGGGAGCCGGTATCCAGGGTACATATCGGGTAACTAGGCGCCGCGCAGCCCTTAGTTACCCGATATGTACATTGGATACCAGCTCACAGCTCGCTGATCGTTGGTCTCCCGCTGTCACACGCAGCGATGCGCGCTGGCCAGCAGGACACCAACAATGAAAAAATGGTCCAGGCCATTCGACGACGATCAGCGATCCCGAGCAGGGGGACTGGTCGTCGCTGCGTGTCACACTAAGCGAGACCGCTGGCTAGGTCGCTGTTGCGTTACAAAATCGGTGACGCTTCAGCGATCCCGCTAGCGATCTCGCTTAGTGTGACGGGGGCTTTAAGCAGCATTACAGATAATGTTTCAGGAGGATCAACCCTTCTTAACCATCTATATGGGCATGCAGGTCATAAGAAGCTGAATAAAATGATACCTTGGTATTTGTGATCCGATGTCTAACTCAAGAAAAATATATGTAAATGAGCTGTTAAGATTTATGGGCTGGACACTGATCTGCATGAGTATCTGCCTCCAGAGATTATTTTAAATGAGAGGAGTAACCAGTGTGAGTCACGTAGAATTGACCTTTGTCTCACGACAAACACATTTGCTGCAGCTCTCACAGCTCTGCTATATGGCACCACTGTCTACCTTTGAGATAGAAGCTGAAGTCCTGAGAGGAACCTACAGATGTGTCAGTTATAATCACACACAGCTCTGCAGAGAGGTCAGTAGAGCAGAGAGCAGCCATTATTTATCACATTGGTAACTCATCTTTTATTTAAAATACTCTCTTGAGACAGATTCTCAAGGAGGTCTTTGTCCAGCCAATAGATCTTAGCAGCTCATTTACATATAAAAAAAATATGGATTTCTCTGGAGTAAGACATCAGGCCTCAGAAATCAAGATATTTTACTCAGCTTGCTAAAACCTGCATGCCCACCTCTACGGCATAAGAGGGTTGATCCTACTGACAGGTTTCCTTTACGAGCATGAAACAATTTATTATAGATCTTTCAGTGTGAATAGTTTATCGATGTCTGCCTGTTAAAACCTATAAACCACCACAGGTCAGTAAAAATTTACCAATTTGCAGTCACTGAGTCCCTTGGATCGTTGAAATGGACCCTTTGAGTTATGAGCTGTTGTCATTACAGCCTCTTTTCCACTATTATTGGGGCTACTTGTGTTTGAAAATCTAAGATATCTGTCAGATGAATGTTTATTCAACTCATGACTAAGTCTCAAGACTCAGTTTAGTGTTGATATGTAGAGATGAGCAAACTCGAATGGTAAAGTTCGGGGTTCGTACCGAATAAATAGTGTTGGGTATCGAACCCCAAACACGGACTGTTCGGGTTCAGATGATGAATAAGGTTTCTTGAAAGACTGGAGCGCAGCCAATTAACAAGCTTTTAGGTTGTGTGCACTTAGGGCACCATCACAGCTATGTCAAGTGTTGACATTGACCCTGACTGGGATCATAGGTACCGCTGCCATTCTTCTCTGTTTAGCGTGGGGACAGGATGCAGCTGGAATGAGGGAAAGTATTAGGTTTTGTGTGTGTGCAGTTTTCAAAAAAGCCTCTCTGTATGTACTCTGCACCCTTTTCTGTGGGAGTAATGTGCCTAACCAATTCTTTCTACTCTGCATCTGTGTCTGTGGGAGTAGTGTGCATAAAAAAATTATAATCTGTACCCATGTCCGTGGGAGTAATATGCATGAAAGCAAGTTTTTCTACTATGCACCCATGTCTGTGATAGTACTGTGCACAAAAAAATTGTTTCTAATCTGCAACCGCATCTGTGATAGTACTGAGTAAAAACAAATTTTTCCACTGTGCACCCGTGTCTGTGATAGTACTGTGTGTAAAGAAAAAACTTTTATACTCTGCAACTGTGTCTGTGGGAGTAGTGTGCGTAAAAACAATTTTTTTAAATTTGCACCCATGTCTGTGGTAGTAATGTGCCTAAAACCCTTTAAAACATGAGGAGAACATCAAATGGGGGATGTCGACGTGCTGCTGCTGGTGTAGCGTGCCCGTAATACAGCCTGGTGCAGCTTGACTGTAATACAGGTTGGAAACACCAAAAAGAAAAACTTCATAAACGGGCAAACAGAAAATATAAAATCAAAATATATTGAAATGTACAATCAGACCAAGCCATAAAAGGCAAAGAGTAGGTAAAAAGGTGAAAAAAACACAGATGAGGTAGATAGGTGGCAAAGCCCAGACACATAAAGTAAGGTAAATAATATAATAAAAAATCAATCATAAATAGGCAGGCAGTTAGAATATCAGTCATCAAGTGTAATACATCTCTTACACAGTCCATAACTTGACAGCTTTTTCCATATACTCTTTGACAGATTCATGTTTTTTATCAGAATCTATAGTCAGAAATGTAATAAAGTAGGCAAAATTAACTCATTGAATGACCATTGGCAGTTTCACTGTACCATTGGTGAGTTTATGGTAGTCGTGGTACAAGGCCTCATCTTTCTTAAATCCAATACGCTTCATAATCTTTTTAAATTTGTCCCCAAATTTTTCAGAAGCCAAGTCAAGTTCTTGTTTTTTGCCATCTTGATGTGTTTCTTTTTGTGTCATATCAGTATCATCTGCTGAAAATGGGTGTTCATTCTGAACATACATCTCTTCCACAGTCCATAACTTCATAGATTTTTTTCCATACACTTATTGACAGATTCATGTTTTTTATGGTGATCTGTAGTTAGAAATACATCAAAGCAGGAAAAAATAATTACATTTGCAGATTCACTGTACCATCCTTGTGTATGTGGTAATCATGTGAGACTTTAGTATACACCACTGGAGCTAGAATAATCGCGGCTGCTGCTACCAGATTTGCCCTCCAATATATCCTTGTTAAAGGATTTAAAGTACTCATTCCAATTACAGAGACTACAAAGAGTCATAGATGGTTAAATCCTCTTGCTACATCACCTGATCAGGAGTGGTTAATTTGCGCGACTGCTGCCTACCTTGGATGTAATAGATACAGTTATTTAGAAAGTTGCATAAAATTCACCTCGGTTGTTATCACTTTAAGTGAATTAAATTTATAGTGAAAAAAGCAACTATAAACATTTTTGTCAATTCTAACAAATATTTCTATTGATATGGCTCATATTGCAAACAAATGAGAAACATCACGATATCCATTTCTCAGAAAAGGCCACAATCTCCAAATAGAATGACAATGAGAATTGCTGGTATCATGATTTCTACATGTCTACATCGCTATACACCTTGGCACATGTTGTCATTATACAAAGCCTCCTGATGAGCCAGATGGGCGAAACGCGTTGAGGCGTTCTGATGTTTGAATGAGGGGCAATGGGCAGATAAGTACCGAATATATCGAATTATGATACCAGCAATTCTTATTGTCATTCTATTTGGAGATTGTGGCCTTTTCTGAGAAATGGATATCGTGATGTTTTCTCATTTGTTTGCAATATGAGCCATATCAATAGAAATATTTGTTAGAATTGACAAAAATGTTTATAGTTGCTTTTTTCACTATAAATTTAATTCACTTAAAGTGATAACAACCCGAGGTGAATTTTATGCAAATTTCTAAATAACTGTATCTATTGCTGTCGGTCCATTATCAACCGATTGGGTATCATCGGCAACTGTCATATAATGTCCCATTTATTTGCCCCTCATTTCATGTTTTTAATATAAGGGGATCAGGGTCCTATTAGTGCCAGTCATTATCATTGTTTATCTACAGGGGCCCCTTTAGCATCTGGGTAGAGGTACTCGTAGTGGCACTAGTAATTAACAGGGCACCTAGGGACAGACTACGTTGAGCGGGGGCGCCAAAACCATTGTTCCCCCTAGGGTGCCAACCTCCGCGGCAAGGTAGATATCAGCCTAGTATCTATACTAGGGTTTGTTTAGCCCACCCCTTAGATTTTTATTGTTTTTTTGTACACTTTTTTTGCTTGGTGTGTTTTTGTTTTTTCATTTTTGGGGTATTTACCTTTAAATAGGTTTTTAATCAATAAAGATTATTTTTGAGGTTCAATTAAAATATGATTTCTGATGGCTGACATACCTCCTGCATTAGACTAGATATATTCTACCTTGGATGTGGTAGCTGTTTCTCACGCTCCCTCTCTGAAATCGAATCCTGATTCTGTTACCCATGGTCACCATGGAAGAGAGTCGGTATGGCATGGAGAGTTGGTTGAAAAAGAGCGTGGCTCGCTGCATGGGCAGGTCCCGAAGCGGCAGGCGTATGGAAAACACCCCTTGCATGGGAAGGGTGAAGTGACTGGCCTCCAGAGGACACCTCAGCTGCCCTGCTTAATCATCCACCATACCCAAGGCGATGCAGAGGGTCGTTTGGGAGAGGGGCGAGGTCATGGGAGCCTATGCAGTGCCTCTGCCAGACTTAGATCTGCCTCACCTGTGGGGGGGTCCTCAAACCACCAGTGGACAGGCTCGGGATTGGGAAAGGGGGGCTGGCCATCAGGGTCCACAGTGCCTCCGGCAGAAACTGGGTACATGCATTAGCGGCTGGGCCTGATGCCGAAAGCATCAGGGACCATTCACACCATTATCAGGCCATTCGTTCACACATTATTATTATTATTATACATTTATATAGCGCCATTTATTCCATGGTGCTTTACATATGAAAAGGGAAAAATATAGACAGGTACAATAAACATGTGCTGGACAAGGGACACACAAGTACAGAAGGAGAGAGGACCCTGCCCGCGAGGGCTCACAGACTGCAGGGATGGGTGAGAATACACTAGGAAAGGGTAGAGCTGGTCGTGCGATGGTTCAGTAGACTGAGGATCATTGCAGGTTGTAGGCTTATCGGAACAGGTGGGTCTTCAGGTTTCAGGTTTCACACATGAGTGAGTTCCTGTTCCAACAGCCAGGGAACAGTTTTGAAGGAGGAGAAAACATATTCACAGCAGGGTGGCACTCAAAGCAGCTCATGGGCATCATGAGCATGGCAGGGGATACAGAGAACCCACACGATACATCTAGGACAGCTTGTCATTGCTTCTGAGCAGCCTGGCACACATGAGGCAATACATGCTGCTGTGCCTGAGCAATGACCGCCGAGTAGCAAGAATGTTATCGATGCTGATTACTGAGTGGCCACCCTGCTGGATCTCTGCTACAAAGACAAAGTACCATCCTTACTTCCATCACTGGAGCAGGATTGGAAAATGGGGGAATACAAGCGCACACTGGTAGATGCACTACATGTCTCCATGTATTGAGTGATGGGCCTCCCCTATTTATTTTCTGGGTCTCCAAATTGGACACAAGGCCTGAGCTTGCCCTTTACGCCTTGGAGCTGCTGGCCTGCAATGCCGCAAGTGTACTGTCAGAACGTGTGTTTAGCATGGCAGTGAGTGTGATCACAGACAGGCACACTCTCCTGTTCATAGCCAATGCTGGCAAGCTCACATTCAGTGAAATGAACCAGGCTTGGATCCCACAGGACTTGTCCGTATCTTTTGCTGACCAGAGAAGTAGACCAGTTGTACCCAGCCATTGTTATACTCCACTGCAGTTTATTCATTCTATTTCCCATTCCCAATGTTTTGGGGCCTCTCCCTCAAAAAACAAAATGAGTGTTGACTACCTCCTCCTCCGCCTCTTCCACCTACACTGCCATGTCCACCTCTACCTTCTTCTCAACCTCCTTCTCCACTTGGACCTACGCCTACTAGTTCAAGATTATTTTTTAATTCTGTTATTTTAAAGAGGTTTTCCCATGAACAAAGTTGATTTTAATCAATACATCCTGAAATAATAATTTTTCCAATTGCATGTGTTTTAAAAAATGTTCATGTGCTGAGATAATCGTATAAATGTGCCGCTGGTGTGTACTGTGTAATGGCTGTGTCTGACTGTAGAGAGACTGATCATTCCACATCTCCTGCGCAGGGGAAGAGGCAAAAAGTATACAGACATTACAGTATGGGATCGCAAATAATTATTTTTTTGAGGTAAAGTATTTTTTAAAAACAGACAGTGAAATGCTTTATCACACAAAGAAAATCATCTATGATTGTGTGCTGTGCTATGTCCTGTCTGTATCCTCTCTTTTGCTTCCTCCCTGCCCAGGAGATGTGGTGTGATCAGACCATGTTACTGCACGGTCAGACACAGACATTACACAGTACAGAGCATGAGTACAATATTGTGATTTGTCCTGATGAAGAGGTTGAATTATCTTGAAACGCATTGACGAATAAACCGGCCTCTTCCCTCCATTCGGTTTCCTATTGTGTATTGTATCTCTAGCAGGGCGGCTTCACACTCACGTCATCTTCCAGCTTTTGAGTTTTGTTGTGGTCATTAATTTATTTTGTACTGTGATGTATTTTGCATTGAAATATCAATAGTTATCAATAATTGCTAACAGGTAAAAGAAGCTGAGGATAATCCTTTAGTCTAAAGGGTATGCCACACTAAACAGCGTCGCTAACGAGATCGCTAAAATACGTCACTATTTAGCGATCTCGTTCGTGACGCTAACGTGTGTGGCATGTAGCAACGACGTGGCCCCTGCTGTGATCTCGCTGGTCGTTCACTAGAGTTCTGGACCGTATTTTGATCGTTGGCGTCCCACTGGTGAGCCTATATCGCTGTGTCTGGCACCTTTTGTGAGCGATGTGCGCTGTTTTTTACATCGCAATGACCGTTAAAGTCGTTAATGAGATCGCTAACCGCTTTTGAGTCGTTAACGAGATCACTAAGTGTGGCAGCTACTAGAGACATTAAAGCAATCACAAAAACGATCTCATTAGCTTGCGTCGTTATTGAGATCGCTAACGAGATCACTAAGTGTGGCAGTACCTTAAAGCTGCAGACAATCAACAATATGGCCCATTCATTCAGCTAAATCCTTTGTGTCATGATGCAGTAGATACTGGCATTGTGCCAGGTTAGAGGAAATCTGTCAACGCTGGGCAGAACTCTGCCAACTAAAGGTACTGCCACACTAAGCTATCCCGCTAGCGATCTCGTTAGCGTTGCATACTAATGAGATCGCTAGCGGGATTGTTTCTATATCGCTAAATGCCGCCACATTTAGCGATATAGTTAACGACGCTATCGCCGTTAGCGATCTTCTTAACGACTTTAGCGGTACAAAAGTACCGCTAAATCGCTAAGAAAAGGTGCCACACTAGCGATATATACTTACCCAGCGGGAGCGCCGACGAGAAAATAGGGTCCGGAACGATTCCAGCGACGAGCGAGATCACAGCAGGAAGCTCGTCGCTGGAAGCTGCCGCACTGAACAATATCGCTAACGGGATCGCTAAATAGTGACGTTTTTTAGCGATCCCGTTAGTGATATTGTTTAGTGTGGCATACCCTTAAGCCATTTGGAGACAGAAAAAAATCACTTAAGACTAATACTTTTTGTACACATGTATTATTTTTATTTCTTTTTATTGAATTTTAATTCTTGGACAGGACGCTTACTGCATTAATCTACTTGGCCTTAGTGTGGCATTTCACTTTGGTTTTCACTTTAAAGACCCAGCTTTGTCCACGTTTTTTTTTTTTTGAGTGCACACATTTCAGAGATTAGCGAGGCTGTGCTAAAATTTAGAGACTTATGGCATCCTCCCACCATTTTTGCCCAGCTCATGCACAGTGGGTAGAGCTGGAACAAAACGAAAGGCGTGGCAACTGCCGCACGTCAAATTCATGATGTTTCTCAAATCTCATTCCAGTCACCGACTGGAGTAAGATTTGTAGACAGCACATACTTGTATTGGTGATTCCGCATCCACTAGACAGGTTTTGCCCGGGAGTATACATATCACATACCTGACCTTCATTACCGGGGTAGAGAACGGCGAATCTTTGCGGCGCACAGTGCATGTGCTAGGAGGATTCACAAATCTGCAGTCACTCAGAGTGACTGCAGACTTTTAATTTTAGTTCGGACAACCACTTTACAGAGGAAATATAAAAAACATTTCTCAATCATTTATGTGTGTTAATGAGGAATAACGCTATTCCTGGCCATTATATGACTTGTATCTTGCATTTTTCATGAGTTCCCCCAATCCTTTTGTATTTTAATTTGCAATTTGCAATTGAAACTGAACTTTAAAGGGTATGCCACACTAAACAATATCGCTAACGAGATCGCTAAAAAACGTCACTATTTAGCAATCCCGTTAGCGATATTGTTCAGTGCGGCAGCTTCCAGCGACGAGCTTCCTGCTGTGATCTCGCTCGTCGCTGGAATCGTTCCGGACCCTATTTTCTCGTCGGCGCTCCCGCTGGGTAAGTATATATCGCTAGTGTGGCACCTTTTCTTAGCGATTTAGCGGTACTTTTGTACCGCTAAAGTCGTTAAGAAGATCGCTAACGGCGATAGCGTCGTTAACTATATCGCTAAATGTGGCCGCATTTAGCGATATAGAAACAATCCCGCTAGCGATCTCATTAGTATGCAACGCTAACGAGATCGCTAGCGGGATTGCTTAGTGTGGCAGTACCTTAAGATATAAACTAACTGTTTTCATATCTTCCTTACACAATTCACAGAGAAATGATGGGTTACTTTACTTTACCCCTGTGCTAATTTACACATAGGTCCTAATAACAAAAATATTGCATACCACTTCAAATTAATTATAACCTCACAGTCCAAGATCCTGGTATTCTCGAATTAATGAAGAGATATTTGCTTAAAGTATCTGACAAACTGTTTGTTTAATTAAAAAAAATGATAAAAACCGTTACTACATAAAAAGCAAAGCACACCTTCATGAAGAATGAACATGTGGAATTATAGAGATATCACAGCGCTATTAAAGGGAATCTGTCACCCTAAACTGGCGGGATATTTAAATGATGGCAGTCAGGTCAGATGGGCGGTGTTTTGGGTACTTGCCTTAACATGTTGTTCGCCGCTGTCTCCATTATTTCTGGGAATCGTAGTCGTTGCCCTCCATATAACGCGTCTGCACATTGCAATCTTGAATTGCGCACGCGCAGTATGTTTTGCCCGCAGATTGCAATGCGAAGGCGCGTTATATGGAGGGCAACGACTACAATTCCCAGAAATAATGGAGACAGCGGCGAACAACATGTTAAGGCAAGTACCCAAAACACTGCCCATCTGACCTGACTGCCATCATTTAAATATCCCGCCAGTTTAGGGTGACAGATTCCCTTTAAGCTTCAGAATCGCGTAACGGGCTCTCAGTCTACTGACCAAGAAGAGATCACGCACATTTTCAGCGATTATTATGAGGACCTATACGAAGCCTCGCCGGCCAATCTCCTCATGATTAACTCCTTTTTTAACTAGATTAATTTCCCATCCCTGACCACTGAGCAATAAGTGAGGGTAGACTCAATAATAACGGAAAATGGAGTGAGACAGGCTATAACTGACAAATCCAATGGTAAGACCTCGAGCTTGAGCCCTGATGGTCTCTCTCATGAATATTATAAGTTCTAACCCTGATTTAGTTCCCATTCTCACTAACCTTTTCATTGCATCTTTCCTTCATGGGGCTTCTATCAATCGATATACTGACTCACGCATCATAGTTATCCCTAAACCTAACAGACAACCGTTACTGCCACGATCATACCGCCCAATCTCACTTCTCCACCATGATTATAAACTCCTGGCGAAGATCTTAGCAAACCGTCTACAAATGTTGTTGCCTGGCCTTCTGTGTGGGGCTCGGACGCGTTTTACCCAGGGACGGAGCAGTGTGGCAAATATACGCCTGGCGGTCGCAGCCACAGTCTTGGCCCAAGACGCATCACGACCATCTGCAATGCTGATGAGTCTGGATGCTGAAAAGGCCTGTGTAAGGTTCTTTGTACATGTTTCTTGAAACTCAGTTTTTCCGTCGGCCATTTTGCTTTCTGTCTTGCTGCAGCTATCTTGCCCTCAGTCAATATGGAGTTTCCAGCTTTCATGTTCCCGCCCTGATTCTCTCCCTCTTGCTTCTTAAGCAGCCTCAGCTGAGCAATCAGTGCTTCAGAATCTAGCCTGCAGTGAGCCTGTGACCTGACTCCTGGAAAACCTTGGACTTTGTACTCCAGCTATTTCCTACTGAGGAACTTTGGAACACTTGTGGACTCTGGAAACCTGCTATTTGATAAATCCACGTTTGCATGGAATTACGGTAACAGAGAAGAGATCCTGAACCTGTTGTGGAGAGTTATTGCTGAGCTTAAGTTACTCTGGCCTGCTGTGTCTCCTGCTTCTGTACCTGCAAACTGTGTGACCATTTTTGCCACTTGTATGAAGTAATATAAGTCCTTCTATATCAAACCTGGGGTCTCATGTGTTTTCCTCGCACCCCAAACACAAGACGCTATATGACTGTACACCATACATTACAAGATTCTGAGCCAAACGTTAGTGTCCTGGGTTGGGAAGGCTGTGTCTGCTGTGACTGTGGATATCGATGTCCGGTTTTACTTTCTGTGATGACAGTTGGGTTTTGACTTCTCACAACCATTCCAGGTGAGCACATTCCTTAATTTTACTCTGCAGTGTTTTCCACAGGTAAACACTATTGTTTTTTTTTTTTTTTTTTTCTCTTCTCCTTCCAGTACTCCTGTCTTAAAAGATCTGGAAGATGGAGGCTCGCATAAAGGAGCTTTGCGGAGTGACTGAACAAACCTTGCAGATATACGACATAAAGAACCCGTTTTGCAAACCTCGACCCACTAAACACAATTTTCAAATGTTTGGACAAACACCCTTTT
>JARQOD010000001.1:51012632-51048632 GCA_033576555.1 Oophaga sylvatica
AAACGGAAGGAGTTACAGGTCTCTGAAACGTAGGAGCTAGACGTGGAAACCTCCTCTCACGGGTGACCTCTTTGGCCCGCTCCTGGAACCGTAGGTCAATCCGGGTGGCAAGAGTTATTAGGTCATCGAGACTGGTAGGTAGGTCCCGACCGGCGAGTTCATCTTTAATACGACCGGACAGACCCTCCCAGAAAACAGATACCAGAGCGTCGTTATCCCAGGCCAGCTCCGAGGCAAGGGTACGAAACCGTATGGCATATTGACCACGGTGAGACTTTCCTGACGGAGGCGTAGCAGAGAGGACGCGGATGAGGTCTTCCGTCCGGGTTCATCGAAGACCTTCCGGAAAGCCGTGAGAAAGGCAGACAGGTCGGACACCAGGGGGTCTCCTCTCTCCCAAAGAGGATTTAGCCAGGCCAGGGCCTCCCCGGTGAGATGAGACATGATGAAGGCAATTTTGGCCCGGTCGGAGTTAAACTGGTGGGACAGGAGTTCAAAGTGCAGGGTGCACTGATTAATTAAGCCCCGAGCCTGAGCGGGGTCGCCTCCGAAGCGAGGAGGTACAGAAAGCCGGGGTCCGGGACAGGAAACCACGGAATGAGTGGAGAGCAGAGCTGCCGGATTGCGGGTCATGGCACCAGCGGTAGTTGCTGGTGGAGCAGCCAGAGTGTCCAGGCGAGAATTGACATTCCGCAGGTGACCAGGATGGACTCCTGTTGGGACCTCTGACGGGACAGTTCATGACACAGGTCCGAGAGCGACGGAGCTTGGGTGCCACCGGGTTCCATGGCCCGAGCAAACTGTAACGGGTCTGGGAGGCGGAACCTCTGAGCTTTATTATACAAGGAGGCTTTCCTTGTAAAGGAGGGGTGGCGCCCGGGGAAAGGATAGGAAGTCACTGCAAGTGACCGGGGCAGTCTCTGGGTAGTCACGGCAAGTGACCGGGCAGTCTCTGGGTAGACAGGCGGGTAGTCACGGCAAGTGACCGGGGCAGTCTCTGGGTAGACAGGCAGGTAGTCACGGCAAGTGACCAGGGCAGTCTCTGGGTAGACAGGCAGGAAGTCACGGCAAGTGACCGGGGCAGTCTCTGGTTAGACAGGCAGGAAGTCACAGCAAGTGACCGGGGCAGTCTCTGGTTAGACAGGCAGGAAGTCACAGCAAGTGACCGGGGCAGTCTCTGGTTAGACAGGCAGGAAGTCACAGCAAGTGACCGGGGCAGTCTCTGGATAAACAGGCAGGCAAGGAGCCGGGGCAGTCTATGACTGGACAGGTATATACGACCTGAGATGGTGGAGCCCCGGTAGGCTAACAGGCAGATGACAGATGAGCGCCCCAAGTGAGCAAGCGAGAGTCTCTGAAACAGCCGATGACACCGCAGGTGATGGCCGAACCTTCAGGTGGGCTTGCAGTCAGATGGCAGATGAGCGCTCCCAAGTGAGCAGGCGAGAGTCTCTGGAATTGCCGATGGTCACCGCATGTGACGGCCGAACCTCCAGGCAGGCTTGCAGGCAGGTAGCAGACAGCAAACTGGCAGGAAACAGGCAGGTAACTGGTAACGGACCCTGAGGGCTGAAGCAGAGTAAACAGTGCAACAACAACATTGCTCGGGCACTTCCATTAAGGAGGAAGTACTTTATATAGGGTGGAGTCCTCCGGCATTGGCCGGGGACCTTTTGAAAGATGCGCGCGGCCCCTATAAGAGCGGGGGAGGGCGCGGGCGCGCGCCCTAAGTCCAGCAGCAGGGAAGGAGCGCGCGGCCCCAGCAGGGCGGAAGGAGGACGCTGAGCGCGGGTAAGGGGGGCGACGTCCCTGCCTGGCAGAGGACGCTGTCGCAGGGGAACAGCGTCCCTGCCTGGCAGAAGGCAGGGACGCCGATGCTACACACTGAACGATCTAAAGTGCTTACTATAATCATGTTGCTTACCAACAAGGCTTTGATGTGGGCAAACCCTCTGATTGAGACTGAGGATGAATGTTTGGATCATCTTGATGCTTTCATTTCAGCCATGGGGCAGGTGTTTGATGACTCCAATCAAGGTGCAACAGCTGAAGCAGCCATGTTAACTTTGCGCCAAGGTAAGCGCTCAGTAGCCGAATATGCCTTGGATTTCAGGAGATGGGCCCTCGATACCACTTGGGACAGTTCCGCCAAAAAATCTATTTTTCGAAAAGGGTTGTCTCCACTGATTAAGGATGAACTTGCTCGTGCCGACCCTCCCACTGCGTTAGGTGACTTTATTAACTACTGCATCCGTATTGATGCTCGTCTGACTGAACGCAGGCAAGAGAGATGGTTCGAAAGTAATCGCACTAACCTTTTTCTACCTTCCTCCCCAGCTAAGGAACCTTTGAGTAGGATCACACGGGAACCTGAACCTGAACCCATGCAGGTGGACTCTTTACAAAGACGGGTTAGTGATGCACGCAAAGAACATCGTTTAAAGGAAAATCTATGTTTCTACTGTGGTAAGTCAGGGCACTTCATTATAAACTGCCCCAGCCGTTCTCGTAAGACTACTGCAGCAGTCATTCACTGTGAGTGTTGCGAGAGGAGATCTGTCAGGTCCGAGCCTCAGGCTCCAGAGAGATCTGCAGCAACAGATATTGATTTCTCGGACTTAAACTCCGTCACTTCTGAGGACGATGACTGTGTAAACGCTGCAATTTTTCAAGTTTCCTCAGCGGTTGTCCCAGCTGAGTTGTAAGAAAAACAATTCTCATTGCTTCCTTTCCATCAAACTCTGGGTTGACTCAGTCTGGGTGTCTAGCTCTGCTATGATCGACTCAGGGGCAAGTGGAAATTTTATGGATATCTCCTTTGCTCTGAAACAGGGGATACGTTCAGTGAAGAAGGCTACTCCAGTACAGATGGAGACTGTGGATGGCTCCCTGCTGACCTCTGGACCAGTGGATCAGGAAACGGAGCCTTTGAGGGTCCTTATGGGTAAAGATCATCAAGAGAAACTGTCCTTTATGCTTATCTCTTCTCCCCACTTTCCCATTATTCTAGGGCTACCATGGCTGCAGGCTCAGAACCCTACCATTAACTGGGAGACCAAGGAATTACACTTTCCAGAGAAACAGATGAGTCCAGAAGTTTCAGCTTGCTCTGTTCCTAAAGGAACCATGTCAGTCCCTGAACTACCAGCTGTATACCAGGACTATGTGGATTTATGTGACAAGAAGAACGCTGACCAGCTTCCCCCTCACCGTCCATATGATTGTCCAATTGAATTATTGCCTGGAGCAGAGATACCTTTTGGTAAGATCTACCCCCTGGCGGGGCCCGAGCTAAAGGCTTTAAAGGATTACATAGACGAAAATCTAGCCAAGGGCTTCATACGCCCCTCTTCATCTCCTGCAGGTGCACCCATCTTCTTTGTGAAGAAGAAAGATGGATCTCTGAGACCCTGCGTAGACTATAGGGAACTCAATAAGGTTACTATTAGAAACCGTTATCCATTGCCTTTAATCCCTGAGTTATTGGAGAGAGTGCGGCATGCCAAAATTTTCTCTAAACTGGATCTCCGTGGGGCCTATAACTTGGTCCGTATTAGACCTGGGGATGAATGGAAGACTGCATTCAGGTCACGCTATGGACACTTTGAATATCTAGTTATGCCTTTTGGTCTGAGTACCGCCCCAGCCACTTTCCAACACTTGGTGAATGACATCTTCAGGGATCTCCTAGATACATTCGTGGTGATTTATTTGGATGATATTCTAATTTTTTCTAACTCCACAGAGGAACATCATGGACATGTGAGAATGGTCTTAGAACGTCTAAGACAAAACCATCTTTACATCAAACTTGAAAAGTGTGAATTCCATAGGACCGAAATTCAATTTCTGGGGTATGTACTGTCTACACAAGGAATTAGTATGGATGGAAGTAAGACCCAAGCCATCAAGGATTGGCCAATTCCTAGAAATGTGAAGGAGGTGCAGCGCTTCATCGGGTTTGCCAACTTCTATAGACGTTTCATTAGGAATTTCTCTGAGGTAGTGTCACCTATCACCCAACTTACCCAGAAAGAGTCTAGGTTCTCCTGGACCCCCCAAGCCCAGGAAGCATTTTCCCGTCTAAAGGATAAATTTACCACCGCACCTATCTTAGTACATCCAACCCCGAACTTGCCTTCATAATAGAGGTGGATGCTTCAGACTGTGCCGTTGGAGCTATACTCTCTCAGAGAACAGGTGAGAAGAATGTCTTGCATCCCTGTGCCTTCTTTTCCCAGCAGTTGTCTTCGGCTGAGAGGAACTACGATGTGGGCAATAGAGAGTTGTTGGCCATTATTGCCACCTTCAAAGAATGGAGACACCTTCTTCAGGGAGCTGCACAGCAAATAGTCGTCCTGACAGACCATCGTAACCTTGAATTTATCAGGTCGGCTAAGTGCCTGACTCCTCGCCAGGCTCGCTGGAATCTTTTCCTAAACCAATTTAATTTTGTAATTTCTTATAGGCCAGGATCGCGCAATGGAAAGGCTGATGCACTCTCTAGGATTCATTCAGCAGAGACCCGTCAATTTACTCCTCCTAAGACTATTCTTCCTGACTCTAGATTCCTGGGAGTGATTCATAATCAAGACCTACTTAAGGACATCAAGGAAGCATACCATGCGGATTCCTTGTTGGCACAACCCCAAGGGACGTAAGTCTTGTCTTTAAGAATGGTGTGTGGATTCAGGGACAACGTCTGTATATACCTGAAACAGTCAGATTGAGAGTATTGCAACTCATCCACGATTCCAAGATAGCTGGGCATAGAGGAATTCTAAAGACACAGGAATTTCTTTCTCGTTTCTTTTGGTGGCCCACTTACAGGAAAGATGTTTTAAACTATGTCACTTCATGTGAAGTCTGTGCAAGATGCAAAACACCTCGCTCCTCACCAACTGGTCTGTTGCAACCCCTTCCCACCCCGTCCCGCCCGTGGGGATCCATTTCTATGGACTTCATTGTGGAGTTACCAACCTCTCAAGGGAAGAACACCATTCTAGTGGTGGTTGATCGTTTAACAAAGGCAGCTCATTTTATCCCTTGTGTCGGCTTACCCACTGCAAAACAGACATCAGATTTGATGATTAAGAATGTGTTTCGCTTACATGGAGTACCGGATGAGGTTATTTCGGATCGAGGGGTGCAATTCACTTCAAGGTTTTGGCAAAATTTCTGTGCCGCATTGGACATTAAAGTAAACCTTTCTTCTGCTTTTCATCCCCAGACTAATGGACAGACAGAACGAACCAATCAGACCCTGGAGCAGTATCTCCGCTGCTTTATCTGCCACCTACAGGATGATTGGGTGGATCTACTTCCACTGGCTGAGTTCTGTTATAACAACTCTCAGAGCGCCTCCACTAAGCAGTCTCCTTTTTACTCCAATTTAGGTTATCATCCTAACATTCTTCCTCGATTTCCCATAGAAACGCCCTTGCCAGCAGTGGCTGAAAGAATCACGTCTTTACAAAAGAATATGGATCTTCTAAAGGAAAATCTGGAATTGGCTCAGGAAAGGTACAAGAAAGCAGCAGATAAATTTCGTAAACCTGCACCAGCTTTCAAGGTAGGAGACTTGGTCTGGCTGTCAACCAGAAATCTTAAGTTAAGGATTCCATCGTCTAAGTTGGGACATAAGTACATTGGACCCTATAAAATCAGTAAAATTATAAGTGCCGTTGCTTGTCGTCTTCAACTGCCAGAACTATGAGAATCCACCCTGTCTTTCATGTATCCCTACTAAAGGCTGCAACACCCAATACGTTTCCTGGACGTTCTTCTCCTTGCCCTGACCCAGTGCTAGTCGATGGTCAGGAAGAATTTGTGGTGGAAAGGATTCTAGATTCCAGATTGTACAGAAATCAGTTACAATATTTGATTAAATGGCAGGGCTACCCAGTGGAGGACAACTCATGGGAACCAGTCAATAACGTTAATGCTCCTCGCTTGCTCCGCCAGTTTCATCAGAGGTACCCAGACAAGCCTGGTCTGAGGTCATCCGGAGGTTGTCCCTAAGGGGGGAGTAATGTAAGGTTCTTTGTACATGTTTCTTGAAACTCAGTTTTTCCGTCGGCCATTTTGCTTTCTGTCTTGCTGCAGCTATCTTGCCCTCAGTCAATATGGAGTTTCCAGCTTTCATGTTCCCGCCCTGATTCTCTCCCTCTTGCTTCTTAAGCAGCCTCAGCTGAGCAATCAGTGCTTCAGAATCAAGCCTGCAGTGAGCCTGTGACCTGACTCCTGGAAAACCTTGGACTTTTTACTCCAGCTATTTCCTACTGAGGAACTTTGGAACACTTGTGGACTCTGGAAACCTGCTATTTGATAAATCCACGTTTGCATGGAATTACGGTAACAGAGAAGAGATCCTGAACCTGTTGTGGAGAGTTATTGCTGAGCTTAAGTTACTCTGGCCTGCTGTGTCTCCTGCTTCTGTACCTGCAAACTGTGTGACCATTTTTGCCACTTGTATGAAGTAATACAAGTCCTTCTATATCAAACCTGTGTCTCATGTGTTTTCCTCGCACCCAAGCACAAGACGCTATATGAACTGTACACCATACTTTACAGCCTGTGAAGAAAAGACCCCGACAACACCGTTTCGCCAATGCTTTTTCCAAGGGGCGTGAACAAGGGACAGGAGGACGTTCCTTAATTATATTGCAATAACCAATGTGTGAATATTCAGTATAAAAATGGCCAATCATTGTCCAGAGAGTAGGCAGCACATAACCCACTCACTGGTCACTCGTAGATGAAATACAGACTTTCAGTCCCTGCGCTTGGAACGCATGCGTGGCGTGCGCATGAACGGAAGTCATCGAGTGCTGCAAGTGCGCATGTGCACAATCTCCGAGCAGTGTTTTTGGATATGATGTGACGGATAGCGAACATCAAGCGATGCATTGTATAAGGAAGGAGAAGCTTGTGACTCGTGAGACTCAATAGTTCTGTATATGCACAATGTAGCCAAAAGAAATTGGGATATATATGTGGAGCTGATCCGAAGGAATATTTTAAAGTTCCAATTGGTTTCATCATGCATTCCAAGCACAGAGACCGGAAGTCTGTATTTCATCTACGAGTGGCCAGTGAGTGGCTCATGTGCCGTCTACTCTCTGGACAATG
This sequence comes from Oophaga sylvatica, assembly GCA_033576555.1. Classification (NCBI taxonomy): domain Eukaryota; kingdom Metazoa; phylum Chordata; class Amphibia; order Anura; family Dendrobatidae; genus Oophaga; species Oophaga sylvatica. Next base: position 51,019,764 of record JARQOD010000001.1, read on the forward strand.
ATTGGCCGCTTTTACGCTGGATATTCACACATTGGTTATCGCAATATATTTAAGGAACCTCCTCCTTTCCCTTGTTCACGCCCCTTGGAAAAGCATCGGCGAAACGGCGGCATCGGGGTCTTTTCTTCACATGTGGACATGATTCATTAATTCTAAGTAAGTTTTACGAACTTCTTGTTCTACTTGTTTTTAACAAAGTATTTACCATCTCTCTTGATCTCCCTTGAGGAATGCCTTATGAATTGCACTAACCACCTTATGTTTAGGTTGTTTCATCTCATAGCTTATGTTATGCAGTTTAAACTACATATTTACTGCTGACTGTAAACTCCAATTTGAACGTCTTTAGCAAATGAAAAGGTGTCTATAATTGCATTATGCACTTTATATTTTATTTACCTATATTGCATCCGATTTGTTAAGGTTTAGATATTTTGCGTATTTGACTCCTTTATGATAATGGTAAAGTTTACATCTAATTAGAGCTGTATTGGAATGGTATCATATCATCATTTGCTAATTTAGACTTTATGAGGCCCCTCTTGTGATATATCTATAATTCCACATGTGAATTGTTCATGCAGGTTTCCTCTGCTTATAATTTAGTAGCAGTTTTTATCATTTTTTTTAATTAAATAAAAAATTTTAAGATACTTTAAGCATACATCTCTTCTTTAATCCGAGAATACTAGGATCTCGGATTGTGAGTTTATACTTCATCCCTTTGGTAGCACACACACAATCAGTAGAAGCATGAAAGAATACTGAGCAGTGTAGATGTGAATGCACCACAGGGATAAGCTAGATTCTGAACTGTTTTTACTTCCATTTTTCTTCTCTCAATACAGTTTCCATTTAAAGAAGTTTTTCTGACCCCAAAACTTTTTTTTACAATAATATTGCAATGTTCCTACCTTTCCTTCATGCCCATTTTCACTTTAGCACCACTAGCCCAAATTGACATGGTCTACTTGATTCACGTTTTTCCTGTTTTCTTATTTATTTATTTTCTCTCAGCCCATAATGGATAACGCTGGCCTCATGGTTAGCCCTAGTATCGCCTTATCTGTTCTCCTTTCTTCCAGAATTCCCACCAACTGGAATCACCAGCAAGAAGATATGCTTGTGAGTAGTGATGATGACGCCACCGGTCATGTCAAAACAATTCAGAGCACAAGAGAAAAGCTCATCATGTTATCAAGTCCTCTAGAATCTGGAATGATGATGGTCATGTCACGACCTACTAAAAGTGTTGCAGACTGGATACAATGGTGCACACATCCCTTTAACTTGTCTCTAAACCCAATTTATCCCAAGAAGTCACGCAAACAAGAAAAAAAATGTGTAAGTCGTCTGTCAGTGGTCGCTGGGCAGCCCTAAAACTGGCTATCACATACGACTTAGTGCAAGCTACTCCATTTACCATATCCCAGAAGGTAAAACCTATAGCTCACCCAATGAATTTCAGAACAGTCCTGTTCATGCTCTGTGTATGGAGCCTTCCATCCTGCAGGTGATCATGGAAGAAGGAGGAGGAAGTTCCATTGGCGGTTATCTACTGATGACCGCAAGTCAAGACTTTTAGTAGTAACCTTTCTTCTATAAAAGACAAAGTAAAACATGTACAAAAAATGGTAGCATATTCAGCAACGTTTAAAGCTTCTCTCATTCGATAATTTCACTATGCGAATAAAAGCCGTGCAGCGTTCCATATTTTCTCTAGCTAACTGAAGGTTTTCTTATTTGCTCCGAGTTCTCTTTCATTTTTCCAGTCGTCTTTGAACTGAGATGATTGGATACCAATACATTTTGATGGCGCTGCTGGCTCTGTTGAAGTGATGATAGTTTTGAAGGGATGATGTGTTTTAAATTAGGTTATTAAAAATGAAGGGACAGTGCTTCAATGAAATTTTTCTGGAGGTGGAAATCACAGCAGAAATCTTATTTTTTCTCTGTTTTACTGGATTGTACTAGTTTAGCTTGAGTAAATTAGTCCTTCTAAAACAGGAGTAACATTATTTCTTCCAAAGGTCATTTGTATATTTATTCCATTTCTCTGCAAAATTATTACTGTAGTTAGAAAATCATATTGCTGTATTTGGTCAAATATTTAATTAACTCACCCCTAGTATGATGATGGGAGAGGCTTCTCTTTGCTGTGGTTGTGATATTAGGTGGTATTGATGATGTTGCTATTTGCAACTGCTTTTCCAGATTTGCATATAGACATCATGTAGGAGACACTGAAACTGTTTTATACATCACCAAGGAGACACTGAGACTGCTGTTTACATACCGTAACATAAAAGACGCAGAGACTGCTGTAAACATCAGATAGTAGACACTGTGGCTGAAGTATATACATCACAGGAAACATAGGGGATGCAGTAAATACATCATAGGAGACAAAGGGCTGCAGTATAATCACCACAGGAGACATGGGGCATGCGGTATAGACATCAAAGGAGATATGGGGTGGCAATATAGTCATCACAGAAGACATGTGGCTGTGGTATAGACATCACAGGAGACATTAGAGCTGTGGAATAGACATCAAGGAGACGCTGAGGCTGCGGTATAGACATCAAGGAGACGCTGAGGCTGCGGTATACACATCACAGGAGTTGCTGGAGCTGCGGTATACACATCACAAGAGATGCTGGAGCTGCGGTATAGACATCACAGGAGGTGCTGGGACTATGGTACAGACATCACAGGAGATGCTGGGACTTTGGTACGGACATCACAGGAGATGCTGGAACTATGGTATAGACATCACAGGAGATGCTGGAGCTGCAGTAAAAACATCAGAGGAGATGCTGGAGCTGCGGTATAGACATCACAGGAGTTGCTGGGACTATGGTATAGACATCACAGGAGATGCTGGAGCTGCGGTATAGACATCACAGGAGATGCTGTGGCTGCGGTATAGACATCACAGGAGATGCTGGTGCTATGGTATAGACATCACAGGAGATGCTGGGGCTGTGGTATAGACATCACAGGAGATGCTGGAGCTGTGGTATAGACATCACAGGAGATGCTGTGGCTGCGGTATAGATGAGTCGCCCGCCAGGGCCGTGGGGTACTTGGCACCGAGCCCGTTCACTTCTATGGGGGATGTCACGGCGACACAGCTCGGTCCGTGGCCCTGGGCGCTCACTGAAAAGGGGGATATTTACAGGGGATTAAAGGTTTGTAGAAATTCGTGACGCCACCTGTGGTACCTGGTCAGGGTGACCAGCGCTGCTATGCAGATCCGCTGAAGGGTTGGTGTTGGGCAGCAAGGTGTTAAGCCTTCCACAGGCAAGGCTGGGGTCCTTCAGGGTAAACTGGGTGTAGGGGTGCAGGATGGAGGAGAGGAGTTCAGCAGGAGTAATAAGGTAGACACACACAAAAGTCTCTTTCTGTACCTTTACTGATGGAATGGCAGGCACGTCCCGGGGTGCTGGCAGAGTGAAGGATGCACGTCCAGTTCTTCCCACTGAGTAGGTGTAGGGCCTCCTTACTTCTATAATGTGAGTCTCTGACCTGTATGAAACAAGGCCTAACTCTGTCTTCAACTTTACACGCCCGGCTGACTTTTTGGTAGGGCCTTCTCTTGGATAGAACAGTGTCTCTAATGGCGGATCCTGCCCACACTCCTGTCTTCCTGACCCCGGTTACGTATCAACACTTGTGGGCCCCTGCGACTTGAAGTCCCGCAGGGTCTCCAGTATCTCCTACTAGTCGTGTAGATTCTAGCAAGCTCGGACCCGGTGTCCGGTTATTCAGAGTAGAGGTAAGCTATCAAAGCTATTTCCACCTCTGTTACTCTCTTCTTCTCTTCCTCTCGCCTTTCGTCCTACTCGACCCTCACATAAGCACACTCTGGCTGTAGGTTGCTGCTTCTTCTCCTTTCTTCACCGCTCTCAAAGCATCGGCACGCTTGCTCACTGAACTGAACTCAGTTGGCTCAGTTCTGACTAGGCTGGAGTGGCTATCTTTCCACTTGTACTAGCCTCCACACGTTGAACTAAGCTTATAGCTGCAGACTTCAGGTTCTTTCAACAACTGCTGTTCTCTCTCTCTCTTACTTTCAAGCTGTGCCTGGAGCTGCTATCAGTTTTCTCCGTCTGTCCTGCACCTGGCTTTGCAGACTAACTGATCTGTGCTCGCTCCTAGAGCTAACTCTCTACTCACTTCACTCCAAGAGAACTAACAACTCTTCTCATGTTCTCTCTCACCTCACAACTAACTACTCTCAGTGTCTTCACCATCCTTATATACTCTGAAAAGGCTCCCTCTGGTGGCTCTAGGGATTGGTGAAGATGTGTGTATGCATATTGGGTCCTCTAGTGGTCATTACCTTCAGTGCATCCCTCTGGGAAATGAGATTCCAAGCACAGCTGGGCTCTACATAGACATCACAGGAGATGCTGGGGCTATGGTATAGGCATCACAGGAGATGCTGGAGCTGCGGTAAAAACATCACAGGAGATGCTGGAGCTGCGGTATAGACATCACAGGAGATGCTGGGACTATGGTATAGACATCACAGGAGATGCTGGAGCTGCGGTATAGACATCACAGTAGATGCTGGGGCTATGGTATAGAGATCACAGGAGATGCTGGAGCTATGGTATAGACATCACATGAGATGCTGGAGCTGTGGTATAGACATCACAGGAGACGATGGGCCTGCCGCTGCTGTCTTCATCTGTGGAACGGGAGCACTTTGCGAGCTAAATCCTCCCCCACAAAGTACGTCCTGGCACTAGCTAGTGTTAGGACGTAATATTTCATTGCACGTGCCACAGCTTTCAGTAATGAGCTATGCATGCACATGTTCGCAGAGCAAGAAGAAATTAAAGGGTCTGCAGCACAGCAGCTGCCGGCCTGAGCACTGTGTCCCCAAGAATCTGCCCTAGGGACGGAGAAAAAGTTATCAAAGGAGATAACTGTCCCATAAGCCTGAAGTTCCTCATCCCGTTCTAAAAGCTTAATGGACAACTGCTTCAAAAAATGTTTCTACAATATTTTTGGAGGTTTTGAACTGACGTGCATTTGTTGCAGATTCTTTGGAATTGGCTTATTGGTGTTCATCATTCCGTTTTTGCCACAATAGTTAGAATAAGTCTTTGAATTAACTTTTTAACCGCTTGTTGGGCTTTGGGCAGTGCCACTCTAAATTTACCGTGGGCAGTCATGCCTTGGGGGACCTGATTGGTTCAGGTCCTGATGCTGTTATCCCCATGTACGCCAACCTCTGGCTGTCATGTCTTCTAGATGCCGAGATGCTCCCTCTCTCACACTATCAGCACCCCTGCGACGCAAAGACATTGAGTAGACATGGCAGCTAGAGGTCATTATTTGTCAGCTGTAGTGGTCTAGTAGACCATAGCAGAAGCAGGGTCTAATAGGCTATTTGCCAGTGTAAAGCTGAAAGGTATCATGCATTGCAATGTATGAGACCAGTGATCATAAAAATAAAAGGTGAAAGTCCCATATAGGGACTAAGTAAAACAGTGAAACAAAAACAATCAAAATGATAAAATAAACAAAAAATAAAAAATGGAAACAAAATGAAAAAATTATTACAATGATAAATATGCATTTTTATGTAAAGACAAACAAAAAAGTACACATATTTGTTATAAAACTGTCACACTTTTAACCTTTACACCGTAAAAAAATAAAAAAAGTGCCAAAAATAATGTTTTTTCATCAGACTGACAAACTAAAAGTAGAATAATACACAATCAACAAGTCGTATTTGAATAAAAATGGTATCCCTGAAATCATCATCTTGTCCCACAAAAAACAAGCTCTTACTCAGCTCTGTCAGTGGAACAAGAAAAAAGGTATAGCTGTCATACTATGGTGATGCAAAAAAAAATATTTTCTCTAAAAAATTTTGTTTAATGTGTCAAAGCAACAAAACCTAACCAAACGATATAAATGTCTTATCTCTGTAATCATTCATTGTAGCGTACTCTGCAAACTATTCCAAGAAAATCTCTGAGGGTCTTTTCATTATTTTGGCACTGGTGTGTTTCTGTAATTCCTCTCATGAGGATGCTTTTTATGTATTGCACCTGCAGCAGAAAAGTCCTTGCCATAACCTGATATTCAGCTCACCAACGGACCGAGGATCTCCTCTGCACGGACGATCTTGTATCACGGCAAGAAGCATATTCAAACCTTGCGGTACCCGTGATTTTAACACATATACCCACCATGACTCCCTATTGATAAGTTTCCTTTTATGATCACCACCACAAGCAGGTCTGTAGACTTTTTTAATAGCTACAATTGTAAATGTACTAGTATCACCATTATGGTGGTCAATGAAGTGTTTGGAGGCTGCAGAACTTTTAATTCTTAATTTACTGTCAGCGTCAGAAGCATGCCTTCTTGTGCGCACCTTCAACGCTCCTATCATGCACCCACATACCGTAGATTGCACACCGTACTTAAAACGCAGTGTTACAATTTATATAGGATTACTATTTGTACTCCTTATTAGTATCTAGAGATATGAATTTGTCAGTTCTGACTACAAAATTACAACACGAGCACCTTGTATAGCCACATGTATGGAATCCCACGCTTCTTAGACAGGCGTAGATTTATTAACAGAGAATAACATGGGAGAAAGCATATCTCCGAAAAAAGGGTACTTTTTGGTTACATAGTTAATAGGTGTTTTTAACTTTTTATCCTGCAACAACATTGGAATCTTCCTTTGTATGTTTTTAATTTCGATGAATTCAATGCCATAGTTAGTAGAAAATGAAATTCTGTCTATGTCTTGTACAGTAAATTCCTAATTTTTGCCCTTACTGTCAGCTAGCATGTCTTCTCTATCCATATTGCCCACTATTGCACTCGCTCAATCTAACATACATTTTGGGTAATTCCTACGACGCAATTTATTGCACATATTTGTAGATTCCTGCTTCCGTAACGTAATGTCTGAAGTATTCCTTTTGATTCTTATCATTTCTCCCATTTCTAGTGGGATGGCATGAAGTTGCCAACAAGGTGGAATTAACATCGGTATTTTTATTAGATGGGGAGATCTGTATTCCACGTATGAGATATTCTTCCAGCATGATGTCTAAAAAACTCATCTCATGGACACTTGCAGCAGACGCCATATCCTGCGAGGTGAATCACGTACTTTGACAACTGGGACAAAACTACGGCTGTAGAATTTGTGTGGCCCAGCTGCACTTGGTACACATGTTCCCAGGAGTATGCACAAAAAGGTAATTACAAAAACCTGATATTCATTCACACTCACACTTCCCTAGATTGCCACCAGAGGGAGCCCCTTTAGGGTATTTAAGGGGGTGTGGGAGATGTAGCAGCAGAGGAGATCGGATCAGATCAGACAGACGTTCGGTCTAGTCAGAGCTCAGTCTGAGCTAGAGACGTGTGGAGATTTCCTGTCAGATGAGACAGAGGACGAAAGATTGCAAGCTGTTATCTCAGAACAGATTGACTGCTAGTACCCTATGAATGTGGAAAGTGACTCTTGGAGTGAGCATGAAATCAGTCTGACGGAAGGTCCTGATAGCCGCTCTGGACAGAGTTTATGAAGGAACAGAAGGAAGGGGACTACAGTTGTCAGAACATCGAGTTAACTGAGAAACGGTCAGTGAGCTGTGGAAGGAAGGAAGCTGACGACTACACCTACTGCTACCCGTGCTTATGTTAAGGGTGAGAGTAGGGCGACGGGCAAGTGGTGACAAGAGAGAGAGAGTGACCGAGGAGTTACAGCAACCATTGCTGCCTCACTCTGCTAACCGGACACCGGGTCCGAAGACTTGCTAGAACCTTCACGGCTAGTGGGAGAAACACCGGAATCCCTGCTGGACTTCAAGTCACAGAGGGGCCCTATTGTGCTGATACGTAACCGGAGTCAGGGAGAACAGGAGTCGGGCCTGATCAGCTATAGACTTAGTTCTTGCCAAAAGAAGGCTCCACCACAATGTCGGCCGGGCGTAGCTGTTCTATACAGAGTTAAACTTCGCTTCACGCAAGTTAGGACTCACACACATTAAAGAAGTAAGGAGGCCTTAAACCTACTCAGTGATTACCTGGATGTGCATCCTCCACCCTGAGCAGCTTCCCGGGACATACCTGCAAATACCACCAGTAAAGGTATGGAAAGAGACTGACTTGTGTGTGACTGACTTATTGCCTGCACCCTGCACCACCATAGACTTTGAGGGAACAGTCTCACCTGTGGGAGACTTAACATCTTGCTGCCCAGTAACATCCCCTCAGAAGATTCACCCTGCAGCGCTGGTCACCTTGATCAGAAACCACAGGTGGCGTCACAAACTATTATTATTATCCCTGTAAATATCCCCCTTTGAATGAGCGCCCAGGGCAACGGACCGAGCTGTGCTACTTGTGACATTCCCCATAGACTTCAACGGGCTCGGTGCCGAGTACCCCATAACCCTGGTAGTATGTGAGCGTCTCAAATTTCTTCTACTACCACTTCTTTGTGAGAAAAGGAAGGATAAGGGGAGATCTACTGATGATGTAGATGGATAGCTGCAACTAATGGGCAATTGGGGGCTTGTTATGACTACTCGGGAAAGGGAAGTATGCTGTATCTGCTGGGAAGTGGGATGTAATGACTACCTGTTTTTTGGGGTGAGTGCTGACAAATGAGGGGATGACTGTGCTGGAGGTCTATTGGAGTAGTGGGGTCAGAATGCGAAACATAGTATTTACTTGCATCAATCTTAATTTTTCAACCATCTAATGTGCTTTTTAAAAAGTTCATGGCGTTAAAGATAGAAACATGATCATATTTTTTCCATGAAATCTAACATCAGTCTCACCGAGTCTGCTGCAACCCTATGTCTGAAAGAATTATAAAGAAGCACTGGCTTAATTATTATAATAAAAATGAGCCATTTTCAGAACAGATTCAGAACAGAGGCACTATAAGAAATCACTCTGAAAATGCAATGACATATTGTGCTAATTGCATCATTATGTAATAACTCCAGACACCAAGCATGTAACATTTCCCATAAATAATTCAGTACAGTCAGACAGCCCGTACTGTGGTTCAAATCATCAGCAGTTAATAGGCATGAACAGGCTATCCCAACTTTTGGTAAAATTTGAAATCCATGATTTAGCTACATATATACATAAAATCTATAGCCTCATTGAGGAAATGAACATAATGTCATTTACTGGATAAAAATGAATTTATAGCTACCCGGTGTCATACGGCACCAACATATCCTGCATCTCTGTATAAGTGACTCTTTCCAATATTGGCACCAAACAGCAAGAACTTTCTAACTTAATTTCCTTATCAATAGTTGGGTTCCATCAATGCCTGTCAATTCAATCCAACACCGCAAACTAAGAACAAGATGAGTATAGTAAAATGTCATGTTACAGAAATTTTTGTCGCTTCAAAACAATTGCCTATGCTGGAAGAGGTATATCGATGACATTTTTTACATATGGGACAGCATGTTGTACTCTCTTTTTGTTGCATCAGATTCTCAATTTTGCTTGGCTAGGGCTGAGATTTACTTTACAATTTACATTGTTTAAATTTCCTTGACATGTCTGTCATTAGGACACGACATGGTTTCTTACCACTGATCTTTATACCAAAGAAACCAATAGTAATAATTTACATTTTGACAGTTTTCATCCTGCTTCATGAAAAAGTCTATCCTGATCTCTCAATTCCAACACAGTAGATGAATAGTTAAAGATGAATGACATGCATTAAAAATGTTCATAAGAAGTACAACAAAATCTTAGATAGACTTTATCCTTCTAAGATTTTAGATAGTTGTCATGCTACACAGGGCTATACAGAAACATTGGAACATCTTAAAAACAGGGTTTCTTGAGTTAAAGGAGTCCAAGGAACCATTTTTTCATGTTTTAGACACCACCATAATCTAAAGGATAAATTGGTCAGAGCAGACCTTAGTATTTTGGAGAAAATACCAAGATAGCAATTTTTGCGCACACCTAAGTGTGGCACATTTCCCTGCTTACATTGTCACCAATGTAACCACATCCTTAAAGGGGACAGGATACACCACTCTCACAGTGGTAAGGGTCATCCCATCAAAAAAATTATGTGTGATTCCAGCTTTGTAGTTGATCTTGTCAAATGTCCTTGCGGTCTCCTGTATGTTGGCGAGACCACCCAACACATGTGAGACCGCATTTCTAAACATAAGTCCTCCATTAGGTGTAAGCATCTGTTTGCTGCCCATTCCACAACATTTCACTTCATGGGTCACTGTGTTTCACAGTTCAAGGGGCCATCCACTACTTTTACACTGATGGCATGTGTTTAAGATGGGTCATCAATATCTGATAGGCCGGGGGTCCGGCACCTCTACCGATCAGCTGTTTTCAATGGTGGCGGCCACCAGCTAGAAGTACTTACTTGCAGAGCTGGCTGTCTACTTGTATTGGCCACCGCAGGGTCCTGCACATCTGCTTCCTATACAAATCAATAGGTGGCTGATGTGCAGTAACAAACCCAAGCTACTACAAGTAGACTCCGCAAGCATACAATTCCGTCCAACGGCCGCTGCCACCGATAACATCTGATCGGCGGGGGTGCCAGATCCTGTCTGATCAAACACTGATGACCTATTCTAAGCATAGGTCATCAATGTAAAAGTAGTGGACAACCTCTTTAAGATTGCAAGTTGTGGAACATGTACCAGAATCATGACATCCCAGAGATCTCCCCAAGTCCTAAAACAACAGTAGGTCTTTGGAGGTACATGAATTACATTCCTTATGTCCAAAAAGTCTTAACCCCTTAGTGATGGATATAATTTTCACCTTAATGACCAGGCCAATTTTTTCAAATCTGACCATTGTCACTTTATAAGGGAATAACTTTGAAACGCTTCATCGGATCCCAGTGATTTTCAGATTTTTTTTGTGACATATTGTACTTCATGCTAGTGGTAAATTTTGGTTGATACAATTTGCGTATATTTATAAAACTATAAAACGTTTGATCAAAATTTAGAAAATTTCGCAATTAGGGTTGAGCATTCCGATACTGCAAATATCGGGTATCGGCCGATATTGGCTGTATCGGAATTCCGATTCCGAGTTCCGATATTTTCGTCATATCGGATACCGGAATCGGAATGTCACTGTCACTGTCAGTGTCCGTCGGTCGGGTCTGTCAGGAGTCAGCGGCACTTACCCGGCAGAAGATCTCCGGCGGTCACATCCCGGACTGCTTGATGGCCGCCATCCTCTTCTCCCTGGCGGTCACATGCAGTTTCTCGCGATAACTGCAGTGACTGCTGGGTAATCGCGGCCGTAAAGCAGTCCGATGACGTCACCGCCGGAGAAGCAGGTAATCAGCTGTGCTGCGCCGGGATGTCAGGCTCTGCCTGGCATTCCGATGTAGCAGAGCTGGATCGTCGTGGGACTGTCGTTACTATGGACTGCGTCGGACAGGTGGTATACTGTTGGTTTGTTTTTTTTCTTTTTTTACAGGAGATCGATGGCGTCGCAGGAATGAGAGAGTAATAAAAGAAATGAAAACTGTGTTGTCTCTTTTATTTCATTAAAATACTTTTTTCTTGCTTTGTCTTTTTTTTAAACATTTAAAAACTTTGGGATTAATAATGGATCGGTGTCTTATTGACGCCTCTCCATTATTAACCGGGCTTATTGTCACCGTGCAATCAACGGTGACATTAACCCCTTATTACCCCGCTTGCCACCGCTACAGGGCAAGTGGGAAGAGCCGGGTAAAGTGCCACAATTGGCACATCTTTTGATGCGCCAAATGTGGGGCTGCTGTAGCCTGGTATTATCAGGCTGTTGAGGGCCAAAATCCATGGGCCTTGACAGTCTTTTAATACCAGGCCGCAGCAGTCTGCATTTTACTTGGCTGGTTAACAAAAATAGGGGGGATCCCCACGCCGTTTTTTTTTCGAGGGGATCCCCTATTTTTGTTAACCAGCCAAGCTAAGCAGACTGCTGTGGCCTGGTATTATCAGGCTTGCAAGGTCCATGGATATTGGATCCTTACCAGCCTGAAAAACCAGGCCTCAGCGGTCTGCTTCATCTGGCTGGTTAACAAAAATAGGGGGGACCCCACGCCAATTTTTTTCGAGGGGATCCCCTATTTTTGTTAATCAGCCAAGATATGCAGACTGCTGTGGCCTGGTATTATCAGGCTGGCAAGGTCCATGGATCTTGGCTCCTTAACAGCCTGAAAATCCAGGCCTCAGCGGTCTGCTTCATCTGGCTGGTTAACAAAAATAGGGGGGACACCACGCCAATTTTTTTCGAGGGGATCCCCTATTTTTGTTAATCAGCCAAGATATGCAGACTGCTGTGGCCTGGTATTATCAGGCTGGCAAGGTCCATGGATCTTGGCTCCTTAACAGCCTGAAAATCCAGGCCTCAGCGGTCTGCTTCATCTGGCTGGTTAACAAAAATAGGGGGGACCCCACGCCAATTTTTTTTCGAAGGGAACCCCTATTTTTGTTAATCAGTTCCCTCTGATGTCACTGATTGTGTCCCTGGCTGACCTGAAGTGAAAGTGGAAAGCAATCAATTAAGCTTTCCACTTCCTCTCCTGTCAGCCAGGAGAGGAGCTCATTCATTTGGGGGTTTACTGTGAGGCTGCAGCATTAGCTGCGGTCCCTGCAGTAAACATTAACCCTTTCTGAAGGATTACACCGTGGGACCTGACTGTGCATGGGATAGGTAAGAATAATTTTGCTTTATTATTTTATTTTTTATTACAGGAAATGGTTTTAGCAGGTAAATAAAATATGGTCAAAAACTGTGTGATTATTTCATTAAACTTCTTTTTTATTAAAGTGTGTGTGTTTGATTTTTCTTTCATACAATAGGATTAATAATTGATAGTTGTCTAATTGACAGCTCTCAATTATTAACCTGGCTTAAAGTGACCTTTCAATTGCAAGGTCATTTTAACCCCTTATTAACCCATTCGCCACCGCTACAGGGCAATGGGAATAGACGGGCAAAGTGCCAGAAAGGGCAAATCTAATTAGAGATTTGCCCTTTCTGGGGTGTCTGGGGGCAGATGTTAGTAGCCGGGGGGGGGGCAAAAATAATGGTCCTCTCTGGGCTATTATTATCTGCCCCCACTCACTGGCTTTGTCTGTCTGGTTGCGAAAATAGGGCGGGAGCCCACGCATTTTTTTTCAGCAATTTTACACCTCATATATATATACATGTCATTGAGTTTGTGACACATATATATATATATATATTTATAGTTCATACACTTCTACATAGTATAATAGCCGCTAATTCAATTGCCGGCTTTTGTGAAAATGCAGAACCCGACATGAAATGACACTTGGTTTACATAGAGTTAACCATGTATTTTCATGTAGTTTGATATCTGATTTGCACAAACAATTATATGAGTGTAAGTGTGCAAAATTTCACACCTGTAGGGGTTAATTAAAGGTGTAAATTCGTAGCAAAAAAGTCAGTTTTTTTTACAACGAATTTACACCTTTAATTAACCCCTACAGGTGTGAAATTTTGCACACTTACACTCATGTAATTGTTTGTGCAAATCATATATCAAACTACATGAAAAGACATGGTTAACTCTATGTAAACCAAGTGTCATTTCATGTCGGGTGCTTCTGTCTTTTCACAAAAGCCGGCTTTACCCGGCAATTGAATCAGAGGCTATTTTACTATGTAGAAGTGTATAAACTATAAATATATGTATATATATATGTCACAATGACATGTATATATATATATATGTATTCTATGTGTGTATATTTAGTGTTTACAAGGAAAGAATGGGGTTTTTTTAGTTACGATATTTTGTTCCCATAGACTTACATTGGATTTCCGGTATCGGTATCGGGTATCGCCGATATTTTAATGGTATCGGCGATACCATTCCGATTCCGATACTTTTGGATATCGGAAAGTATCGCTCAACTCTATTCGCAATTTTCAAACTTTAAAGTTTTATGCCCTTAAATCAGAAATTTATATCACACAAAATAGTTAATAAATAACATTTCCCATACGTCTGCTTTACATCTGCATCACTTTTGCAACATATTTTTTTTGTTAGGAAGTTAGAAGGGTTCAAAGTTGATCAACAAGTTCTAATTTTTCAAAAAAACAATTACAAAAGCATCACATTTGAAGTGACTTTAGGGGGTCTATGTGACAGAAAATACCCAAATGTGACACCATTCTAAAAACTGCACCCCTCAAAGTCCTCAAAACCTCATTAAAGAAGTTTATTAATCCTTCAGGAATGAATGAAATGTGGAAGGAAAAAATTTACATTTTACTTTTTTTACAAAAATTTTATTTTAGCCCTAAATTTTTTACTTTCACTATGGTAAAAGGAGAAAATGGAACAAAAAATCTGTTGCGCAATTTCTCCTGAGTACGCTGATACCTCATATATAGGGGAAAACTAATATTTGGGGACACGGCAGGGCTAGGGAGGAAAGTAGCACCATTTGACTTTTTGAACGCAAAAATGTCCGTAATCGAAAGTGGATGCCATATCACGTTTGGAGAGCCCCTGATATGCCTAAACAGTGGAAACACCCCACAAGTGTTAGTGGAAACTACACCCCTCAAGGATTTTATTCAGGTATATAGAGAGGATTTTGAACCAAAAGGTACTACACAGAATTTGATAACAGTTCATCATATTGAATAAGTCGTCATTAGAGTTGAGCGCAAGTGCTCACTACTCGAGTTTGCATTGGGTTCTCGGGTAAACACCGAGTATCTAGACTCCCCACACCGCATGTTTCATGGCTGTTAGACAACCCAAAAAATACAGGGATTGCTTGTTTGGCAGGCAATCCTTGCATGTTTTTTGGCTGTCTAACAGCAGCAAAACATGAGGGGCAGAAACTCGAGCATGTCACTCGAGCACCCACTATACTTTGTGTATACCCTAGAACCAATTAATTCAATCTGTAACTAGTCCCCATAATAACTATAAATCAACTATTATTGCCTTATTAAGTTCTTCATTTTCTATCTCAAAATTCATGGATTCCTTCTCTTTAGCTGACTCAAGTTATTTCATTGAGACCCCTGGAAATTGCATGATTTTGTGTTCTCTGGGGGCATCACAATCTCAGTCACAAGAACCTTTATGGTAAAACTAGATGGATTGAACCATAGAATTTCTCCCAAGGGGAACAAGAAAGTGTTATCACATTACTGATGATGACTACACAGCTCCTGTCACAAAGTTATAATGTAGAAGTTTATGACGGTGTTTCTTCCTAACTGTATCCTTATATTTGATTCTTTAGGAAAAAATGGAGGCAGGGATGAACATGCTTTTAACAAAGCAGAGATAGAACTGGTTCAAGCTGCCCATGTGATGTTGTTCTAATGTATATAATCAATAATATGACCCTTACTTTAAAAACTGATCAAAACACAAATGATTTGAGAACAAGAAGGGTTTCTTATTCCTTTTATATAGCCAGTACCTTCATTAGCTACAATAAATAGAAACATTTATTCATTTGAAAATTGATTAATTCAATATCAACACTAGGAACATCAAATAGCAGGTATCTTGTGCATAAAATAGAGTCTGATCGATTTTGATCACTTGAAATTCGAGAGGAACATTTGTTTGTGTATTCACTTGCCTGCACATGTTTGGGCAATACGATTGTCCTGTACATCTAGCATGCACTCACTACTCTTTGACTGCTCCTCGTGTGTCAATGAAGCTAAAATCTCAAACGTATTTATTTTACTCACTTACATGGTAAAATCATATTATATAGAGCTTCACAGACATCATCATCTCTGTCCCCATTGGGGCACACAATCTAAATTCCCTATCACTATGTCTTTGGAGTGGTTGAGGGAACTGGAGAACCAGAAGGAAAGCCACGCAAACACGAGGAGAACATGTAAACACCTTGTAAATGTAATTACACTAATAAATCATTCTAAACGCAAGTAGAAATCCACAATAAACAATTCCCCTTAAATAACAATATTCTTTTTTAATAAATGATAAAAACATCTCAAAATAGCAGCAACAATTTAAGAAAACCTTACACGTTATTTGTACACCATGTAAACCAACTTCAACCTGCCTGAAGATTGGGTGTTTATAAGAAAATGCACAAATATCAGTAGATAGTCTGCCTCTTACAAATCCTAATATTTCTATAGAAAGATGTTAAAATTACAACACTCATTTAGCCTCTTTGGGCTCAGTATCTCGAGAGTGTAGATAAAACAGACGCTATCTAATGTTCACCGACTGTTCATCTGACCCATCGAACTCCCCTAAAATAAGCCATTTCAGATTAAATACTCTGTGACCCATCTCATAAAAGTCAAAATGGGAAAAATAGTATATATAATAACAAGCATAGAAAGCTATACCAACACTGAAATAGTGAAGATGGAATCTACAATAACAGGTGCAAACTCGGAATAATAATGTAAACCTATAAAGAATTCAGTTCAGAAGCACTTACATGAGAAAACACAGGTTTTATTTGATCAACAACATGTTTAAAATTGAAAATACAGGATTTTTTTAAGTAATTTTGAATCCTGCATTTTCAATTTTAAACATGTTGTTGATACAGAAAAAAAGTTATTTTCTCATTTAAGTGCTTTTGAGCTCAATTCTTGCTTTTGAACTCAATTTTCAATTTTACATATCATAAAAGCTTATTGGAAGCGTTGTTTCCCTAAACTTACTCTTTTTTTTATCCTATTACTCCCTTTCGTGTTGATCTTTTTTTAAAGGTACAGGTTGCTATCTGTGAGTTTAATGGCTTGTGCCGTCTAAACAGAAAACCCCTTTTATGTGTAGCTTATCTTGCAAATTGATTGTATTTGAATTGGCTGTGAAAGAACAGGTCACATTATTGATTATATGGTATAGGACACTCTTAGGCTAGGAGCAGACAAGCGTATATTTTTTTCAACCGAGAAAATCAAATCAATAACCGTATATACGCGAGCATAAGCCGACCCGAGAATAAGCCGAGGCCCCTAATTTTGCCACGGAAAACTGGGTAAGCTTATTGATTCGAGTATAAGCCGGGTGTACATTGTCCCCTCACCCCTATCCTTCCCTGTGTGGCTCTACCTCATCACAGTATGCATGGCTCGGCTCCCCGTCCCATCCTTCTATGTATGGCTCAGCTCATTGTCCTCCCCATGCTCCCCCGTCCTCCTCCAGGCTCCTCAGTGCACCCCCGTCATCCTCAGTGCTCCCCCGTCCCGCTCCGTGCTCCTCTGTGCTCCCCCATCCTCCTCTGTGCTCCCCGTCCTGCTCCATGCTCCCCATCCTCCTCTGTGCTCCCCGTCCTGCTCCGTGCTCCCCATCCTGCTCTGTGCTTCGCCTCCAGCTCCGTGCTTCCCCCTTTCTCCTCTGATTTTCTCCCATCCTCCTCTGTGCTTCCCCGTCCTCCTCTGTGCTCCCCATCCTGCTCTGTGCTCCCAGTCCTCCTCCGTGCTCCCCAGTCCTCCTCCGTGCTTCCCCGTCCTCCTCCATGCTTCCCCGTCCTCCTCCGTGCTCCCCCCATCCTCCTCCATCATACTCACCTTCCTGTGCAATCGCTGAACGTCCCCTGCATTCTCCGTTGTCCTGGCTTCCTGCAGCTCTCCTGTGCTGAGCGGTCACATGGTACCGCTCATTGGTCATGAATATGGACCCCACGCCTGTGGGAGTGGAGTTTCGTCCATATTCATGACCTTAATGAGCGGTACCATGTGACCGCTCAACACAGGAAGAAGCTGCCAGCCCTGTGACAACAGAGAATGCAGGGACGATCAGCGATTGCACAGGAGGGTGAGTATGATTTCCCTGCCACCGGCTCCTGCCGCCGTACCCCCTGCCCCACTGGTTTCTGCACAATGACTCATGTATAAGCCGAGGGGGCATTTTCAGCACAAAAAAGGTGCTGAAAATCTCGGCTTATACACGAGTATATACGGTATGTTAATTGCACTCTGATCAGCGTATGATGACAGTGTCGTCTGATTCTCTCGGATGAAGCCAATTAAGAACTATTGTGACAAGTAGAAGCTGTATTGATGATTTGGAATCATCCAGCAACTAAAGGGGTGAAAGTGGTTCAAGGAGAAAGGGAGTGGCTAGCCCATCCCCAGGAGCTCTGGGAAACTTGTTGTTGTGTCCAGGATCTTCAGGAAGAAGCAGTGTGTCAGAGACTCCAGTGAGACTGAACTAAGATAAGCTATAGAGACCGGCTTGTTCAGAGAAGTTACTGTTCATGGTCTATCCTATGTAGTTAAAGGCTTATCCCTTATTGTGTAGGGGTCAGTTAGTGCAGCAAAGGGGTTAATGTCATCCGACCTGCAAGCCTCATTTACGGTAGTTTCACCTGACTGTTTTCCCACATGGAAGAAAAACAGTTTGATTATTCTGGTCAGACTTTGATCAGAGTGCCATCAGATTTTCTCGGATGTGGAGAGTAATAAAAAAAAAAAACTTTCTCCACTCTGCCTGTCTCTGAAAATCGGATGTCATCTGAGCACGGTCCAGTTTTTTTCATGGACCCAAAAACTTGCATTGCAAATTTTGATCCAACACTCAGCTCAAAATCAGACGTCTCTGATTTTTTTCAGTGAACCACTCATTCTGAGAAAAAAATCAGACGTGTGCACAGCCCCTTAGAATGTCATAAGTACGAGTGTTTTCTGTGAAAATCACAGAGCACTCTGTATGAGAAAATCAGTCGTGTGCACGAGCCCTTACGGTGTGGTAATTCTCACAAGAACTCTGGAACAAGGAATTAATGAGGGTTATGACTAAGCTGAGTGGACAATACACATGGAGTCTCTTTAACTTATTATGAAGCTATGGATTTTGATATTTATGATAATGTATTAATAGCCTAAAATAAAAATTCCTACTGCACTCTACATTTTGGTTATTATGCTGACACACAGATAATGTCTAGAAATGTCCTCCTAGCCAATGACTGGCTAAGTTGGGTTGGGTTGTAAGCAATGATCAGTTGAGAACATAGTTCTAACCATATACTGTTTGTCAAGAGGACCAGGTAGTATAGAGAAGCAGAAACATGCTGTACTGTGGAATTGGTTATTTGGACACCCCCTATATGCAAATGCTTAGTAGGTTAAAGGTAATCTGTCACCCCATTTTTCGACTATGAGATGCAGCCACCGCCATTAGGGGCTTATCTCCAGCATTCTGTAATGCTGGAGATAAACCCCCGATGTTACCTGAAAGAGAAGAAAAACTAGTTAGATTATACTCACCCAGGGGCGGTCCGGAGCCCGGTTCGGTCCGGAGGGAGTCGCGGTCCGGTCCGGCGCCTCCCATCTTCTAGCGAAGACGATCTCTTCTTTGCTTCCCATCGCACTGCTCTGCCCTGTCGAGGGCAGAGCAGAGTACTGCAGTGAGCAGGCGCCGGGAAAAGTCAGAGAGGTCCGGCACCTGCGCACTGCAGTACTCTGCTCTGCCCTCAATAGGGCAGAGCAGTGCGCCTGCGCCAGAGCCTCAATGGGAAGCAAAGAAGAGGACGTCTTCTCTAGAAGATGGGAGGCGCCGGACCAGACTCCGGACCGCCCCCCCCCCCGAGTGAGTATAATATAACTCGTTTCTCTAATCTTTCAGGTTACATCGGGGGCTTATCTACAGCATTACAGAATGCAGTAGATAAGCCCCAGATGGCGGTGGCCGCATCTCATAGTCGAAAAATGGGGAGACAGATTCCCGTTAATTAAAATGCTGCAGTGAACCCTGGGACCAGTTGCCTAATTGGGCTTTTAGGCTCTTCTGTTTGCCATAGAAAAAGGTCACCATTATTATAAATTGCACACATTAGGTGGGGGCCAGTTACAGATTTCGCAATGGGCCCCACAAATTCACATAATACTTTTGCGTGAAACTAGCATTTGACTGATAATATCCTCTTTATCTTGTTGTTCCAGTGGCAGGTAAAAAAAGGCCTCCACAAATGCACATATAAATGCAGCCTCACTGTAAATCTGGTGTTGGTCAATTTTTTACGGTTAATAGTTCTCACGGTCACTAAATTTACAATGGGTTTAAGTGTAATATCTTCTCTAAGCTTCTCTTTATGAATCAGTTTTCAATTTATCAAAAGTGTTTTAGAAAACATGCTAGCTGAACAATCCTGTGAATCACCCAAGAAAAAGCAAAAAAAGCTCTGCTAATTTAAAGATGAGGAGATGCAGCTGCATGGATATATCAAAAACAGTGGGTCACACAAATAAGTGTGACCAAATCACCACTCATATAGATACAATAAGGAGGAGGAAACAAAGAGTCACTGGTGACAAAAAATATAGGTATTTAGTACAAAATATTTATTTGAACATATCAAAAGGTAACACAAGAATATATGGACAATAACAACACTTTAAAAGGACAAGTGCAGATAAAAGGGGAGAGATCTCCCAGCAGTGAGGCAAAAATACATTGTGGCAAAGATGGTAGTATATTACATTAGAGCTCATAACACATAGAGTGTCTCCCCCACAAAGAAGGTCTAAAGATAACAGAGCTGCACAAAGTGATGCCACACAAAATGGAGCATGCTTTTCATAGAGCAATATACATGGGTAAAAGGCGCCAGTAAAAATAAGTACAATGCTGGTCAATCTGTCACAGGAGCATGCTCACCAAATAAAGTATAAAGCCGCACTGGGAGAAGTCACCCCAATGGAGATGCGACCCCAACGCACGTTTCGTGGCACGCCTGCCACTTTCTCAAGGGGATAGCGATATCTGGTACGTAGGACCTTTAAATGCCTCCCACAGTCAGGTCACATGTCAGACATCAACGAATAGGAGCAGGTATAGCGGCGCATGCGCCGTTGGAGCCGAGAAGGCCCCCAGTGGCAGCGGCGTCATGCACTCGGGCGCGCGCGCGGTCAAAGGCCAGAGCGCGGTCCGGGCACAGAAAGACGCCCCACCACATGGGGAACCGCCAGGGCAACAACGGGGCGCGCGCACACCAGGCTCCACATAAATACATAGCAACCACAGGATATAAGGAGCAGTGACCATAAATGTAAAAAGTACATAGTTGTAGAATAACATATACAATGGGGTCAGATTAGAGCAGAGAAGGTAACAGATCACACTATCTTCAATACATCAAACAATAGTACAAATAACAAAGTCATACATATTAAATCATGTGATCTGTCGCTATGTTCTCGCTTTGTTTCTCCCAGCTTCTCACATCCACCAGTCCGTGGGGATAAATTCAAAGGGTCCAATAAAATCAATGAAGAAGACAAAAACTGTGAAAAATAATTCATAAAAAATAAAAAATTAGATTAAAAGAAGAGAAGGCATCACATAGACCCAGTGAGGGAATATCAGAGACAAAATTTTATAAAAAAGAGGCAAAATTTAGAGATTCGTTGAGGCCACTGGGCGCCGTTGTGTCAAGTTGGACTATCCAACGCGCCTCCATTTGAGACAGTATTTTCTTATAATCCCCACCTCTGATACCGAGGTGCAGGATATCAATGCCGCGTACCTTAAAAGATGTGGCATCACAGTTATGATAGCGTTTAAAGTGACGCGGGATTGTCTTAAGGTCTGAGACGTCTGAAATGGTTCTTGCAGCGGAAATGTCCCTAACGTGTTCCCTGATACGTATTCGCAGTTCCCTGGTGGTTAGGCCAACATATATCTTCGGGCAGCCACATGTGGCGTAGTAGATAACATTCGAGCTGCCACAAGATATACGCTGGCGAATGTCATATATCTTATCACCACCAGAGGACGAGAAATTCAGGGCACGTAGGGCATTGGCGCACGCAAGGCAGTGGCCGCAAGGAAAGAAACCAACGGTGGGACCGCGAGAACCAAAAGTATTCACAGAAGGTGGAATGTAGTGACTGCGAACGAGACTGTCTCGTAAATTTTTAGATCGTCTAGATGTCATGGAGGGGTAGCTGCCCAGCGAGCGAGACAGGGCAGGCTCGGTTTTGAGAATGTCCCAATGTTTAGTAAGAATTTGTCGAATATCAAACCACTCATGATTGAATGTGGTAATAAATCTAATCAAACCCTCATCATTCCCCGTCTAGCCGTACGGGTAGAGTAAAGAAGATCATCCCGTGGAGTTGTTCTTGCCCGATTGTATCCTTTCTTGATACATCGGTTGCTATACCTGCGTGCCCTAAATCGATCGCTAAGGTCCCTGGCTTGGGCCTCAAAGGCATCATCAGTAGAGCAGTTACGTCGCATTCGAAGGAACTGTCCGACCGGGACGGCCCTAATGGTGGCTGGATGGTGAGCTGATTTAGCATGGATCAATGCGTTCACAGAGGTCGGTTTCCTGAACACATCCGTGCGAAGACGACGATTGGTGTCAATCTCCATGGATATGTCCAGGAACTCGGCCCTCTCACAACTATGTTTATAAGTTAGATGAATGTTAAGAGAATTCTGGTTCAGCTCTGCCATAAAATCCTCGAGCTGCTGCACCGTCCCATCCCACAACATCAAGATATCATCAATATATCTAAACCAGTACAGCACATGGGAGGCGGCCTGCGCGCCCACATCGCCGAAGAGGGATCTCTCCCAGGAACCCAGGAAGAGATTTGCGTAGGCGGGCGCACAGGCCGCGCCCATGGCTGTACCACGTCTCTGTAAATAGAAAACGTCCTTAAATACAAAAAAGTTGTGGGTAAGGACATAGTGGAGCAGCTCGAGGATTAACTCACACAAAGGGCCGTCCAGGTCGGAGGCACCCAGGAATAGGCGAACCGCAGCCAGGCCATCGGAATGGGCAATACACGTGTATAAAGACTCCACGTCAGCTGTCACCAGAATGGTAGACTCATCCACAAGGATGTGTCACGCTGTATAGCAGATATATATATGTGATGACAGTAATCTATATCAAAAGGGCAACATACTATATAACATGCGCATAGATATATGATAACATAGATTTTACCTGACAGAATGTCCAGAGGGTCAAAACGGAATCCGTTATACGCTGTCTCCGGCTAGAGGGTGACCGGGGTCTAAGCTGACCCTAAACTGGGGTCCTAACTAATCCCTCAACCTGGAGGTACTGTTAAAGGTACAGAGGTCCAGGCCACCAGCGTAAACCCTGTCTCCTATCAATCCCTGCCAACTGTATTCTAGTCCTAAGAAGGACCCTGAATACCACCAAAGGGAATGAACAGGTAACGGTTAATGAACAGAAAGACATACAAGAAAGATAAGAAATAAAGTAAATAAAGTCTTACATACAACACTCACACACAGTAGGAACACCTTAGGTCTCAGAGATAAACTATAAGCTATAAGAGTAAAACAACTAAGGAGCTCTTAGCTTAAGTATTCCCAGAACCGATCCAGTCTGCTAAACTATATGAATGCTTTCACCGGCATCCAACACCCAGACTGGCAGGAATATAAAGGAAACTAATTAGAACATAATCCAAAGCAGCCGGGCGAGGCTGGACCTAGTCTTAGCAAAGAGCTAGGTAAAATTAACTCTCTCATAACCAAACACAAAGAAACAGCAGCTCAGCTGTGAGAAGTCAGAATGTGCAATCGCGACGATCTTCGTGGCGATGCACCCATGACAGTACCCCCCTTCTACGAGGGGCCTCCGGACCCTCATGACCAGGTCTGTCCGGGTAAATTGTGTGAAAGGTCCGAACCAATCGATCTGCGTTATCATCAGACGCAGGGACCCACGTCCTCTCCTCAGGACAATACCCCCTACAATGAACTTCCACGTTATCATTGACTACCACTGAAGGAGGAGGTAGAGGTGACGGTATGACTGGTGCCACATACTTTTTAAGTAATGACTTGTGAAACACATTATGAATTTTAAACGTAGGAGGGAGGTCCAGACGAAATGCCACAGGATTAATTATGGAACTGATCCTGTATGGCCCGATGAATCTGGGACCCAACCTCCAGGAGGGAACTTTAAGTTTTATATTCCTGGTAGACAACCACACCAAATCGTTCACCCTCAGATCTAGACCAGAAACTCTCCTCCTATCAGCCATCCGTTTGTAAGGGTTCTCCGTAACCTTCAGTCTTAAGCGATCTGGAACTATCAGTCTCCCTGGAAGTCCCACAGGGGCGTCCCCATGAGCCCCCAATACCTCCCCCTCAAGCTCAGAGCATACAGCTGACACTACAACTCCCTCCTGAGGAATAGGAACCGGATCATCCGTCTTCCCGACCCCTGGGAAAGTACGAGATAAGGCATCAGGAAGCAACTTTATTGAGAAGTCATATGTGCGATGAGGAGGTAACTCTTTACACCCCTCCTCTGAGAACTTCTCCCAAAAGTCCTCCAGAAAAGGAGGCAAAGTCCTAGGCACAACCGCACCGATGACCGTGCTCATGCAGTTATTCTTGCAAAATTCACCCCACTGGCTTATCTTTCTGGATTGCCAATCAATCACTGGGTTATGTTTAGCCAACCAAGGAAGTCCCAACACAATAGGAGCAGGCAGACCCTCCAACACATAACAAGACAATTGCTCTTTATGTATTGCCCCTACTCGAAGATCTATGTTATGAACAGCTTGTAGCAAGCTACCTTGACCAAGAGGTCTAGAATCAATAGAGAGTATAGGGACCGGTTTGGCCAATACACTCAGTTGCATACCATGCACCTGGGCAAACCGAGTGTCCACCAGATTAGCCCCGGACCCACTATCAAGAAAAACAGAAATCCTCTCAGTTCTAGTACCAATCACCACCTCCGCAGGCACGAGAAACTGAGAGGGATTTGGGGACGAAATACACACTCCCAGGTTAACTCCTTGGTTCAAAGAGGTCCGGGATGGACACCCCCCAACAAAATGTCCCTCTCTCCCGCAAAAGAAACACCTTCTAGTCTTGCGGCGCACCGCTGATTCCCTCCTACAAAATGATGTCCCTCCCAACTGCATGGGTTCCTCAGAACAGACCAGGGGAACCTCAGTATAAGGGACTTTAGTAGTAGGTGGAGTCATCACGGGGGGCGGAGTTACCTCGCGTCTTCCCCGAAGACGTCTATCAATGCGAATA
Source organism: Oophaga sylvatica (assembly GCA_033576555.1). Taxonomy (NCBI): domain Eukaryota; kingdom Metazoa; phylum Chordata; class Amphibia; order Anura; family Dendrobatidae; genus Oophaga; species Oophaga sylvatica. Next base: position 51,044,863 of record JARQOD010000001.1, read on the forward strand.
GCGAGGGCCATAGCAGCCTCCAGTGATGGAGGAGAATCATACTGAGCCAACACATCTTTTAATTTGTCAGACAACCCTTGACAAAACTGGCTCCTAAGAGCTGGGTCATTCCACTGAGTATCTGTTGCCCATCTACGGAACTCAGAAGAATATTCCTCCGCTGGACGATTTCCTTGCCGTATTTTACGTAACCTTGTTTCAGCAAGGGAGACTCGATCCGGATCATCATATACCAGACCCAGGGCAGTAAAAAATCGATCCACTGACTGGAGATCTGGGGAGCCTGGAGGAATAGAGAACGCCCAAGATTGAGGATCCCCTTGTAAGAGCGAGATAACAATTCCCACCCTCTGCTCTTCACTCCCAGATGACCGAGGCCGCAGCCGAAAGTACAATTTACATGCCTCCCGGAAAGTAAAAAATTTGTCCCGCCCACCAGTGAACCTGTCTGGGAGAGCAACCTTAGGTTCAGATCTGGTTTGCTCCGGGGGGGACAAAACCTTGGACTTAATGTCTGCCAACTCCATGGACAATCCCTGCAACTGCCGGGCCAGCTGGGCTACTGGATCCATGACAGCTGGGGAGAATCTTTAGTAGGGCCGGTGAAAATGTCACGCTGTATAGCAGATATATATATGTGATGACAGTAATCTATATCAAAAGGGCAACATACTATATAACATGCGCATAGATATATGATAACATAGATTTTACCTGACAGAATGTCCAGAGGGTCAAAACGGAATCCGTTATACGCTGTCTCCGGCTAGAGGGTGACCGGGGTCTAAGCTGACCCTAAACTGGGGTCCTAACTAATCCCTCAACCTGGAGGTACTGTTAAAGGTACAGAGGTCCAGGCCACCAGCGTAAACCCTGTCTCCTATCAATCCCTGCCAACTGTATTCTAGTCCTAAGAAGGACCCTGAATACCACCAAAGGGAATGAACAGGTAACGGTTAATGAACAGAAAGACATACAAGAAAGATAAGAAATAAAGTAAATAAAGTCTTACATACAACACTCACACACAGTAGGAACACCTTAGGTCTCAGAGATAAACTATAAGCTATAAGAGTAAAACAACTAAGGAGCTCTTAGCTTAAGTATTCCCAGAACCGATCCAGTCTGCTAAACTATATGAATGCTTTCACCGGCACCCAACACCCAGACTGGCAGGAATATAAAGGAAACTAATTAGAACATAATCCAAAGCAGCCGGGCGAGGCTGGACCTAGTCTTAGCAAAGAGCTAGGTAAAATTAACTCTCTCATAACCAAACACAAAGAAACAGCAGCTCAGCTGTGAGAAGTCAGAATGTGCAATCGCGACGATCTTCGTGGCGATGCACCCATGACAGGATGCCATCCACCGTGCCAGGACGTCCTTAGTGTCACGAATAAAAGACGGTAGTGTCTCCACGATCGGTTTAAGGTAAAAATCGATAAATTTACATACCGAGTCACATGGGCCATCAATGCCCGACACTATAGGACGTCCCGGTGGGTCAAGGGCATCCTTGTGGATTTTCGGGAGTAAATAAAAGGTAGGGGTCCTAGGGTTCTTCACCAGTAAACCCTCATACACCTTCTTAGGAATAGTGTTAGACTCATACGCACCATGTAGGATATCCTGGAGTTCCAAGGAAAAGGAGGACAAGGGACTAAATGACAATTTGGTATATGTATCAGAGTCCCTCAGTTGACGAAAAACCTCACGTTCATATTTATCACAAGGCCAGATCACGATATTCCCCCCCTTGTCAGCAGGTTTAAAGACAACGTCAGGAAGAGATTCCAGTTGTGACAATGCCTGACGTTGTCCATGTGTTAGATTATCAAATCTACGTCTTGTGGAGAGATGTTTTAAATCTTCAGTCACAAGCTTTGTAAATACCTCCACTGCTGGACATAGTGACAAGGGGGGGAACCGCGTAGATCTGGGCAGTATTTTAGTGGGGAACCTACTTGTACTAGAGGTAGATTGTTCCTCAAGTAGCTCCTCAAGATTATGTAGAGCCCCTTTCATTGTCACTCCAGGATTCCGACAATTGGCTACGACTGTGTAACTTCTTCAATATGAGTTTACGGGAGAATAGGTGGAGATCCTTCAAAACTGTAAAAAAAATTAAAGGCATTAGTAGGTGAGAAAGTAAGGCCCTACCTAAAACCTCTAATTGGACGGCAGACAGTGTATGATGGGAGAGATTCACTACCTGTAGTCCGCCCTGTGACGCAGGCCGGGCCGGTCCCCCTCCATGATTTTTTATCTTGGTAGTCTGACGTGTCGTCATCTTTTTTACTGCAGTCACGACATTATCTTGAGCTGAACCGTGAGACTTTTTAGAAGAAAAATCATCATTTGTGGATAAATTGGACCGCACAGAAGTGGATCTGGATCTAGAATAAGAGGTATTTCGATATCTAGGGCGTGATCTATCGGTGGGATTGCGCCACCTGTAGACTCTGGAGAGTAATTTATCCTGAGTATCACGTTTGAACTTCTTAGATTTAGTGGACTGAATTTCCAATGCCCACTTTTGAAGGTCCGCATCCACTGAATCATTCAATTTTTTAAGATTCTCACTAGTCAGGTCACGTTGCAACACAATCTGAACGGAGTCGATCTCGGATTCAAGTGTTTTTATGGTGTCAAGATTCATTTCTTTTAATAATTGCATGAAACCAATGGAGCAGGTGTTAGCAAGCTCCTCCCAACAACTTTTTACAGAGTCGTCCTGAATATGGAATGATGGAAACACTTGAACCCTGAGACCCCTAGGTATCAGAGTACATACTTGTCCAGGAACTCGTGGTTCCACCAGACCTTGGTTCGTTTTTTAAGAAGATCCTTAAAGAGAAATATAGCCTCTTGTAAATCTCTCTGAGATCCCTCACTGGATCCATCCGCACCGTCCTGTAGTGTTTCATTGATTTGAGCACGCCAAGTGGCATCTTTGGCTCGAAAATCCATGGAAAAGCTGGGAGAAGCTGTGAAAACACAGAAACAATTAGTATGAGGAGATGCAGCTGCATGGATATATCAAAAACAGTGGGTCACACAAATAAGTGTGACCAAATCACCACTCATATAGATACAATAAGGAGGAGGAAACAAAGAGTCACTGGTGACAAAAAATATAGGTATTTAGTACAAAATATTTATTTGAACATATCAAAAGGTAACACAAGAATATATGGACAATAACAACACTTTAAAAGGACAAGTGCAGATAAAAGGGGAGAGATCTCCCAGCAGTGAGGCAAAAATACATTAGTGGCAAAGATGGTAGTATATTACATTAGAGCTCATAACACATAGAGTGTCTCCCCCACAAAGAAGGTCTAAAGATAACAGAGCTGCACAAAGTGATGCCACACAAAATGGAGCATGCTTTTCATAGAGCAATATACATGGGTAAAAGGCGCCAGTAAAAATAAGTACAATGCTGGTCAATCTGTCACAGGAGCATGCTCACCAATAAAGTATAAAGCCGCACTGGGAGAAGTCACCCCCAATGGAGATGCGACCCCAACGCACGTTTCGTGGCACGCCTGCCACTTTCTCAAGGGGATAGCGATATCTGGTACGTAGGACCTTTAAATGCCTCCCACAGTCAGGTCACATGTCAGACATCAACGAATAGGAGCAGGTATAGCGGCGCATGCGCCGTTGGAGCCGAGAAGGCCCCCAGTGGCAGCGGCGTCATGCACTCGGGCGCGCGCGCCGGTCAAAGGCCAGAGCGCGGTCCGGGCACAGAAAGACGCCCCCCA
>JARQOD010000001.1:51048732-51196922 GCA_033576555.1 Oophaga sylvatica
ATGAGCTTATTTTTGTAGCAAACACAAATGAGTCTGTTCATTCAACTATTTGCTCCAGTAATTTGTAGTAAAGCTCATTGAAAAGGCGTAACATTTTTTATACAAATTGCAATTGCGTCAAAAAATTTTAAATTTTGGATATTTGTACAGCAGCTCTGCAAACTTTACTGAAACGCACACCAAAGGAGAGTTGGCAAGAGCAGGCCAACAAATACAAAAGTAGCACAACAGAATCATTCGCCAATCCTAAAAGATGCACCAGTTCTGAAAGTTGCTCCAAATTCATTAAAAGGTTCATGGCTGTTAATAAATTTGGTTCATCTAAGGCTACTTTCACACATCAGGTTTTTTCCACCAGGCAGGATCCGGCATCGCGCCGGAGTGACGGATCCGGCGTAAATTGTGGAAAACTGATGAAACGGATCCATCTAGCGGATCCGGCAAAAAAAAGAATCCGTTTCATCAGTTTTCCTATACGTTTCGTCAATTTTTTAAATTCGTTTTATGACAGATCCGGTTTTTAAAAACGCCCATGGGAGGTTCCCAAACGATGATCTGTTGCCTGGGGGCTGGCCAATTGGATCTGAGCATGCTCAGACTTAAAAACCGGATCCAGTGACCGGATCCGTATTTTTACCGATCCAGCGCATTCCGGCGCCCATAGACTTCCATTGTAGCAAAAAGCCAGAAGAGGCTGCATCCGGCGCTGTCCAGTTTTTCGCCGCAGACAAAAAACGTTACTGAAGACGTTTTTTCCAGACGCCAGGATTAAAATTTTAGCCGAATCCGGCAAAAAATGGAAGAAACGGGAGGCCATGCGGCGCGATCCGGCGCTAATACAAGTCAATGAGAAAAAAATGGATCCGGCAGCAGATTTCGCCGGATCCAGTTTTTCTAAAAATAGCCGGATCATGCCTGATGGAAAAAACCTGATGTGTGAAAGTAGCCTTACTCTAGTGCACCCTTCATAAACACTAGTGAATAAAACACCAATACTGAAAAATTGATGGCATAGATATTTATCCCACTCAGATAAATGGGACAATGCTGGAATTTTCTGAAATTAACTATTAGAAGAACGAGATTAAAAAAGGTGAAAACAGTGGCTAAGACGAACCCAAATTAGCAAAAGAACAAACAAGAAAGAGAAAGGCAATACTTTCCTTATCATAAATAAAAAAGCATAAATAAACTGTTCCTTTACCATCATGCCTTCTCTGCTGTTTGTGGTCTGAGAAATCCAAAATTCACATTGAAGGGTTTTTCTGGAATCAACAAAATTAGAAATGGGCCAGTTTATATCCTGCAGCAATCTTTTGCAGGCTACCCACGAGACTGCTTGCAACCAATAACAGAAGGCACGTGACCTCGGTGAGATGTTTTTAACACTTTTTTTAATCAAAATAGTGTTAACTAAGTACCCTATATCATATACATGTATTATTACTATTTACTTACTACAGGGTATATGCTTATTTTTTTTTTTCTTGGGTACTGTCTGTGAAATGGCCACAGTGTGAACATGCTCGAACACATTGCACACATGCCGACTTAGGCCTGTTTCACACATCCGGCGGGCGCCTAAACGGCGCCCCCGGCATTTAGCCGCAGCGCCACATGCGGTATTTTCTCTGAACAACGGATGTGCCGCATCCGGTTTTTCGCCGCATCCGGTTCACGAATGCGGCAAAAAACCGCATACGTCTCATCCGGTGTATCCAGTTGGCATCCGTTGACGCCGTAATGCGCCGGATCGCTTTTAAGCACGCCCATTTTGGGGCCCTTTTTGGGGTTCCAAATATGATTGGCTACTGTAATCCTATATATACACTGCTCCTACATCCCTTCTTTGACAGGTTGTAGAGGAGAAAGTGCAGTTTGGAGAGAAGAGCAAGTAGCAAGTGATTGGCGAACATGGAACCCATTATCGGCAATATCTTCAGGAATCTTGTTGATTTTACTGCGGAGATGAATCGATTGAGGTTTATCATTCTGGAGAAGGAGCTAAAGTTTGAGGAGCAGCGGCGTGCGCGATCGCGCCGTATGTGGATCCACCCCATCACGTCACAGAGATTAACTCGTGGTGTCTATTCCACACTGAACATGGAGCTGCGACAAAATCCAGAGAAGTTTTTTGCCTATCTGCGGATGAATATAGAAAACTTTGATGATTTGCTGGAGCGTGTTGGAGACAAAATTAAAAAATCGGACACCTACTGTCGGTTCTCAATTCTCAATTCAACAGACCATGAGTAGATAAAACCATGACAGGCCACAAAGAACAAAGATTGCAAACAAAAAAACATTAGCATAGTCAAACAATTCAACAGACCATGAGTAGATAAAACCGTGACAGGCCAAAAAAAAAAAAAACATTGGCAAAAAAAATGGAGAGAAACATTACCATAGTAAACACATGCACATTTCAGATAGTAGCATAAAAAACAACGACATCACTGGCCAAAAAAATTAATACTTTTTTAAAAATAAAAAAAAAATTTGATACACAAATACATCCACATTTCAGATTGTCGCAGGGAGACCAAGCACATCACTGCTAAAAAACAGTACCAGTAGATCTACATTATCAACATTCACAACAGTAGCAGTGAATACACAATAAAGTTCCCAAACAAATGCATTTTAAACTCGGGGACCCACCCCATCATCGGCAATTTAATTTCATTAAATACCTGGGGAACCAATCCCCATCACAGAAAAAACATTAAATATAAAATGTACCAGGCCACAAAAAATAAACATCAGCTCACACAGCATTGGTGACATATGTATTTTAAATTTTTGAATTTGGGGGTGGGTGGTTCATATTTACCGTCTGTTTTCCTGGCGCTCCATGGTACGGATCCTGGCTGCGAGTCCGGTGGCTGCGTCGGTGGCTGCGTCGGTGGCTGCGTCGGTGGCTGCTTTCTGTGGCTCTCCGTGTCTCTCTGTGCTCTGTGGCTCCTGTGGCTTCTGTGGCTGTGTCTGATGTCCAACCCAATTTTTTTTTATATGTTTGCTGAGGGGTGGTACTTCCTTGTATCTGTTTGCTGTGGGCTGGTATATCAATTAACAAACCGGATGCGGCTACCGGATGCGGCGGACGCCGCGATGCGGCGCATTGCGGCATCCATAGACTTTCATTGTAAAAAAGAACCGCATGCGCCGCATCCGGCGCATGCGGCTTTTTCGCCGCAGACAAAAAAACGTTACATGCAACGTTTTTTCCAGACACCGGACGGTGACCAGACACCGCATCCGGCACCAACCGGACGCGCCGCAGTGACATGCGGCGCCATGCGGCGCTAATAAAAGTCAATGGGAAAAAAACCGCATGCGGCGCATACGGTTTTGTGATGCGGCGCTGCGAAAAAATGCCGGGGGCACCGCAAGGGAAAAACGGATGTGTGAAACAGGCCTTATGCTCCAGCTCATTTTTTTTGTTTTGCTGTGGTTTCTTGTACTTAGGTCAAACAAGTGTGGTTGCCCTTTTTGTACTAAGCATTTCATCTTCATAGCTTCCCATGGGCAAGTCATTTGGGTCCCCACCCTTGTCTTCTGTATATATGGTATCAGCTGACAACGTTGAAGTTTTAATACTAGAGCCGGATAGAACCATCCCAATTGGGGACACCATGTGTCGGTGGAATGGATTTTACGCTGTTTTGATCAAAATAGTGATAACTAAGTACTCAATGTTATTTACATGTACTATTACTATTTATGTACTTACTACAGGGTATATGCTTATTTTGCTTTTTCTTTAGTATTGGCTGCAGTGTGCAGGTGGGTAGACATGTGACCATTGAAGGGAAGTGAACAGAGACCTGTGGGATCCAAAAAAAGACAGTACTGGAACCATTGGAAATGTATAGGTAAGTATTTTTTTTGTTATTTTATGCCATTTACTTTCATTCCATTTTTATTGGTGACATAATAAATCCCGTTTAATGGGATTCTCCATTTTTTTTGCAACCTACTGGACCACATAAATTGAAGGAGTACGTCTTATGTAGTATTGCCTTCTCATTCTGCCCTTCTTATGTGAGTGATGAGCTTTAAATTGACTGGAGACAATAGTGCAGTGGCAGACTGAGCCCTAGGTCTAAATAACTTGGTCAGGAAGGAGTGTCTTGCGTGTGCTCCTTGGCGTTCAGCACCCAGGATACATGCTCCACCAACCCTCTCATCTTTCTAGGGTTGCGATATAAAACTTATGCAAAAAAACAGCCAAAAACCAAAATATAGGAATGAACTCAGTTCACAAGAAGAAGAATCGCAATAAGTCGCTCTTCTTTACTGGATTCCTTTCTTGCTATTGTTTTCTCTTTTGTACAATGTCTCTGTATCACTAGGTCACAAGACCTTTACAGAACTTCTCAATCCTCAGAGAGCATCGTTAATAAGAAAAGCTGTTAATGCCCTTGAAATTAAAACTAGTCTGTCCTTAGCGCTACAGGAAAATAGCATAAAATATAAATTATGAATTTGCACATTGATAGCTTCGTTAGCTTAGTGCATAATTAGTACTTAGCCCCCCAAAATGATAGGCTTTTGCCACCATATGAGAAAGTCTAAACTAATTATCTATGAACAGTTGCGCGACATAATATCTATATTAATAGAGTGGACTGTCATAGAGTGATACGGCGCTCGCATATCAATAACTCATCCAACGTAGTAGCTGGCTTTAGATGTTTGTATAAGAAGGTTTTCCAAGGTGTCTGTCACTCTGTATGCCCATATGACGCACCCATCTGTTCACCTAAACATGTAGAACTGGGAGGCTATAAAGATTTGTGTAATTACTTTGTCTGAATCATTATAATTGGACATATGGATGATGGTTGGTAACAGAAGGAAGATAATAATTAAAAATAACGCAAAAGCAATTTTATCAATTTCGAAGACTGAAGATAACTCATGTACGGTATCATATATATCATCCAGACAATTCATTTTTTCTGCCATCTCAATTAATTTTTGATTTTTTTATTGTGCATCCTTGCATTTCTTAATTAAGAAATTACTATATTGCTGAGGTTTGGAATATAAAAGTCTCATGTACTGATGTACTGATGATAGAAAACTCAGATTGAAAGGCAAATGTTTTTGACTTTATCAAGTGAAAGTAAAAGTCATCACCATCCACCTAATCCTGGTTCAATAACTTCAAATTTATGCTAATAGACAAATATTTACTACGGTTAAAAAAACACACCTGTTGGCACTATAAAGCACCCGTCACACACAGCGATCTCGCTAGCGAGTTCGCTGCTGAGTCACTAGTTTTGTGACGCAACAGCGATCTCCCCTGCGATATCGCTATGTGTGACATTCAGCGACGATCAGCCCCCCTGCTGGGTATCGCTGATCGTCGCTGAATGTCCTGGACATTTCTTTGATCGTTGGTCTCCCGCTGGCCAGCACGCATCGCTGCGTGTGGCAGGCAGAAGACCAGTGATCAGCTGGTAACCAAGGTACACATCAGGTTTCCAGGCGCCGGGCGGCGCCTGGAAACCCGATGTGTGCGTTGGAAACCAGGGCGCTGCTGCAGGGGAGCTTGTAACCAAGGTACACATCGGGTTTCCAGGTGCCGCCAGCACCTGGAAACCCGATGTGTACCTTGGTTACCAGCTCCCTGCACCAGCGGGCTGGTATTCAACGTACACTGCGGGTAACTAAGCGATGTTACCCGTAGTGTCGCTGTGCTGATCGCTGCCCAGAGCTGCCTGTTTGGCAGCTCAGCAGCGATCATGTAGCGACACACCAGCGATCCTGACAAGTGCATATCGTTGTCGGGATCGCTGGTGTGTCGCTATGTGTGACGGGGCCCTAAGTGGCAGCAATATCTCTGTGGACCTGTTTACCTATCCCTCAGTTGGCCATGATAGCAGAATCACCACATTTAGTGAATAAGTAACTCCACATAAGGTATGTTCACACTGGGCATTTTTGCAGCTTTTTTTTGGTGCATTTTTATGCTAATTTTCAGCTGCTTTTTACTGTACCAGCAAAGCCTATGAAATTTCAGAAATCTCATTCACACACATTGTATTTTTTTGTCATCAGTATTTTGTGCTTTGCAGCGTTTTTTTGACGTAGAGCATGTCGCTTCTTTCTGCAGTATTTCAGTGTTTTTCAGTGTGTTTGCAGCGTTCTTCACCCACTGACTTGAATGGATGGTGAAAAAATGCTGCAAATACACAAGTTGACTTTTTTGCAGCATATTTGCTGCAGAAAAGTCAAGGATAGCAAGATGTGACCTCACAGTCAGCTCCGCTACATCTAGATGGCAGGCTGCATGGTTGCATGATGCGTCCATGCAGCCTGTCATCTATATTATAGAGATTTATATTGATACAGATATATACACTGCTCAAAAAAATAAAGGGAATACTCAAATAACACATCCTAGATCTGAATGAATGAAATATTCTCATTGAATACTTTGTTCTGTACAATGTTGAATTTGCTGACAACAAAATCACACAAAAATCATCAATGGAAATTAAATTTATTAACCAATGGAGGCCTGGATTTGGAGTCACCCACAACATTAATGTGGAATATAATGTCCTTAAAACAAGTCAAAATGATGCTCAGTAGTGTGTGTGTCCTCCACGTGCCTGTATGACTTCCCTGTGCCTGTATGACCTCCCTACAATGCCTGGGCATGCTCCTGATGAGGCACCTGATGGTCTCCTGAGGGATGTCCTCCCAGACCTGGACTAAAGCATCCGCCAACTCCTGGACAGTCTGTGGTGCCACGTGATGTTGGTGGATGGAGCAAGTCATTATGTCCCCGATGTGCTTAATCTGATTCAGGTCTGGGGAACGGGCGGGCCAGTCCATAGCTTCAATACCTTCATCTTGCAGGAACTGCTGACACACTCCAGCCACATGAGGTCTGGCATTGTCCTGCATTAGGAGGAACCCAGGGCCAACCGCACCAGCATATGGTCTCACAAGCGGTCTGAGGATCTCATCTTGGTACCTAATGGCAGTCAGGCTATCTCTGGTGAGCACATGGAGGGCTGTGCAACCCTCCAAAGAAATGCCACCCCACACCATTACTGATCCACTGCCAAACCGGTCATGCTGAAGGATGTTGCAGGCAGCAGATCGCTCTCCATGGCATCTCCAGACTCTGTCACGTTTATCACATGTGCTCAGTATGAACCCGCTTTCATCTGTGAAGAGCACAGGGTGCCAGTGGTGAATTTGTCAATCCTAGTCTTCTGTGGAAAATTGCAAGCGTCCTGCACAGTATTGGGCTGTGAGCACAACCCCCATCTGTGGACGTCAGACACTCAGACCATCCTCATGGAGTCGGTTTCTAACCATTTTTGCAGACACATGCACATTTGTGACCTCCTGGGGGTCGTTTTGCAGGGCTCTGGCAGTGGTCCTCCTGTTCCTCCTTGCACAAAGGCAGAGTTAGCGGTCCTGCTGCTGGTTGTTGCCCTCCTACGGCACCTTCCCAGTCTCCTGGTGTACTGGCCTGTCTCCTAGTAGCACCTCCAGCCTCTGGACAGTACGCTGACAGACACAGCAAACCTTGCCACAGCTCGCATTGATGTGCCATCCTGGATGAGCTGCACTACCTGAGCCACTTGTGTGGATTGTCCATCTCATGCTACCACGAGTGTGAAAAAGCACAACCAACTTTCAAAAGTGACCAAAACATCAGCCAGAAAGCATTGTTACTGAGATGTGGTCTGTGGTCTCCACCTGCAGAACCACTCCTTTATTGAGGGTGTTAGGCATCGGGCGACGGCTGGATCCGTACTTGGATCTGAGGAGTCTGTAGTCTCTCATCCTAGTCCAGCCAGGGCAGATGCTGCTCAGCTTCGCTGTCGGTCCCAATGACTAGCCAATACAAGAGAAGTACAAGCTGTTGCAAAAGTCTTTGTTCCTAGTAGCTTTAAGCATAGGTTGCAGAAAGGAACAGGACTGCCACAACCTAAGTCCAGGATTTCCTGCACTGAGCATGTCCGTGACGTGGCGGATCGTGATTGTGATTTGGTGTCAGCTGATCCGGTGACCTGGCACCGCCTGATTGGTCACGGGTGACATCATCAGTGATGCGATTAACGAAATGGCTGGGGCAGGGCTTAGACCTTAAATAGACTGGCTGCAGGCGCGGCGGTGTGGTCAGATCATACCGTATGGGTCGTGTTCATGTGTGGACGCCTCTGAATCTGGGCTCCACGTGCTCTCTAGTTTTGCTCTCCGGGACCTGCCGATGCCAGAGATATCTCGGCTAATTAGCACAGGTCCTTCAGGCAAGTTAGTTGATGCTAGGCAGGTAATCAATGTGGCGCAGTCTAGCTCCGACAGAGGGTAGAACCTGTACACCCTGAGCAGACTGCGGGGCGCGTAACCTGGGCATTGCCTGCCAGCTGAACAGAGAGTTGCCCAGTCCGGTCGCTCACAGGCAGGAAGCACGAACACCTGGCGTGAGTCGCATGCACTTCCTAAATGGCTGGCAAGTGGCTTCTGTGCAGTTAACAGGGTCACATCTACGCCAGCCTGCAACACATCTCCCGTGACGTTAACGGAGATAGTGCAAATCCAATATCTTGCTTAGTGTAAAGTAACACAGGCAAGACCTTATATTTCTGTTGTCAGTTTTCACCCTCATACCCGAGGGGTGTTCGGCCGCAGCATCTCTAGCTGCACCCCAGACCCCAGGGTTCGGTTGCTCCCTATTATTTAATAAAGTTGTTGCAACTGTCCCCTTAACAGAGGGTGTCTTGATAATTGCCAATAATTTCTATCTGTTGTCTATTCCATTTGCACAACAGCATGTGAAATTGTTTGTCAATCAGCGTTACTTCCTAAGGGAACAGTTTGATTTCACAGAAGTTTGATTTATTTGGAGTTATATTCTGTTGTTTAACTGTTCCCTTTATTTTTTTGAGCAGTGTATAATGAAGTATGAAGAGTTAATATTAGTAATAGTATTTCCAAGAACCTTATTCTCATTTAATTGATGCTCTGTTTTATAGGCAAACTTCTAATCATTTTTTCCAAAATTATATTGTATTACCCCAAAAAATCACTTGAAGATGCATGAGTTGGGCTTTTCAGTTATGGACAGGCAAGCCATCAGAATATGACAGCTTAAATGTATACTGGAAAGTGGTGTACATGATACAATGTACGAGGTGCCCTGGAGCTATCTATATTGGGGAAACCATGCAAAAACTGCAAACAAGGATGAATTTACACAGACATACAATCAGGAATGAAATGGACACGCCTGTGGGAAAACATTTCTCTGGAACTGGACATTGTATGACAGACTTAAAAGTCTTAATACTAAAAGGTCATTTTAAGGATGACAAGGAGAGAAAAATTTGGGAATTCAAACTTATAAGGATGTTCAATACTTTGATACTAGGACTCAATTTAACACCTGTATTTATGACTCACTGCTTGGACACAGTTCACACTTCCAGAAGAAGGACTGCAGACAACTAAGAACATCATTCCCACTGCCTCTCCATTTGTAAGAAAATGCTAATTCGATTCCTTGGCTTATCTTTATGAGGCATTTCACCTCCCACCTAATGAACAAATGTCCTACTGTAGTATCCCTTAAATGTTGTGCTTTTTTCTTATTAATCTTTGTAATCTTGCCTGAAGAAGGAGCCCCTGTGCTCTAAAAGCTTGCAAACATATAATTTTCTGAAAAATATTTAGACTTGAGAGTCCTCAGTGGTTGATACCTTTTAATGGCTAATATATTTTTCTATCTACTGGCTAACACGGTACGAAGATACACATCTTTCCTATATTATAATTTTCTGGTTAGCCAATAAAGGTATCACTCAAAGAATACTCTAGTCATCATTGGATGGAAAAGTATTAAGATTGTTTTTTCTGGCTAACATGGTACCACAATATAATTTATTATTGTACATTACGAACTTTCAGAAAATTTTCATACCTAAATCCTTTAGCAATATGTATGTAGTGTAGTGAGCATCTGTTGAAACACTTACCCGATCACTGTTTTCTCACATTCTCAGGGTCGTAGTAGACTACCTGAAGACAGCAACTGTCAGGAGCAGAAGTACCAAGGGAAACAGCAAGTGCATACTCAGGGACAAGTAAGAAGTCAGGGCCTTCCAGGAACATGGTATCCTAAACGTAAGATGAAGACGTAGTCGGGGTACAAGCCAGAAGTCAGAGTTTACCGGGAACTTGGTTTCAGAAACGGAAAACCAGAAGCAGAGTCTTGAGAACATATATACGGAGATTGCAATTTTTCCCTACACAGTATACAGCTGTACGCTTCTGAGACAGTACCGTATATCTGCTCTTTGTATTATGGTCAAATCCATACTGAGTGATCGTCTGTGTGTGACTCCGGAAACAAATACGGAGATTGCAATTTTCCCCTACACCGCATACAGCTGTACACTTCTGATACAGTACAGTATATCTGCTCTTTGTATTACGGTCAAATCCATACTGAGTGAGCGTCGGTGTGTGACTCTGGAAATATATACGGAGATTTAAATTTTGTCCAAAACCGTATACAGCTGTCCACTTCTGATACTGTACCATGTATCTGCTCTTTGTATTACGTCAAATCCATACTGAGTGAGAATCTGTGTGTGACTCGGGAAATATATACGGAGATTTAAATTTTTCCCAAAACCATATACAGCTGTCCGCTTCTCATACAATACCGTATATCTGCTCTTTGTATTACGGTCAAATCCATACTGAGTGAGCGTCTGTGTGTGACTTCGGAAATATATAAGGAAATTGCAATTTTCCCCTACACCGTATACAGCTGTCCGCTTCTGATACAGTACCGTATATCTGCTGTTTGTATTATGGTCAAATCCATACTGAGTGTCTGTGTGTGACTTCGGAAATACTCGTATATACGGAGATGGCAATTTTCCCCTACCCCGTATACAGCTGTCCGCTTCTGATACAGTATCGTATATCTGCTCTTTGCATTACGGTCAGATCCATACTGAGTGAGCGTCTGTGTGTGACTCCGGAAATATATAAGGAGATTTAATTTTTCCCCTATGCCATATACAGCTGTGCGCTCCTCATACAGTATCGTATATCTGCTGGTATTTTTGGTACATTTTCCCAAACATGAGGAAGTATGGTGGAAGAGGCCACAGACGAGGGTGGGGGGGTAGCTAGAAATGATGGTGTTTGTGCATCTGCTGGTAGTGCCAAAAGCCAAATAGCACCTAAGGCAGTAGGTGTTGAGCCTGCATCATCGTCTGGCTCCAGAAGGCCTGGAAGGCTCCCTTTTCTGGGAGTAGGTAAACCGCTTTTAAAGCCGGAGCATCAGGAACAGGTTTTGACTTACATTGCCAAAACAATTCATCAGCCTCCAGCTCTATCGCCTCCTCTTCTGAAGTTTCAAAAATGCAAACACTGAGTTGTCAGTGCAGGCTCCTGGTCAGGAACAACACCCCCACCAAAAGTGAAGGATGCGGCAGGCCACACTTCAGATTACTCCATGGAGCTCTTTTCACATACCATGCCTGGGTTATCAAGTCAAATCCTGAATTCCCCAGTCCAAGATTAATCTGACATGGAGTGCACTGATGCACAGCCACTGCTATCTGATTCTGCTGGTACATTCACCCAGAGCATTGCATTGCCCTCGCAGTCTACTGAGCCAGAATCTGACCCTGATGAAACTCAGGTGCCCCTTCCCGCATACGATACCACTTTACACGGTGACACAGAGGAAGGTGCAGATGAAATTGAAGAGGAGGTGATGGATGACCCAGTTGTTGACCCGGGTTGGCATCTAAGAAGAGAATGCCGCTGGCAATAGCTCAGAAGAGGAGGATCCGCAGCAGGCATTGACATCGCAGCTGCGGTTATCTGTCAGGCCCGGAACAGTCCAAAAACGTGTTAAAACAACAAAAAGAGTTGCAGGACAGCTTGGCCAGATGGTCAAATTAGCACTGCGTGCAAGCACTGAAAATTTATCCCATAGTAGGAAGAGTGCAGTCTGGCACTTTTTTGACCAAAATCCTATTGATGAGGCAAAGGTTATCTGTAAGCAGTGCGGAAGGACCTTTAGCCGAGGGAAAAATCTCAGAAAATTGAATATTAGTTGCATGCTTAGACATTTAAACACCATGCACTGGCAAGCGTGGACGGACTACAAAACCTCACTGGCTTTGAACGCCTACATTGCCAAACTGATCTCATTAGGGATGATGCCCTTCCGTTTGCTTGAAAGCGCAGGGTTCCGAGAGCTCATGGCCTTCGCTGTCCCATGCTATGACCTACCCAGTCGGCACTTCTTTTCTCGAAAAGCCATCCCTGCCCTCCACCTAAATGTGAAAGACCCCATTGTCCATGCACTCAAACAATCAGTGAGTGGAAAGGTGCACCTCACAACAGATGCATGGGGCAGTAGGCATGGCCAGGGCCGTTACGTGTCCATGACTGCGCACTGGGTTAATGTGGTGGATGCAGGGTCCACAGGGGACAGCAGCGGTGGGACAGTGCTGCCTAGCACACGGCATAGGCAACAGTTGGCTGTAAGAGTTCGACCCTCCTCCTCCTCCAGAAGCGAAAGCTCGTCAACAGAGCGTAGTCACACGAGCACTCCAGCCGCAGCTGCCAGTGTTGCACACGAGGTGTCCCTCTATCGAACAGCTAGTGGTAAGCATCAGCAGGCTGTTTAAGGCCGGCGTCACACTGGCGAGTTTGATGCGAATAAGTCGCACGACTTTCTCGCATCAACACCCGGCACGGCCGCTCGCTCTCGGACCCGAGTGTGCGGCTGCATGTATTTCTATGCAGCCGCACACTCGGGTCCGAGAACGGACGGCCGTGCCGGGTCTTGATGCGAGAAAGTCGTGCTACTTACTCGCATTAAACTCGCCAGTGTGACGCCGGCCTTAAAGATGATGTCTTTGGGCGACAACAGACACACCGCGGAGGTACTGACCGACTACCTGCAGCGAGAAACTGAGTCATGGCTGGGCAGTCTACATCTTGAGCCAGGCAAGGTAGTCAGTGATAATGGCCATAATTTTGTGGCGGCCATAGCCCTGGCAAAACTCAGACACATACCTTGCCTGGCTCACACCTTGAACCTGGTGGTGCAGTGCTTCATAAATAATTATCCGGAGTTACCAGCCAAGCTCCTTAAGGTGCGAAGACTGTGCTCGCACATCCCTTGCTCGACTGTAGACTCCAGCCGTATGCAGAGGCTGCAGAGATTGCTCCACCTCCCCAAGCACTGCCTAATCATAGACGTTGCAACAAGGTGGAACTCCACCATGCACATGGTTGAGAGGCTGTGCGAACAGAGGCAGGCTGTAATGCATTTGTGGGAGGATCCATGGGCAGGCAGTTTGAGGGCGGACATGGAGTTGTCGGGTGTGCAGTGGTCAAAGCTGAAAGATCTCTGTAAAGTCCTTCAGTGTTTTGAGGAATGCACACGGCTGGTAAGCGCAGACGACGCCATCATAAGCATGAGCATCCCACTTATGCGTCTGCTCATGCAAACTTTGACACGAATGAAGGATCAGGCATCTTCAGCGGAGGAGGAAGAGGGAAGCCTTCGTGACAGTCAGGCATTTTTTGCTCACAGAACTGTGCTGGACGAGGTGGAGGAAGAAGAGGAAGAGGAGGAGGATGAGGATGATGATTATTTTGGTGAGGATGATGCTTCTCAGGGGGCAAGAGAAAATGTTGGCTTGCCAAGGTCAGGTACAGGGTTTGTGCGTGAATGGAGGGATATGGATTTGGCAGAAAGTGCTCCTCCACCCACCACTGGCAGTGCATCATTGACACCTGGAACATTGGCCCACATGTGTGATTATGCCTTGCGGATCCTAAAACAGGACCCCCGCATTGCCAAAATTATGAAGGATGATGACTACTGGTTGGTCAGCATCCTCGATCCACGCTATAAAGGCAAATTACAGAACATCATGCCACAGGAGAACTTAGAGCTACAGTCATGGACAAAAGTTTTGAGAATGACACAAATATTAATTTTTTACAAAGTCTACTGCTTAACTTTTTCTAATGGCAATTTGCATATACTCCAGAATGTTATAAAGAGTGATCAGCTTAACAGCAATTACTTGCAAAGTCAATATTTGGCTAGAAAATGAACTTTATCCCCCAAAACACATTTCAACATCATTGCAGCCCTGCCTTAAAAGGACCAGCTAACCTCTTTTCAGTGATTGCTCCATTAACACAGGTGTGGGTGTTGATGAGGACATGGCTGGAGATCAATCTGTCATGATTAAGTAAGAATGACACCACTGGACACTTTAAAAGGAGGCTGGTGCTTGGCATCATTGTTTCTCTCTGTTAACCATGGTTATCTCTAAAGAAACACATGCAGTCATCATTGCAACGCACAAAAATGGCCTAACAGGGAAGAGTATCGCAGCTAGAAAGATTGCACCTCAGTCAACAATCCATCGCATCATCAAGAACTTCAAGGAGAGAGGTTCCATTGTTGCCAAAAAGGCTCCAGGCGCCCAAGAAAGACCAGCAAGCGCCAGGACCGTCTCTTAAAAGTGTTTCAGCTGCGGGATCGGGCTACCAGCAGTGCAGAGCTTTCTCAGGAATGGCAGCAGGCAGGTGTGAGTGCATCTGCACGCACTGTGAGGCGGAGACTCTTGGAGCAAGGCCTGGTCTCAAGGAGGGCAGCAAAGAAACCACTTCTCTCCAGAAAAAACATCATGGACAGACTGATATTCTGCAAAAGGTACAGGCAGTGGACTGCTGAGGACTGGGGTAAAGTTATTTTCTCTGATGAATCCCCTTTTCGATTGTTTGGGACATCAGGAAAACGCCTAATTCGGAGAAGACAAGGTGAGCGCTACCACCAGTCTTGTCTCATGCCAACTGTTAAGCATCCTGAAACCATTCATGTGTGGGGTTGCTTCTCAGCCATGGGAATCGGCTCTCTCACAGTCTTGCCTAAAAACACAGCCATGAATAAAGAATGGTACCAGAATGTCCTCCAAGAGCAACTTCTCCCAACCCTCCAAGAGCAGTTTGAAGATCAACAATGCCTTTTCCAGCATGATGGAGCACCTTGCCATAAAGCAAAGGTGATAACTAAATGGCTCAGGGAACAAAACATAGAGATTTTGGGTCCATGGCCTGGAAACTCCCCAGATCTTAATCCCATTGAGAACTTGTGGTCAATCATCAAGAGACGGGTGGACAAATAAAAACCTAAAAATTCTGACAAAATGAAAGCATTGATTGTGCAAGAATGGACTGCTATCAGTCAGGATTTGGTCCAGAAGTTGATTGAGAGCATGCCAGGGAGAATTGCAGAGGTCCTGAAGAAGAAGGGTCAACACTGCAAATATTGACTTGCTGCATTAACTCATTCTAACTGTCAATATAAGCTTTTGTTACTCATATGTTTGCAATTATTATATTTCTGTCTGTGATAAAAAACATCTGTCAAACACACATAAAAACCAGAGGGCAGCAGATCATGTGAAAATATAATATTTGTGTCATTCTCAAAACATTTGGCCATAACTGTAATATTGGCGAACAAACAAGCAACTCTGGTAAACCGTTTGTTAGAGGCATTCCCAGCACACAGCAGCGGTGCAGGTTCTACCACGAGCCATACTGGGCCAAATGGAAGAGGTGTTCATGGTGCACACAGCCAAAGTGGCGTTGGAGACAGGGTTTCATGACCATGTTGTGGTCTGATTTCTCGAGTAATGCTCACACGACTGGTAATACTGAATCGATTGCAACAGACAGGAGACAACAGTTGTCAACTATGGTTCAAAATTACCTCTCCTCCCCTATCAATGTTCTCCCTCACAGTTTATTCCCCTTTGAGTACTTGGCCTGTAAACTGGACACCTGGCCTGAATTGGCACAATATGCCTTACAGGAGCTCGCTTGCCCTGCTGGTAGTGTGCTATCAGAAAGAATCTTCAGTGCTGCTTGATTAATCCTGACAGAAAGAAGGACCCGGCCGTCGACCCAAAATGTTGATGACCTCACCTTCATTAAAATGAACCATGCCTGGGTTTCAAAGGATTTTGTACCACCTTCCCCTGATGACACATAGGTTGCCAGCAAAATGGCTCGCTTTGTCCTCCTCATCCTCCGACTTCTCAAATTCCTCCATTTGCAACTGCTGAACGTCCAGCCTACACCTCAACATATGCCAGTTTTTCTGCCTGCCTAACTGAGCTGTATCCCCCCAGGGCCTGGGTCAGCACCTGGCGCACCCGGGCAAGCGCCGGGGCCCTGAGCAGGTGGGGGGGCACACTCGCCATCAGAGACACCAGCGTACTATGAGGGGCCCTGTGCCTGTTCCCGGTGCCCACAAGTGTGCCCCCCCCTGCTAGCTCAGGGCCCCAGCTCTTGCAATACTTACCTCTCCCTGCTCCACCTCTGTGACGTCTTCCGCATTTCCTGACAGTGACATTCAGGTCAGAGAGCACGATGATGTCACGTCTGTGCGCCCTCTGCCTGAACAGTCACAGTGCAGAGAGCTGGAAGATGGCGACGCTGAGGAATCCAGAGTAGAGCAGTGCCCAGCGAGGACAGGTATTTCATTTTTTTTAATGGAGCAATATATGGGGAGCATTATATACTGGAGAATTAGATATGGGACCCATCATACACTTGAACATCATAGGTAGGGCCCATTATACACTGGAGCATCATCCATGGGGCACATCATATACTGGAGCATCATATGGGGCCCATTATATATGGCGCATCATATGGGGTTCATTATTTATGTGGCATCATATAGGGCCCTTTATATATGGAGCATCATATGGAGCACATATGGGGCCTATTCTGTATGGGGCATTATATGGAGCCCATTCTGTATTGAGTAATATATGGGGCTCATTATTCTGTATTGAGCAATATATGTGGCTCATTATTCTGTATGGCGAACTATGTGGTGCCCATAATACTGTATGGAGGACTATACTGTCCATTTTTTGAGCTATTGTAGAATTTAAAATAGATATCACTCATGTAATGTAAGAAGTGAAGTATTTGGCATTGTACTATACCTATATTTCTCTGCCGTATCGGAGCATCATGAATTGTGGTATGTGTTAAAGGGGCCCACTGAGACTCTTTGGCCCGGGGCCCACGAAAACCTGGAGCCAGCACTGTCCCCCCCTCAACTTTAGCCAAATAACCCCCAGTTTTCAATGCGTTGCTATTATTATAAAGTTAATTAAGGTAGACAAGCTTAAGTAATAAGAATTGATGTCGTTGACATTGAAATGGGCACTGTAGGTGTGTTTACTGTCCTCCACTCACTGCCGACTTTTATTCCACATTGACTTGCATTGGGGTTGGATTTTCGACTCCGACCCGACCATTTCCATTAGTCGGCTGACTTCGTTCAACTCGACTTTTGAGAAAGTCAGGTTTCACGAAACTCGACTCCACCCTAAAAAAGGCAAAGTCGCTCATCTCTATAGCTGACGCTGGCCCACAAGCTGCAGAGTACTGAAATAGCCCAGCCAGCTCCAAAACGAGGCAGAGGGGTTTAACCCCAGCATGACCAGTCCAGAAGAATACAGCAGAAGACAAACTCTGGACTGGATCATGACAATGTCACTGGAGTACAACAGGATGCTAATTTACCCCCTTGAGAATGAGGGTCTATTTTAGGTTGGTCTTGTAACTGACTTGTTAGTAAGAACTTGCACAGAGATGTGATCTCTAAAGTGTTGTAATGTTGGCAAATAAAGAAGTGGGCAATGTACCTGTTGTGCCTGGACCTCTTGATGCTAGAGGTTGGCAGTGTTTTGGTATTGAGAAGCACCTGAAAACCATCTACTTTTATTTTTGCTATGACTTCCCCAACCCTCTGTAATCACTACTAACTGCTAGAACAAGCACTTTAATTGGTTTTCCATATTATGCTTATTCTTCAGATGCAGATACCTGACAATTTCTTCTAACAGTTGGATACCTTGCGTACCAAGATCTTTTGGTTTTGAACATGGTTACATCCAACTTAGTTCCTCTTCCAGCTACACTATAAAATCAGATTTAATGTTGTATTTTCCCTGACTTGCAGCATCTCCCAATGTACAGTACATGTCCTTATAGCTGATGTCATGGACATGGGCTTATTCTGGTGATGCTTTTTAAAGTACACACTTGTGCAGTCAGAATGCTGACATCAAGAGACGTATTAGACGGTAGTTCATAGACCAAACACATCAGGACTACTGAAAACTAGGACAGCACATGCTAAGGAACATGGGATATACAATTCTGAAACTGAACTCTTGACTAATGGTTGTCTAATGATGGAAGTGTTCCAAAAAAAGCAGTGAACTCCAGGAGCTTTAGGGGCAATAAGGATGAAGGTTAAAAAATTATTATTTCTCCCCTAATATGTGCCAATCATCCTCTGCTCATGAGGTTTTTGCCTTCCTCTGGATCAACTAGTTAGGGTATAGGTTGAACTCGATGGACTTATATCTACCTTCAATCTTAAAAACTATTAATCAAAGATTGGAGCAGAGGCGAGAGCTAATGCTGAACCCCGGGATCATGAGTGTATGCTCAATTTCCTTGGACTTTTTTTGCCTCCTTGAACCCTTGGAGCAATATTCTTTGAAAGGACTTGCAGATCCTATTCTAACTGCACTAACTGTTCTGACCTATATTACTACAGTATATTGGTAGATAAGCAACATTCTTGTACGGGGAATCGAAAAGTTATTTCTGCTTCAAGCTTTGAGTAATTAAACAAGTTTCTTTAATATAAAATGGTTGATAGGTGCAGTAAAAGGATACACATAAAATTATTTTACTGCAGTCATATAATATTCCTTACTTTAAGAGTGGTTTATTGAAATAATAAAACATATTTTATTAAATTAATTCTAAATGTTATTTAATTACATTGATAGAAAATATTTGCAAATGTAACACTACATATTGTTTTTTACCCTCTAACATATATTCTATCAGCTTCTCAAAGGATTTACTACATTTTCCAGAAAAATAACAAAGATTTTAGTAAGAGTCCTCTAGTTTAATTTATTCATTATGAGATGCAGTTTTTCAAAGTGCAATACCTCAACATCAGCCCATGTACAAGAGTAGCTCTGTTTCTACAGCAAAAGTATAACATTTAGTGACTAACCTTGTATTACAACCGATTCAAATGAAGAAAGAAGGAAAATCTACAGCAATGTATATACTCAGTCAACTTCTTCTCAATTCTTAATTGTTATATCTCCCTGTATAAAATATAAACAGCCTAGACTCCGGTCCAGTGCTGGATGTCAATGCTTGGTCTTCCGGGGCTCACATGATGTTGTTATGCCACTTGAGCCCTGCAGCCAATCAGTGCCAATTCACTCTCATCTCCTTCGGATTTAACTGACATTTGGAGTAAGTAAGAGAGCAGAAGCAGCCCTTATTTCTTTAGTCAGAGTGTCAGTTTTGCCCAAAGGAAGTAAGAGTGAAGTGGCCATTGATTTGGCTACAGAGTTCCAGTGTCATAAGAACATAACGTGAGCCCTGAAAAACTAGGCATTGACATCTTTGGAACGGCATCGTTACTAGAGATGAGTGAACTTGTTTGGAAAAAGTTTGCCATTCTCAAATTCATCTCAAACATTGCACATTAGAATTCATGTTTGGATTTCCAAGTAGAAATGAGTGAATATTTCAATATTTGGTTCAGCTCACAATCGCAGAATTTGCAATATTTGCCAATTTAATCGCCGAATATTCGCCGATTTTAGCTGAAAGCCATTAGAGTCAATGGGAGGCTAAAACAAACGCATACACAGCACAAGCGCCAGTGTTTACCACGCTGTGTGACAGCATGGGATACACCGGAGGGGCAGTTCTGTCCAGCAGTAAGGTTACCGCTGGTAGATCGTTACCGCCATCAGAGTGCTCCATGGTCACGTTGTCAGATGTCGGCGTGATCCCGCAGAGATACTGTGATCCACGGTAAAAAGTAATCCACAGGTCAGCAGGTGCCGGCTGATGACATGAGAGACCAGTCCTCCCATCAGGCTATATCTGCTGTCACAGATAACAGTGACAGCAGGTGCCGCTGATAGGAGAAGTAGTCTTTCCTCAGCTGGCGCCTGTCAAAGCGCTGCGGTGTCACTCTGTCAGATGTCAGCGTGACCCCGCAGAGATACTGTGACCCGCAGCTTTGACCCTCAGTAAAATGCTTACAGCAGGTAAGCAGGTGTTGCCTGATAAGAGACTACTACTCCCATCAGCCTATGTCTGCTGTCACTGATAATATTATTGGTAGGAGCCGCTGATGGGAGAAGTAGTCTCTTGTCAGCCAGCGACTGTGCTCAAATTAAAAATAACATGCAAAATTAATTAAATACATATTTAAATAAAAAGAAAAAAAAACACATTATACTTACCTAGCTCCAAATCCCTGACACCCTTGCCTCCTATAA
This sequence comes from Oophaga sylvatica, assembly GCA_033576555.1. Taxonomy (NCBI): domain Eukaryota; kingdom Metazoa; phylum Chordata; class Amphibia; order Anura; family Dendrobatidae; genus Oophaga; species Oophaga sylvatica. The sequence goes on from JARQOD010000001.1 coordinate 51,069,192, forward strand.
AAAATGTAAAATTAAAAAACAACATATTCCCACCTTAACGCCCAATCCCCGATGCCCTTGTCTCCTATTAAAAAATCAAAAATAATAAACCACCATATACTCACCTGTCCGCCATAGTCCACGTAATCCCAAGTGTCCCATGGCGATCTCACGTGTAGAACAGTCATATCGGGAGATATGACTGCTCTACCTGGCCGCCGGCGATATACGGACAGGCGCGTCATCATTCCCACAGTGTAAAGTGCTGAGCTGGTTTGAGAGAGGTCACATGAGGTCATGATGAGCTCCGGTGAACTTTCTCATGCCGCGGTGGTTCCGTAAGTGAAATCACTGGAGCTCATCAGCTGATGAACTCGTGTGACCTCTTTCACAGCAGCTCAGTACTATAGACTACAGGAGAGATTACCTCCTGTGTCAGTGTATAGCCAAGTCAATCAAACAAATAAGGCAGCACTCTGCAGTGCTATAGCATGCAAACATGAAACATGAAAATTGAATTGCTTTACTGCACTAGAAATATGAAAAATTGAGAATGATTAGTACCTGGCAGCCACTTTAAGGCGATTCTCATTTGCCAGGACCTAATGCCAATCCTCTCTTAGACAGTGTACATCTCTCTGGGAACATAATGTGTATCCTCTCTCAGCTGGTGGGAGTATTCATGATCTGCCATCTGTGCTATAAATAAATATATATAAAAAAATGATGTGGTTTCCCTTGTATTTTTGATAACCAGCCAGGCAAAACTCATAGCTGCTTACTGCAACCCTCAGCTGTTAGCATTAGAAGGGCTGGTGGTCAAGAATTGAGGGGTCCCCATGCCGTATTTTTTCATTAATTAAATAAATAATTAAAACAGTGTGGTGTCCCCCCATTTTTGACAACCAGCCAAGCTAAAGTAGACAGCTGGGTCTGGTATTCTAAGGCGCCCCCCAGCCGAAAAATAGCAGCCCGCATCTGCCATAGAAAATGCGCATCTATTAGATGATGTATTTTTGGCTCTTCCAACTTGCCCTGTTGTGGTGGCAAGTAAGGTTCATATTTATGGGGTTGATGTCACGTTTGTACTGTCCGAGGACATCAAGCCCACCGCTTAGTAATGAAGAGGCATTTATAAGATGCCTTGTATTACTAATCCTATAGTTATATTGTAAATAAACACACACCCAGAAAAAAGTCCTTTAATTGAAAGAATGACACAGACCCCTTTAGTGAATCTAGCTTAAACCTTACTTACGTCTTCGCCAAATCCACAGAAGCCAATGTCTCCTGTAACAGAATTAAAATAATAAACCACAATATTCCTTACCTGTCAACTGAAAACATAATAAACCATTTGTCCTGTGACAGGTCTAGCTCTGCTACATCTAGGTGGCAGACTTCATTGCTGCATGATGTGACTATTGGCAGCATGATGGCTCAGTGGCTAGCATTGCAGCCTTGCAGCACTGAGGTCCAGGGTTCAAATCCCACCAAGGACAACATCTGCAAGAAGTTTGTATGTTTTCTCCGTGTTTGCATGGGTTTACTCTGGTTTCCTCCCACACTCCAAAGGTATACTGATAGAGAACTTGGATCGTGAGCAGTATGCAAAGCATAGTAGCAGTAATAATAATAATACAGCCTGCCATCCAGCAGAGAAACTGAGCAACATGTTGTACCGCTGCTCAGTATCTCCTGGTGAACTCCTATGACCTGACTGATGTCACTGCGAGCCTGAGAAAGTACTCATGCTCGTGGTGCCATCAGAAAGATCCTGGGTGTTCACAACAAGTGAACTCAGTTCAACTCACTGACGTTATTGCGAGTTATGTGGGAAAAGTTGTAACTCTGGGGACCTCAGTGAGATCAGCACTGCACGGTGAGACTTTTTCTCACTGTGCTAGTGGTGATCTCACCGAGGTCATTGCAATTCAGGGGCCCGGTTGGAAATGCAGCTTTAGTGACAGGTGGAAACCTTGATGATGTCACTGATGCTCATTTCTCTATGGCTCTGGTCGCATCTTGGCACCGTCCTGATTGAAAACTGTTTATCACATAGATTATTGTTGTGAATGTGTTAGAAATGAATTCTGAGCAGAAGCTCCCTCTGGTGGTTACAAACAGTACTGAACCATTCAATGAAGATTGGCAATCAGGAGTTAAAGACTGGTCTTATATAAGGGAGGTTCCCTCCCATCATGGTTGCCGGTGATCAATTGTTCTTGTCTCAACTGTGGTTCCTGGTTCACTTGGAAGCTTGCTGATTCTTGCCTCTTCTCCTGCTCTCAGATAAGATATTTTCTGTTTTTTGTTTTTGTGCTTACCATTTGCATATTTCTCTGCATTTCTGTGAGGTTAGCCAGGTCTCCCCGGCCCCCCCGGGGGCTTGGGCTCCTTTCAGTTCTTCTGGAGCCACTGTTATTTGTTCATTTGCCTTTTCCAGTTTTTTCAGTGGCTGCGGCTTAGTTTTGTTACACCAGAGAACTAATTTAGGTGGTAGAGGTCGTGTGATCTCAGTGTTTTTGCAATTAGTAGAGTTGGTATTTTTTAGGGTTTTTTGGATTGCAGTAAGTGTCCTTCCTATCCTTTTCTGTCTAGGAAGATTGGGCCCCAACTTTTGCTCATACTATTTTCTGTCTGTGTCTGTATTTCCTCTTGTCTAACCGCCATTACATGTTTGGGGGCTTCCTATGTTCTTTGGGGATCTGCTCCGGGGCAGATAGCTTTCCTCTTTCTATCTTTAGGTGTAGTTAACTTCTCAGGCTGTGACGAGGCGTCTAGGACCAATGTAGGTACGCTCCACGGCTGCCTTTAGTTGTGGTGGTTAGTCAGGGTACTGCAATCCAGTAGATTCCAACCTCTCTGGTGTATTGCCGTTTTTGCCTGCTCTCCTCAGCTACCAAATCATAACAGATTATGACGTGGGACAGATCGATGGACAGGTGAGGTTGTTTTTTATTTTTGTTTTATTACAGGAGAACAAGGCTTTAGTGGAATGGGTGATAACATGAATATGGTTTAATTTAGGTTCATTAACCCCTTTACCCCCGAGGGTGGTTTACATGTTAATGACTGGGACAATTTTTACAATTCTGACTAGTGTTGAGCGATACGATAATGCAAATATCGGCTATCGGCCGATATTAGCTCTATCGGCCTTTCGATAATTCGTTTCGATATTTTCGTCTTATCGAATACCGGAATCGGATTTGTCACTGTCGCTGTGAGTGTCCGTCGGTCGGGTCTGTCAGGAGTCAGCGGCACTTACCTGGCAGAAGATCTCCGGCGGTCACGTCCTGGACTGCTTGATGGCCGCCATTATCTTCTCCCTGGCGGTCACATGCAGTTTTTCGCGATAACTGCAGTGACTGCAGGGTAATCCCGGCCGTAAAGCAGTCAGTCCGATGACGTCACCGCCGGGGAAGCAGGTAATCAGCTGTGCTGCGCCGGGATGACAGGCTCTGCCTGTCATTCTGATGTAGCAGAGCTGGATCGTCGTGGGACACTCGTTAATATGGACTGCGTCGGTCAGGTGGTATACTTTTTTTTTTTTTTTTTTTTTCATTTTTTTACAGGAGATCGATGGCGTCGCAGCAGGATGAGACAGTAATAAAAGAAATGAAAACTGTGTTTTTTTATTTTTTATTAAATTAAAAAAAATTTTTTGGAACATTCACCCGTCCGGGTACATAAACAATTTAACTATTTATTTACATACAGGGACCCTGTCCGGGTTATTTAGACTTCTTTGGCAGGGGTGTTACAGGTACCACCTGGTACTCTTCTGGTGCTTGCCAAACATCCGAGACACCAAGGACCACCAGGACCTGATGACGTCGTGTGGCCTGTACAGTCAAGTCGTGACCCGCTATCTGGGTCTGTGTGGCCACCTCTTTCATCTCTCTCCGGGTCTGGAGCCCTATGTCACGGACTGTACGAACCCCAGGGGCCTAACAGGCGCCGGGTACGGGCCAGCTATACTTATCATGTCCATAGCTGGGGCTGCTGAGGAGACCACTGAGGGAGGCTGGGGAGATTTACGGCGTGGGGTGGGCACTTTTGCAGAGGCCTGGATGTGGGAGGCTGAAGGCTTTGAGGGTCTCACAGGTTCCTGACACACTGGGGAGTAGGGGTCGCACCTGGTAACATTTAGGGCGTACCATCCATTGTAACCCCAGTGTCGGGTGTAAGTCACCAAGTCTGCTGGCAACAGGTCCCTCCCCGGGTGTCCTTCTGGGAGGTGAGCCTCCACGTCCCGCCGGGTCACAAAGACTTCTAAATAAAGTCCAGGCTCCTTGATGAAGCCCCACCCACCTTTCAATTTAAAGCTCCGTACTGCACCCTTACGCCGCGGCTCACTCAGGGTTCCTTTATCCTTTCTCATCCGGTCCTTATCTGCCCGGTCCTTCTCCAGGTGACGTTGGCGAAGTTTTAGGGTTTCTCGCTGCTCCCTTTGTCGCTCTGCTTCCCGCTCCCAACGTCTCCACTCTTCCTCCTGACACCGATTGTAATTCTCCTCCACCAGTTGCTCCATGTCTCCACCACTCCACTGCAGCTTACAGTGTCCGGTTTGCGGCAGCTCTCCTGTCGCCCCCCAGTCCTGGCGGCGCTCCCCTGCGGAGGAAGCAGACGGCTCTAAATCAGATGACAGTCGGGGCTCCGGTACAGGCAGGTAGTGCTCTGGTGCCTGCGCGGTCTCCTCCATGAGGACGGGTGTCGCTTCTTCTGTCTCAGCGACCGGGGCAGACAGCGGGATCTGGGGTGCTGCTGACGGTGCTGCGGTTTTTGCAGGAACGGGTGCCTCCACTGCGACGTCAACCGGATCACATTGCAAGGGCTCCTCTACTATAACGGGTGCCTCACCTTCCGGTACAGACACTTCAGGTAAGAGGGATTGGCGCCGCTCCAAGTTTATTTTTAGGGCACGCCAGCTGGCTTCCATCCTGGCGACCTCCTCCCGGTGCCGGGCCAGGCCTCTCAGGGTATCCTCCGCTTCTTGCAGCGTAGGAGGGTTTACAGGCCGGGTGCCCAACGGTGATTCCGTGGCGATCGGGTCGCTTCCGTGGGGGGAGAGCTCTGACTGCTCCATCCCTTCCCACTTCTGCTCGTCGTGTCCATTAGCCATCTCTGCCAAGTCACATGTGTCATATCTGGAGAGGGCCCCTCTTTTGTAGGGAGGCGGGACCTCCTCACACTGAGGAGGATGAGGAGGCGGAACTCCAGAGCTGTGGGGCACGATGTTACATTGCAGTAAGATTTACAGTGTGCGGCCATCGTTTTCACGCCACTGAGTGAGTGACACCCACGAAGAGCACGCCCTTCTTCTTCACCAGTGCCTCGTCGTGACGCAGATATGGCGGAAAAATGGCAAATACATTCTCTGATGATTTTAGCAATTCTCAAGCACAAAACCAGTGCAATTCAGGCACACAGGACTCGCTTATAGCGAGCTACAGAATCCTGTTCGTGACGCCCAAGTTGAGTCGCACAGAGCCAGAGGTTTTCGGGGTACTCGGCACCGAGCCCGTCGACTTCTATGGGGTATGTCACGTCTTTACCCGGCAATTGAATTAGAGTCGATTTTACTATGTAGAAGTGTATAAACTATAAATATATGTATATATATATATGTCACAATGACATGTATATATATATATATGTATTCTATGTGTGTATATTTTGTGTTTACAACGAAAGAAAGGGGTTTTTTTTGTTGCGATATTTTGTTCCCATAGACTTACATGGGACTTCCGGTATCGAAATCGGATATCGACGATATTTAGTGCTATCGGCGATACAATTTCGATACGATATTTTTAGATATCGAGCAATATCGCTCAACACTAATTCTGACCACTGTCCCTTTAGAGGTAATAACTCTGGAACGCTTCCATGGATCCCAGTGATTCTGACACTGCTTTCTCGAGACATTGTACTTTATGATAGTGGTAACATTTCTTTGATCTTACTTGCGTTTATTTGTGAAAAAAAACGGAAATTTGGCAAAAATTTCGAAAATTTTGCAGTTTTCCAACTCTTTTCATGCTCTTAAATCACACAGATATGACACACAAAATACTTAATAAGTAACATTTCCCACATGTCTGCTTTATGATAGCACAATTTTGGAACCAAAATTTTTTTTGTTAAGAAGATATAAGGGTTTAAAAGTTAAACAGCGATTTCTCAATTTTAAAACACCATTCTTTTTTAGGGACCACATTACATTTAAAGTCACTTTGAGGGGTCTATATGATAGAAAATACCCAAAAGTGATACCATTCTAAAAGTGTACCCCTGAAGGTGCTCAAAACCAAATTCAAAAAGTTTATCCTGGTGCTCACAGGAATTTTTGGAATGTTTAAAAAAATGAACATTTAACTTTTTTAAATTTTTTTTTACTTCAGATCCAAGTTTTTTATTTTCCCAAGGGTAGCAGGAGAAATTGGACCCCAGAAGTTACAGTATTTTGAAATTAGTCCTGAGTATGCTGATACCGCATATGTGGGGAGGAACCACTGTTTGGGAGCATGGCAGAGATCGGAAGGGAAGGAGTGCCATTTGACTTTTCAATGCAAAATTGGCTGGAATTGAAATCAAATGCCATGTCGAGTTTGGAGAGCCCTTGATGTGCCTAAACAGCGCAAACCCCCCAAAAATGACACCATTTTGGAAACTAGACCCCCCAAGGAACTTATGTAGATGTGTGTTGAGCACTTTGAACCCCAAGGGCTTCACAGAAGTGTATGATGTAGAGCTGTAATATTAAAATTCATATTTTTTTCACAAACATGATTTATTCACCCCAAATTTTTATTTTCCCAAGGGTAACAGGAGAAATTGGACCCCAAAAGTCATTGTGCAATTTGTCCTGAGCACTCTGATGCCCCATATGTGGGGGTAATCCACTGTTTGGGCGCATGGCAGAGCTTGGAAGGGAAGGAGCGTTGTTTGACTTTTTCAATGCAAAATTGGCTGGAATTGAGATCGGACGCCATGTCGCATTTGGAGAGCCCCTGATGTGCCTAAACAGTGGAAACCCCCACAAGTGACCCAATTTTGGAAATTAGACCCCCTAAGGAACTTATCTACATGTGTGGTGAGAACTTTCAACTCCCAAGTGTTTCACTAGAGTTTATAATGCCTGGCCGTGAAAAAAAACATTTTTTTTACACAAAAAATATTTTTTAGCCCCCAATTTTTTATTTTTCCAAGCATAACAGGAGAAATTGGACCCCAAAAGTTGCGGTTTAATTTGTCCTGAGTGTGCTGGTACCCCATATGTTGGAGAAAACTACTGTTTGGGTGAATGGAAGAGCTCGGAAGGGAAGTAGTGACTTTTGGAATGTAGACTTTGATGGAATGTCACATTTGGAGAGCCCCTGATGTGCCTAAATAGTGGAGGAAATGCCCCACAAGTGACCCCATTTTGGAAACTAGACTCCCCAAGGAATTTATCTAGATGTGCCTTAACAGTGGCAATGCCCAACAAGTGCCCCTGTTTTGAACTAATTGTCATGGGTGCATCGCCATGAAGATCGTCGCGATTGCACATTCTGACTTCTCACAGCTGAGCTGCTGTTTCTTTGTTTTTTGGTAATGAGAGAGTTAATTTTTCCTAGCTCTTTGCTAAGGCTAGGTGCAGCCTCGCCCGGCTGCTTTTGATTATGTTCTAATTAGTTTCCTTTATATTTCTGCCAGTCTGGGTGTTAGACGCCGGTGAAAGCATTCATGTAGTTTAGCAGACTGGATCGGTTCTGAGAATATTTAAGCTAAGAGCTCCTTAGTTGTTTTTACTCTTACAGCTTATAGTTTTTCTCTGAGACCTTAGGTGTTCCTACTGTGTGTGAGTGTTGTATGTAAGACTTTATTCACTTTATTTCTTGTCTTTGTTGTTTGTCTTTCTGTTCATTAACCGTTACCTGTTCATTCCCTTTGGTGGTATTCAGGGTCCTTCTTAGGACTAGAATACAGTTGGCAGGGATTGATAGGAGACAGGGTTTACGCTGGTGGCCTGGACCTCTGTACCTTTAACAGTACCTCCAGGTTGAGGGATTAGTTAGTACCCCAGTTTAGGGTCAGCTTAGACCCCGGTCACCCTCTAGCCGGAGACAGCGTATAACGGATTCCGTTTTGACCCTCTGGACATTCTGTCAGGTAAATCTATGTTATCATATATCTATGCGCATGTTATATAGTATGTTGCCCTTTTGATATAGATTACTGACATCACATATATATATCTGCTATACAGCGTGACATTTTCACCGGCCCAACTAAAGATTCTCCCCAGCTGTCATGGATCCAGTAGCCCAGCTGGCCCGGCAGTTGCAGGGGTTGTCCATGGAATTTGCAGACATTAAGTCCAAGGTTTTGTCCCTCCCGGAGCAAACCAGATCTGAACCTAAGGTTGCTCTCCCGGACAGGTTCACTGGTGGGCGGGACAAATTTTTTACTTTCCGGGAGGCATGTAAATTGTACTTTCGGCTGCGGCCTCGGTCATCTGGGAGTGAAGAGCAGAGGGTGGGAATTGTTATCTCGCTCTTACAAGGGGACCCTCAATCTTGGGCGTTCTCTATTCCTCCAGGCTCCCCAGATCTCCAGTCAGTGGATCGATTTTTTACTGCCCTGGGTCTGGTATATGATGATCCGGATCGAGTCTCCCTTGCTGAAACAAGGTTACGTAAAATACGGCAAGGAAATCGTCCAGCGGAGGAATATTCTTCTGAGTTCCGTAGATGGGCAACAGATACTCAGTGGAATGACCCAGCTCTTAGGAGCCAGTTTTGTCAAGGGTTGTCTGACAAATTAAAAGATGTGTTGGCTCAGTATGATTCTCCTCCATCACTGGAGGCTGCTATGGCCCTCGCTATTCGGATTGATAGACGACTTCGGGGAAGACGCGAGGTAACTCCGCCCCCCATGATGACTCCACCTACTACTAAAGTCCCTTATACTGAGGTTCCCCTGGTCTGTTCTGAGGAACCCATGCAGTTGGGAGGGACATCATTTTGTAGGAGGGAATCGGCGGTGCGCCGCAAGACTAGAAGGTGTTTCTTTTGCGGGAGAGAGGGACATTTTGTTGGGGGGTGTCCATCCCGGACCTCTTTGAGCCAAGGAGTTAACCTGGGAGTGTGTATTTCGTCCCCAAATCCCTCTCAGTTTCTCGTGCCTGCGGAGGTGGTGATTGGTACTAGAACTGAGAGGATTTCTGTTTTTCTTGATAGTGGGTCCGGGGCTAATTTGGTGGACGCTCGGTTTGCCCAGGTGCATGGTATGCAACTGAGTGTATTGGCCAAACCGGTTCCTATACTCTCTATTGATTCTAGACCTCTTGGTCAAGGTAGCTTGGTACAAGCTGTTCATAACATAGATCTTCGAGTAGGGGCAATACATAAAGAGCAATTGTCTTGTTATGTGTTGGAGGGTCTACCTACTCCTATTGTGTTGGGACTTCCTTGGTTGGCTAAACATAACCCAGTGATTGATTGGCAATCCAGAAAGATAAGCCAGTGGGGTGAATTTTGCAAGAATAACTGCATGAGCACGGTCATCGGTGCGGTTGTGCCTAGGACTTTGTCTCCTTTTCTGGAGGACTTTGGGGAGATGTTCTCAGAGGAGGGGTGTAAAGAGTTTCCTCCTTATCGCGCATATGACTGCTCAATAAAGTTGCTTCCTGATGCCTTATCTCGTACTTTCCCAAGGGCCGGGAAGACGGATGATCCGGTTCCTATTCCTCAGGAGGGAGTTGTAGTGTCAGCTGTATGCTCTGAGCTTGAGGGGGAGGTATTGGGGGCTCAGGGGGACGCCCCTGTGGGACTTCCAGGGAGACTGATAGTTCCAGATCGCTTAAGACTGAAGGTTACGGGGAACCGTTACAAACGGATGGCTGATAGGAGGAGAGTTTCTGGTTTAGATCTGAAGGTGAACGATCTGGTTTGGTTGTCTACCAGGAATATAAAACGTAAAGTTTCCTCCTGGAGGTTGGGTCCCAGATTCATCGGGCCGTACAGGATCAGTTCCATAATTAATCCTGTGGCATTTCGTCTGGACCTCCCTCCTACGTTTAAAAATCATAATGTGTTTCACAAGTCATTACTTAAAAAGTATGTGGAACCAGTCATACCGTCACCTCTACCTCCTTCAGTGGTGGTCAATGATAACGTGGAAATTCATGGGTCGAAAATCATTGACTCACGTCTCAGTCGCCGATCCCTTCAGTACTTAGTTCAGTGGAGGGGTATTGTCCTGAGGAGGGGACGTGGGTCCCTGTGTCTGATGTTAACGCAGATCGATTGGTTCGGACCTTTCACACAACTCACCCGGACAGACCTGGTCATGAGGGTCCGGAGGCCCCTCGTAGAAGGGGGGTACTGTCATGGTGCATCGCCATGAAGATCGTCGCGATTGCACATTCTGACTTCTCACAGCTGAGCTGCTGTTTCTTTGTTTTTTGGTAATGAGAGAGTTAATTTTTCCTAGCTCTTTGCTAAGGCTAGGTGCAGCCTCGCCCGGCTGCTTTTGATTATGTTCTAATTAGTTTCCTTTATATTTCTGCCAGTCTGGGTGTTAGACGCCGGTGAAAGCATTCATGTAGTTTAGCAGACTGGATCGGTTCTGAGAATATTTAAGCTAAGAGCTCCTTAGTTGTTTTTACTCTTACAGCTTATAGTTTTTCTCTGAGACCTTAGGTGTTCCTACTGTGTGTGAGTGTTGTATGTAAGACTTTATTCACTTTATTTCTTGTCTTTGTTGTTTGTCTTTCTGTTCATTAACCGTTACCTGTTCATTCCCTTTGGTGGTATTCAGGGTCCTTCTTAGGACTAGAATACAGTTGGCAGGGATTGATAGGAGACAGGGTTTACGCTGGTGGCCTGGACCTCTGTACCTTTAACAGTACCTCCAGGTTGAGGGATTAGTTAGTACCCCAGTTTAGGGTCAGCTTAGACCCCGGTCACCCTCTAGCCGGAGACAGCGTATAACGGATTCCGTTTTGACCCTCTGGACATTCTGTCAGGTAAATCTATGTTATCATATATCTATGCGCATGTTATATAGTATGTTGCCCTTTTGATATAGATTACTGACATCACATATATATATCTGCTATACAGCGTGACACTAATCTACTGTTTCCTGGTATGTGAATTTTATAAGTGACCCCGAATCTCACCACAGCTCAGCCCAGCTAGGAACAGAGCCCAGTGACCAGATGTAACTGCGGTGACTTTAGTGAGATCCCCGCTAGCACCATGAGCCGTGAGCGCTTGCGGTACTAGCGGGGATCTCACTTGATCTCACCGCAGCTCAGCTCGCCTGGGAACGGAGCCCAGTGACCGGAGATAACCTCTATGACGTCACCACTGATTACTGACGCTGCGTTCCCAGCAGCTCATTCACCAGTGGTTCTCAGCGTGGACGGTCAAATCTTTTATGTTTGGCTGATGTCACACACTAAAACACGCTTTTTATTGCAAAAAAATAGTTTTTGCATCCCCACATTTAAAGAGCTATAATTTTTCCATATTTTGGCCCACAGAGGCTTGTTTTTGCGGGACTAGCTGACGTTTTTATTGGTACCATTTTCGGGCACTTGATATTTTTTGATCGCTTTCTATTCTGATTTGTGGGAGACAGAATGAGCAAAAACCAGCAATTCAAGAATTTCTTTTTGGGGGGATTATACCGTTCCGTGTGTGGTAAAATTGATAAGGCAGTTTTATTTTTTGGGTCAGTACGATTACAGCGATACCTCATTTATACCGTTTTTTAAGTTTTGGCGCTTTTATACAATAAAAACTCTTTTACAGAAAAAATAATTGTTTTTGCATCACTTCATTCTGAGAGCTATAGCTTTTTTATTTTTCCGCTGATGGAGCTGTATAGCAGCTTGTTTTTTGCGGGACAAGATATCATTTTCAGCGGTACCATGTTTACTTATATCCGTCTTTTTAATTGTGTGTTATTCCACTTTTTGTTTAGTGGTATGATAGCAAAGCATTGTTTTTTGCCTTTTTTTTTGCCAAGAGCGCGGCCGATCGCGATGACGTACTATACCGTATATGGTCAAATTATGCCAGGTCACATGGATGGTATACAACGTCGGATGTCAGAAAGATGATAAAGGAGTTTGTGTCATTTCAATTAAAGGACTTTATTCTGGCTGTGTGTTTATTTACAGCATAACTATATGATTAGAATTGGAATATAACAAAAAGGATATGGTGGTTGAAACCCAACAAGACAGAGAAAAGGTAAAATGTAGTAGAGAATAAAGACTGAATTAGGTTAAAATAATAATAAAAAAAAATATTTATATTAATGACAAGAGAATAAAAAATAATTTGATAAAAAGACCTTTATTAATGCATGGCAACAAAAAACACCACAATAACTGTGTGTTTCTATATATATAATGTTAATCAAACAACAGAGGCTGATAAAATAATAAAAATAAATGCTCACATAGACAAGTATATACCAAATGTCTTATATATATATATAACATACATAAATTATATAGACTCAATTAATATAGCAGGTACAAAAATATGTATCCAAATTCACAAATGGCTGTGTACAGAAAACAGTGCAATAGTGCAATTGATTAAATTAACACGCACATCAATAAACTGGTGCATATAAAGTGCTGCAGTGCCCAGTTAAAAAATGGATCACACTGAAATTGTGCGACTAATGTGCAATATATTGCAAACTGCCGGCAAAGAAACAGTGCAAAAAAACGCAATGTGCAAAAAATTAATTAATTAATTAAATGGCACCGCATGAACAAAAAAACGTGAAGTGCAACACATTAGCCACAGCTGGCCACGCACAAAAAGGGGGAATATACAACTGTACCTGAGAGCCAATATGAGCAAGTGAAGCAGTCTACTGAAAGAACCCCAACGCGCGTTTCGGATATCTAATCCTTGCTCTGTTGAAGATGATTTCATTAGACAGGCCGATCTTTTGACTAGGAGGTTTTTAGAACGGGCTACAGCAGATGTTCTATTAAGAAGGCCTTTAACAGAGCTAAACATATTACACGTCACAATGCATTGAATGCAAATAATGCGTCTACATCTAGTAATGTGCATATGGTCCGCTTTATTACCCAATTTAATAGTCAAAGTGATCAGTTAAGATTTTATTTGAACAAACATTGGTCAATTTTGAAATCCGATCCTGTCCTATCTAGATATGTTGGTGATGGTCCTAATATGACTTTCAGGAGAGCACTAAATTTGGGAGACAAATTAGTCAAAAGTCATTACATCAACGACCCTGTACCCTGTATTGTGTTTTTTTGCACTGTTTCTTTGCCGGCAGTTTGCAATATATTGCACATTAGTCGCACAATTTCAGTGTGATCCATTTTTTAACTGGGCACGGCAGCACTTTATATGCACCAGTTTATTGATGTGTGTGTTAATTTAATCAATTGCACTATTGCACTGTTTTCTGTACACAGCCATTTGTGAATTTGGACACATATTTTTGTACCTGCTATATTAATTGAGCCTACATAATTTATGTATGTTATATATATATATAAGACATTTGGTATATACTTGTCTATGTGAGCATTTATTTTATTATTTTATCAGCCTCTGTTGTTTGATTAACATTATATATATAGAAACACACAGTTATTGTGGTGTTTTTTGTTGCCATGCATTAATAAAGGTCTTTTTATCAAATTATTTTTTATTCTCTTGTCATTAATATAAATATTTAATTTTTTTATTATTTTAACCTAATTCAGTCTTTATTCTCTACTACATTTTACCTTTTCTCTGTCTTGTTGGGTTTCAACCACCATATCCTTTTTGTTATATTCTTGCCGGATGGTCTGCCATCCAATCTTGAGGAGTGTTGGTTCCAAAAGAATTTTATTTAATAGATTATTTTTATATATTAATTCTTTTTAATATCTATTATTTGATTTTTTATTATACCTCCTTATTTAATATGATTAGAATTGGAAAGGAGTCCTATAGACGCCTCTCCGCTAGAGATGAGCGACTTTGCCTTTTTCTGGTCGAGTCGGGTTTCGGACCACCCGACTTTCATAAAAGTTGAGTCAAATGAGATCGGCCGACTAGATCGCGGCAAAAGTTGGAGAAAAAATGAAACCCGACCCCAATGCAAGTCAATGGGGAATAACAGCTGGCCCCCCCGGCCCACGTCCTCTTCCACCATACTTCTTCATGTTTGGGAAAACGTACCCAAAATACCAGCAGATATATGGTACTGTATCAGTAGCATTCAGCTGTGTACGGTGTTGGGGTAATTTTAAATCTCTGTATATATTTCCAGAGTAACACACAGACGCTAACTCAGTATGGATTTGACCAGAATATAAAAAGCAGAAAAAGGGTACTGTATCAGAAGCGAAAAGCTGTACACAGTGTAGGGAAATTGTAAATCTCTGTATATATTTCCAGAGTCACACACAGATAGTCAGCATGTATTTGTCAGTGATACCAGCCGGTACACGGTAATGTGTGAGGAGTGTACAGCTCTATACGGTGTGGGAAAAAATGAATGCTCGGTAACTGTGCAGAAAAAAAGAATAAAAGTATCAGTGCTGTGTAAAAAGCAGTCTGCACAGCAGTGTACACACAGCAATACAGCTAGCAGGCAGCCTAATAACCAGCGCTGCTGCACACAAGAAAATCCTCCCCTGTCACTGCACACTAACTGTACAGCACAATTGCTATCAGCACAAGCACATAAGAACTTCTCTTTCCAGCCCTAACTCTCTCCCTACTGATAAACAGCGTCAGCAACCTCTCCCTACTGTTAAGATCAGCAGAAGTAAAATGGAGGTCGGCAGTCAGGGCTTTTATAGACACTATGACGCCCCCCAAAGCAAGCCAATAACTGCAATGCCCTTCTCTAAGATGGTGGTGGACGCTGCCCATGTCATCTCCTTGCCCACAGTGTACGTCCTTGCTCATTGGCTGAAAAAAGGTGCCTGAAAGCATTCTGGGAAACTCGATTTTGGCGCTCGTTATGACGACAGCATGGCCGGCTTCATGCTGTAGTCGGGTTTCGGCCAACGAAACCCAACTTTGGTGGAAGTCGGCGACTTTTGAATCTGACCGACCTGTTTTGCTCAACTCTACTTTCCGCTACTAAGCCATGGGTTTGATGTCACCGGACATTACAAAGGTTGCATCAACCCCACAAATATGAACCCCACTTGCCACCTTCAAAGGGCAAGTGGGAAGAGCCAGGCTAATTGATCAAATTGAGGTGCCTTTCCTGAGCGGCTGTGGTCTGCTATTTGTAGGTTGGGGGCCAATATCCATGACCCCTTACAAGCCTGAGAATACCATCCCCAAGCTATTAGCTTTATCTTGGCTGGTTGTCAAAAATAGGGGACCCCACACCATTTTTTAAAATATATTATTTAAATTATTATATAAACAGCGTGGTGACACTCAGTTCTTGATAACCAGCCTTGCTAGCTCTGACAGTTGGGGGTTGCAAAACGCAGTTGTCAGTTTTGCCTGGCTGGTAATCAAAAATACAGGAGAAACCACTTAAATTTTTAAAAAATATATTTATTGATAGCACAAATGATGGGCCAATTGATGCCACTTTTCCTCGTGTTGGCCGAAAATTTTAGCTGTTTTGGCAGCTTTTTGGCCCCTCTGAAGTCAATAGGGTTGGGTTATGTTCGTCGATCTGAATCAAACCTTGAAAGGTTCGCTCATCTCTAGTTATTACCAAAGGCCAGTATAGACTGTTGCTATCTTATAGTGGGGGAATATTGAAAAGGGGTTGTCTGAGTATTGGACAGCCCCTTTAACTATACATGAAATATGTCCCTACAGTAACTTTAAGGAAGTAGTGGAAAATACTACTTAAAGGGGTCATTCCGCTCTTTCAATTCCACATCAGGAAAAGAGAGAAGAGCTACTAATGCAACTGCAGGCAGCTTGACATGTTTTCATCAGGTCTTATGCATGGCAGATAGGTTAGGTGCACATTACCTTTTAGCTGTGCAGAATGTTGCACAACTTCTGAATCCACACCTTTGCAGTAAGAAACTTCACAGAGCAGGCTGCATGGGATAACAAGCTTTTACTTGTAACAACATGAGGTAAAAGAATAATGCACAGTCATTTCAGCATTGTATCAGGAAAACAGGAACAAAACTAAAGTGAAACTACAAATGAGACTATTTCTTATATATTAAGCAAGGAAACGTTACACAACATCGCCATCTACTGTCAGGTCAGCATTATGTCCTCCTTTTCCTTATAATAAGTCCTAATCTGTTGCATATGCCAACACCCTTTCTCAACAGTAAGGACTTATTCAATCAAACCCAACTTTTTTATTAGTCTCTGATGTTTATCAGCATTCAACGCCTTCGTGAAAATGTCTGCTGTCATTTCTTCAGTAGGGCAATACTCCAACTTCAAGAATCCTTGGTCCTCTTTTAGTTTTGTTGGTTCCAAGTGTGATTGTCCTAATTCTGTCAACAATTGTCTTAACCACAGTACTTCTTGTCTTTCTATCTGTATTCCTAGGTATTGTTTTACATTTCCCAAGTCTTTGATTTCAAAATGTTGCTTCAGGATTTCTAGAATGTTTTCTTTATCCCTTTCTTGTTTAAAACAAATCAAAATGTCGTCTACATATATGAGTACATAAATCCATCTATTACGCAGCCTTTTTGTGTACAAGCATGGATCAGCTTTGCTTCTTTGAAATTTTTCATTTGTTAGTACTTCTGTGATTTTGTCATTCCACGCTTTAGCTGCTTGCTTTAAACCATATATGCTTTTCTGTAGTTTACAAACTTTGTTTGGATTTCTTTCATCTTTGAATCCTGGAGGTTGTTCCATGTAAATGTCTTCTGTTAAATCTCCATTCAAAAAAGCTGTCTTTACATCCAGATGTCTTAGTTCCATCTGTTCCACTGCTGCAACTGTAAGTAAAGTTCTTATTGTAGTGTGTTTGACAACTGGAGCAAATGTTTCATCATAGTCTTCTCCATATTTTTGAGAATAGCCTTTAGCTACGAGTCTTGTTCGATATCTTCAGGTGTGTCATCTGTTTGGTATTTTACTATAAAAATCCATTTACATCCTAAGACTTTTCTTCCTTCTTACAAATCTGTTAGTGTCCATGTATTTGAATCATGCATTGATTTAATTTCTGTTTCTGTTGCTTCTATCCATTTATTAGCTTCTTATTCAGAAAGTTTAGATATGTCTTCCCAAGAGGTAGGCTCATAGATTTTTCTTATACTTGTCTTGTATGAGAGATGTTTTGGTGGTTTTCCTTTGTTCTCTCTTATTGAATGTCTTGGTTCTGTGTCTGTTTGTAGTTGTGATTCTTCACTTTCAGTATTTTGTTCTTCATTAATTTCTACTTCTTTCTCATCAGATATTTCTTCAGTTATGTCACTATTGTTTTTCTCATTTTTTGTTTCAACTGAAATCATAATGTCTTCATTTAAATCTTCAATGAATGTCACACTGTTACTCACTGTAACTCTGTCTGTTTTGGGATCTAAGATTCTATATCCTTTGCAGTTTTCACTATATCCAACGAATATTCCTTCCATGGATCTGTTTTGAAGTTTGGAACGTTTTTCTGTTGGAATGAATATAAAAACTTTACATCCAAAAACTTTTAAATGATTGACACTTGGTTTCATACCTTGCCACAGTTCATATGGAGTTTTCTTCAGTTTTCTGGAAAAAGTTGGTTCTGTAGATATGTAAGTGTCATTGCTGCCTCACCCCAATATTTCTCTGGTAGCTTAGAATCTGTCAGCATACATCTCATCATTTCTGTGAGAGTACTGTTTTTCCTTTCTGCTACTCCATTTTGTTCAGGTGTGTGTGGAACAGTTTTCTGATGTTCTATTCCATTTTGTCTTAAGTAGTCTTCTATTCTGTGACCTGTAAATTCACCTCCATTATCACTTCTGATGACAATTGGCTTCTTTTGAAATTTGTTACTTGATCTTGTTACATAGTCTACAAGTTTATCAAAAACTTCACTTTTGTTCTTAATTAAGTATGCGACTGTGTATCTTGAGTAGTCGTCTATAAAAGTCAACATGTATCTATTTCCTCCTGATGTAGTCACTTTCATGGGTCCACATACGTCAGTATGCACCAAATCAAGTGGTCTTTCGCTTTTCATCTCACTTTCTTTTGGAATAGATATCCTTGTGGCTTTGGATTTTATACAACATTCACATCTTATGGTAATTGAGCAATCTGATATCTTTAAATCTTTTGTCAATTCTTTTCTCTGTAGTTCCCTTATACTGTCCGGGTGTCTATGTCCTAGACATCTATGCCACATGTGAATACAGTTTTTGTGATCATGTGTACATACCTACATCTGTTCCTTTGGTTTGTCAAAATGATATAATTGTTCATCTGCTTTGACTTTGGTTATCATCTTGTTTCCTGCAATAATTGCATACTCATTGTCTTTGAATTTTACTGCAAGTCATTTTGCTGCTAAACATTTCACAGATAATAATCCGCCTTCCAATTTTGGAACATACAACACATCCTGTACCAGTATCTTTGAATCTTGTCCGAACTTGTTTGAACAATTTATGATACCTTGATATGATATGTTGTCTTCTGCGGTTATTTTGTGTTGTGAATGGGTTTGAGATGAGTTCTGAGCAGAGACTCCCTCTGGTGGTTACAAGCGGTACTGGTCTGTTCAGTGAAGATTGTGAGGACTGGGAATCAGGTGTTACTGACTGGTCTTATATAAGGGAGTCACCTTCCCATCAGGGTTGCCGGTGATCAATTGTTCTGGTCTGAATCCTTCATTCCTGTTTCCCTTGTAGCCTGCTTTGTCGTGTCTGCATCTCCTGCTAACAGATAAGACATTTTCTTCTTTTTGTTTTTGTGCTATATTTTTGCATTTTGTCCTGCACTTCTGTGGGGGCCTTCTGGGTCCCCTCTGGGGGCTTTTGCCCTCTCAGTTTAGTTCAGCGACTGATGTTTGTACTTTTGCTTTTTCCAGTTTTTTCAGTGGCTGCTGTTTTGATTTTGTTACACCAGAGAACTAATTTAGGTGGTAGAGGTCGTGTGATCTCAGGTGATTTTGAAATTAGTAGAGTTGGTGCTTTTCAGGGTTTTCTGGGATTGCAGTAAGTACCCTTCCTATCCTTTTCTATTTAGTTAGTTTGGGCCCCATACTATTTTCTGTCTGTGTCAGTATTTCTTCTTGTCTAACAGCCATTACTTGTTTGGGGGCTTTCTATTATCTTTGGGGTTTCTGGCGGGGCAGATAGCTTTCCTATTTCTATCTTTAGGTGTAGTTAGTTTCTCAGGCTGTGACGAGGCGTCTAGGACCAACGTAGGAACGCTCCACGGCTGCCTCTAGTTGTGGTGGTTAGTCAGGGTACTGCAATCTCATAGATTCCAACTGCTCTGGTGTATTGCTTTTTTTACCTGCACTCCTCAGCTACCGAAACATAACAGTATCACCGGCCTAAAAATTTAAAATTGTATGGTACTCACAGAAGGGAAAAAATATTGTGAAAGAAAAAAGGTTGTCAGAGTTGTCAGAGATATTTTTCTGTTTGTTGCATTTTTTTTCCCTCTGTATCTCTGGGTGCTGGGGAGGATCTTTTCTCTCAATGGAGTTTGCACGGTTGTCTGGCCGTGTGGATCAGCTTGCCACTGAGGTTCAGAGTATTGCTGCATATCTTGCTAGGTTGCCTGTTGTGGAACCTAGGATCCCCATGCCAGATTTGTTTTTGGGGGATCGAGCTAAGTTTCAGAATTTCAAAAATAGTTGTAAATTGTTTTTTGCCTTAAAATCTAAGTCCTCAGGGAACGCAGCACAGCAGGTTCAAATTATCATCTCTCTCCTGCGCGGCGATCCTCAGGATTGGGCTTTTTCCCTGACACCTGGGGATCCTGTTTTGAGTGATATTGATGCATTTTTTCAGGCTTTGGGGTTATTGTACGATGAGCCTAATGTCACTGATCAAGCTGAAAAAGCCTTGTTGGCATTAAATCAGGGGCTTGATGACGCTGAGTTATTGTCACGCGGTCTTATGATATGTGTACGATGTCAGTAAACTATTCTTAAAAGAACAACACTCTATACAACATATAGATTAGCAACATCAGCATGTAAATATAGAATAGATTTACCTGACACGATATCCGTTGAACTCAGGGTTAATCTTGAGGACTTGATACACTGTCACAGGAAAGAGGAGGACCGGGGTCTAACCTGACCCTAAACTGGGGTCCTAACTAATCCCTCACCTTGGAGGTACTGATAATGGTTCAGAGGTCCAAGTCTCCAGCCTAACCCTGTCTCCTATCAGTCCCTGAACCCTGTAATCAGTCCTAAGAAGGATACTGATTACCACCAAAGGGATATGGGCTGATCTCTGCTAAATACACAGATTAGACATACAAGACAGACTGGAGAAAACACAGACTTGCATACACACTCAAACACAGAAGGAACATAAATGATCTGGGATATTAAACTCTAAGCAAGGTGAGCTTAAAACAACTAAGGAGCTCTTTAACTTAAGTCTATACAGATACAATCCTATCTGTGGTCTGCATGAAGAATTTCACTGGCAACTCCCAACACAGACAACCAGAGATTTAAAGGAAACCAATCAACAAATAATTAATTGCAGCCGGGAGAAACTGCACCCAGTCCCAGAACTGAGCACAGACAGAATTAACTCCCTAACTGCCAAACACAAAGAAACAGCAACTCAGCTGTGAGAAGTCAGAATGTGCAACCGCGACGATCTTCATGGCGATGCACACATGACAGTACCCCCCCTTCTACGAGGGGCCTCCGGACCCTCAGGGCCAGGTTTGCCCGGGTGAGTTCTGTGGAAGGTCCGCACCAAACGATCTGCGTTAATGTCAGACGCAGGAACCCACGTCCTCTCCTCTGGACCATACCCCTTCCAATGCACCAAGTACTGAAGGGACCGGCGATTCAGACGTGAGTCAATGATCTTTGACACTTGAAACTCCAAGTTACCATTGACCACCACTGGAGGAGGAGGTAGAGGTGATGGTATGACTGGTGCCACGTACCTCTTAAGTAATGACTTGTGGAACACATTGTGGATTTTAAACGTAGGAGGGAGGTCCAGACGAAATGCCACAGGATTAATTATGGAACTGATCCTGTACGGCCCGATGAATCTGGGGCCCAGCTTCCAGGAGGGAACTTTAAGTTTTATATTCCTGGTAGACAACCATACCAGATCGTTCACATTAAGATCTGGACCAGAAACTCTCCTCCTATCAGCCATACGTTTATAACGGTTCCCCATAGCACTCAGATTATTCAATACACCTCTCCACACTGAAGCAAGTGACGACGAGAAACGCTCCTCCTCAGGAACCCCAGAAGGGCCCCCCCCATTGAATGTACAAAACTGGGGATGAAAACCATATGCCCCAAAAAACGGGGACTTACCAGTGGACTCGCTCCGCCTGTTGTTAAGAGCGAACTCTGCCAGAGGCAAGAAAGAAGACCAGTCCTCCTGGTTCTCTGAGACAAAACACCGAAGATAAGTCTCTAGGCTTTGATTCAGACGCTCTGTCTGACCATTGGTCTGCGGATGAAAAGCCGAGGAAAATGACAATTGCATCCCCCGACGTAAACAAAATGCCCTCCAAAACTTGGACACAAACTGAGACCCCCTATCTGACACCACATCAGAAGGCAACCCATGAAGTCTCACAATCTCCCCAATGAACACCTGCGCCAGAGTTTTAGCATTAGGGAGGGCAGGAAGAGCAATGAAATGTGCCATCTTACTGAACCTGTCAACAACCACCAGTATGACAGTCTTCCCTGACGACTGAGGAGCTCTTTAACTTAAGTCTATACAGATACAATCCTATCTGTGGTCTGCATGAAGAATTTCACTGGCAACTCCCAACACAGACAACCAGAGATTTAAAGGAAACCAATCAACAAATAATTAATTGCAGCCGGGAGAAACTGCACCCAGTCCCAGAACTGAGCACAGACAGAATTAACTCCCTAACTGCCAAACACAAAGAAACAGCAACTCAGCTGTGAGAAGTCAGAATGTGCAACCGCGACGATCTTCATGGCGATGCACACATGACAGTTATACTGTCAGAGATTCCGTAGGTGGGCAGTCCTGACCAAATGGAATGACGACGCTTTGGCAGCCCTTTTCCGGAAGGGTCTGTCAGATAATGTAAAGGATGTTATGGTGGGATTCTCTGTCCCCTCTGGTCTCAATGATTCTATGTCATTAGCGATTCAAATTGACAGACGTTTGCGTGAGCGGAGAAGTATGCGTGGAATGGTGTTGCCTTGTGAACCAGCTTCTGAACCCATGCAGTGTGATAGAGTGGTGTCTGGGGCACAGCGTCATGAGTTTCGAAAGCGCAATGGGTTATGTTTCTACTGTGGTGATGCCTCTCATGCTATTTCAGTCTGCCCTAAGCGGGGAAGACGTTTTGCACGCTCAGTTGTCTTGGGTAGTGATCAGACTAAGTTTTTATTAACTGTCACTCTGATATGCTCTCTGTCCTCATTTTCTGCTCAGGCTTTCGTTGATTCTGGAGCAGCTATTAACCTGATGCATTATGATTTTGCTAAACGTTGTGGGTTTCCCTTGATACCCCTACAGAAGTCTATTCCCCTACTGGCGATCGATTCTACCCCTTTGGCTGAGAATAAACCCCAGTTTTCTACTCAGGTGATAATGAGGGTTGAACCTGATCACCAGGAGTGCTGCAAATTTTTGGTTCTGTATAATCTGCATGACATTATCGTGCTGGGTTTCCCTTGGTTACAGTCTCATAATCCTGTTTTGGATTGGAAATCTGTGTCTGTAACCAGTTGGGGCTGCCAATGTGTTAATACCAACACTCCTGTTTTTTCTGCCTCCCCCCAGGCTCAGGAAGTTCCTGACTTTTTGATTGATTTTTCTGATGTGTTTAGCGAAAGTAAATCTGCATCCTTGCCTCCCCATAGGAGCTATGACTGCGCTATTGAATTAGTGCCGGGTAGTAAATTCCCTAAAGGTCGCCTTTTTAACTTGTCTGTACCTGAACATGACGCTATGCGGTCTTATATCAAGGAATCATTGGAGAAGGATCATATCAGACCATCCTCTTCACCCTTAGGTGCCGGTTTTTTCTTTGTGGCCAAAAAAGATGGTTCATTAAGGCCGTGTATTGATTATCGTCTCTTGAACAATATTACTGTGAAATATCAATACCCGTTACTAGTGTTGAGCGATATTGCTCGATATCTAAAAATATCGTATCGAAATTGTATCGCCGATAGCACTAAATATCGTCGATATCCGATTTCGATAGCGGAAGTCCCATGTAAGTCAATGGGAACAAAATATCGCAACAAAAAAAACCCTTTCTTACGTTGTAAACACAAAATATACACACATAGAATACATATATATATATATATATATATATATATATATATATATATATACATGTCATTGTGACATATATATATACATATATTTATAGTTTATACACTTCTACATAGTAAAATAGGCTCTGATTCAATTGCCGGGTAAAGCCGTGACATACCCCATAGAAGTCGACGGGCTCGGTGCCGAGTACCCCCAAAACCTCTGGCTCTGTGCGACTCAACTTGGGCGTCACGAACAGGATTCTGTAGCTCGCTATAAGCGAGTCCTGTGTGCCTGAATTGAACTGGTTTTGTGCTTGAGAATTGCTAAAATCATCAGAGAATGTATTTGCCATTTTTCCGCCATATCTGCATCACGACGAGGCACTGGTGAAGAAGAAGGGCGTGCTCTTCATGGGTGTACTGTACACTCACTCAGTGATGCGAAAACGATGGCTCTAAATGGTACTGCAATGTAAGATCGTGCCCCACAGCTCTTCAGTTCCGCCTCCTCATCCTCCTCAGTGTGTGGAAACTAACACGAAGGTCCCGCCTCCCTACAAAAGAGGGGCCCTCTCCAGATGCTAATGACACATGTGACTTGGCAGAGATGGCTAATGGACACGAGCAGAAGTGTGAAGGGATGGAGCAGTCAGAGCTCCCCCCACGGAAGCGACCCGATCGCCACGGAACCACCGTTGGGCACCCGGCCTGGAAACCCTCCTACACTGCAAGAAGCGGAGGATACCCTAAGAGGCCTGGCCCGGCACCGGGAGGAGGTCGCCAGGATGGAAGCGAGCTGGCGTGCCCTAAAACTAAACTTGGAGCGGCGCCAATCCCTCTTACCTGAAGTGTCTGTACCGGAAGGTGAGGCACCCGTTCTAGTAGAGGAGTCCTTGCAATGTGATCCGGTTGACGTTGTCGCAGTGGAGGCACCCGTTCCTGCAAAAACCGCAGCACCGTCAGCACCCCAGATCCCGCTGTCTGCTCCCGTCGCTGAGACAGAAGAAGCGACACCCGTCCTCATGGAGGAGGCCGCGCAGGCACCAGAGCACTACCTGCCTGTACCGGAGCCCCGACTGTCATCTGATTTAGAGCCGTCTGCTTCTACCGCAGGGGAGCACCGCCAGGACTGGGGGCGCCAGGAGAGCTGCCGCAAACCGGATACTGTAAGCTGCAGTGGAGTGGTGGAGACATGGAGCAACTGGTGGAGGAGAATTACAACCGGCGTCAGGAGGAAGAGTGGAGACGTTGGGAGCGGGAAGCAGAGCGACAAAGGGAGCAGTGAGAAACCCTAAAACTTCGGCAACGTAACCTGGAGAAGGACCGGGCAGATAAGGACCGGATGAGAAAGGATAAAGGAACCCTGTGTGAGCCGCGGCGTAAGGGTGCAGTACGGAGCTTTAAATTGAAAGGTGGTTGGGACTTCATCAAGGAGCCTGGACTTTATTTAGAAGTCTTTGTGAACCGGCGGGACGTGGAGGCTCACCTCCCAGAAGGACACCCGGGGAGGGACCTGTTGCCAGGAGACTTGGTGACTTACACCCGACACTGGGGTTACAATGGATGGTACGCCCTAAATGTTACCAGGTGCGACCCCTACTCCCCAGTGTGTCAGGAACCTGTGAGACCCTCGGAGCCTTCAGCCTCCCACATCCAGGCCTCTGCAAAAGTGCCCACCCCACGCCGTAAATCTCCCAAGCCTCCCTCAGTGGTCTCCTCAGCAGCCCCAGCTATGGACATGATAAGTATAGCTGGCCCGTACCCGGCGCCTGTTAGGCCCCCTGGGGTTCGTTCAGTCCGGGACATAGGGCTCCAGACCCGGAGGGAGATGAAAGAGGTGGCCACACAGACCCAGATAGCGGGTCACGACTTGACTGTACAGGCCACACGACGTCATCAGGTCCTGGTGGTCCTTGGTGCCTCGGATGTTTGGCAAGCATCAGAAGAGTACCAGGTGGTACCTGGAACACCCCTGCCAAAGAAGTATAAATAACCCGGACAGGGTCCCTGTATGTAAAAAGTTAAATTGTTGATAAATAGTTAAATTGTTTATGTACCCGGACGGGTGAATGTTTATAAAAAAGTTTTTTAATTTAATAAAAAAAAAAAAACACAGTTTTCATTACTTTTATTACAGTCTCATCCTGCGACGCCATCGATCTCCTGTAAAAAAATGAAAATTAAAAAAAGTATACCACCTGACCGACGCAGTCCATAGTAACGAGTGTCCCACGACGATCCAGCTCTGCTACATCAGAATCCCGGCGCAGCACAGCTGATTACCTGCTTCCCCGGCGGTGACGTCATCGGACTGGTTTACGGCCGGGATTACCCTGCAGTCACTGCAGTTATCGCGAAAAACTGCATGTGACCGCCAGGGAGAAGATAATGGCTGCCATCAAGCAGTCCAGGACGTGACCGCCGGAGATCTTCTGCCAGGTAAGTGCCGCTGACTCCTGACAGACCCGACCGACGGACACTCACAGTGACAGTGACAAATCCGATTCCGGTATTCGATAAGACGAAAATATCGAAACGAATTATCGAAAGGCCGATAGAGCTAATATCGGCCGATAGCCGATATTTGCATTATCGTATCACTCAACACTACCCGTTACCCTTGATTTCTGACCTGTTTTCCAGGGTGAAAAACGCTACTTGGTTTACCAAGCTTGACCTCAGGGGGGCGTATAACCTTATTCGCATTAAGCACGGGGATGAATGGAAGACGGCATTCAATACCCCTGAAGGGCATTTTGAGTGCCTAGTGATGCCCTTTGGGCTCACTAATGCTCCTTCCGTCTTCCAGTCCTTCATGAATGACATTTTCAGGGATTTTGTGGACAAATTTCTGATTGTTTATTTGGATGATATCTTGATTTTTTCTAATGACTGGGACTCTCATGTGAAACATGTTCGAACTGTGTTCCAGATTTTGAGAGAGAATGCTCTGTATGTGAAGGGATCAAAGTGTCTTTTTGGCGTACAGAGGATCTCATTTCTGGGATTCATTTTGTCCCCATCTGTTATTGAAATGGACCCGGTCAAGGTTCAGGCCATCTGTGATTGGGTCCAACCTACTTCATTAAAGGCTCTTCAGAGATTTTTGGGTTTTGCCAATTTTTATCGTAAATTTATTGGTAATTTCTCGGTTATTGTTAAACCATTAACTGATTTGACCAGAAAGGGTTCTGATGTGGTGAATTGGCCTCCTGAGGCAGTCTCTGCATTTCAGGAACTTAAGCAGAGATTCACTTCTGCTCCTGTTCTACGGCAGCCTGATGTTTCTCTGCCATTTCAGGTGGAGGTTGATGCCTCTGAAATTGGGGCAGGTGCCGTTTTGTCCCAAAAAGATCCAGAGACCTCTAAAAGTAACCCTTGTGCCTTTTT
The DNA here is from genome assembly GCA_033576555.1 of Oophaga sylvatica. NCBI lineage: Eukaryota > Metazoa > Chordata > Amphibia > Anura > Dendrobatidae > Oophaga > Oophaga sylvatica. Next base: position 51,095,994 of record JARQOD010000001.1, read on the forward strand.
CTCTCGAAAATTTTCTCCTACTGAACGTAATTATGACGTGGGTAATCGGGAGTTATTGGCCATGAAGTGGGCTTTTGAAGAGTGGAGACATTGGCTGGAGGGAGCCAAACATCAGGTGGTGGTCCTTACGGACCATAAGAATCTGGTCTATCTGGAATCTGCCAAGCGACTCAATCCTAGACAGGCCAGGTGGGCCTTGTTTTTCACACGTTTTAATTTTGTGGTTTCCTTTCTTCCTGGCACTAAGAATGTTAAGGCGGATGCCCTCTCGAGGAGTTTCCTTGCGGACTCTCCTGAGTTGTCTGATCCTTCTGTTATTTTGAAAGAGGGTGTAGTTCTTTCCGCCATCTCGCCCAATTTGAGACTTGCTCTGGAGGGTGTCAGGAGGATAGGCCCGAGTGCTGCCCTGTTGGAAAATTGTTTGTCCCGGACCAGTGGAAAAGAGTGTGATGTCTGAGATTCATTGTTCAGCATTGGCTGGGCATCCCGGAATTTTTGGTACCAGAGACTTGGTTAGTCGGTCCTTTTGGTGGCCTACCTTGTCTCGTGATGTCAGGGAATTTGTGCAGTCCTGCGGGACTTGCTCTCGCTCCAAGCCTTGCTCTCGCTCTAGTGGTTTGTTGATGCCATTGCCTGTGCCCAAGAGACCATGGACCCATATCTCTATGGATTTCATTTCCGACCTTCCTGTTTCTCAGAGAATGACCACCATCTGGGTAATTTGTGATAGGTTTTCCAAAATGATACATCTTGTGCCATTATCTAAGTTGCCTTCCTCCTCTGAATTGGTGCCGTTGTTCCTTCAGCACGTGGTTCGTTTACACGGCATTCCTGAGAACATTGTGTCTGACAGAGGAGTCCAGTTTGTTTCCAGATTTTGGAGGACTTTTTGTTCTAAACTGGGTGTTCAATTGTCTTTCTCCTCGGCATTTCATCCTCAGACCAATGGTCAAACTGAGAGAACAAACCAGACATTGGAGACTTATCTTAGATGCTTTGTGTCTGCTGATCAGGATGACTGGGTCTCTTTTTTGCCTTTGGCTGAGTTTGCTCTTAATAATAGGGCTAGCTCTGCCACTTTGATGTCTCCGTTTTTCTGTAATTCTGGGTTTCACCCTCGATTTTCTTCAGGACAGACGGAGGCTTCTGTCTGTCCAGGTGTTGACTCTGTTGTGGAGCGTATGCAACAGATTTGGGACCAGGTAGTGGAGAGGTTGTCCCTCTCTCAGGAGAAGGCCCAGCGTTTGCTAACTGGCATAGGACTGATGGTCCTCGGTTTAAAGTGGGGGACTTGGTCTGGTTGTCCTCAAAGAATATTCCTATGAGAGTAGCATCTCCTAAATTTAAGCATAGGTTCATTGGACCTTATAAATCATTGAGATTCTTAATCCTGTTTCTTTTCGTTTGCTTCTTCCAGGGACATTTAAGATCCATAACGTGTTCCACAAGTCCTTGTTGAAGAGGTTTGTTGAGCCAGTGGTTCCTGCTGCTGTGCCTCCTGACCCTGTTTTGGTTGAGGCAATCTGGAGTATGTGGTTGAGAAAATATTAGATTCTCGTTTTTCTAGACGGAAACTCCAGTATTTGGTTAAGTGGAGAGGTTATGGTCAGGAAGACAATTCTTGGGTGTTTGCTTCGGACATCCATGCTAGGAGACTCATCCGTGCATATCATAGAACTCATCCTGACCGACCTGGTTGCTCAAATGAGGGTTCGGCGACCCCTCCTCAAGGGGGGGTACTGTTGTGAATGGGTTTGAGATGAGTTCTGAGCAGAGACTCCCTCTGGTGGTTACAAGCGGTACTGGTCTGTTCAGTGAAGATTGTGAGGACTGGGAATCAGGTGTTACTGACTGGTCTTATATAAGGGAGTCACCTTCCCATCAGGGTTGCCGTGATCAATTGTTCTGGTCTGAATCCTTCATTCCTGTTTCCCTTGTAGCCTGCTGTGTCGTGTCTGCATCTCCTGCTAACAGATAAGACATTTTCTTCTTTTGTTTTTGTGCTATATTTTTGCATTTTGTCCTGCACTTCTGTGGGGGCCTTCTGGGGCCCCTCCGGGGGCTTTTGCCCTCTCAGTTTAGTTCAGCCACTGATGTTTGTACTTTTGCTTTTTCCAGTTTTTTCAGTGGCTGCTGTTTTGATTTTGTTACACCAGAGAACTAATTTAGGTGGTAGAGGTCGTGTGATCTCAGGTGATTTTGAAATTAGTAGAGTTGGTGCTTTTCAGGGTTTTCTGGGATTGCAGTAAGTACCCTTCCTATCCTTTTCTATTTAGTTAGTTTGGGCCCCAGCGTTTGCTCATACTATTTTCTGTCTGTGTCAGTATTTCTTCTTGTCTAACAGCCATTACTTGTTTGGGGGCTTTCTATTATCTTTGGGGTTATGCTCTGGGGCAGATAGCTTTCCTATTTCTATCTTTAGGTGTAGTTACTTTCTCAGCTGTGACGAGGCGTCTAGGACCAACGTAGGAACGCTCCACGGCTGCCTCTAGTTGTGGTGGTTAGTCAGGGTACTGCAATCTCATAGATTCCAACTGCTCTGGTGTATTGCCTTTTTTACCTGCACTCCTCAGCTACCGAAACATAACAATTTTGCTTCCATCTGCAAGATAAATGCTTCTTTCTTATTTAAATAAGGATCAGTAAAGAAATTCTTGTCACTTGTCATATGACTCGTTGCTCCTGAATCAATAAACCAACCAAGTGATGATTTTCTTGTTTTATTTTGAATGTGCCATTCCAATTATTCTCACACGAATCGGAAATTGTGTTTTTTACTTTCTGTGTATGCTTTTTATGTTGTAATTTTTGTTGTTCTGCTTTCCATATGGTACAGTCTTTCTTTAAATGACCTTTTTTCTGACATCTGAAGCATTCTCTTGTCTCTTTATTATAGGGTTTTTTAATTCTGTAGCTTTAAAGAGCGTTTTCACTGTCCTTTTCAGTAGAAGAATCATTGCTTTGTTCTTTTCTTCTCTGATATTCATCGATGAGTCTTGTTTTCACAACTCTAATGTAATGTCTGTTTCAGGTCTTGTCTCTAGTGCATTTATTAAAGCTGTATATGAATCTGGTAAACTGCACAACAATATAGCTGCTATATGACTTTCTTTAATATCTTCACCAATAGATCTTAGCTGTGATATCACTTCCATAATAGAGAATATATGCTTTTGCATGTCACTGTCTGCACTTAGTCTCATACTGTAAAGCTCTCTTAATAAAATAATTTGTGATTTAAGCTGGGTATTTCATATAGCTTTCTTAATTCTTCCCACATTCCTTTCGCTGTTTCTTCATTTCTTATATGTATTAATTGAGCATCATCCACTAATAAGCTAATGGTGGCTCTCGCTTGTCTATTCTTTTTATCCCATGTCTGATTATCTTGATCAGGTCTATCTGTAGTGATTACTTCCCATAAATCATCTTTAGACAATAACATCTCTACTTTGAACTTCCATAGCTGATAGTTCTCATCATTCAGTTTAGCTACTGTGAGTTTTAGTTGTGTGGTATTCATCATTTTTATATAGACTTACTTGTTTAGAGAGTTGTAACTGAAGAATTCTTCAGCATTCACCAGGGTCTTGCCGTGAGTTCCAGTGTCCTGGGCATCTGGTATTCTTGGTGCTTGGGATCTGTGGTGTCTGGATTCTCTGGGACTGGGTGTCTGGGTACGCTGTATCTGGGTACGCTCTATCTGGGGTGACTGGGTTTGGGTGCCTGTGTCTGGGCCCATAACCTGTTGCACAGCTTCTGAATCCACACCTTTGCAGTAGAAAACTTCACAGAGCAGGCTGCATGGGATAAACAAGCTTTTACTTGTAACAACATGAGGTAAAAGAATAATGCACAGTCATTTCAGCATTGCATCAGGAAAACAGGAACAAAACGAAAGTGAAACTACAAGTAGGACTATTTCTTATATATTAAGCAAGGAAACATTACACAACATCGCCATCTACTGTCAGGTCAGCATTATGTCCTCCTTTTCCTTATAAAAAGTCCTAATCTGTTGCTATGCCAACACAGAAGACCTGGCAAGTGGTGGAAGGATGCTAGATCAGTAAAGTTGGGCAAATTTTTAGAGTGGAATTGAATACTACTCAAATTTTAGAACAAAAATCTGTATTCTTTAGAATGCAGATTTTTTTGCCATTTGTTTTACCATAGACATTAAAAAAAAAATAAAAAGGTAATATTCACAACTTACCTCCTGGCCTTCTCTGCTGCACACTCTCCTCAGTGCAGTTTTTTATCACTTTTTCTTATAGTCACTGCATGCTGAACCCATATGGCTCCTCGCGCTAGGCCAGGACTTCCAGCTGCAGCCAAGCCCGAGACAACTATGGTATGCACAAGTTCATGGCATTGTTGTGACATTAGGACGTGCACCGTGACCTTATGACAGGTATTGTGTGCCCAGACTTTTCACCGCGATTATGCCAGTGACATCCTTATCCATGAAGATACTCTGGGTTTCAGCGCTAGGTGGCAGTAAGGAGAAAGGGTGACAATGATACAGGAAACAGTGAGCAGCCTCGGTGAGGTGAGAATTTGATTATTTTGCTTTTTTTTTTACATCTTGTGTTTATTAATTTTTTGGGATCTTTCTGAGGCATAATAAGTGACATTCAATTTGTGGAAAGTAAGTTTGCCGGAGAATCAACTTTCAAGATAAAATCTGATGAATTTGGGGGAATTTGAATCTTCTCAAATCTGCTCATCTCTACATATTGCTTGTCAGCTCAGAGAGATTTATCAGAACCAAGCAAGTGTTCCAATGGATTTGTAACTGTTTTGAAGAGCACTATGCTACATAAAGGAATTACATACACGCTGCATCAGTAAAATAGAAAAACATTGTTAATGAAAACTATGTAGAAAGTTACTTAAATTTGCAATTAGGAACAAAAGAACGATAAAAAGTAATGTTCAGCTGTTGAGCTCATTGTCCCTGACTTGATGTATGATGAGCACAGAGGACTGGAGAAGCAGTACAAACATCACACACCTGTGATTCAATAGGCGGGGGAAAAGTGGCATCTCACAGAAAGAAGCAACTTCAAGCTCCTGCTGTGTTTGTTGTATGCTCTCTTATGCTTCTTTTCTAGCCAGGAAATGTGGTATATTTAGACCATGTTCCCGCATGATACGACAGAGCACACAGCAGGGGCACATTTATAAGATTTTCTCAGCACAGGAACATTTTTTGGAACTTATTTATTAATCCAAGATCTATAACTAAAATGTAAAATTTTTTGAGGGACTACCCTTTTAAGCTTTATTTTATAAAACTTGAAAACATCTTATATCCTTTAAGCATATAATAGTTATATTGTTATAAGTAAATAAAGCATTAAAAATGATTAATCAAATATTATTTCTTATGAACATAAAAACTATATATTGCCTACTGTAAATCCTGATCAAGGCGTGGTTGGATGGCTTTTGTACTCTTTGATCAAAAACACTAACTAAGGCCTCTTTCACACATCCGTTTTTTTGTGTCAGGCATAATTCATCGAATGCCTGAAGGGACGGATCCGGCGCTGAAATGAAAAAACTGATGCAACGGATCAGTTTTTTTGCTGGATCCGACCTGAACTTTTGAACCCGGAAAAAGAAGTTTTGCAGCCGGAAAATGTAGGTTCGCATGTCCGGAGACAGTGGAAAATGTAGTAGTAGTAGTAGTATTCCTTGATTTCCAGAATCCGTATCAGTCTTTTGACAGTTTGCACAAAAGACTGGTCCGGTTCCATAGACTTCTATTATTTCCGGACGCCTGATGCGCTGCTTCAGGCACTATCAGGCGGCTCTGGAAAAAAAAAAAACGTTGCAGTGACCGTTTTGTCCGGCCGCCGGAATGTACATTTTCGCAGGATCCGGACAAAAACTATGCAACGCAATGACATCAGGCGCGATCCGGCGCTAATGAAAGTCAATGCTAAAAAACGCATCCGGTACCGGATCCGTTTTTTTTAACAACACGCCGGATCGCGCCTGAAGTCAAAAAACGGATGTGTGAAAGAGGCCTAAGTGCCTTTTCTTCTTTAACATTTTCACAATATTGGAGTTCATGTATTCATTAGTCACAGCATGATGACACATCGTGTATGCATATGTTAGGATATTACCCACATAGTGTGTTTGTGCACCTGTGCATTATTTTAATACTAAAGGTGTGGTGGGTCCTATTCTTTCTTTTTTGTGTAGTACATATTGGGGGGTGTGGCTCACTCAAGGGCCCAGCATCCTTATCCACCCGTAATTCCCACATAAGGGTTTAATGGGAGCTATGCCTGATTTCCTTTTCACTCCCCATTTACATAAGGAAGCTTTGGCACAAAGAGAGGTAAGACATTTAGTAGCTAGGGACCATCCATATTAGAAGGTCACCTTGACGTGGTTTGGATGGCTTTTTGCACTCTTTGGTCAAAAAGCGGTAACTACGCACCTTTAAATTTTTAATGTTTGCAGCAATATTGGAGTGCATTTTATTCATAAGTCGCAGTGTGCTGACACATTGTGTATGTATATTTATTTGTATACCTCACTATGCTTAATTATTTTCCTACAACCCCAGCTGGGACTTCTATTCCCTCTGCCTTGGTTACTCCTGGCTAATCTCAGCTATTCCCTCCTTTTACCTAAGGTCAGTACTGTTTCACACTACCCCCAAGAAAAGACCTCTCAATAGCCTTTTTTGTTTTTTGCTTATTGACACCGCATACTTAACCCTGTTGTTTCTCTCTTTACCTGGATGTTATGTACTCCTTCAATTTGGAAATTGTGTATTCCTGATTGGCGCCTTCCTATGGGTTATGTTTATATTTTTCTATATGCTCTACCTTGCATTATGTATATTTCCACGTATATATTGTACAGCACTTTTTATGTTTTTATGTACTTTTGTACATATGTCACTGATTTTTATTTTGATTCTGTTGTATTTTGTCTCTTACAGTGAGGTTTGATAAAGACTCGTGGTCGGGTCGAAATGTTACCTTGCTATCTCGTCATGCCTTTCGTGGTGAATTTAATAAATGTTTTCACTTGCATTCAAGAAAAATCACTATTTTGAGTGCAGGCTGTTTTCCTTTTATGTATACTGTAATAGGCCATAAGATACATGTTATTCCTTTCTACAGCAAATGCATGTGTTTGCGAACACTCCTAATTTGGAAGGAATTCCTTTTGCCAAACACTTTTATGCTTCTGGCTAAAAGAAAAGAAGAACTGAAAAAAAAAAAAGTTTAAAGAAAAGATTGAAAGCATTTCCTTTGCAAACCTAATGTGGATTCTAAGAGTAAACAGAGAGACACAATGCAACACAGCACTGCAGTTCAGTTGCCATTTGGCAAGTTTTTTTTCTAAAGAAGAAGGGTAAACAACTTCTTGAAAATAATTCTGAAGGGTATGCCACACTAAACAACATCGCTAAACGGGATCGCTAAAAAACGTCACTATTTAGCGATCCCGTTAGCGATGTTGTAGTGTGCGGCAGCTGCCAGCGATGAGCTTCCTGCTGTGATCTCGCTCGTCGCTGGAATCGCTCCGGACCCTATTTCATCGTCTGCGCTCCCGCTGGGTAAGTATTATCGCTGAGTTGGCACCTTTTCTTAGCGATTTAGCGGTACTTTTGTACCGCTAAAGTCGTTAAGGAGATCGCTAACCGCGATAGCGTCCTTAACGACATCGCTAAGTTAATGCCGCACTCAGCGATATACAAACAATCCCGCTAGCGATCTCATTAGTATGCGACGCTAACGGATCGCTAGCGGGATTGTGTAGTGTGGCAGTACCTTGATACAAACCAAGTGCTTGACCACAAGAAAAAACCCAATCCGCTCTGCAAAATGGGTCCTTCATTTGGGTTTATCAGAAAAGAGGTACAGATGTTTAGGAGTGATCATTATTGAGCTTAGAATGGCCAACATTATTTCCAAACAGTGCACCTTCTACTCTTTAATAAAGATTGAGAGAATTTTTGAAAAGCGAAAATCGCCACCTTTTCCCCGGAAAATTGATTTATTTGCAGCAAATTCATTCACTGCTAATTGAAAAACTCCAAAGCCTCCAAAAATCCTGAAAAAAACATGTATGACATAGTGGGTCGACCCGGCAATTAAAAGTTTTACAAATTCCTCTTTTCTTATACACTAACTTGTTCACATACATCATCTCTACATTTTTATTCAGTGTTTTATGGTTTTGTCTTCCTACCTCTAGGCTCAGCTGTGAGTTATTGACATCCTCTCTCTATGGCTGTGGTTCCACGGTCCGGAACCATAGTGCATTTGACGGAGCGGAAATTCCGCTCTGTCCTAAGCCCCGCCCCTTTTTAATGCCGCGCTCATTCCGGATGTGTTCGGGAAACACCTCCGGAACACATGCGGAATGATCGCAGGGTTTGCATAACCCTGTGTTATTTCTGTTGCGGCGACGCAGCGTTGCCGCAACGGGCTAGGAACATGCTGCGGTCTGAAAAGCATAGTGGAGAGGGGATTTCTTGAAATCCCCTCCACTATGCTGTAACATCTGGACGCTGCGTGTTTGACGCTGCGCCAACGCACAGCGTCAAACACGCCAGCTAATCCGGAATGTTTCCTGACCGTGGAAACATACCCTATCTGTAATCGCCATAAAATGGCTGCTGCATTCCCTGCTTTTTGATTTTATATAGGCAATGATAGTCCCTCTTGATTGGATGGCTTATACCATGTGACATGATAGTTGCAAGGAATTATATGGAAGCCCATCTGGCCACACAAAAGGACATGTGATCCTTCTTTAGCTGATGCAATCTTCTGCAATTTGCTGACACTGAGATTGGCAGTCCAAATGCTATACAGGTCCTTCTCAAAAAAATTAGCATATAGTGCTAAATTTCATTATTTTTCCATAATGTAATGATTACAATTAAACTTTCATATATTTTAGATTCATTACACACCAACTGAAATTTGTCAGGCCTTTTATTGTTTTAATACTGATGATTTTGGCAATACAACTCCTGATAACCCAAAAAACCTGTCTCAAAAAATTAGCATATCAAGAAAAGGTTCTCAAAAACGACCTATTACCCTAATCTTCTGAATCAACTAATTAAACTCTAAACACATGCAAAAGATTCCTGAGGCTTTTAAAATCTCCCGGGCCTGGTTCATTACTCAAAACCCCTATCATGGGTAAGACTAGCGACCTTACTGATGTCAAGAAGGCCATCATTGACACCCTCAAGCAAGAGGGTAAGACCCAGAAAGAAATTTCTCAACAAATAGGCTGTTCCCAGAGTGCTGTATCAAGGCACCTCAATGGGAAGTCCTGTTGGAAGGAAACAATGTGGCAGAAACGCTGTACAACGAGAAGAGGTGACCGGACTCTGAGGAAGATTGTGGAGAAGGGACCGATTCCAGACCTTGGGGGACCTAGGAAGCAGTGGACTGAGTCTGGTGTAGAAACATCCAGAGCCACCGTGCACAGGCGTGTGCGGGAAATGGGCTACAGGTGCCGCATTCCCCAGGTAAAGCCACTTTTTTGAACCATAAAACAGCGGCAGAAGCGCCTGACCTGGGCTACAGAGAAGCAGCACTGGACTGTTGCTAAGTGGTCCCAAGTACTTTTTTCTGATGAAAGCAAATTTTTCATGTCATTCGGAAATCAAGGTGCCAGAGTCTGGAGAAAGACTGGGGAAAGGAAATGTCAAAATGCCTGAAGTCCAGTGTCAAGTACCCACAGTCAGTGATGGGTGGGGTGCCATGTCAGCTGCTGGTGTTGGGGCCACTGTGTTTCATCAAGGGGCAGGTCAAAGCAGTTAGCTATCAGGAGATTTGGAGCACTTCATGCTTCCATCGGCTGAAATGCTTTATGGAGATGAAGATTTCATTTTTCAGCACGACCTGGCACCTGCTCACAGTGCCAAAACCACTGGTAAATGGTTTACTGACCATTTGGGATTACTGTGCTCAATTGGCCTGCCACTCTCCTGACCTGAACCCCTTAGAGAATCTGTGGGATATTGTGAAGAGAAAGTTGAGAGACGCAAGACCCAACACTCTGGATGAGCTTAAGGCCGCTATCGAAGCATCCTGGGCCTCCATAACACCTCAGCAGTGTCACAGGCTGATTGCCTCCATGCCACGCCGCATTGAAGCAGTCATTTTCTGCAAAGGATTCCCGACCAAGTATTGAGTGCATAACTGAACTTTATTATTTGATGGTTTTTTTGTTTGTTTTTAAAAAACACTTTTATTTTATTGGACGGTTGAAATATGTTAATTTTTTGAGACAGGTTTTTTTGGGTTATCAGGAGTTGTATGCCAAAATCATCAGTATTAAAACAATAAAAGACCTGACAAATTTCAGTTGGTTTGTAAGATTCTAAAATATAAAGAAAGTTTATTGTAATCATTACATTATGGAAAATATGAAATTTTGCACTATATGCTAATTTTTTGAGAAGGACCTGTTTGTGCGATCAACATAAATCCTGATCACCAGTCAGCCGATGCCAACATAAACATTAGATCATGATATCGACAGGGTTCAGCCGACTTGTGTAACCCATTTACCCCCGAGGGTGGTTTCACGTTAATGACCAGGTCAATTTTTACAATTCTGACCACTGCCCCTTTATGAGGTTATAACTCTGGAACGCTTCAACGGATCTTGGCGATTCTGAGATTTTTTTGTGACATATTGTACTTCATGATAGGGTAACATTTCTTTGATATAACTTGCGTTTATTTTGTGAAAAAAAATAGAAATTTGGTGAAAATTTTGAAAAATTAGCAGTTTTCAAACTTTCAATTTTTATGCCTTAAATCAGAGAAATATATTGCACAAAATAGTTAATAAATAACATTTCCCACATGTCTACTTTACATGAGCACAATTTTGGAACCAACATTTTTATTGTTAGGAAATTATACCCAGAAATCCCCAAAGTGATATCATTCTAAAAACTGCACCCAGTAAGGTGCTCAAATCCACATTCAAGAAGTTTATTAACCCTTCAGGTGCTTCACAGGAATTTTGGAATAATTAAAAAAAAATGAACATTTAACTTTTTTCAACAAAAATTTACTTCAGATCCAATTTTTTTTATTTTCCCAAGGGTAACAGGAGAAATTGTATCCAAAAAGTTGTTGTGCATTTGTCCTGAGTACGCTGATAACCCCACTTGTGGGAGGTAACCACTGTTTGAGGCAAGGCAGAGCTCAGAAGGGAAGGAGCAACATTTGACTTTTTCAACACAGAATTCGCTGGAATTGAGAAAAGACGCCATGTCGTGTTTGAAGAGCCCCTGAGTGCCTAAACAGTGGAAACCCCCCAATTCTAACTCCAACCCTAACCCAACACACACCCCTAACCCTAATCCCAACTTTACCCTAATCCCAACCGTAACTGTAATTCAAACCCTAACCACAACTATAGCCCCAACCCTAACCCTAACTTTAGCCCTAACCCTAACGGGAAAATGGAAATAAATACTTTTTTTTTATTTTATTATTTTTCCCTAACTAAGGGGGTGATAAAGGGGGGGTTTGATTTACAATTTATAGCAGGTTTTTATAGCGGGGTTTTTATGTTGGGCAGCTGTCACACACTAAAAGATGCTTTTTATTGCAAAAAAATAATTTTTGCATCACCACATTTTGAGAGCTATAATTTTTTCCATGTTTTGGCCCATAGAGTATGTGAGGTCTTGTTTCTTGCGGGACGAGTTGACATTTTTTATTGGTACCATTTTTCGGGCACATGACATTTTTTTGATCACTTCTATTTCAATTTTTGGGGAGACAGAATGAGCAAAAACCACAGTTCATGAATTTCTTTTGGGGGGGCTTTCATACTGTTCTGCGTGTGGTAAATTGATAAGGCAGTTTTATTCTTCGGGTCAATACGATTACGTCGATACCTCATTTATATCTTTTTTTATGTTTTGGTGCTTTTATATAATAAAATAAAAACTATTTTATAGAAAAAAATAATTGTTTTTTGCATCACTTTATTCTAACAACAATAACTTTTTATTTTTTCGCTGATGATGCTGTATGGTGGCTCATTTTTTGCGGGACTAGATGAAGTTTTCAGCGGTACCTTGATTATTCATATCCATCTTTTGATCGCGTGTTATTCCACTTTTTGCTTGGCGGTATGATATAAAGCATTGTTTTTCTACCTTAATTTTTTTTATGGTGTTCCACTAAAGGGGTTAACTAGTGGGTCAGTTTTATAGGTCCGTCGTTCGGACGGGCAATACCAAATATGTTTACTTTATTGTTTAGATTTTTTATTCTAAAAATTTATTTAGTGATAGAGTAAATAATGATTTTTTTATTATTTTTCTATTATTTTTTAAATATTTTTACAATTATTTAATTTTTTTTTACATTTAATTCTTACTTTTACACTTTGTCCCATTATGGGACAATCATTTTGTTTAGGCTGATCTATAGCATGCAGATGAAGCAGCATCTTCATGCTACAGAAGCAGTCAAACGCTGCACTGTCTGCACAGTGCCTGTGAGACTTCCTGACAGGCACTGTGCATGACAGGAAGTTTCACAGCTCTGGAGACCCGGATGTTGTCATGACGACATTGGGTCTCTATAGCAACGATCGGGACCCTTTTGGGGTCTCTGATCCAAAGGCAGAGTGGCTGTAAGCCCCTGTGCTGGCTCCAGAACACTGCGATCATGTTTGATAGCAGTGTTCTGGGGGTTAAAGTGCTGAGAGCGGTCCGTGACTGCTCTTGGCACTTTTGTGCTGGGTTCAGCTGTGAGAATCAGCTGACACCTGGACGCGATCGGCCGCGCTCCCCCCGTGAGCGCGCCAATCGCACATGACCTACTATCCCGTCCTTGTTCATAGGGTCCCAGGTCACATGGCGGGATAGTATGTCCAAGGCAAAAGGAGTTAATATGCATGGGGGCTTAATGCTGTGTCTGATATTGCAAAACACCCATAATCATTTTATAATTTCAAAATATGCAAAGATAATACACCCAATAACTTAACAAAAGATATTCCTCCCTTAACCCTTTAACGACCGCCGAATGCCTTTTCACAGTGACTGTTAAAGGGCCTTAATCATCAGCGGGCACTTTTACACGACCCTGAGTGACTCACTGGTGACATCTGTATATTTTTTTTAAACAGATGAAATAAAAGTTTTTTTAACAGGATGGTGAGTGTCACTTTCTTTTTCTCTTTATCATGAACTATTAATATTTTTCTCAGTGAGCACCCCGTCCCTCGTACGCACAGGTGCAGATCCATTTGACTGCACAGGAACTTATATAGCAGTATCTGATTTTGGGGATGGATTTGTTCCATTATTCCTTTGCAGACAGTTGTTACAACTGACACCCTGCGGCATCATCCCCGATCAGTTTTGGAACTGATCAGGGCAATCAACTCTTGAATACTGCTGACAGCAGTATCTAAGTGGTTAAAAGGGGGTTAAAAACCCCTTTGACATCATTGGCCCTCTGCGATCGTAATTGCTGGTGGCGATTATTGCCATGGTACCCCAAAGTCATCTGATGGCCCCAGGCTATGGTGGCCTCCTAAAACCTTTCCAAGATCTGCCATGTGCCAAGCAATAGTTTTTGACCACGTATAGGTATCACCATGTTTAGAAATAAATTGTCTAACAAATAGTGTTGAGCGATACTTCCCGATATCAAGAAGTATTGGATCGATTGGATCGGACCGATACCCAAAAGTATCGGTTATCGCCGATTCCGATACCGGAACCCAATGCAAGTCATGGGCAGAAATATCGTAATTAACCCCTTAACGACGAAGCCATTTTTGTAGGTTAAAGACCCAGGCCAATTTTTACAATTCTGAGCACTGTCACTTTATGTGCTTATAACTCTGGAACGCTTCAACGGATTCTTGGCGATTCGAGATGTTTTCTCGTGACATATTGTACTTCATGTTAGTGGTAAAATTTCTTCAATATAAACTTGCGTTTATTTATGAAAAAAAATGAAACATGGCAAAAATTTAGAAAATTTTTGCAATTTTCAAACTTTATTTTTTATGCCATTAAATCAGAGATATTTCACAAAATAATAGTTAAAAATAACATTTCCTACATGTCTACTTTAGATCAGCACAATTTTGGAACCAAAGGGTTAAAAAGTTGACCACAATTTCTCATTTTCCAACAAAATTTACAAAACCATTTTTTTTAGGGACCACCTCACATTTGAAGTGAATTTGAGGGGTCAATTGACAGAAAATACCCAAAAGTAACACCATTCTAAAAACTGCACCCCTCAAGGTGTTCAAAGCCACATCAAGAAGTTTATTAACCCTTTAGGTACTTCCAAGAATTGAAGCAATGTGGAAGGACAAAATGAACAATTAACTTTTTTTCCCAAAATTTTTCTTTCGACACAATTTTTTAAATTTTGTCAAGGGTATCAGTAGAAAATGAACCACAATATTTGTTGTACACATTTCTCCTGAGTACACCGATACCCCATGTGTGGGGGGAAAAAACCAATCTTTAGGCGCACAGCAGTGCTCAGAAGGGAAGGAGCATCATTTGAGATTTTGAATGTCAAATTGGCTGGAATCGAGAGCGGACATCATGTCGCGTTTGAGAGTCCTTGATGTACCTAAACAGTGAAAAACCCTATAAGTGACCCCATTTTTGGAAACTAGACCCCCAAAGGAACTTTATCTAGATCTGTGGTGAGCACTTTGAACCCCCAAGGGCTTCACAGAAGGTTATAACGTAGAGCCGTAAAATTTAAAAAACATATTTTTTCCACAAAAATGATCTTTTCACCCCAATTTTTTTTTTCAAAGGATAAAAGGATCGCAAAAGTTATTGTGCAATCTGTCCTGAGTAAGCTGGTACCCCATATGTGGGGGTAAAACCACTATTTGGGCGCATGGCAGAGCTCGAAGGGAAGCGTGCATTTACTTTTTTGGCTGGAATTGAGATTGGACGCCATGTCGCATTTGGAGAGTCCCTGATGTGCCTAAACAAGGAAACCCCCACAAGTGACCCCATTTTGGAAACTAGAACCCCCCAAGGAACTTATCTAAATGTGTTTGTGAGAGCTTTGAACACCCAAGGGCTTCACAGAAGATTATTAACGTAGAGCCGTAAAATTAAAAAATCATATTTTTTCCACAAAAATGATCTTTTCATCCCAATTTTTATTTTCCAAAGGATAAAGGACCCCAAAGTTATTGTGCAATTTGTCCTGAGTACGCTGATACCCCATATGTGGGGGTAAACCACTATTTGGGTGCTGGCAGAGCTCGGAAAGGAAGCAGCGCCATTTGACTTTTTTGACTGGAATGAGATTGGACGCCATGTCGCATTTGGAGAGTCCCTGTGTGCCTAAACAGTGGAAACCCCCCACAAGTGACCCCATTTTGGAAACTAGACCCCCCAAGGAACTTATTCTAGATGTGTGGTGAGAGCTTTGAACCCCAAAGGGCTTCACAGAAGGTTATAACCTAGAGCCGGTAAAATTAAAAAATCATATCTTTTCCACAAAAATGATCTTTCCACCCCCAATTTTTATTTTCCAAAAGGGTAACAGGACCCCAAAGTTATTGTGCAATTTGTCCTGAGTACGCTAATACCCCATATGTGGGGGGTAAACCACTATTTTGACACATGGCAGAGCTCAGAAGGGAAGGAGCGCCTTTTTCAAATGCAGACTTTGATGGAATGGTGGGGGTGTCATGTCACGTTTGGAGAGCCCCTGATGTGCCTAAACAGTAGAAACCCCCCACAAGTGACTCCATTTTGGAAACTAGACCCCCCAAGGAACTTTTCTAGATGTGTGGTGAGCTGTTGTGAATAGGCTGGAAATATTCTGAGCAGAAGCTCCCTCTGGTGGTTACAAACGGTACTGGACTGTCCAATGAAGTATTGTGAGGATTGGGAATCAGGTGTTACTGACTGGTCTTATATTAAGGGAGTCGCCTTCCCATCAGGGTTTGCCGGTGAAGAATTGTTCTGGTCTCAATCCTTGATTCCTGTTTCCTTGTAGCCTGCTGTGTCGTGTCTGAATCTCCTGCTAACAGATAAGACATTTTCTTCTTTTTGTTTTTGTGCTTGTTTTTTTGCATTTTGTCCTGCACTTCTTTTGGGGCCTTTCAGGGTTCCCTCTGGGGCTTTTTGCCCCTCTCGGTTCAGTTCAGCCCACTGTGTTTGTACATTTGCTTTTTCCAGTTTTTTCAGTGGCTGCTGTTTTGTTTTGGTAACACCAGAGAACTAATTTAGGTGGTAAAGGTCGTGTGATCTCAGGTGTTTTGAAATTAGAAAACGTTGGTGCTTTTCAGGGTTTTTTGGGATTCCCAGTAAGTGCCCTTCCTATCCTTTTCTATTTAGTTAGTTTGGGCCACAACGTTTGCTCGTACTATTTTCTGTCTGTGTCAGTATTTCTTCTTGTCTAACCGCCTTTACATTTTTGGGGGCTTTCTATGTTCTTTTGGGGATCGCTCCGGGGCAGATAGCTTTCCTCTTTCTATCGTTAGGTGTAGTTAGTTTCTCAGGCTGAGAAGAGGCGTCTAGGAACCAATGTAGGAACGCTCCCGGCTGCCTCTAGTTGTGGTGGTTAGTAAGGGTACTGCAATCTCATATGTTTCCAATGCTCTGGTGTATTTCCTTTTTGTCTGCTCTCCTCAGCTACCAAATCATAACAGTGAGCACTTAGAACCCCCAAGTGCTTCACAGAAGTTTATAACGTAGAGCCGTGAAAATAAAAAAATCATATTTTTTTCCACAAAAATAATCTTTTGCCCCCAAATTTTTATTTTTATAAGGGTAACAGGAGAAATAGGACCCCAAAAGCTATTGTGCATTTGTCCTGAGTACGCTGATACCCCATATGTGGGGGGGAACCACTATTTGACGCATGGCAGAGCTCGGAAGGGAAGGCGCACCGTTTTTAAATGCAGACTTTGATGGAATGGTCTGCGGGTGTCAATGTTTGCGCTTGGAGAGCCCCTGATGTGCCTAAACAGTAGAAACCCCCCACAAGTGACCCCATTTTGCAAACTAGACCCCCCCAAGGAACTTATCTAGATGTGTGGGTCAGCACTTTGAACCCAAGGGCTTCACAGAAGTTTATAACGTAGAGCCGTGAAAATAAAAAAAATCATTATTTTTTTTCCACAAAAATGACCTTTTTGCCCCAAATTTTTATTTTTAAAAGGGTTTTACAGGAGAATAGGACCCCAAAAGTTGATGTGCTTTTTGTCCTGAGTACGCTGATATCCCATATGTGGGGGGGAACCCTGTGATCGCCTTACTGCGTTCTTTGGGAGGCAGAATGAACAAATCCACAAAAGGTGAAGAATTGGTTTTCTTATTTTACGCCGTTCCTCGTGCGGTATTAGTGATTAGGCAACTTTATTCCTCATATCGGTGCGATTACAGCGATACCAGATTTTTACCCTTTTTTCATGTTTAGCTTCTGTCACACCCTAAAAGTTGTGGTTCCACGGCCTGGAACCACAGCGCTTTGGACGGAGCGGAAATTCCGCACCGCCCAAAGCCCCGCCCCCTTTCTGACGCGCGCTCATTCCGGATGTTGTTCCGGACACTTCCGGTACACATCCGGAAAGAACGCAGGGCTGCATAGCCCTGTGTTATTTCCGTTGCGGCGACGCATAGTGGAGACGGGATTTCTTGAAATCCCCTCCACTATGCTGTAACATCTGGACGCTGCGTGTTTGGCCGCTGCGCCAACGCCAGCGCCAAACACGCAGCAAATCCGGAGTGTTTCCTTATCGTGGAAACATACCCTATAAAGACGCTTTTTTTTGGAAGAATATTTTGTAAGAAATTTTTGCATCGCCGTATTTTGAGAGCTATAATTTTTCCATATTTCGTCCGACAGAGTTATCTGTGGGCTTATTTTTTTGTGGGAACGAGCTGACATTTTTATTGGTACCATATTCGGGCACATAACGTTTTTTTTTATCGCTTCCTATTCCGATTT
This sequence comes from Oophaga sylvatica, assembly GCA_033576555.1. NCBI lineage: Eukaryota > Metazoa > Chordata > Amphibia > Anura > Dendrobatidae > Oophaga > Oophaga sylvatica. Next base: position 51,113,993 of record JARQOD010000001.1, read on the forward strand.
TGTTGAAGCAGAATGAACAAAAACCAGCAATTCAGGAATTGTTTTTTTTTTTTCCTCCGTTCCGCGTGCGGTAAAATTGATAAAGCAGCTTTATTCTTCGGGTCACTACGATTACAGAGATACCTCATTTATATCTTTTTTTATGTTTTGGCGTTTTTTACACAATTAAAAAATTTTATAGAAAAAATATTATTTTTTGCATCAGTTTATTCCGCGAGCTATAACTTTTTTTTTTTTTTCGCTGATGATGCTGTATAGCAGCTTGTTTTTTTTGGGACAAGATGACATTTTCAGCGGTACCATGATTATTATATCCGACTTTTTGATCGCGTGTTATTGCACTTTTTCCAAGCAGTATGATGATACCGCTTGGAAAAATATACATTACTACTTTTTTTTTGTTTTTTTTTTACGGATTTCACTGAAGGGTTAATTTTGGGTTACGCTTTTATAGTTGGGATTTTTATGATGATGCGGCGATACCAAACATGTGATTTTTTTTTTTTTGCTTTTTTTATTACATAAAAATGTGTATTTTTTAGGGGAATTTTTTAAAATTGTTTTTTAATATTTTTTTTTTTACAAGTTTTTAAAAAAATGCTTTTTTTAAATTTGTCCCTTTATGGGACTTTCACTTTTTTACTTTTTATTGCAGTTACAATGCATTGCATGCTCCAGCATGGCAATGCATTGTACCTATAGTGAAAGCTGCTGTGACCATGTCACAGCAGCTTTCCGTAGCTAGATGACCCGGAGGTTTCATGACAACCCCCGGGTATTAAAGGCAGAGATCGGGCCCTGCAAATACATTGCAGGGCGCCGATCTGAGGCAGAGGGAGCTCCCGACCCTCTGCCTCCCCCCTGAGCGCTGCGATCGCGCTCGATCGCAGCAGTCAGGGGGTTAACAGCTGTCTGTGCAGGAAGCTTGGCCACTGCAGCGCTGAGCTCCTGCACTGATCGGGCAGAAGAGGCTGAAATTTCAGCCTCTTCTGCCTGATCGCTGCTGTGTTTGGTCAGTCAGAATGACTGACTAATCACAGCGCTGTAGGTGCGGGGAACGACGGCAACGGTCACGCACCGCTTGAGGTGCCTGTCAGCGTCTGTGACAGCTGTCAGCATGAACTACCACTGCGTGTTTACACGCAGTGGTAGTTCAAAGGCTTGACATGCACAGTCCGTCATTGGACATTAAGGGGTTAAAATAAACCCTTTCTTTCCTTGTAAACACTAGATATACACACATAGAATACATATATATATATACATGTCATTGAGACATATATATATATACATATATTTATAGTTCCTACACTTCTACATAGTAAAATAGCCGCTGATTCAATTGCCAAGCAAAGCCGGCTTTTGTGAAATTACAGAACCACCTGACATGAAATGACACATGGTTTACATAGAGTTAACCATGTAATTTCATGTAGTTTGATATATGGTTTTCACTAACAATTACATGAGTGTATGTGTGCAAAATTTCACACATGTAGGGGTTAATTAAAGGTGTAAATTCTGAACTAATCTCCCAATATCTTCCTTCACGTAATCTTCGATCCTCCCAAGACCTCCTACTATCCTCCACACTTATTCGTTCCTCACACAACCGCCTCCAAGATTTCTCCCGAATATCCCCCATCCTCTGGAATTCCACGCCTCAACATGTACGATTATCCACCACCCTTGGATCCTTCAAACGGAACCTGAAAACCCATCTCTTCAGGAAAGCCTACAGCCTGCAATAACCATTCCGCCTCGCCACCACAACCCGAGCTTCCGCCTCACTGCCACCTCGCCGCCACCACCCGAGCTGCCGCCTCGCTGCCACCACCAGAGCTGCCGCCTCGCCGCCACCACTACCAGAGCTGCCGCCACCACCAGAGCTGCCGCCTCGCCACCACCAGAGCTGCCGCACCCCCGACCTTCCGTTTCTCCCCATTATCCCGTAGAATGCAAGTCCGCAAGGACAGGGTCCTCTCCCCTCTGTACCAGTCTGTTATTGTAAATTTGTTTACTGTAAACGACATCTATAACTTTGTATGTAACCCCTCTCATGTACAGCACCATGGAATTAATGGCGCTATATAAATAAATAATAATAATAATAAATATATCAAACTACATGAAATTACATGGTTAACTCTATGTAAACCATATATCATTTCATGTCGGGTCTGTAATTTCACAAAAGCCGGCAATTGAATTAGCGGCTATTATACTATGTAGAAGTGTATGTACTATAAATATATATATATGTGTCACAATGACATGTATATAAATATATATATATATTGTGACAGTGTCACTGGTTTTATATGTGAGGGGAGGTATGTGTCACACAGGATGCTCTCCTGTGTGAATTAAGACCTACTTTATTTATCCGCCAGCATGTTATATCTGGTAGGTTTACTCTGTTAAAGGGTGTGCGGTTTTATGGGAATGGCGAGAGGGCGGGACGCATTCCCCCTACCTCCCCTCAGGGTGTGGCTGAGCAATGTGTAAAAGCTTAGTCCTGTTTTTTTTTCTGAAGAGTGTGGTCTGGAGAGGAAAGTCTCCAGACAGTATAGTGGAAACTGGAGAGCTTTCCACAAGGACTTTAGCAGTGCAGTTTATGCTACCGAGAGCGGGCGGAACCGACTCATCTATGGACTGAGTTATTGTTTGTTTTTTTATGTTTTTGCCGTTTAACCCAGAGGGGTCATGTTTACTTTTCCTGCATGAGTTTATGGCTGATAATAAACCAGCAGAAAGAAAACCCAGAGAACGTGTGTCCTGAGTCTGCCTTCAGGAGAGCCGAGCGAGTCGTCTTGCCACAGTTGGTGTGAGAGTGCATGCAGGATTCCAGGAACACGTGTACCTGCCACAAAGACCGGTGGATGTCCTGGGTGAAGGCTGCCAGCCAGCCAGAGAAGTCCGGCAGCATGGAGGAGCTCGTTAAGCACCTGGTGCAGGCCCAGCAGAGCATGCAGCAGCAACACCTACAGAGCCAGCAGAGCATACAGCAGGCCAGCAGAGCATGCAGCAGCAGCACCAGGAGACGACCAAACTGTTGCTTCAGCAGATCCAGTTGCAGCAAAAGTCGCAGCAGCAGCACCAGCAGGAGGAGCGACAGCAGATACAGCTTTTGGCGGACGCCATCCAGAGCAGGGCGGCCACCCCAACCCCAGGGCCGACTGATGATTCTCACGTCAGGAAGGCGGTAAGGCGGGCCATGCAGAAGATGACCCCTGGGGATGATGTAGAAGCATTTCTGACTGTTTTTGAGAGGGTGGCTGATCGGGAGAGACTTCCACAAGCACAGTGGGCAGAGGTTCTGGCGCAATATTTATCGGGTGAACCCCAAAAAGCGTATTTTGACTTGGCGCTGCAAGATGCTAAGGAATATCCCAAACTAAAGACAGAGATCTTAGCACGTCTGGGAGTAAATATGGCAGTAAGAGCCAGCGAGTTCATCACTGGGCATATGCTAGCAACAAACCCCCTCGATCGCAGATGTTTGACCTACTGCATCTTGTTCAGAAGTGGCTACAACCGGAGTCCTCCACTCCGGCCCAGATGGTTGAGCGGGTGGTGATTGACAGATTCATGCATTCCCTTCCCAAGTCAGTACAGACATGGGTTGCCCAGGGTGATCCCCAGAACGCAGATGACTTTATCGGCCTGGTAGAGAGGTACCAGGTAGTGGAGAGATCTCTTGGGAAACTGGATGCAATCAATTCTCCCTACTGGGATACCCAAAAGGGGTGGGTTCACCACGGAAGGGGTCTAGAGCCACCACTGGGGGGCGTCCCACTCCTATTGAAGGTGCCTTTAGAACAGTTGGGAAAGATATAGTTTGCTGGCGATGTCACAACCCTGGACATGTAGCCGCCAGGTGTCAAATATCCCCTGAGCCCATGGACTGCAGCCTAGGCAGACGGGTCTCCTATTATGCCTATCCAGCCTGTAGTGTGGACTGTCGACCCGGCGAGGGACCGCAGGCGTGTGCAGTATCCATTAATGGAATAAAAGTGCTTGGGCTGTTGGACTCCGGGAGTATGGTGACCTTGATCAGAGCATCCCTTCCCCACCAGTTGATCCCTTCCAAAACCCTGGGTGTTCGGTGCATCCATGGTGACGCCAAGGACTATCCCGTGGCCACAGTAACAGTGGGGACAGACTGTGGTGCCCAGTCCCATGAAGTCGGGGTGGTAAAGGACCTGATACATCCCGTCATATTGGGCCGTGATTTTTCCTTATTCTGGGACTTGTGGGGGAAGGGAACTGGACTAAGTAGCATGGGGAAAAGCGAGATCCTTGAAGGAGAACTCCCGACAGAGTCTCAGAGAGAGGAATTCCCACTGTGCATCCTTGTCGGTGATGAGGGGGAGACGGTGACCGAGGAGGCCGACCTACCTGCGTTAGATATGTCCAGAGAGAACTTTGGGACTGCTCAAGTTCGAGACCTGACCTTAAAAGGGGCGTTCGACCAGGTTACTGTATGTAATGGGGTTGCCCAAGAGCCGGGGGCCGACACCAGATTCCCCCACTTTGCAGTACAGGGGGAGTTGCTATATCGGGTGGCCAAGCTGAGGGGCGGTGAGATAGTGGAACAGCTGTTAGTGCCGGGGCCATACAGACGGCGGGTGCTAGATATGGCCCATTCACATGTTCTGGGAGGACACCTAGGGGTCGAGAAAACTCAGAAGAGGATACTGAGGAGGTTTTATTGGCCAGGGTGTTATCGAGAAATTCAAAACTTTTGTAGGTCCTGCCCCACCTGCCAAATAACCGCTCCCTCCTCCCATTTCCGTAGCCCCTTAGTTCCACTACCTGTGATAGAGGTTCCCTTTGAGAGGATCGCCATGGACCTCGTGGGCCCCATAGTCAAATCAGCTCGGGGCCCCCAATATATCCTGGTTGTCATGGACTATGCGACCCGGTATCCAGAAGCGGTTCCCCTAAGGAACATGTCCAGTAAAAGTATAGCCCGAGAGTTGTCCATATCTTTGCTCGGACAGGTCTACCAAACGAGATTCTAACAGACCAAGGAACCCCCTTCATGAGCAAGGTGATGAAGGAGCTTTGCAGAGTCCTTCAGATAACTCAGCTGCGGACCTCGGTTTATCATCCACAAACGGACGGCCTAGTGGAACGCTTCAACAAGACCTTAAAGGCGATGCTCAAGAAGGTCGTTGAAAAGGATGGGAGAGACTGGGACTACCTGCTCCCATTTCTGCTTTTCTCGGTCAGAGAAGTTCCTCAAGCCTCCACTGGCTTCTCTTCATTTGAGCTCCTATATGGGCGGCATCCAAGAGGTCTCCTGGACATCGCCAAGGAAACTTGGGAGGCTGAAGTCACGCCACACCGGAGTATCATCGAACATGTCGCCCAGTTACAGGAGAGAATGTCAAAGGTGATGCCCATCGTAAAGGAACATCTCCTCCAGGCGCAGGAAGCCCAGGCGAGGGTCTATAACCGGTCGGCGAGACTAAGACAGTTCCAGCCCGGAGACCGTGTTTTGGTGCTGATCCCTACCGTCGAGAGCAAGTTCCTGCCAAATGGCAAGGTCCATATGAGGTGGTGGAGAAAGTCAGCGAGGTTAATTATAGAGTCCACCAGCCTGGCCGAAGGAAGGCACATCAAATATATCATATAAACTTGCTCAAGCCGTGGCGGGACCGTGAACCTGTGGAAACTCCTTGCCTGGGAGCCACACCAGAAGGCACGGTGGAGGAGGTCACTATTGCAGAGACTCTATCACCGGCCCAGAAGCAACAGTGTCGAGAATTACTACAGCAGAATCGGGAGCTGTTCTCAGAGTTGCCAGGGCATACACAAGTGGTAGAGCATGACGTGCTGACAGAACCGTATTACGAGTGAATTTGAAGCCGTATCGGATTCCGGAAGCACGCCGGGAGGTGATCTCGGCTGAGGTGAAGAGGATGTTAGACCTCGGGGTAATAGAGGAGTCAAAGAGTGGGTGGTCGAGCCCAATCGTCCTCGTGCCGAAACCCAATGGAGAGTGGAGGTTTTGTAATGACTACCGTCGGCTGAATGAGGTATCCAAGTGTGACTCGTACCCGATGCCCCGCGTCGACGAACTCATTGAGAGGCTTGGACCGGCGAGGTACATCACCACTCTTGACCTGACGAAGGGCTACTGGCAGATCCCCATGTCCCAGATGGCTAAAGAGAAGACGGCTTTCTCAACACCAGATGGCTGTTTTCAATACACGCGGATGCCTTCGGACTACAGGGGGCCCCAGCCACTTTCCAGAGGGCTATGGGTCGGATCCTAGCCCCACATAAGAGTATGCCGCAGCCTACCTCGACGACATTGTGGTCTTTAGCTCAGACTGGGCTAGTCACCTACCTAAACTACAGGCAGTTTTGGATGCGCTAAGGAAAGCAGGATTTACCATAAATCCGATAAAGTGTGCCATCGGAAAAGAGGAGGCCAAGTACCTGGGCTATGTTGTTGGGAGAGGCGAAATAAAGCCGCAAATCAAGAAAGTGGAGGCAATTCAAACCTGGCCGCAACCGCTCTCAAAGAAGCAGGTGAAAGCATTCCTGGGAATGGTGGGATACTACCGGCGGTTTATCCCGAATTTCGCCATGATTGCCGCCCCACTAACAGGTCTTCTAAAAGGCACCAAATCAACCATGGTGAAATGGACGGAATAAACGGAGACCGCGTTTCAAAAGCTGAAGCTAACACTGTGCAAGCAGCCTGTTCTGGTCGCGCCAGACTTTAAGAAATTTGTGGTCCAGACTGACGCATCAGAGGTTGGTCTCGGGGCCGTACTCTCCCAAGAAATAAATGGGGAAGAACATCCCATTCTCTATCTAAGCCGAAAGCTGTCCTCCTGCGAGAAGAACTACGCCATAGTAGAGAAAGAGTGTTTAGCCATAAAATGGGCCGTGGATACACTGAAATATTACCTACTAGACCGGAAGTTTAAATTAGTATCAGACCATGCCCCGTTGAGATGGTTGAGGGAAAAGAGGGGAAAAAATGCTAGGGTAACTAGATGGTTCCTAGAGCTTCAAGATTTTAACTTTCACGTGGAGCATAGGCCAGGGAAGTTACATGGGAATGCAGATGCCCTCTCTAGGATTCCCTGTCTGGTGTCAGAAGGTGCCCAAACCCCCGGCTTTGGGCAGAGGGGGGGAATATGTGACAGTGTCACTGGTTTTATATGTGAGGGGAGGTATGTGTCACACAGGATGCTCTCCTGTGTGAATTAAGACCTACTTTATTTATCCGCCAGCATGTTATATGCTGTTAGGTTTACTCTGTTAAAGGGTGTGCGGTTTTATGGGAATGGCGAGAGGGCGGGACGCATTCCCCCTACCTCCCCTCAGGTGTGGCTGAGCAATGTGTAAAAGCTCAGTCCTGTTTTTTTTTCTGAAGAGTGTGGTCTGGAGAGGAAAGTCTCCAGACAGTATAGTGGAAACTGGAGAGCTTTCCACAAGGACTTTAGCAGTGCAGTTTATGCTACCGAGAGCGGGCGGAACCCACTCATCTATGGACTGAGTTATTGTTTGTTTTTTATGTTTTTGCCGTTTAACCCAGAGGGGTCATGTTTACTTTTCCTGCGAAACCTGCATGAGTTTATGGCTGATAATAAACCAGCAGAAAGAAAACCCAGAGAACGTGTGTCCTGAGTCTGCCTTCAGGAGAGCCGAGCGAATCGTCTTGCCACAATATATATGTATATATATATATATATATATATATACATATATATATATATATATATGAGGTGCAAAATTGTTGAAAAAAAATGTGTGGGCTCCCGCCCTATTTTCTCAACCAGGCAGACAAAGCCAGCGAGTGGGGCAGATAATAATAGCCCAGAGAGGGACCATTATTTTTGGCCCCCCCTGGCTACTAACATCTGCCCCCATACACCCCAGAAAAGGCAAATTTATAATTAGATTCGCCCTTTCTGGCACTTAGCCCGTCTATTCCCATTGCCCTGTAGCGGTGGCGAATGGGTTAATAATGTGTTAAAGCCACCTTGCTATTGAAAGGTGACTTTAAGCCAGGTTAATAATTGAGAGCTGTCAATTAGACAACTATCAATTAATCCTATTGTATAAAATAAAAAAAACACACACACTTTAATTAAAAATCATTTTAATGAAATAAGTACACAGTTTTTGACCATGTTTTACTGTACAGGTACTCCATCCGATTCCCTTGTTCTCCTGTAATAAAAATAAAATAATAAAGCAATATTATTCTTACCTATCCGACGCAGTCAGGTCCCCCGATGTAATCCTTGTGAAAGGGTTAACGTTTACTGCAGGGACCGCAGCTAATGCTGCCAGCCTCGCAGTAAACCCCCGAATGAATCATCTCCTCTCCTGGCTGACAGGAGAGGAAGTGGTTAGCTGGGAAGTATAATTGATTGCTTCCCACTTTCACTTCAGGTCAGCCAGGGACACCGCACAGCATCAGTGACGTCAGAGGGAATCCCGGCTGACCTGAAGTGAACTGATTAACAAAAATAGGGGATCCCCTCGAAAAAAAAAATGGCGTGGGTCCCCCCCCTTTTTTTGTTAACCAGCCTGATGAAGCAGACTACTGAGGCCTGGTATTTAAGGCTGTTAAGGATCCAAGATCCATGAACCTTGCAAGCCTGATAATACCAGGCCACAGCAGTCTGCTTATCTTGGCTGGTTAACAAAAATAGGGGATCCCCTTGAAAAAAAATGGCGTGGGGTCCCCCCTATTTTTGTTAACCAGCAAGATGAAGCAGACTACTGAGGCCTGGTATTTCAGGATGGTAAGGATCCAATATCCATGAACCTTGCAAGCCTGATAATACCAGGCCACAGCAGTCTGCTTAGCTTGACTGGTTAACAAAAATAGGGGATCCCCTCGAAAAAAAAATGGGTGGGGGTCCCCCTATTTTTGTTAACCAGTCAAGTAAAAAGCAGACTGCTGTGGCCTGGTATTAAAAGGACTGTCAAGGCCCATGGATTTTGGCCCTCAACAGCCTAAAAATACCAGGCTGCAGCAGCCCCACAATTGGCGCATCCAAAAATGCGCCAATTGTGGCACTTTACCAGCTCTTCCCACTTGCCCTGTAGCGGTGGCAAGTGGGGTAATAAAGGGTTAATGTCACCTTTGATTGAACGGTGACAATAAGCCCGGTTAATAATGGAGAGGCGTCAATAAGACACCGATCCATTATTAATCATAAAGTTTGTAAATTTTTTAAAAAAATGCACAGCCAGAATAAAGTCTTTTAATGAAATAAAACACAACACAGTTTTCATTATTTTTATTGTACGCTCATCCTTCGACGCCATCGATCTCCTGTAAAAAAACAAAAATAACAAACCAACACAAATACTCCCTGTCCGACGCAGTCCAAAATCACGAGTGTCCCACGACGAGTCCAGCTCTGCTACATTTGGATGCCAGGCTGAGCCTGACATCCCTACGCGGCAGAGCTGCTTACCATAGGAGATTCCTGGCAGTGACATCATCCGGATTGATTTACGGCCAGCTGTCGCGAGAGTACAGCTGGCCGAAATTACCCAGTACCCGGCAGCACGTGCAGTTATCTCGAGAAGCTGCACGTGACCGCCAGGGAGAGGGTAATGGCCGGCCATCCAGGAGGACGTGACCACCGGGGATCTTCTGCCAGGTAAGTGCTGAGTCCTGACTCCTGACAGACCTGACCGACACTGACAGTGACACTTTCGGAAGCTCCTGTGTCACGTACTTCGTTCTGTGACACAGGAACTCCCTATAGACTTTACAGGAAAACTCGATTTCGGTATCCGATATGCAAGAAATATCGGATCTCAGAATTTGAATTCCGATACAGTGAATATCGGCCGATACCCGATATTTGCAGTATCGGAATGCTCAACACTACTAACAAATGATGGGGTTCATTTTCTTTTATCCATTGTGAAAATTACAAATTTGGTGCTAGCACATTTTATTGGAAAAAAAAACAATTTTTGTATTGAGATCCACATTTTGTTCTGTGAAGCACATATGGGTTCAAAGTGCTCAATGCCGTCATATACTTGTGGGGATTTCTGCTGTTTTGGGTCCTCAGGGGTTTTGCAAATGAGTCATGGTGTCTGCCAAATTTACACTCCAAATACCAAATGTCACTTCTTCCCTTTCGAGCCTTGCAGTTCGGCGAAATAAATTTTTTTTACAAGATGAGTCGCACGTACCAGGGCTTATGGGGTACTCGGCACCGAGCCCGTTCACTTCAATGGGGGAGAGGTCACGGGTAGCGCAGCTCGGTCCGTTGCCTAGGCGCTCATTCAAAGGGGGATATTTACAGGGGATAATAGTAATTGTTCGTGACACCACCTGTGGTTTCTGATCAGGGTGACCAGCGCTGCAGGGTGAATCCTCAGAGGGGTTGTTACTGGGCAGCAAGATGTTAAGTCTTCCACAGGTAAGACTGGATCCCTCAGGGTATATGGCGGTGCAGGGTGCAGCCAATAAGGCAGACACACACAAGTCAGTCTCTTTCCATACCTTTACTGGTGATGTTTGCAGGCATGTCCCGGGAAGCTGCTCAGGGTGGAGGATGCACATCCAGTAATCACTGAGTAGGTTTAAGGCCTCCTTACTTCTTAATGTGTGTGAGTTTCCAACTTGCATGAAGCTAAGTTTAACTCCGTATAGAACAGCTACGCCCGGCCGACATTGTGGTGGAGCCTTCTTTTGGCAAGAACTAAGTCTATATCTGCAGCGTCCTGCTAGACTCCTGTTCTTCCTGACCCCGGTTACGTATCAGCACTGAAGGGCCCCTCTGCGACCTGAAGTCCAGCAGGGTCTCCGGTTCCTCCCACTAGCCGTGAAGGAACTAGCAAGCTCGGACCCGGTGTCCGGTTGGGCAGAGTGGAGGTCAGCTATCGTTGCTATTTCCCCTCAGTCACTCTTTCTTCCTTTTACCACTCGCCTGTCGCCCTACTCACACCCTTAACATAAGCACAGGCAACAGTAGGTGTAGTCGTCAGCTTCCTTCTATCACCGCTCACTGACCATTCCTCAGTCGACTCGTTGTTATAATAACTGTAGCTCCCTTCCTTCTTTTCCTTCATAGGCTCTGTCCAGAGTAGCTATCAGGACCTTCCGTCAGACTGATTTCACGCTCACTCCGAGAGTCACTTTCCACGTTCATAGGGAACTAGCAGTCAGCCTGTTCTGAGGTAACAGCTTGTCTTTCTTCCTCTGTCTCATCTGACAGGAATCACCAACCATCTGAACACGCACTGGCTCAGACAAAGCTCTGACTAGAAAAGCCTCACTGTCACGTCTCCCACACCCTTATATATTCTAAGGCTCCCTCTGGTGGCAATACAGGGAAGTGTGAGTGTGAATGAATATCAGGTGTTGGTGCATTACCTTTCTGTGCATCCTCCAGGGAACATGTGTCACCAAGCGCAGCTGGGCCACACATCCCCCCCTAGTTATATTCAGCACTCCCGGGCTGAAATAAAAAAAACAATTTTTATAATAACATCAACAACATAACTCATCCCTTGCGGGAGGTAAGGACACTTTAACGTTACATTGTGTACAAATTGCAATACAAAAATATAAAATACTTTCTCAGTGCAAATAAATACAATATTCTTGTGGAGGACCCGCACCAAACCTCCCAAGGTGGTCCTGGGTGGGCTGCAGGACTTCTCTACTGCAGACCTCACTCAAGGCCACACCATACGGGTTTTGCTTCAGAGGTAGAATGACTTTTACGTAAAACCAAGATGGGGCACCGAAGTGCTAACTATTTACAACTAAAGTTCTGTGCTGCAAGAGTCCTCAGCACGCAGTCCTTGGCATAAGAACATTTCACATTATATTTCACATTACCCAACTGGGGTATACTACTTCAAATTATGCAAACATCATCACATATTTTCAACATTCAATAAGTGCAAATCTTCTTAACTTTTTACAGTTGCAGTAAACCCTGTCTGGGTCCTACTGTTCTTCTTTGCAAATACCAGTGACACCTTCCATACCTGGGGCTGGAAGTACGCGGTGCGCTCTGGAACACATCACTAAAAGATCATGTCCTGCTACCTGGGTCTGTGTAGCCACAGTCCTTTTTTCAATTTTGCGACTTGCTTGAGGCCTAACAGGTGCCTCTTCTAAGTACAGATTTGGCTCATTTGAGAACGCACTAGCCTGTTGCGTTGCAGCATAAGATGCTGGACAGGATGCAGGTGCGCGCAGTGGCTCAGCTGGAGACGCACAAGGCTGTCGCGTTGCAGAGTAGGATGCAGAATAAGATGCAGGTGCGCGGCCGGTTGCTGATGGGGCTGTGACTTGGGACGCTGAGACACGGGGTACATTTCCAGCTTCAGGGACGGGGTCACTGACACGGGAGACATTCAGGGCATACCACCCCTTAAGACCCCTATGTCACGTATAGGTGACAACATCCCCTTTTAACAGGTTGAACCCCGCATCGCGACAGTGAACGAAGATCTCTTGAGAAAACCCGGGCTCACATAGGTAATCCCAAACTCCTCGGGCCTTAGAGGCACACACCGTCCCCTGGTGCCGCGGCTCCCGGAGTGTACCTTTATCTCGCCGGACGATCTTCTTGTCCGCAAGATTCTGCTCCCGGTCCCTCCAGTAAAGCTGCGCCTCTCTCTGCTCCTGCTGCTGCCGCTGCTCCTGCTCACGGCGTCGCCACTCGTTCTCCATCTGAGCGGCGTATTCCACGTCGTCCAGGTACTCCATCTCCTCCCAGTCGATCTCCATCACTTGCGGCTGTGTCTCCTCCGTCGTCGTCCCTACCGGGGGACTGCATTCCGCTGCGGCCTCTGGTTCCAGGCCTGGCTGGCACTCCGGTCCGGGCAGGGCCTCCTCAGCCTCCTTCCCTCCCGCCGCTTCCTCGGCGGAGTCAGGATCAGCTCTTTCGGGGCCGGCCTTCGGTGGTTCATCAGCTGCTGGGTCCAGTGGTGGCGCAGGTGACTGTTGTGCATCCAGGGGGGAGAGCATCGCGTCCCACAGCAGCCGCTGTTTCAGGGCACGCCAGCTCTACTCCATCGCTTCCATCTCTGCGCGGTGTCGGGCCATGTCCCTTAGCACCGCATCCCCTCCTCCACTTTCTGAGTTCTCCGGTCATTCTCCCAACCTGGGGACGGTTCAGGCACAGGCAGTAGCTCTTCAGGGGAACGGGGTCTGCGCACCGCCATTCCTCCACACAGCGTCTCCTGTCCTTCCGCCATCTCACCCCAGGCCAGACTGTGTTTCCCATCAGGAACAATCTGGTCTCTTCCGTGGAGGCGTGACTTTCGCTTTATCTTTTTGGCATAGAGGATGAAGAGGAGGCGGATCTCCCTTGCAGTAGGGCAGGCTCTCACATTGTAATAGCACTTAGACAGGGCGCCCATAGCTTTCGCGCCACAGGGGGGGTACGCCCACGAAGGCACGCCCACCTTCTTCACCAGCGCCTCAGGGCGCGAATACGGCGGCAAAATGGCAGAAAATGGCGCCAAAAATCAAACAACAGCAACACAGTCTTTTTGCACAAAACAGTCCACTTTAGGCACACAGGACTCACATATTGTAAGCTTCGGATCCTGTTCGTGACGCCAAAGATGAGTCGCACGTACCAGGGCTTATGGGGTACTCGGCACCGAGCCCCTTCACTTCAATGGGGGAGAGGTCACGGGTAGCGCAGCTCGGTCCGTTGCCCTGGGCGCTCATTCAAAGGGGGATATTTACAGGGGATAATAGTAATTGTTCGTGACGCCACCTGTGGTTTCTGATCAGGGTGACCAGCGCTGCAGGGTGAATCCTCAGAGGGGTTGTTACTGGGCAGCAAGATGTTAAGTCTTCCACAGGTAAGACTGGATCCCTCAGGGTATATGGCGGTGCAGGGTGCAGCCAATAAGGCAGACACACACAAGTCAGTCTCTTTCCATACCTTTACTGGTGATGTTTGCAGGCATGTCCCGGGAAGCTGCTCAGGGTGGAGGATGCACATCCAGTAATCACTGAGTAGGTTTAAAGGTACTGCCACACTAAACAATCCCGCTAGCGATCTCGTTAGCGTTGCATACTAATGAGATCGCTAGCGGGATTGTTTCTATATCGCTAAATGCTGCCGCATTTAGCGATATAGTTAACGACGCTATCGCCGTTAGCGATCTTCTTAACGACTTTTAGGGTACAAAAGTACCGCTAAATCGCTAAGAAAGGTGCCACACAGCGATAAGATACTTACCAGCGGGAGCGCCAGCGATGAAATAGGGTCCGGAGCGATTCCAGCGACGAGCGAGATCACAGCAGGAAGCTCGTCGCTGGAAGCTGCCGCACTGAACAATATCGCTAACGGGATCGCTAAATAGTGACGTTTTTTAGCGATCCCGTTAGCGATATTGTTTAGTGTGGCATACCCTTAAGGCCTCCTTACTTCTTAATGTGTGTGAGTTTCCAACTTGCATGAAGCTAAGTTTAACTCCGTATAGAACAGCTACGCCCGGCCGACATTGTGGTGGAGCCTTCTTTTGGCAAGAACTAAGTCTATATCTGCAGCGTCCTGCTAGACTCCTGTTCTTCCTGACCCCGGTTACGTATCAGCACTGAAGGGCCCCTCTGCGACCTGAAGTCCAGCAGGGTCTCCGGTTCCTCCCACTAGCCTGAAGGAACTAGCAAGCTCGGACCCGGTGTCCGGTTGGGCAGAGTGGAGGTCAGCTATCGTTGCTATTTCCCCTCAGTCACTCTTTCTTCCTTTTACCACTCGCCTGTCGCCCTACTCACACCCTTAACCTAAGCACAGGCAACAGTAGGTGTAGTCGTCAGCTTCCTTCTATCACCGCTCACTGACCGTTCCTCAGTCGACTCGTTGTTATAATAACTGTAGCTCCCTTCCTTCTTTTCCTTCATAGGCTCTGTCCAGAGTAGCTATCAGGACCTTCCGTCAGACTGATTTCACGCTCACTCCGAGAGTCACTTTCCACATTCATAGGGAACTAGCAGTCAGCCTGTTCTGAGGTAACAGCTTGTCTTTCTTCCTCTGTCTCATCTGACAGGAATCACCAACCATCTGAACACGCACTGGCTCAGACAAAGCTCTGACTAGAAAAGCCTCACTGTCACGTCTCCCACACCCTTATATATTCTAAGGCTCCCTCTGGTGGCAATACAGGGAAGTGTGAGTGTGAATGAATATCAGGTGTTGGTGCATTACCTTTCTGTGCATCCTCCAGGGAACATGTGTCACCAAGCGCAGCTGGGCCACACATACATGTGGGGTATCACAACACTCAGAAGAAAGTGCGTAACAACCTTGCAAGATGGGAAGGGGAGAGTCAGTCACAAAATCTGGCTGCTCCTGGATGAGGACACGAAACATTGCAAGCAGGCGCTGTAGTCCGGGTTGAGGTAGACGTGCAGGAGAAACAAGATTCTCCAGTGAGGTATGTATAAAACTTCACTTTTTTTATCATAAACTTTATAAAACCACAAATAAACCAGAAAAACCAATGCATTTCAGCATTATGCTTTAGTCATTGTATGTTGTAAAAGAATAAAGCCGTCTAGTCTACAAATACTTTAAAATACAAACCACATGTGCAAATGTCCAATTACATAATCCCATTAAGTACCATAAACACACTGCTGTGGAAAATAAAATCAATTAAACAGAACTCTAGCGCCACCTATTGGAAGCAGCAATCCTAAAAGTCAAAATCGACTCTTTAACGAGCCTTGCAATATGACTTAGGATAAAAGGCATCATATTGCAAGGCTCGTTATAGAGTACTATAAAACTATATTTTTATTTATCGTGCATGTCATAATTGCTGTTTCCCTAAATGGCACCATTAAAACCTACACCTTCTTATGCAAAAAAGAAGCTCTCATACCTTTTTATAAACAGAAAAATGAAAAAGTTATGGGAAAAAAATCAGAAAATGATGACCCAAATAATGATTTTTTTTTTTTTTTTTAAAAAAGCGATCTTCTTGAGCAAAAGTAGCAAAACATATATGCAGGGTATAAATTGGGAATCACTGCAATTGTATCAACCCAAAAATAAAGTTATCATGTCAATTCTATTGAAAGGCGAACTCTGTAAAAAGATAAAAAATAAAAAACAATTCCAAATGCATTATTTTTTTTAATGCCTACTACCAAAAAAGTAATTGAAAAATGACCCAAAAAAGGTTACCAATAAAAACCGAAGCCCTCATACAGCTCCACTGACAGAAAATTGTAACATTATAAAGCAACACAAGCACAAATATTTTTTTTTCCAAAGATTGTATTAATGATATAAAAATAATAAAACATAAATAAAACTAAAGGAATTTGGCATTGCTATAATCGGATTAACTCACAGAATAAACTTAATACTTTTTTTTGCGCAACTTGGCCAATGACTTAAAATGTAATTTGAAGTAAAAAAAAGTGGCAGAATTACTGTTTCGTTTATATTGTTTTCCCAAAAAAAATAGTTAAAAAAAATGTTAATAAGCTTTGTTTATGCTGAAATGATTGGATTGTCAAATATCGCTCATACTCCCTCACTTCCCGCCCCCCCAAAAAGTCTTCAAATGACTATGTCACCAAAGAAGTAAAAGAAAATGACTCCTGGAGAGTGACAAACAAGTGAAAAAAATAAATGGTTTATCATAGTGGCCAAAACTGGATGAAGAAATCCAGGAAGCATAGCCTGAAATGTGAGGGGTCGAAGACCATAACCAGGTGGGGAGACAGATTTAATACCTTCTCATCCTTCCTGATCATTATATATGCCAAGTAGGTATTTAAATCATCTGGAAGATTCTAGCGATCCGGCATCCAGACCAGTGAGTTTGCCTGGTCATATTAAATATCTCTACTATTAGTCTTGAAATTTAATATTTCCATATTATTATCATTTTGGTGACTAATTTTTGGCCGCAAAATCTAAAAAAAAAAAAACACAACAAAATAAATAAGCTCACCACAACCTGCCCCTCACAACATGCATTACTAAAAAATATTTGGATAAAAAAAACCATTTCATGTATTTAGCCCTTCATTTTTAGATTTTGCTCGTTATTTTTTTCCCTCCTCGTCTAACAGAAGACTGTAAGCTATAACTTTTTTATTTTTACAACTAAATAGCCCTACGAGGGCTTGTTTTTTTTTTCTTTGCTAGATGAGTTGTAAATTTAAATAGCACCATTCATTTAACATATAATGTACTGAAAATCTGGAAACAGTTCCCAAGTAGGTTAAAATGGTGAAAAAAATGCGATTCGTCATTGTTTTTTTGGATTTAGTTTTTCAGTGTATGATAAAAATAACCTGGCAAAAAGATTCTTCAGGTCTATATGATTATGGTGATATTAAACGTGTATACTATTTTTTAGCATTATTATTTTAGTAGTTAAAAAAAATCAAAACGTGTTAAAAATTACACTTTTCTGTCTCCAATTTCTGAGACCCATTAGTTATGAAACTTTGTGAGAGATAATTTTTTTCGTAGTAAGCTGTAGTTTTCATTGATAATATATATATATATATATATATATATATATATATATATGTACAGTACAGACCAAAAGTTTGGACACACCTTCTCATTCAATGATTTGTCTGTGTTTTCATGGCTATGAAAATTGTAGAATCACACTGAAGGCATCAAAACTATGAATTAACACATGTGGAATTATACATTACACTTTACAAAAAAGTGTGAAACAACTGAAAATATGTCTTATATTCTAGGTTCTTCAAAGTAGCCACCTTTTGCTTTGATTACTGCTTTGCACGCAGAAAAGGTGAACGGATGGACTCTACATGCCTGGTTCCCACCGTGAAGCATGGAGGAGGAGGTGTGATAGTGTGGGGGTGCTTTGCTGGTGACACTGTTGGGGATTTATTCAAAATTGAAGGCATAGTGAACCAGCATGGCTACCACAGCATCTTGCAGCAGCATGCTATTCCATCCGGTTTGCGTTTAGTTGAACCATCATTTATTTTTCAACAGGACAATGACCCCAAACACACCTCCAGGCTGTGTAAGGGCTATTTGACCAAGAAGGAGAGTGTTGGGGTGCTACGCCAGATGACCTGGCCTCCACAGTCACCAGACCTGAACCCAATCGAGATGGCTTGGGTGAGCTGGACCGCTCACCGCTTCAATTTTTAATAAATCCCCAAAAGTGTCACCAGCAAAGCACCCCCACACCATCACACTCCTCCTCCATGCTTCACGGTGGGAACCAGGCATGTAGAGTCCATCCGCTCACCTTTTCTGCGTGCAAAGCAGTAATCAAAGCAAAAGGTGGCTACTTTGAAGAACCTAGAATATAAGACATATTTTCAGTTGTTTCACACTTTTTTGTAAAGTGTAATGTATAATTCCACATGTGTTAATTCATAGTTTTGATGCCTTCAGTGTGATTCTACAATTTTCATAGTCATGAAAATACAGAAAAATCTTAGAATGAGAAGGTGTGTCCAAACTTTTGGTCTGTACTGTATATACACATATATATGATATTTTGATAGCTTTCTATTGCATTTTCTGAGACAAGCAACTGGAAAACAGCAATTCTGCAAATTTTTTTCAATTTTTTCTATTTTGATAGCTTGGAATACAAATTCGGTGATACACAACGGATTATGGATGATGTTAGTCTTAGATCAGTTGAAGAACGGAGGATGCAGAAGGGAGAAAGACAGAAATGAGGGATGAGATATAGGGTGGTGCAGAACTGTGGAGACTTGTGGGTAATAGAGATCAGTTTGTACTGTATTCTGTAGCAAATGGGTAACCAGTGTAATGACTGGCACAAGGTAGAGGCATGGGCATACCAGGATCAAAACTGGGGGGGGGGGGCAAGCCATGGTCTTTCAGATTGTAAAATTTTAGAACGAAAAAGATGAATGAAACTGCTCCATACCTGTATATATATCATCACCAGCCCACTAAGCCCAGCATCTGTATATACAGCATCACCAGCCCGAGCCCATCACCACCTGTATATATCATCACCAGCCCACTGAGCCCAACACCACCTGTATATATCATCACCAGGTCCAGCCCACTGAGCCCAGCACCACCTGTATATACATCAGCCCAGCCAGAGGCCCCTGTATACATCAGCCATCCCACAGCCCTGTATACATCAGCCACAGCCAGCCCCAGCTCCTGTAAATGTGTAGCCCTGGTGTTAGGCACACGCAGTACCCTGGAGAGTGTGTGGCGAGACAGCAGTTTAATGCTCAATACCCATTCACTCAACATACACTAGACACACCCTTAGGGTAGTGTAGTTACTTGTTAGGGAGTGGTCAGGGTGTATATTGGTTGAGTGATTTTAGAATAGTCAGTTTCCTGTCTTCGGACAGAGCAGACGTGTGGAGTCTAGCTGGGACTAGGAGGGAGGAAGCAGTCCAGCCTGGTTCTTCAGCAGTTCAGAAAGTGGAGGCTAGTACAGGTGAGCTAGTTCACCTCAGCCTAGTCAGAGCTGTACCTCACTTGAAGACACTGACAAAGAAAGAAGAGCTTAGTGCAGAAATACTTCAGTCACCTGTCTCAAGGACAGTGATAGGTTCAGAGACGTGCTCCTGCCTAGTGGATAACTGAGAATCTGTTAACTAACTCTAAAGGAAGAGAAGAAGGGAGTGACTATACGACTTTTTGCAAGTGTGAGTGTTTATGCTACCAGCGAGGACAAGGCGAAAGGCACAGTGGAAAGATTATTGGAAAAGTGCTTTTGGATTGAAGAAGTCCTGCACATTGTAACCGGTCACTGGGGACCGAAGGATCACTATTAGCTTCAAGCATAGTGGTAAGAAAACCAGAGATTTACCGGACCTTAGGTCGCGGCAAACAGCCCCAAATAGTCAGTACGTAACTGGGGTCAGGGGGAGTGAAGACTTTGAGCCTGATCAGCAAGATAGGAATTCAGCTCTCTCACAGGAAGGCTCCTACCACAAAACTGACTGGGCAGTACAGCTATGGATTAGCTGGAGTTATTGAGGGAACTACGCTTCAGGCTGGTTGTACTCATCGTGTTGAAAGTAAAGGAGGCCCCTAACTTGTCCAGCTGCTATCTCAAAATACACTCTCCTTGGATCAGCCTCCCTGGGACCTGCCTGAACATCTTACAAGTAAAGGTATGGAAAGACGCTGACCGTGTGAGACTGTGTTATTTATCTGCACCCGACTACACTAACTTCATAGACTTTGAGGGACCAGTCCCACCTGTAGGGGACCCGACATCTAGCTGCCTCACCATCCCCTCAGAGATCTACAGCAGCGCTGGTACAAATTACCAGAAGACTACAGGTGGCGTCACGAACTGTATATAAATCTATCCCCTGTAAATATATCCCCAACATACGCCAGACCGCCAGGGCCACAGACCGAGCCACCGCTACCTGTGACAATCCCATAGACTTCTACGGGCTCGGCTCTGAGTACCCCATTGCCCTGGTAACCCACAATTGTGGTGGCGGGTCGACACAAAAATTGGCGTCACGAACAGGATACGAAACTCGCAAAATTGCGAGCCTGTGTGCCTATGGAGTTGTTTTTGTGAAAAGGACTGTTTGCACTTTTGGCGCCAAAAATCGCCATCTTTGTCGCCATATTCGCGCCCTCAGGCGCTGGAGAAGAAGGTGGGCGTACCTTCGTGGGCGTGTACCCCCTGTGGCGCGAAGAAAATGCCTGCCCTCTCAAAGTGCTATTACAATATGCGATCCTGCCCTACAGCAAAGGAGGTCCGCCTCCTCTTCACCTTCCCTGCGAGGAGGAGGAGACGCAAACCCCGCCTCCACGGAAGAGACCGGACGTCTCTGGAGGAAGAAGAAAGAATCTTCTGGAACATCATGGAGGCAGGACGTGTGCAGCCGAGCAGGGAAGCGGAGGAAGGCAGGCCCGTGCCCCAGCCAAGCTGCCACCAGCACCGGAGTTATCCGTGGTCCTGCACCTGCAGCAGGCGTTGCTAGAAATTCAGGAAGAAAATGCACGCCTGAAGAAGATGGTCCAGCACCAACCTGGATTTGAAGAGATCGAGAGACGCCGGCGTACCCTGGAGCAGCGGCGGCTGTGGGACGCGGTGATCTCTCCCCTCAACGACCCCCCACGATTCGAGTTACCGAAGATTCTGCTGCCCAAGGCGAAGGAGCAACCGGAGGCTGCCCCCGAAAGTACCGATCCTGATCCCACCGGTGAAGCGGTGGAGGCGAAGGAGGTTGAGGAGGTACCGCCAGTTCCGGAACGCCCGCCCGGCCAGGAGGCCGCAGCAGATGATCGGTCCCCGACAGGGACACCGGAGGGGTCCTGTCCGTCGTTACCAGACGTCGACTGGGACGAGATGGCGCGCCTGGATGACGTCGCCTATACCGCCCAGTGGGAATATGAGTGGCAGCGTCGTGAGGAGAAGCAGAAACGCCAGCAGGAGGAAGAGCGGGAAGCTCAGCGGAATCGTCAGCGACAACATGCAGAGCTGATCGCGGACAAGGAGAGTGTCCGGAGAGAGAAAGGTACCCTGAGGGAACCGCGGCGGCAGGGGTGTGTGACTGAGTTCCAGCTCCGGAAGGGCTGGGGCTTCATCCGTGAACCGGGCCTCTACCCAGGGGTCTTTGTTAGTCGCAGGGACGTAGAATCCCACCTACCGCAAGGCCATCCCGGGAGGGACTTAGTAAATGGAGACATTGTCACGTACACACGGCACTGGGGAATGAAGGGATGGTATGCCCTTAACGTCACCATCGTCCGTGACCCCGTCCCCGACGCAGGTAACGTCACCACTACCGCAGCGTCCCCGTCTCCAGCTCAAGCAGTATCCGGCCGTGCCCCAGCATCGCCCCCTGCAAGTTCATCGCAAATTAAAGCAATATCTACATCGCAACTAGCGACCCAGTCTCAATCGCAATCCATGACACGGTCCATATCGTTAACTGTGATTGAAACGCAATCGGTGTCTCGTGAGGAGAAGGTACCCGTTGCGCCCCTAGAGGTTCGCACGAGAACTGTGGCGACCCAGACCCTAATAGCAGCGCATGACTTGTTAGTAATGGGATCTAGGGACCATCGCATTGTTCCAGCCCCGGGGTGGAAAATGTATTTGAAGTAAATGAGTAATTAAACAGTAAAGAAGAACCGGTGAGATCCATATAGGGTCTACCATAAGTAATATTGTAAAAAGTTTCAGAATGTTTACAAATTTTTGCACAAGTTGAATGAGTATAATGTATATAATGCATATATATATTGCTAACCGTAGAATGCCCGGCTGGGTAAACAGAGAAAAAGTTTGCACTTTAGTATTATTATAATGTGATATTATATCTGTGTCTTTGTTTTACAATGGACTTTGAGGTTGAGGACTGTGCCAGCCCCGAACTTATTTGTATATAGTTGCGCTTCGGTGCTTTATCTTGGTTTTACATAAAACCAGCACAACTACCTCTGAATACAAAAACCCGTGTGGTGTGGCACTGAGTGAGGTCTGCATTCGGATGTCCTGCAGCCCACCCAGGACCCACGTTGAAGGTTTGGTGCGGGTCCTTCACAAGAATACTGTATTTATTGAATGTTTTGATGTCTTAATACTATTTGTATTTTTCTATTTAATGTTTTGTTTTGCAACGTTCAAGACATCCTTACCTCCCGGATGGGACGAATTAATGTTCATGTTTGATGTTTTCATGCATAAACAAAATGTCTCTTTGTATTTTACAGCCCGGGAGTGCTGTCTTTTACCATGGGGGAATGTGTAGCCCTGGTGTTAGGCACACGCAGTACCCTGGAGAGTGTGTGGCGAGACAGCAGTTTAATGCTCAATACCCATTCACTCAACATACACTAGACACACCCTTAGGGTAGTGTAGTTACTTGTTAGGGAGTGGTCAGGGTGTATATTGGTTGAGTGATTTTAGAATAGTCAGTTTCCTGTCTTCGGACAGAGCAGACGTGTGGAGTCTAGCTGGGACTAGGAGGGAGGAAGCAGTCCAGCCTGGTTCTTCAGCAGTTCAGAAAGTGGAGGCTAGTACAGGTGAGCTAGTTCACCTCAGCCTAGTCAGAGCTGTACCTCACTTGAAGACACTGACAAATAAAGAAGAGCTTAGTGCAGAAATACTTCAGTCACCTGTCTCAAGGACAGTGATAGGTTCAGAGACGTGCTCCTGCCTAGTGGATAACTGAGAATCTGTTAACTAACTCTAAAGGAAGAGAAGAAGGGAGTGACTATACGACTTTTTGCAAGTGTGAGTGTTTATGCTACCAGCGAGGACAAGGCGAAAGGCACAGTGGAAAGATTATTGGAAAAGTGCTTTTGGATTGAAGAAGTCCTGCACATTGTAACCGGTCACTGGGGACCGAAGGATCACTATTAGCTTCAAGCATAGTGGTAAGAAAACCAGAGATTTACCGGACCTTAGGTCGCGGCAAACAGCCCCAAATAGTCAGTACGTAACTGGGGTCAGGGGGAGT
Organism: Oophaga sylvatica; assembly: GCA_033576555.1. NCBI lineage: Eukaryota > Metazoa > Chordata > Amphibia > Anura > Dendrobatidae > Oophaga > Oophaga sylvatica. The sequence goes on from JARQOD010000001.1 coordinate 51,137,440, forward strand.
GAAGACTTTGAGCCTGATCAGCAAGATAGGAATTCAGCTCTCTCACAGGAAGGCTCCTACCACAAAACTGACTGGGCAGTACAGCTATGGATTAGCTGGAGTTATTGAGGGAACTACGCTTCAGGCTGGTTGTACTCATCGTGTTGAAAGTAAAGGAGGCCCCTAACTTGTCCAGCTGCTATCTCAAAATACACTCTCCTTGGATCAGCCTCCCTGGGACCTGCCTGAACATCTTACAAGTAAAGGTATGGAAAGACGCTGACCGTGTGAGACTGTGTTATTTATCTGCACCCGACTACACTAACTTCATAGACTTTGAGGGACCAGTCCCACCTGTAGGGGACCCGACATCTAGCTGCCTCACCATCCCTCAGAGATCTACAGCAGCGCTGGTACAAATTACCAGAAGACTACAGGTGGCGTCACGAACTGTATATAAATCTATCCCCTGTAAATATATCCCCAACATACGCCAGACCGCCAGGGCCACAGACCGAGCCACCGCTACCTGTGACAATCCCATAGACTTCTACGGGCTCGGCTCTGAGTACCCCATTGCCCTGGTAACCCACAATTGTGGTGGCGGGTCGACACATATACAAATCAGCCCAGCCAGCCCCAGCCCTATATACATCAGCCACAGCCAGCCCCTATATACATCAGCCAGCCCCAGACCCTGTATACATCAGCCCAGCCAGCCCCAGCCCCTGTATACATCAGCCACAGCCAGCCCCTGTATACATCAGCCAGCCCCAGACCCTGTATACATCAGCCAGCCCCTGTATACACATCAGCCCAGCCAGCCCCCAGCCCCTGTATACATCAGCCACAGCCCGCACCTGTATACATCAGCCAGCCCCTGTATACATCAGCCACAGCCCTGTATACATTAGCCAGCCCCCAGCCCCTGTATACCTCAGCCACAGCCCCATATACATCAGCCACCGCCCCCATATACATCAGCCACAGCCCCCGTATACATCAGCCAGCCGCAGCCCCTGTATACATCAGTCACAGCCCCGTATACATCATCCACAGCCCCCGTATACATCAGCCACAGCCCCCAGCCCCTGTATACATAAGCCTCAGCCAGCCCCTATATACATCAGCCACAGCCAACCCCTGTATACATCAGCCACAGCCAGCCCCAGCCCCTGTATACATCAGCCACAGCCAGCCCTTGTATACATCAGCCAGCCAGCCCCTGCATACATCAGCCAGCCCCTGTATACATCAGCCAGCCCCCAGCCCCTGTATACATATCAGCCCAGCCCCCAGCCCCTGTATACATTAGCCACAGCCCCCAGCTTCTGTATACATCAGCCAGCCCCTGTATACACATCAGCCCAGCCAGCCCCAGCCCTGTATACACATCAGCCAGTCCCCAGCCCCTGTATACATATCAGCCTGCCCCCAGCCCCTGTATACACATCAGCCAGTCCCCAGCCCCTGTATACATATCAGCCAGCCCCCAGCCCCTGTATACACATCAGCCACAGCCCCCAGCCCCTGTATACACATCAGCCCCAGCACCCAGCCCCTGTATACACATCAGCCACAGCCCCAGCCCCTGTATACATATCAGCCACAGCCCCAGCCCCTGTATACACATCAGCCAGCCACCAGCCCCTGTATACGCATCAGCCAGCCCCCAGCCCCTGTATACATCAGCCACAGCCCCCAGCCCCTGTATGCATCAGCCACAGCCTCCAGCCCCTGTATACATCAGCCACAGCCCCTAGCCCCTGTATACATCAGCCACAGCCCCAGACCCTGTATACATCAGCCAGCTCCCAGCCCCTGTATACATCAGCCATCCCCAGCCCCTTTATACATCAGCCAGCCCCCAGCCCCTGTATACATCAGTCAGCCCCCAGGCCCCGTATACATCAGCCAGCCCCAGGCCCTGTATACATCAGCCAGCCCACAGCCCCTGTATACATCAGCCAGCCCCCAACCTCTGTATACATCAGCCAGCCCAGGCCCTGTATACTTCAGCCACAGCCCCCAGCACCTGTATACATCAGCCACAGCCCCAAGCCCTTGTATATATCAGCCAGCCCCTGTATACATCAGCCAGCCCCAGGCCCTGTATACATCAGCCAGCCCAAAGCCCTGTATACATCAGCCACAGCCCCCAGCCCCTGCATACCTCAGCCAGTCCCCCAGCTTAGCACCTGTCCTGACTCCTGACACTCTACGCTCCTCCGGATGCCTGAGTTGAGAGAAAGTCACTGACCTGATACGTTCAGGTTCAACGGGCACGCTGCAGCCAGAGGCGGGAGACGGGGAGAGCAGAGCGCTCTCTCTAACCGATCGCAAAGAACGTCCTGACGTTCAACATCAGGCATTCTTATTAACCCCTATGTACAGGGCACCCGGGTCACTGTGTGCACCTGTAAAGCCACCGTGCCCGAAGATTTAAAGGGCCGGCAGCAGGAAAAACAGGTGACCAAGCCACTGCTTCTAGGGTGGGGAAGCTGCCCCCCTGCCCCACGGTGGGTACGCCCAGGGTAGAGGCATTGGTGAAGCAGCCTGACAGAAATACAACCCTGGCTTCTGCATTCAGGATGGATTGGAAAGGAGAGACTTTGGTTAGAGGGTGACAGATCAGAAGAGAGTTGCAGTAATCCAGACAAAAGTGAATAAGAGTGACAGTAAGAGTTTTTGCAGCTTCAAAGGTGAGAAAAGATCGGATTCTGGAGATGTTTTTAAGGTGCAGATGACATGAGCAAGTGAGTGATTGGATATGGGGAGTAAAGGAAAGTTCGGTGTCAAATATAACCCCCAAGACAGTGAGCTTGCTGCTTGGGAGTTATGGTTGCACATGCCACGTAAATTGCAAAGTTGGGTATAGGTACCTTATTAGAGGGAGAAAACACAAGAATTTTTGAGAGATTCAGTTTAAAATAGAGGGAGTACATGATGTTGGAGACAGCGGATAAACAATCCCTGTTATTTTGTATTAAAGTGGGGGTGATATCAGGTGAAGAAGTGTATAGTTGGGTGTCATCAGCATAGAGATGATGCTGGAATCCAAATCTGCTGAGGGTTTGTCCAATAGGGGCAGTAGATAATGAGAAGTGGAGGGGCCCTAGGATTGAGCCTTGAGGAACCCCATTAGTAAGGGCAAGCTTAGAGGAAGAAGATCAAGCAAAAGATACCGTGATGGTCAGAGAGATAGAAGGAGAACCCAGGAGCGAATGGTGTCCTTGATGCCAAAAGAGTGTAGCTTAGTGATGCGGAGCTGGTAATCCACAGTGTCAAATTAGGTAGTGAGATCCAGGAGAAACAGCAGGGAGTAGAAACCATTGGATTTTTTTTGTTAGTAGGTCATTATAGACTTTAGTAAGGCAGTTTCTGTTGAGTGTGAAGAGCAGAAACCAGGTAATAAAGGGTGGAGAAGAGAGTTATGTGAGAGATAGCGGATGAAATTGGAGTGGACAAAGTATTCCAGGAGTTTAGAGAAGAAAGTTAGATTAGAAACGGGTCTGTAGTTAGCAGCATAGTTCTGGTCCAGGGATGGCTTAAGTAAAGGGATTATGATGGCATGTTTGAATGAAGAGGGAAAGACATCCAAAGATAGAGAGGCTAAATATTTTAGTTGGTGGGTAGTGACAGCTGAGAGAGAGAGACTGAAGGAGATGTGAGGGAATAGGGTCACTGTTGCAGGTTGTAGGGTGAGATGAAGCGAGGAGTCTGGTCACTTCTTCTGTGACATGCTCAAAGATGGAAAGTGAACTTGAAGTGTGGGAGGGAAGAAGATCCAGGCTCTGAGGGGATTGGCAAAAATATCTTGACGGATATGATTGATTTTTTGTTGGAAATAAGTGGTCAATGCTTTGGTAGTGATGGGGGCTGTGTTTTAGGGCTCAGGAGAGAGTGGAAGGATTGACCAAAAATACATTTTGTCATTTCACACATGCTAATGACTCATGGAGCAGGCTACTGACTTCATGTGTGGCTGTAAGGGTTTCACCATAATGTCTTGTAGCACTTAGTTCACATGGTCTAGCCCAGCCAATTAGGGGAGCTATCAAAGCCAGTATAAAAGATGGGTGCCAGCCAAGCAGCGCCATTTTATACTTTTTCAGCGTAAGGATTGGAGGTCAGAGTAGACAGCTCATAATAGTCTAATCTGATTGTGGTGTACAACTTTTAGTGCTGAAGCATATTGAAAATGGTACTGCAAGTCTCAGTCTGTGAATAATAATCTAAGTGACATATAGGGATGTGCTGTACCTGCACAGTCAGTCAGAGAGACTGCAAATTTATTGATCTGAAATATACTGCAGTTATAGAATCTTAATAACAGCTTTTTTTATTCATCACATACTGCAATCAAGGGGGCCATATTAAACCACTCAGTGCTATTTTTGCTACTAAAAAAATCCTGAATCCAAGGCTTGAGGGTCATGGAAATTCTGCTTCCTGTATTGTAAGATGTGCAAGCTATATATACAGTTGTGTGGAAAAAGTGTTTCCCCCTTCCGGATTTCATATTCTTTTGCATGTTTGTCACACTTAAATGTTTCAGATCACCAAACAATTTTGAATATTGGACAAAGGTTACACAAGTAAACACAAAATGTTTTTTTTTTTAAATGAAGGTCTTTTTTATTAAGGGAAAATAAATCCAAACCTACAGGGCCCTGTGTAAAAAAGTGATTGACCCCCAACTTAAAACATACTTTAACTGTGGTTTATCACATTTTTGGGAAGCTAAGTTCAAATTCCCTACCCACACCTAGACCTGATTACAGCCACACCTGTTTTAAATCAAGAAATCACTTAAATAGGACCTTTCCGACAAAGTGTAGCAGGCTAAAAGTTATCAAAAGCTAGACATCATGCCGCGATCCAAAGAAATTCTGGAGCAAATGAGAAACAAAGTAATTGAGAGCTATCAGTATAAATAAGTTTATAAAGCCATTTCTAAAGCTTTGGGACTCCAGAAAACCACAGTTCATGGCTTTACCATAAGAAAGAGAATGGGCAAATATTATCTTTATGGCAGAGTTCCAAGATAAAAACTACTGCTCAGTAATAAAAACATAAAGGCTCGTCTCAGTTTTGCCAGAAAACATCTTCATGATCCCCAAGACTTTTGGGAGAATACTCTATGGACTGATGAGACAAAAGTTTAACTTTTGGGAAGGTTTATGTCCCATTACATTTAATAAAGATTAAAGAAGTAACAGAGCATTTCAGAAAAGGAACATCATACCAACAGTAAAATATTGTGGTGGTAGATCGATGATCTGGTGCTGATTTGCTGCTTCAGGACCTGGAAGACTTGCTGTAAATGGAACCATGAATTCTGCTGTCTACTAAAAATCCTAAAGGAGAATGTCTGGCCCTCTGTTTGTGACCTCAAGCTGAAGAGCACTTGAGTTATGCGGCAGGACAATGATCCAAAACACACCAGTAAGTCCACCTCTGAATGGCTTAAGAAAAACAAAATAAAGAATTTGAAGTGGCCTAGTCAAAGTCCTGACCTTATTCCGAATTGAGATGCTCTGGCATGACCTTAAAAAGGCGGTTCATGCACTGAAACCCTCCAATGTGGCTTAATTACAACAATTCTGGAAAGATGAGTGGGACAAAATTCCTCCAGAGCATTGTAAAAGACTCGTTGCCAGTTATCGCAAATGCTTGATTGCAATTGTTGCTGCTAAGGGTGGCCCAACCAGTGCAATCACTTTTTCACACAGGGCCCTGTAGGTTTGGATTTCTTTTTCCCTTAATAATAAAAAACCTTCATTAAAAAATGGCATTTTGTGTTTACTTATGTTATGTTTGTCTAATATGAACATTTGTTTGGTGATCTGAAACAATTAAGTGTGACAAACATGCAAAAGAATAGGAAATCAGGAAGTGGGTAAACACTTTTTCACAGATATATCCTATATAGGATACAGTTGTGCTCAAAAGTTTACATACTCCAGCAGAATTTCTGCTTTCTTGGCTTGTCTTCAGAGAATATGAATGATAACACTAAAATTAAGCCATTTATTGTCAAACTACTGTGTTTTCGCTTTTTAAATCATAATGACAACCCAAAACATCCAAATGACCCTGATCAAAAGTTCACATACCCTGGCGATTTTGGCCTGATAACATGCACAGAAGTTGACACAAATGGGTTTGACTGGCTACCAGGGCCGGCTCCAGGTTTTCATGGGCCCCGGGCGAAAGAGTCTCAGTGGGCCCCTTTAACACAGACCACGATTCATGATGCACAGATACTGCAGAGAAATATGGGTATAGTACAATGCCAAACACTTCTCTTCTTCCATTATGACTGATAGCTATTGTAAACTGTACACTAGCTCAAAAACTGCCAAATCCTCACAGCGCACAGTACAGACTGGACAGTACAGTCCTCCATACAATATTATGGGCACCACATAGTCTCCCCCTCATCACCCATATAATACCCCATGCAGGATGTCACCCCTCCACCCCCATATAATGCTCCATACAGGATACTGGTCCCCATATAAATCTCCATACAAAATATGTAGCTCTCCTCTGCGCTGTGCTGCGTTCTGCACTGTTACGGCTCAGGAAAGTGCGCCGTGGAAAGACTCCCATCATTATCATTGCCTACCCATTATCATCATCATTGCCTGCCCATCATGATCATTGCCTGCCCATTATCATTATTGCCTCCCTATCATCATCATTGCCTCCCCATCATCATCATCGCCTCCCCATCATCAATCACTGCCTGCCCATCATCATCAATGCCTGCCCATAATCATCATTGCCTCCCCAGCAATATCATTGCCTGCCCATCATCATCACTGCCTGACCATCATCATCAATGCCTGTCCATAATCATCATTGCCTCCCCATCATCATCACTGCCTGCCCATCATCATCACTGCCTGCCCATCATCATCAATGCCTGCCCATAATCATCATTGCCTCTCCATCAATATCATTGCATGCCCATCATTATCACTGCCTGCCCATCATCATCACTACCTGCCCATCATCATCAATGCCTGCCCATAATCATCATTGTCTCCACAGCAATATCATTGCCTGCCCATCATCATCAATCATCATTGCCTCCCCATCATCATCATCACTGCCCTCCCCCCCACCACCATCACACATACAAGCAGACACACACACACAAAGCATCACATTACATACACACAGAGACACATACACAGACACACACACAAACATCTCACCTGTCCGGCGTCCACGCACTCACTGCCACAGCTGGCCGCTGAATGATGACGTCATTCAGCGGCACTGCTGTGAGAGGAAGCGCCGGCGTCCTGCAGGCGCCCCTGGAGCCCGGAGCTGCGGCAGCGGAAGCACGGGAGAGGTGAGTATTGAGCCGGCCCCAGCCGGGGCCCTGAGCATGCAGGGGGGACCCAGTGGCGGCGCTGACACCGCTAACGGGCGCCGGGGTGCCAGACGGCGAGTGGGCCCCCCCGCCTGCTCAGGGCCCCGGCACTTGCCTGGGTGTGCCGGGTGCTGACGCCGGCCCTGCTGGCTACTAAAGGTAACATCCTCACCTGTGACCTGTGACAAATGCCAGTAAAATTGTTCGGGATGCAAAGAAAAACCCACAAATAACATCAGCTGAAATACGGGACTGTCTGAAAAGTAGCGGTGTGACTGTTTCAAGATGCACTATAAGGAGGCACTTGAAGAAACATGGGCTGCATGGTCAAGTCGCCAGAAGAAAGCCAAATGAGCCTGATCAAAAGTTCACATACCCCATTTCTTAATACCGTGTATTGCCCCCTCTAACATCAATGACAGCTTGAAGTCTTGTGTGGTAGTTGTGGTAGTTGTGGATGAGGTTCTTTATTTTCTCAGATGGTAAAACTGCCCACTCTTCGTAGCAAAAAGCCAAACAACTGTGAGATTGCACGTTTTTTGCAATTTCACTGCACTTGAAATTTTTTTCCTGTTTTCCAGTACACAAGATGTTGAAACCAATGGTGTCTTTCAAAAGTACAACTCGTCCCGCAAAAAACAATGTCAGGAGTCGAACCCAGTACCTCTTGTCTACTGGCCAGCAGCTCTACCATCTGAGCTATTCTGCTGGCTGCAAAGTTCCTTGCTGAACCCAGATACCATTGACTGTTCTTCCTGATTGGCTACACCTAGTGCTCTCTTGATTGGGCCTCTGATTGCCAATTACACACCCTATATAAACCTGGCCCTGTGGGTGTGTCATTGCGAGATTATTGAGCTCCAAGCCTTTAGTCAAGCGTTTCCTGCTGATCCATTGCTACAAACACTGCTCTCCTGTGAACCGACCTCGGCCTGCCTTCTGACTACGCTCTCCGCCTGATCCATTGCTACAAACACTGCTTTCCTGTGTACCGACCTCCGGCTGCCACCTGACTACGTAATCTGCCTGCTCCTCTGTTACCTAACTGCCTTTCCTGTGTACCGACCTCCGGCTGCCACCTGACTACGTTATCCGCCTGATCCATTGCTACAAACACTGCTTTCCTGTGTACCGACCTGCGGCTGCCACCTGACTACGCTACCTGCCTCTGCTTCCCCTAGTGTTTGCAGTAACATCGGCTCCAACCCAGACGGGATCTTGACAAACAAGCTCTCACATGGCCATGTTGATAGAAAAATAAAAAAGTTATGGCTCTGGGAAGAAGGGGAGAAAAAAACGAAAACGCAAATACAAAAATACCTCCGGGGTTAAGAGGTTAAGCTGGTGAATTAAACTCCAAGCAATATGCTCATCTTTACTAAGAAGCTATGAGTGAAATACCATGCTTAAGGACAACAAATAATTCGTTTTATGTAGAATTTTAGGTTAGAATTAACTCAGAAAAGGGTTAATCTAAGTAGATATGTTATAATCCATCAATTGTGATTCCTTACATAAAATTGTTGGGTTCAATTACATTTTATATGATGTTAGTTTTCCCATACCACATTGTTTTAACTTCCCACAATGGCCCAATGCCCAGATTGGGTGATAATTGTGTAGTTATTGTGGTTGTAGTGATGTGGCTCTTTACCCTCAATGATGCTTGATGGGAACCTTGAGCACTTTCCCATGACTAACTAAACAGTCAACATGTGCTGCAAAGTTATTAGATGCCACCAGCGAAAAGTTAAGCCTTAAAGTAAAACTGACAATTTTGCACAACATTTTTATGATATTCCTCAGAAAAGATCACGTTACTATTTCCAGTTCAACAGTGAAAATGGCAGCCCCAGATTGGTGACAGATTTTCTTTAGGTACTCTTCTACATGCCACTACTATTGTATTAAAGGGCAGCAAATAGCTGACATATGTCCTTTAAGATTAGTGTGGTCTCCAGCACTTTGGTTTACGATACTAATCTGAAATACATGATAATCTGGTAATTAGGTCTGACTGTGCTAACATTAAATTTTTTTCCCCAATCTTAGTAAAAACAGCAACGTTTTTGCTGCGGTTTTGAATATTTTTTGATGCAGTTGCAGCATAAAAATGAAAAGAAGCCACAATATGTAAGGTCAGTGTAAATAATGCTACTTCATGACCTTTCCTCCTCTCCTTTTTATACAAATGTCTTTGATGTACAGGCCGGTGGTGACCACAGACGGGATGTGACTTGCTTTTTGAAGTTCTTCCACCTTTAAAAACAATTATGTGAAACGTACTTAAAGAAAATGTAGGAATGTGTAATATTATTAGCTGTGTCATCTACATTCTATGAGATATAGAATTATGGATATGGTTCACTTGGAGTTTTCTGAGAGTCTCCACACTAATAATAAAAATAAGCAGAAATATAATGCTATGGGAAAAATCATTGTGTCCTTACAGAGCAATCATCGTTATTTTGTCCTTACAGAGCAATCATCGTTATTTTGTTTTTATAAATCGATAACACACGTGAAAATAAGAAACTCTGAAATATACTGTATCTTATTGGAGAAATCTGCTTTTTTCCCTCTTGGACTGATATTTGATTCTCAAAATTTTCAATTTAAGGGTAGTGATCCTAAAAGTCAATATCGACCCTTACCATATGACTTAGGACAAGAATCTCAGTTTGGGTTATAATCACTTTGGGTTATTATATATAATATATATATATATACACACACATTGTGATGCAGCGGTAGCCCCGTATACAGTGATGAGGCAGTGACCCAGCAAAGTTCCTACACAAAAGTCTCTTTAATGTTCAATTCACATAAAGTACGCAGCACTAATGTCCAACTCACAGCACTACACAATACCTGATATCCTCTGGAAACACGCCAGTCCTCCTCCTTAACTTGTTGCTGTGGGCGACTACACCGCTGTGCACACTGTGGGTGCAAGACCTCTCAGCTCTTTTGGCTGTTTGGCTCCACTGGCCTGTGTTGTCTCACACAGGTGGAGCTCTGCAAAGCAGGCTACTCTGCACTCTAACAATCACCAACTGACTCTGGCTCTGACACCCCCAAACCCTATACTACCGAGTTTTTAACTAGAGTCTGTGGCCTTCAGCCACATGGAAAACCCAGTCCAGGAATGAAACGGACTGCACCACTACCATCGTGCAGTCTGTTTCAAAACACAAAAGCCCAGAGCAAGTTTTCCAAACTCTGTACTGGCACTAGCATGTACAAGACTCACATTTATTTTTTTATTCTGCATTGCAATCACAGCTGTGATGGCAATGCACTCTCATGGCCTCAATACGCCTCTGTGTGTGTATCCTTTGGGAACACACAGCAACCCCTAGATGTGACAAGAGTCAATGACAGCCTGTGACTGCAATGTACTACCTACATGGCATCTGGGGGAACACACAGAGACCCTCACATGTAACACCAGTTACTGCCTCACAACACACACACACATATATATATATATATCTATATATATATATATATATATATATATATATATATACAGTACAGACGAAAAGTTTGGACACACCTTCTCATTCAAAGATTTTTCCACACATGTGGAATTATATAATTAACAAAAAAAAGTGTGAAACAACTGAAAATATGTCTTATATTCTAGGTTCTTTAAAGTAGTCACCTTTTGCTTTGATGACTGCTTTGCACACTGTTGGCATTCTCTTGATGAGCTTCAAGAGGTAGTCACCGGAAATGGTCTTCCAACAATCTTGCAGGAGTTCCCAGAGATGCTTAGCACTTGTTGGCCCTTTTGCCTTCACTCTGCGGTCCAGCTCACCCCAAACCATCTCAATTGGGTTCAGGTCTGGTAACTGTGGAGGCCAGGTCATCTGGCATAGCACCCCATCACTCTCCTTCTTGGTCAAATAGCCCTTACACAGCCTGGAGGTGTGTTTGGGCTCATTGTCCTGCTGAAAAATAAATGATGGTCCAACTAAACGCAAACTGGATGGAATAGCATGCCGCTGCAAGATGCTGTGGTAGCCATGCTGCTTCAGTGTGCCTTCAATTTTGAATAAAGCCCCAACAGTGTCACCAGCAAAAGCACCCCCACACCCATCACACCTCCTCCTCCATGCTTCATGGTGGGAACCAGGCATGTAGAGTCCATCCGTTCACCTTTTCTGCGTCGCACAAAGACACGGTGGTTGGAACCAAAGATCTCAAATTTGGACTCATCAGACTAAAGCGCAGATTTCCACTGGTCTAATGTCCATTCCTTGTGTTCTTTAGCCCAAACAAGTCTCTTCTGCTTGTTGCCTGTCCTTAGCAGTGGTTTCCTAGCAGCTATTTTACCATGAAGGCCTGCTGCACAAAGTCTCCTCTTAATAGTTTTTGTAGAGATGTGTCTGCTGCTAGAACTCTGTGTGGCATTGACCTGGTCTCTAATCTGAGCTACTGTAAACCTGCGATTTCGGAGGCTGGTGACTCGGATAAACTTATCCTCAGAAGCAGAGGTGACTCTTGGTCTTCCTTTCCTGGGGCGGTCCTCATGTGAGCCAGTTTCTTTGTAGCGCTTGATGGTTTTTGCAACTGCACTTGGGGACACTTTCAAAGTTTTCCCAATTTTTCGGACTGACTGACCTTCATTTCTTAAAGTAATGATGGCCACCAATTTTTATTTACTTATCTGCTTTTTCTTGTCATAATACAAATTCTAACAGTCTATTCAGTAGGACTATCAGCTGTGTATCCACCAGACTTCTGCACAACACAACTTATGGTCCCAACCCCATTTATAAGGCAAGAAATCTCACTTATTAAACCTGACAGGGCACACCAGTGAAGTGAAAACCATTCCCGGTGACTACCTCTTGAAGCTCATCAAGAGAATGCCAAGAGTTGGCAAAGCAGTCATCAAAGCAAAAGGTAGCTACTTTGAAGAACGTAGAATATAAGACATATTTTCAGTTTTTAAACACTTTTTTGTTAAGTATATAATTCCACATGTGTTAATTCATAGTTTTGATGCCTTCAGTGAGAATTTACAGTTTTCATAGTCATGAAAATATAGAAAAATCTTTAAATGAGAAGGTGTGTCCAAACTTTTGGTCTGTACTATATATATATATATATATATATAATATATATATGTGGCACCCCAGGAGTTCGGTTGCCACAGTGACCTTGCCTCCCTCCAGGGGGGAGTGATGTCATGCCTGAAAGCAAGGAAGGATCCCCTTAACAGGTAACACACAGCATACAACACTTTTCATACTCCAGACCAGAAGGAAGAGCTCTAACACCTGATTTCAGGGGAGCTTTCTGGAATATTCTGGCTGGGGGAGGAGTTTTAGTTAGTTAATGGCTGAGCAGTGGTGAGGAAGGAAGTGTTGGAGACAAGCTGGGGCACTGGAGCTAAAGGTGAGCTCACCCCCAGGTCTGAGCACCAGAAACCGGACCCCAGAGTCCAAGGCTGAGTGGGTAACTAAAAGCCCCAGTAGCAGAATCTGGAGGGCAGAAGACAGCAGGTTCTCTGCCCCAACTGAGACTCAACGACACAGCAGCAGCACGTGTGAGCCAGAGACGCCATAGAGGAGCGATCCCTGAAGTAGGCTACAGCTGCCTGTCATAAGAGTGGAGTGCTACTTAAGTAACAGAGAGAGAGAGGTACTTGAACAGACCTTACATCAGCAAGTACCTCTGAAAATAGCACTAGAAAAGAGACCTCACAACTCGCCTGAAATAAGGAGATTCCCAAATTGCTTTCAGGCTGACTGACTCCAGCACCATCTGTAACCTGAGCCCTGGACTGTACCTGCACAGCTCAGTAAAAGGTAAAGGAAACTGCATCTGACTGTGTCCTCTCAAGTCCTTCCTGCAACACCCATTCAACACTGCTACATCCCTTGCTAAATACTACATCTTTACCATCTACCTTACATTACATCTGCCTGGGACTTAGCTCAACTGGTGGGGAGCTTTACCAACTCTGCTGCATCACCATCAGTCCCAGAGAATCTGCACTGCAGCGCTGGTCACCTCTGACCAGAAACCACAGGTGGCGTCACTAACACCTTATCACAAACTCTATTATCCCTTGTAAATATACCCCTTTTATTGGATGCCCAGGGTCACGGACCGGGTCACTGCCGCTGTGACACTTCCCCTTTAAGAAGTGGCCTGTTACCGAGAACCCCACTGCACTGCACCCCACTGATCCTTATATATATATTGTGGTGTAATGACCCCTGATGCAGCTAGGGGGCACTGTGTATGGCCCTCGGGATATGCATGGAGGCAGTGATGGATGGACGTTATGTATCGCAGAGGTGGGTGGCCCTGTGATGGAAGCCTGGATATGTTTTGGTTCAGCAGATCTATTGTTGAGAGTTGTACTATATATTGGGAGGCTTCCAGGTGACTAGAAGAGCTGGGTGGGTCCAGTCACCTACAAACCCACCCAAGGGGTATGTGTCTGAATACCCGGGATAAAACCTGTATGTAATGGTGTGTATCTGAAGGACCTGTGGTGCTGTCATGACCATGTGATCTAACCATGTGATCCTGATTCCTGACCTCACCTGTGGGTGGAGTTACACCTATGTAATGGAGTGTGCTTGGCATCTGGAGAGAGTGTGTGGGAGTCTACCAGTGTGGATAGACTTCCATGTGTCCCAGCAGGACGTTACAGAGAGGACTCTGTGTCTGAGGAGTGAGGCTCCAGGCTGGAGCTGAAACATTGAAGATTTGAATTGTACGGTACTATGGTTTATGATGTAATAAACCTAAGGACTTTTTACATAAGAAAGTGTCTCCTGATTTACCTCTGAAGCAGCCGAGTGAGTGAAACCTTACAATTGGTGGATGGAATGCTGGCAGCGACCCAAGGAGCACATGTTCCAGGACTGGGAATCAGGAACCAGAGGAGGAACGGACGGTCTGTGAAAACCGTGAGTGTGACCAGTGGTCACGAATAAACTGTGTTTATGTTCATGTGGTGCCTCTGATATGAGGTATCTGAAGAAGCTGTTAAACAGTGGTGACAGACAGGAGTCTGTGTTATGTTGACCGGGGTCATTGAGAATTGGAAAAAGCATGCTGAGAGGATATCTCAGAGGAGGTGTCCGGAAACCTGCATGGCTAACAGGTAACAGACAGGAGTCTGTGGTGTACTGACTGGTCAGTGAGAGATTGTTTTTGTCCTTGTGGGATGCCTCTATGAAGAGGAGGTGTCCGGAAACCTGCGTGATCAACAGGTAACAGACAGGAGTCTGTGTTGTACTGACGGGTCAGTGAGAAACTGTTTTTTCCTTTGTGGGATGCCTCTATGAGAGAGGAGGTGTTCGGAAATCTCTGTGGCCAAGAGTGTGACAGACAGGAGTCTGTGTTGTGCTGACGGGTCAGTGAGAAACTGTTTATTTTTGGTGTTTTTTTTCTCTGGAACACGTGTAAGGTGTGTGCTGTGGCTCGTCAGAGTCCACGAAGGGGACAAGCGCTGGCTGTGACTCGTGGGGTCACGAAGGGGACAAGCGGCTGGCTGTGACTCGTGGGGTCACGAAGGGGACAAGCGGCAGGCTGTGGACCAGCGGGTTCACGAAGTCGGAGGTGCTGGCGGGTGGTGGCAGTACCAGCAGGAGCTGGTGTGGTAAAAAAGAACAGTGTGAACCGAGGCACACAAACTCTTAAAGGGCCAGTACACACCCTAAGTGAAAGTCACTGTCTAAGGGTACTGTGTGGACTGGGGCCTGTAAGAGCCTTGATGTGTACCCCAGTGTTGGGTGGTGTCCCTAGAGGGGGAGGAGTCCCAAAAGGGGCGGCAACCAAAAATTGGGATGGTGGCCCAAAAGGGGGCAGAGTCTCAAAAGGGGGTGGTAGCCCAAATCAAACCAGTTGCCCAAAAGGGGGCGGTAACCCAAATTGGGATGGTGGCCCAGAAGGGGGCGGAGTCCCAAAAGGGGGCGGCAAATCAAAAGGGGATGGTGTCCCAAAAAGGGGTGGCACCGGTTTCCTCAGTGGACATATCTGAGGAACAGCGGTGTGGATGTTATATGTATTCCGCATGTGGCATAGACTTCCCGTTTGATAACAGCCCACAGGTGTGTACTGTAATGTTACATAGGGAAGGAGTCTCTGGACGGTTGGACTCAAAGAGTCAGGTGACTCTGAAAGGAACTCCGCTAGTTCTCTGTCTGACCGAGAAAAAGGTCCAGGTGTGCTGTATCCACGGGCTCACTGTGGACTATTTGGTAGACAGGGTGATGCTTGAGATGTCCACAAGTGTCGAGGATCAAGATGGCAGTATACCACCGAACGTATTGTACCCCTATGAGAGAAACGGGACTTTGTATTTTTTGAAAATGCATGGGAGGTTGATGAAGTGTGGGGTTGCTCAGAGGAGAGACGGAATGACCCTAAGGGAGCCCCATCACAGCAGGCGGCTGTAGTGGTTCCTTGTCGTGTGAAGTGTGAAAAGGAGGTAACACCTAATAGCGATAGTCCCGAGCCCCAGGTGACCAGAAGAAAGTGTGGGTCAGACCAACTCAGGGACTTGGAGGTGACGAGACATGTGACCGTGGGAAACAGTTTAGCGCCAGAACAGGGGTCTGACACCTGTCTAGGTGGGGACGTGCTGTTCCAGGATGACAGGGGGAGTGGGAGTGACTCCTATACAGACTGTGACTCGACCGCAAGGGAAAGTAAGAGCGGAACTCTGGAAAGGCAGAGTGTGCAGGGGCAAGAGTGCCCATCCGAAAATTTAAGTAAAGAAGTGATGGTGCGACTTATGCTGGCTAAAAGAGAGCAGGACCAGGAGATAGAGCTGTTTAAAGAAACAGTGAAAGAGGCAGTTGAGCAAGAAAGGGTCCTGAGACGAATAATTGAGCACAGAATGGAGGAGCTGGAGAAGGAAGTCTCTAAGCTCAGGGAGGCCCAAGTGAAGCACCAGCAGGAGCTTCTCCGGAGGGAGGATGAGTGTCGCTGTTTGGCAGAGGAGCGAGATAAAGTTCTCCGTATGCTCAAGATACAGGAGGAGACTGGTGTCCAGCTCCAGAAAACTATGGGAGAAGAAATCCAGCAGGGGAAGTGCCATGCAGATGGCCACACAAGGAGATTGAGGTCTTGGAAAACCGTACTAACGCTCAGGACGAGGAGGTACAACAGTCTGTCCAAGAAGGTGACGGGTCCGTTTTCAAGTGTGTAATAGAGATACCCGAAGACAGGCGAGAAGTGTGTGCCATTGAGGAGGTGCATGAGGCCTTTAGAAATGCAGTAGAAGCATGCAGTGTGAACTGGGTGCCAGAATTGAAACAGTTGGTCATACTGTCGACTAGGGAAGTCACGATGAAGCGGGTGGCTATCCTGAGGGACATGCACCTACATTGTCTCCGCACGAAACAGGTGATCCTGTTGAGAAATAAAGAAGCCGCTCGACGTCTGGAGCAAGCAAGAAAGGCTCAAAATCAGCTTGGCTTGATGGAAGACATCGTTCAAGTGCCCAGAGGTCTGGTGAAGAAAGTCATCGGAAGACTCGGGAAAGTGATGCAGGAGATGGTGAATAAGTCCGGTGTGACGAGAGTCAGGATTCCGGCTGATGACGAAGTCCAGGTAGTGGCTAAAGATGGGATGGTTCCGTTCCTCATTATCGGGTCCAGGGAGAGCCTTGGAAATATCCGGATGCTCCTGGAGTATCATGTGTCGTACCTAAGAGAAGTAGAGCTGCTACGACTTGAGAGGGACCAGGTCAACAGAAACCTGCAGGAAATAGAAAGAAGATGGCCTCCACCTTCAACCCTGGTATTGAGAGGAGAAGAGGTAGAAGTAGTGATGCCTCAGTTAGCTCAGGGATGAGTGACCTAAGTAGGAGAACCTATAATGGAAAAAATGAAAAGGACGCAGACCAGATAGGCGTAGGGGTGCAAGAAAATTGCGACGCCGTACTGACCGCTGGGGATGCGGGTGGTCTGACAGGGGGGAGTCAGCAACAGATGTGACAGAGTCGGAGGACAGACGTCTACAAAAGAGATCAGTAGCAGGGCCCGACTTAGAGAGACGGTGTGACTGGCAGAGACGACCGAGAAGGATCTCTGGTCGGGTAACAAGTGTTCAACCCCACAAGTTTGAACAGAGTGGGGAGGTATGTGGTGTAATGACCCTGATGCAGCTAGGGGGCACTGTGTATGGTCCTCGGGATATGCATGGAGGCATGTGATGGATGGACGTTATGTATCGCAGAGGTGGGTGGCCCTGTGATGGAAGCCTGGATATGTTTTGGTTCAGCAGATCTATTGCTGAGAGTTGTACTATATATTGGGAGGCTTCCAGGTGACTAGGAGAGCTGGGTGGGTCCAGTCACCTACAAACCCACCCAAGGGGTATGTGTCTGAATACCCGGGATAAAACCTGTATGTAATGGTGTGTATCTGAAGGACCTGTGGTGAGGTCATGACCATGTGATCTAACCATGTGATCCTGATTCCTGACCTCACCTGTAGGTGGAGTTACACCTATGTAATGGAGTGTGCTTGGCATCTGGAGAGAGTGTGTGGGAGTCTACCATTGTGGACAGACTTCCATGTGTCCCGGCAGGACGTTACAGAGAGGACTCTGTGTCTGAGGAGTGAGGCTCCAGGCTGGAGCTGAAACATTGAAGATTTGAATTGTACGGTACTATGGTTTATGATGTAATAAACCTAAGGACTTTTTGCATAAGAAAGTGTCTCCTGATTTACCTCTGAAGAAGCCGAGTGAGTGAAACCTTACAATATGTATATATATATATATATTATATATATATATATATATATAAAATATAATATCCACTGTGCTATATGTAGTATAATTATGAAATTGTCATTTCGCCACATGGTTCTGGGACTAGAATCATATACTTACAGTTGCCAAACATCCACACATCACCTTTTTACTGAACATACAAGAGCATTGCCCAAATACAATACATTCATACTTTCATGAGAGCCTACACTTAATACAAGCACATAAATAGAAAATTATTTTAAATACATTGACCTTGAAACTTTCACATATCATTCTAAACTTTATATTTCCAGAGCAGATGAGTTCACATCGCATCGCTCCCAGGATTTTGTTTATCACTCCAAATGGCACTTCTCTTGTAAATAACCCAGCGCGGTCTCAGAATGGTAGAGAAATGCGCTGAGTGTTTGCAGATGTTGCCGACTACAACATAAATAGGAATTGTGAGGAATCCCAGCACCTTCCTATTCATTTCATAATCTTTACAAAACTGAATTCTTGCCATCTGTACATCTGTGCGGAGAGCAATCAGGAGATACGTAGACACAGGTGGTGCCTCTCACATGGAGAGGAAAACAGTTGTGGATTTTATATTATTTTTTCTTTCAGGCACGGAAGACACTAAGTTGGGTTGACGTCACCGAGATAACCTTCATTAATGAATATTCATTTTACTTAAGTCTTGGAACATTCAGCAACTAACTCTCTTCAAATTGCACTTGACCGAAAAATTGGATTTTTTTTGTTTCGTGTGAAAATTGACAACATTCTTTTTAACAACTTTGTTTTTTGATGCTTTTCTCACTTTGCTTAAAAATGGGCATAGTTTAGTGAAGGAGCATGGTCAACCAGGGACTGCTAGATTTACAATAATCTACACCAAAAATTGTCAGAAATTATAGAAGAAACCTTCTCCAGATTGGCATAGATTTTGGGTCGTGTTACATGGAAGGCTCAAGATGTCTCAAATTAACATTGTGAATTGTTAATTTAATGCCTCTTACTATGCAGATGCCACTGTCAGGAAATTACCCTCATGAACAAACTGAAGCAGTAGTAGACTATGGAAGTACAGGAAACTGTACAAACATTTTTTCCAGAGAAACAAGTTCTGTTAAAGAAAATGTGCAATCAGAAAATTACTTGTTTACATCCACTTTGTGTATTGCATAATTTTTTTTTATAAATTGGCAGCGTTTTAGTTTTATATCAAGTTCTTTATTAAAAAGTAAAACAAAATAGCAATATTGCGATCTTCACATTGGCTACTGGGGATACTTTAGACTCATAATTCAAGTCTTAACATCAGTCTCATAGTCATCACAGACAAGATTACAATGATAGTTAATAAAACTATACACAGCTGATAACACAGGATTCACCAATCACAAAAGATGATGTCACAGCTTATGCTGCTTCCCCTCCCTCCACAATGAACTTTGCACATGCTCAGATGCATTAATACAGCTTAGGTAATAAAAGGAGAACAGTAAGGCTGGTAGTCCAAATCTCTCACCTTTAGAGGTACCTTTGGGAGCAGGAATAGTAATTGTCCTCAGTCCTAGAGACAGTTCAGGGCCCCTTTCCCTAATCATGAACAATCACAGTGTGACAGCTATTAGGTGAACAATTGTTTGTCTACAGCTATCTCTCTCCCAACTACCCTACATATACAGGTCCTTCTCAAAAAATTAGCATATAGTGCTAAATTTCATTATTTTCCATAATGTAATGATTAAAATTAAACTTTCATATATTTTAGATTCATTACACACCAACTGAAATTTGTCAGGTCTTTTATTGTTTTAATACTGATGATTTTGGCATACAACTCTTGATAACCCAAAAAACCTGTCTCAAAAAATTAACATATTTCAACCGTCCAATAAGGTAAAAGTGTTTTTTAAAAACAAACAAAAAAAACCATCAAATAATAATGTTCAGTTATGCACTCAATACTTGGTCGGGAATCCTTTGGCAGAAAAGACTGCTTCAATGCGGCGTGGCATGGAGGCAATCAGCCTGTGACACTGCTGAGATGTTATGGAGGCCCAGGATGCTTCGATAGCGGCCTTAAGCTCATCCAGAGTGTTGGGTCTTGCGTCTCTCAACTTTCTCTTCACAATATCCCACAGATTCTCTATGGGGTTCAGGTCAGGAGAGTTGGCAGGCCAATTGAGCACAGTAATACCATGGTCAGTAAAACCATTTACCAGTGGTTTTGGCACTGTGAGCAGGTGCCAGGTCGTGCTGAAAAATGAAATCTTCATCTCCATAAAGCATTTCAGCCGATGGAAGCATGAAGTGCTCCAAAATCTCCTGATAGCTAGCTGCATTGACCCTGCCCTTGATGAAACACAGTGGACCAACTCCAGCAGCTGACATGGCACCCCACACCATCACTGACTGTGGGTACTTGACACTGGACTTCAGGCATTTTGGCATTTCCTTCTCCCCAGTCTTCCTCCAGACTCTGGCACCTTGATTTCCGAATGACATGCAAAATTTGCTTTCATCAGAAAAAAGTACTTGGGACCACTTAGCAACAGTCCAGTGCTGCTTCTCTGTAGCCCAGGTCAGGCGCTTCTGCCGCTGTTTATGGTTCAAAAGTGGCTTTACCTGGGGAATGCGGCACCTGTAGCCCATTTCCTGCACACGCCTGTGCACGGTGGCTCTGGATGTTTCTACACCAGACTCAGTCCACTGCTTCCTCAGGTCCCCCAAGGTCTGGAATCGGTCCTTCTCCACAATCTTCCTCAGGGTCCGGTCACCTCTTCTCGTTGTACAGCGTTTTCTGCCACATTGTTTCCTTCCAACAGACTTCCCATTGAGGTGCCTTGATACAGCACTCTGGGAACAGCCTATTTGTTGAGAAATTTCTTTCTGGGTCTTACCCTCTTGCTTGAGGGTGTCAATGATGGCCTTCTTGACATCAGTCAGGTCGCTAGTCTTACCCATGATGGGGGTTTTGAGTAATGAACCAGGCAGGGAGTTTTTAAAAGCCTCAGGAATCTTTTGCATGTGTTTAGAGTTAATTAGTTGATTCAGAAGATTAGGGTAATAGGTAGTTTAGAGAACCTTTTCTTGATATGCTAATTTTTTGAGACAGGTTTTTTGAGTTATCAGGAGTTGTATGCCAAAATCATCAGTATTAAAACAATAAAAGACCTGACAAATTTCAGTTGGTGTGTAATGAATCTATAATATATGAAAGTTTAATTGTAATCATTACATTATGGTAAATAATGAAATTTAGCACTATATGCTAATTTTTTGAGAAGGACCTGTAGAAATGCTTTGCCCTACAGAGGTCATTTGTGTACTTTGATAGAGAAACTCCTATATTTCCTCTAGCAATGACTAATCCCCCATCGAAGCAAAAGGAAAGGTCTTTGAAATTCCAATGGCTGGATGGTTCTCTCCACTGACAGCCACTGTTAGGGCCCCGTCACACATAGCGACACACCAGCGATCCCGACAACGATATGAACTTGTCAGGATCGCTGGTGTGTCGCTACATGATCGCTGCTGAGCTGCCAATCAGGCAGCTCTCAGCAGCGATCAGGATAGTGACTATGCGGGTAACAAGCGACGCACGTCGCTTAGTTACCCGCAGTGTACGTTAGATACCAGCGCTCTGGTGCAGGGAGCTGGTAACCAAGGTACACATCGGGTTTCTAGGCACGGCGCGGCGCTTAGAAACCCGCTGTGTTCCTTGGTTACCAGCTCCCCTGCACCAGCGCGCTGGTATCTAACGTACACATCGGGTTTCTAGGCACCGCCCGGCGCCTAGAAACCCAATGTGTACCTTGGTTACTAGCTGATCGCTGGTCTACCACCTGCCACACGCTTCGATGCATGCTGGGCAGCTGGAGACCAACGATCAAAAAAATGTCCAGGACATTCAGCGACGATCAGCGATACCCAGCAGGGGGGCTGATCGTCGTTGAACCTCACACACAGCGATATCGCGGGGAGATCGCTGTTGCGTCACAAAACTTGTGACTCAGCTCTAGCAATCTCGCTATGTGAGAAGGGGGCTTTAGAGGAGAGTTGGGAGGCCTTCAAACACATTAGATAATCTGTAGAGATGGTGGAAATTGATTCACAGGACCTGGTAGAGCAGCCAGATCAAGAAAAACCGTACCAACTGATTAAGTAAATGGGGTCAAGTATCAATAGGAACAAACTAAACAGAAAAAACCCTTAAAATTAACTTTCAACATATATCTCTTAAAAATGTTGTGACAAAATCACTGGCAAGGTGCTGGAGGGGAGACACGCTTTGCTGAGGTTAATTGCTTCAGTGATTTTAAACCAAGGAATTTTTTCATTCAGCACCTTAAGTGTTGCAAGGGGTTAACAGCCAATTTGTAAGGGCTGTTTTTTTGTGGACAACCATAGAGCAGGTGGGAGGTTGTCCACCTTATCTCCACCCCAGGTTGTGGTCTGGCGCTGAAATAGCTGGCCAGTCTTTGTTCAGTGTGTGTGGAGAGAAGAGCTTCAGGAAAGTTCTATGTTGGTGATAACATGAACCAGGAGGCTTTTGCTAACCCTGATGGGATGGATCCCCACAGCTGTGAGATACCATTTTGTTTTGTTTTCCTGTTTTGCCGTAAGGGCTGTGTTTATTTTCATGTCACATTGGTTTATGCTGCATACCTAATAAACCAATGGAAGATTTAAAGCGGCAGTGTACCTGTGTCTACCTCAGTGTGCAGCTGAGTGAGCTGACCTACCACAAGTGGTGGTTCAAATGTGGGCAACGTTCCAGGAACACAAGTAGCGGCTGTGGAAAATTCGCATGTCCAGGGTGAAGGCGGCTATTAGCCAGGAGACAAAGTCAGACAGTATGGAGGACCTGATTAAGCGTCTGTTGAGTGCACAGCAGCAACAGCTGGCACAACAGGAGACGAGTAAGCTGCTTATCCAGCAGATGCAACAACAGCTGCAGCAACATCACCAGCAGCTCCAAGAACAGCAGCAGCACCAACAAGACCAGTTTCGACAACAGCAGCAGCAGATTGAGTTGCTCATAGTGGGCAGTTTGTCGGAGGCTGGAAGCTCATTCCCCAATTCCAGGTGACAACACATACGTCTGGAAGGCGGTAATATGAGCAATGCAGAATATGACAGCGGGCGATGATGTTTATAATTACGAGCCATAGTACTGAGTCCCATGAGGTTAGTCAAAGACTTTCTACACCCGTGATAATCGGGAGGGGCTTCAACCTGTTCTATGACTTGTGGTTAAAGGCGAGGATTCCAGGTGACTCAGACAGGAGCCAGCTCCACGCTAATGAAACCTCATCGCAGTCAGAGGTGGATGAGTTCTACTTGTGTGTGTTTGCTTGTGATAAGGACGAGACGGTGACCAGTGAGGACAAGATTCCTGAACTGATCATTTCTGGGGGAAATTTTGTGACTGCTCAAATGTGAGATTTTACTCTAAAAGGGGGCCAACAGCAGCTTCTCTTACTTTGCACTCATGTGAAGTTGCTTTGTCTGGTCACTAAACAGCGAGGGGAAGTATTAGAGTAGCTATTAGTTCCTGGACTCTATAGGGTACTAGACCTGGCCTATTCTCAAGTCTAGGGGGGCATCTAGGCATATATAAAACCCAAGAGCGAGTCCTTCAGAGGTTCTACTGGCCTGGGTGTCACAGGGACATTTTTAATCTTTTGCTAAGACTGCCCTGCCTGTCAGCTAACTGCTCCCGTATTGCACTTCCGCAGTTCCCTAGTTCCGATACCCATTATAGAGGTCCCATTTGACAGGATTGCCATGTACTTTGTAGGATCCCTAATTAAGTCTGTCAGAGGCCATCCATTCATCTAGAGGCGGTACCACTGAGAAACTCCTCAGCCAGGAGTATAGACCAAGAGCTAGTCCATATTTTCTCCTGGACAAGCCCGCCCAGGGAGATTCTGACGGACCAAGGAACACCATTCATGTCCAAGGTAATGAGAGTGTTATGTAAGGCCATCCAGATTACCCAACTCAGGACATCTGTGTACCATCCGCAGACGGACAGCGTCGTGGAAAGGTTCAACAAAACCTTGAAGTCTAGGATGAAGAAGGTTGTGGAGAAGGATGGCCGAGACTGGGATTGCCTGTTACCGTACCTACTGTTCTCCATTAGAGAAGTCCCACAGGCCTCTATGGGGTTCTCGCCCTTTGAGCCGTTTTACGGACAGCACCCTTCTGGACATTGCACTGGAGACCTGGGAAGCGGCGGTAACACCCCCTGAAACGTTATTGAACATGTGGCACTGAAGCAGGACAGGATTGCGAGCATCATGCCGATTGTGAGGGAACGCCTCCTTCAAGCTCAAGATGCCCAAGCAAAGGTCTACAATCGATCTGCAAAACTGAGACAGTATAACCCTGTAGTAGGGGTGGCTGGTGTTGATCCTCATGATGGAAAGTAAGCTCCTGACCAAGTGGCAAGGGTCATATGAGATGTTCGAAAAGTTGAGTGATGTCAACTACAAGAAAAACCATACCAGGTGTACCACATTTACCTGCTGAAACCGTGGTGAAACAGGGATTCGGTGGAAGCAACATGCCTCGGGCCAATCCTGAAGCCGGGGTTGAGAATGTCACAGTGACAGAGACATTGTTGCTGGCCCAAAAAACACAGTGCTGTGAGCTGCTTCAGCTTAACCGGGTCCTGTTTACTGAGTTACCAGGATGTACGCAGGTTGTGGAGCGCAAAATCCTGACTGAACCACATGTGAAGGTGAACCAATATCCATATCGGATTCCCAAAGCTTTCTGCAAGGTGATCTCAAAGGAGGTGAGGAGAATGTTGAGCTTAGGCGTCATCGAGGAGTCAAAGAGTGGCTGATCCAGCCTTATTGTTCCTGTGCCAAAGCCAGAAGGAGATTGGGGCTTCTGTCATCACTACAAGAAACTAAATGAGGTGTCCAAGTTCAAGAATATCCCATGCCCTGGATTGATGAGCTCATTGAGAGGCTAGGTTCAGCCAGATATACCACCACCCTGGACCTAACAAAAGTACACTGGCAAATTCTCCTGTCCCCAAATGCCAAGGAAAAGACAGCTTTCTCTACACCTGAGGGGAGATTTCAGTGTGCCTGGATGCCGTTCGGACCATATGGAGCCCCAGCTACCTTCCAGAGGGCCATGGAACAGATCCTAGCCTCTCACAAAAAGTACTCTGCCGATTATCTGAACGACATTGTGATCTTCAGCCCGGATTGGGGAAGTCACCAGCCGAAGGTCCAGGCGGTACTGGATGCACTGAGGAAGGCAGGGTTTACCATAAATCCAAAGTTCACTTTGGAGAAAGTAGAGGCAAAATACTCTGCAGAGTATTTTATCCATTCTAACCAATAATTGGTCTCAAAGTATCGCATTTCCACTGATATTTTATCCTCATAGGTTAGGGGCACTTGGAATGAGTCTCTGGAAGTATTAGGTTGCAGCGTCTTAGTTTTATTTAGAACAGGTCGATCCCTGATATCCTTAAGATAAAAGTGTCCTAATTTGTCAGTGTAGCATGGGATATTTATGTCTATCACACATAGTCCTGCGTTTGTAAGAGGGGTTCTCTATTGTTAAGTATAGAGGAAGACAGTTGCCAGACTTACAAGTAAGATAGGACCCTACTGTACAAGGTTTGGACACGTATTCTGGTTGCAACAGAGTCATTCTACTGAGGAGGATTTCACCCTTGCAGTCTGTCTTTTCTTGGGCTGTGGAAAGTTTGTAGGCCCAGTCATCCCCAGTGTTCCACCTCACCATATTCTAGAACTCACAATCAGACCCATAGCCAGTATTGATGGTGGTGATATATATATACTTTTGAGTGAGTCCAACCTAGTGCAGGGGCTCGTGTTGCACAGGTCAAATTTATAACTAACTACATAATCCTATCTGAGGCATTAAGTCAGAAAGTATAAATTAGCTTCCCAATCTTTCTCTCTTGGGATATAGCCCTCGATGAGCCCTCATTTATCAAGACAAAAAGGATAAGGCACAGTGTGTGCCTCCACATCATTAGGTGGCTTTCAGTTTTTTCAGTCAATCAAATCAAGGCTCAAGGGTGTCCTGACGTGTTTTTTGACCATCACCCAGTCTCCGGGCTGCTGTAGCTAGCTTCCTTCCACAGAATCTGGATCTGGGAGAGGAGTAAACTCGAGAGTATATGTCAGACAGTGCGATAACTGGAAGACAGCCTATCATCAATATAACCCTTGCCTAGGGACTGCCACAAATAGCACCTCATATGGGCTGAGGCTGTCTTTTTGTTGGGAGTATACCTGATTGAGAAGAGTGCAAGGGGCAAGTATTCTGTCCTTGACCTGCCCGTTTCAGCCATGGCTTTCTGGATTTTCAGTTTCAGGGTCCCATTCAATTTCTCTACTCCACAGCTACTTTGTTCCACTGCCAAAGTGGACATTATTTCCTGCACTACTTCTCTGATAAAGTGGGGCATCTGTCACTCTCTATGGTCTCAGGCACCTTGTATTTGCAGATGACTTCTGAGATCAGTTTTTTTTTTCTGTAGCCTTGGCGGTGGCTTTATACACGGGATACACATCTGGCCATCCATCTTGAGAAGAGGTCGACACACACAAGTAGATACTTGTAGGTTTGCTTCTTGGGAAGTTGAATGTAGTCTATCTGAAGATGCTAGGTGTGTGTGCTAGGGTGGTGCTAGGGGCCTCGGTGTGTGTCTCATACGTGTCTTTATCGTGCGTCACACGTTGAGTGCACAGATCAGACTTGCTTGAATGTGTTTGGCTGCAGTGACACTGAACCTAGGAGCATACCAATGGTGGTGGATGAGGTTTGTCATGGCAGTCTTCGATTCATGGGTGTTTCTATGGATGGTTTGAGCCATCATAGATACAGAACCCGGGAAAGAAAACTTTGTCCCCAAGTGCCACAGTTCTGGTGACTGCACAGCTCCCGTCTCTTGCCATCTAGCAAATTCTTCAACACCAGCCTGTAGTTATAGCTTCTGGAGAAGGTAATTGGTCACAGGTGGGTCTGCAGTCGAAACCACCTGTGCAGTTCCCACCCCGGCAGGGATGCCTCTTGGCAAGCTGCAGATTTTGGCAGCCTGGTCGGCCAGGTGGTTGCCTTTAGCGATGGTTGAATTGTCCTTTGCATGGCCTTTGACTTGCCCTATGGCAGCTTTTACAGGTAAAAGTAGGGCCTCCATTAGACATTGGACAGTTTTATAATTGTTGATAGGCTTGCTTGTCGCTTTGAGGAACGATCAAGCTCTCCATATAGGTTCATAGTCGTGAGCAATGCCAAATGCATAGAGGCTATCTGTATAAATGGTGGTAGTCTGGCCTTAAGCATGTCTGCAGGATTCTAGGGAATGGAGTTCAGCTTCCTGGGTGGATATATGTGGAGGCAGCGGTTCTACTTTCATGGTTTCATAGAGTGAAACAACAGCATACCAGTGTAGAATCGGCCATCCACGCAAAACCGTGATCAATCAGCAAAAAGCTCATGGTCTGGGTTATCTCTTTGGACAACGCTAACATGACTGAACCTCCCCCATTTCCTGGGACATTATTTGTATACAGTCATGTTCCTCTTCTGGCTCATCTAGCAGGTCACCCAAGTTACTCTATCACCTCTTCCCCCCTCCAGAGGCAACAAGGTGGCTGGATTCAGAGTAGTGTAATGACCAGAGGTCCGAATAAGATCTAGTGTGTCACAAACCAAGAATGAGGCAGAGATTCCCAAAAGTTGTCTTTACTCAAACAGCCAAAATAGTAGAACTTAGTATATGGAAGAAACAAGTTGAATACCCTTATACAGTACACACTCTTCAGCCAGAGCTGAAATCACTATGCCAATCCAAGGTTAATAAATGTATTATGACAGGATTTGGAATCAATTTACCTATCAAGAAGGTCAATTCAGGTACTCAGAGAACAGGTGTAAATCGCATGCATGTAGTGATATCAAGGGACCCCTGGAATGGCATACTGAATATAACCTACACAACCTATAAATACAATACATATGAATATAAGATACCCGGGTATCTTTGACTATATGATACCTTTAACCTGAGGTGAGTTTCGTCTTAGGCATGAAGATTGCATAGGCTGCAGCCAGTCCCAAGGCGCCAAAAATTTGCAGAAACACAGATTATTTGTCTTGTGGCCGTCGCTGAGCCCAAACGCCGGGGTCTTATAGTTCTGTCTCCTCAAGATGCCGTCTCTCCTCCTGCAGTCCTCACGATTTCTCCTAGAAGCAGTACGCCAGTTTCTGTATAAATGTTTTGCCAATATGGCTTCTTCCCTCCTCACATAACAGGGACTCTACGGAGCTACACAGTCTCACAGCTCCCAGGAACACTCTGCCTCCTTTCACAGCAAAGCCTCAGGCTTCCAAGATAAAGGGAGGGTAGCAGTAAACAGTCTCTTTAAGTATTCAGTCGCTTTGCTTCTCGCAAGCAGCTCCACACAAAACAATCTCTCAGAGCAAATTCTCCCTCTTCTCTCTTCAGGAAGCTTCCCTCTCAGCTCTAGACTGCCGACACCAGGCCCCACCCCCCCAGCACACACACATTCCCAGGCACAGGCAGCACCTGTCCTTAGCTGCAGCAGACAAACACCACAGGGTCCTAGTGCTCTCCGGGTGTAAGCACAGTTCACCCTCTAACAGTAGTTCAATGTTGATATTGTCAGGCATGAGGAGGGCACATTGAAGCCTAAGATGGCGAGCAGTACTGTGATATTTTGGTTGTACTTGAGAAAGAATGGCAGTAACATCATGAAGAGCATAAACAGTGAGAGGAAAAAGTCAGAACAATTTCAGCAGACTTATTCAAGAGAAGCTGAATAACATTTATAATTCTCAAACAAGAGGGAGCACCTCTTGCTACAGGGTCTAGTTGGGTAGAGTATTAGGCCACCAGTTGAATGTTCATGACAGTACAGCCTGAAAGGTTTTGTGTAGCCTGTTTGGCCTAAGGCCGGATCACAGGCGTTGATTAGTTTGAGGGTATAGAAATTTTCTAGGGCTTCAGACATCAGTTGGAAAGGCTGGGTGGATAGGCAATCATACAGAGGCTGCATAAGGGCTGAGGCATTTCTAACCCATGTGTAAGGGGGTGAAGCGCTGGAAGAGTCGGGTGGGTGTTATCTCCTCCGCTCTGTGTCCGGAACCTTGGTGCTGTGAAACAAGTTCCCCAGGGGTGATGTTAGCAGACGCAGACAGGAAGCGAGTCAGACCAAGGGTGGGAGAATCTGGCACGCTGACAGGAGGGAAGTGTGTTCAGCAGACGGAGGAACAGATAGCTGCACGTGAGGGAGGAATTATTGCTCCCTGTAAAAGAGATAATCCCCAGACAGGGAGCAGACTGGCTGCTGACTGTGTGTATGTGAATAAGGAGACTCCTGAGATTGAAACCAGATTCCCTTCTGACCGTACGGGGACAGAGACTCGCTTGCATAGTCGCAGCAGCCACAGTGTACATAGTGTTTACTGTATGTAAACCATGTGTCCTTTCATGTCAGATCTGTAATTTCACAAAAGCCGGCAATTGAATTAGCGGCTATTTTACTATGTAGAAGTGTATGAACTATAAATATATGTATATATATGTCTCAATCACATGTATATTATATATATATATATATATATATATGTATGTATTCTATGTGTATATATCTATTCTTTCTTTTCTTTATTAAACCTGTCAGTGTGATTTAACAGTATAGCCGGGGATGAATTTTCTAAAGGCCACCGGTGCGATTTAATCGCAAGTCACACGTGCGGTCCATTTGTAATCCGATTTTTCATCGCACCCAAGACTTGCATTGGCGATTGTCGACCCACAAACGGTGACAATCGCAGCATGCTGTGATTGCACTCGCACGTATAAAACGGACCACAAAAAATGTGATACTGGGAGCTGCTCCATAGATTAACATTGGTCCGGTTGCAATGCTTTGCAGTCGCCTGATTTTGTCGCCAGTGTGACCCCGGCCTTAGAGGAAAATCACTGATGTCTGAATGAGCTCTTAAGCCCATTTTTATCTACTTTTTTATGGAGACTTTAAGCATCTATGGAACTTTTTTTTATCAAGTTAATGCTTTCTTTTACTATTGGTACTATGCAGTAATTACTGTACATAACAATAACAACAGCTTCTTCCAAAGTAATAGAAATTGTGCTTGTGGAGCAATGAATCCACCAAACGTGAGGAGAATACATAAGATCTCTCGAAGAGCAGATGTTCCATCCGATACATTCGTGGAGGAATCAGGGCTAAACCACAATGTTCCATGCGCAGCGTTTTATGTGTTTATATTAAGACTCTGCGCTGCACAACAAGGACAGGAGAAAAGACCCTACATGTACCTTATAATTAAATGCTTAGGGATAATTACACACGTGTGGTTTACAATTATTCCAGGGCTTAGACGGCCTGTTTATCCTCGGTTTGTAGCAGTTGTTCACATTATACCACAACCGAACAACACTGTCATTTTCCAGAAAGAAAACAGCCAACAATAAATTGATTGGATACGCTGCTTCCATTATCGCCGTTATATTTTTAGCCTAAAACACACAAACATGTTTATGGAAGGAGACAATTATTATAATTGTGGCAAAATAGTGTGACATAAATGGCCATACAAAAACACAGTTCATTTATGTAATACATTAACCCCTTCCCACCCTCCGCTGTAACAGTATGTCAAGGGAATATTGTCTTTCCTGCAGTATCATGGAGCACTGATGTAGCCTCGGAAGCTGTGTCCGTGCTACCGCTTGTGGGTGCCAGCTGTGCTATACTGTTGGCATCTTGCTTTAATGGCCAGGATCAGCGACAGGGGTGAACCTAGCCTCTCTGCTGCCTGAGGCGAACTGCAAAACGGCACCCCCCCCATCTGGTTTTCTCTTACTAGCCTAACGTGACTCACATGTGAAATACATACACTTTTAAATAGGAATATGTTTGAAACATTGATTTTTATATTTGTTAAAGTTCTGTATAAGTAGTACACCTTGTAAACAAATGGCTCCACTCCGTAAACCTTGTACACATGCGGCTTTGCACCATACACCTCATACACATGCGGTTCCGCTCCATACACACGCGGCTCCACTCCGTACACCCCGTACACACATGGCTCTGCTCCGCTCCGTACACTTCATACACACAGGGCTCTGTTTCGTACGCCCCGTACACACACAGCACTGCTACATCCACCTCGTACACACACGGCTCCACTCCATACACCTCGTACACACACGGCTTCGCTCCGTACACCTCTTATACACACGGCTCCGCACCATACACCTCATACACACACGGCTCCGCTCCGTACACCTTGTACAAACACGGCTCCGCTCCGTACACCTCGTATACACACGGCTCTGCTCCATACACCTCCTACACACAGGCTCCGCTCCGTACACCTCGCACACACATGGCTCCGCTCTGTACACCTCATATACACACGGTTCTGCTACATCCACACTGTAAACCCCTCCTGAACCCAAACATAAACTTACCTTCATCCAGCACCATGACAACCAGCACAGCAGAGACCTGCACACAGGGAGCCTGACCATGTGACCCCTGACTCCTCCCCCTCCTGTGACCTCATCACAGGTCTTGTGCGCACAGAGGAGGACAGCTAGCAAAGTCATTGCTCTGCTGTAAGAAGCTGAAGTGGAGAGCTGGGAAGGCGAGGAAGGGGTGAATGGGGGGCATGGTGGCTTCTCTCACTGCCGGACACATAGCACCATGCAGGAGTGTAAACTGACTGTGTGACTCAGCAGGGATTAAAAGAGAGCCGGCACCACACCACGTGTTCTGAGTTCCGCTCTGCCGCCCCCTAGCTTCAGTGAGGAGCCACCGCCTGAGACAGAAGGCTCAACTCGACTCATTATAGGTGCGCCCCTGATCAGCGATATCCTAGATCAGGGATGCTTAACTAGTTAGATGCTGCATAAGTAATGACAAAGGCATCTAGGAGCTCCATCCTTCACCCATCAACCACCTTGTAATTGTGCCTTCAGGCTGTTATGGCAGCCGAGGGTCTGACAATGACCTCCAGGCCTGTTGTACTGGAAGTGTGGCAAAATTACAGTAAGACTATGTTCACACATTGCATTTTTTATGCCGTTTTTTTACGCAGGCAAAACCTGCTGTCTTGGTAGTAAGAAACTTGCTTTAACACCTTAACCCCAGAGGTATTTTTGTTTTTTGCTCCCCTTCTTCCCAGTGCCATAACTTTTTATTTTTCCATCAATATGGCTGTGTGAAGGCTTGTTTTTTGCGGGATGAGTTGTACTTTTGAACAACACCATTGTTTTACCATATCGTGTACTAGAAAACGGGAAAAAAAATCCAAGTGCGGTGACATTGCAAAAAAAGTGCAATCACACACTTTTTTTTTTGTTTGGCTTTTTTACCATGTTCACTAAATGCTAAAACTGACCTGCCATTATGATTCTCCAGGTCATTACAAGTTCATAGACACCAAACATGTATTGTTCTTTTTTATTTAAAAAAAATTGTGCCAATTTCAGATACCCGTAGCGTCTCCATTTTTTGCGATCTCGGGTCGGGTGAAGACTTATTTTTTGCGTGCTGATCTGACGTTTTTAATGATACCATTTTGGTGCAGATACGATCTTTTGATTGCCCGTTATTGCATTTTAATGCAATGTCACGGTGACAAAAAAAACGAAATTCTGTTGTTTTGACTTTTTTTCTCACTACACGGTTTAGCGATCAGATTAGCCCTTTGTTATTGATAGATCGGGCGATTCTGTACGCAGCTATACCAAATATGTCTATGTTTGATTTTTTTATTGTTTTATTTTGAATGGGGCAAAAGGGGGGTGATTTGAACTTTTATATATTTTTATTTTTTTAATATTTTTAAAAACTTTTATTTTACTTTTGGCATGCTTCAATAGTCTCCATGGGAGTCTAGAAGCTGCCACAACTCGATTGGCTCTGCTACATACAGGATATGATCAGATTGCCTCTATGTAGTAGAATTAATCACTTGCTATGAGCGCTGACCACTGGGTGGCGCTCACAGCAAGCCGCACTGACAACCATAAAGGTCTCCAGGAGACCTCTGGTTGTCATGCCAACACACCGGTGACCCTCGATCACGTGACGGGGTCACCGGTGGGTGGATTTCCGGTACGATTGCCAGAAGCACTTGTTAAATGCCGTTGTCAGCAGAATTTAATGGGTTAGTAGCCACGGGTGGATCCCGATTTCACTTGCGGCTATTGCGGGCACATGTCAGCTGTTAAAAACAGCTGACGTGTCTGGAGAAATATGTGGGCTCACCGCCGGAGCCCACACCAAAGGGAGGGAGTCCGACATCGGCGTACTATTACACCTGATGTCGGAAAGGGGTTAAAAAAACATTTCTTTCTTAGTTTTTGCTCCACATTTTTCCTGTGTTTTTGTCATGCTCCATTTGTCTTTCATGCAGGCTGATAAAGTTTAGTGAATAAAAAAAATCTGATTCTACTTCATCAGGTTTTGGAAGAAAAAATGCAGAAAAATGGACATTTGTGTTTTTTCAGTGTTTTTTGCACCACCCATTGCTTTCAATGAGAGAAAAATGCTGAAAGAAGTGATACGCTGCATTTGTCAAAAACTAAAGCAATGCACAAAATTCTTATGACAAAAAAATGAAGCTGTTTGCATGAGAGTTTTCTGAAATTGAGATTTTTCTTTGCTGATACTGTAAAACCCAGCTGAAAATTTGCATAAAAAAACGCTAAAAAAGCGCAACGTGTGAACAAAGCTTAATAGACATAATAGAATGCAAAACAGAAGATATATTACATGAGTGATCAGTGGATTGTACAATATTCTATTGTAAATTAAAGAAAAAAAGCTAAATAGCATCTAACTAGTTGAACATCCTTGATCCAAGCTGTCTCTGATCCCGGCAATTAAAGCATATTTATTAATACAGATCTGTACAATAGAGAATATATCATTTATCTTGCCTGGTGAAAGCTGTGAAAAGTAAAAAAAAAATAATGAAAACTTTTTTTTCTATATTATTCTGACTCACAACTATATAATTAAAAATGATAAGAAAAAACAATGTTCCCTCTAAGTAGCACCAATGAAAACAAGTCATGCTGCAAAAAACAAGCCCCCACATAGCCAGTACAGACCAAAAGTTTGGACACACCTTCTCATTCAAAGATTTTTCTGTATTTTCATGACTATGAAAATTGTACATTCACACTGAGGGCATCAAAATTATGAATTTATAAAGAAAGTCTGGCACTCAATGTTGAAATGCTTGCTCAAATTTATTATATAAGAAAATAATCCAAAGTAACGTTTCGGTCGTTATCTCGACCTTCATCAGACAATAATAATAGGGAACAGAAAACTTCAGATGTTATCCATTTACATCAAAAGTATAAACAATATATATAATATATATAATAATATGACAATGGATTTGAAGTAAGAGTCCATAAAGTGTAATATAAGAATATCATGATATTAAAGAAAATACTCTGTATCACAAAGTACAGTAGTTAGGCACAAAAAGTAAATTAACAGGAAAGAACGTTTCAAACTGTCTATGGTAATGATACATATGCATATATAATAAAAGAAAATCAAGTTATTTTCAAACATGAATCAGTGGTAAGTGGTAATATATCCACAGAATTTATAAAAAGTTCCATATAGGAGAGTATGTCAGAATGATTGGAATCAGATAAATTAGGTCCAATTATGGATTCCTGAAATATTGAGAGGTGTATATATTAGTATAAAATAAAAGAATATACCAGGGTATTATAGAGGAAAAAACAGCTTACCAAATGGTGTTGTGTAGTGGGTGCCACCAGGTGACGATAGACTCACAGATCTAAGAATAACATTGTAAATGGTAATGAAACTGAGAGAAATTATGTGACAATCGCTGAATCTGAAAACCTCAATCAAGTCACGAGCTTACCACAGCATGGAGTAATGAAGAGTTCCAGTGTATCGGCGTCATAAGAAGAAAGGATAAAGCCAGTGGGAATGGATGCTAAGGAGCCGGTGTAATAGTGAGCTATAAGTACAAGCAGACAATGTGGGGCTGCAGACCGGAACTGGCGTCAGACGCCGCGCCTGGACCGCATGTGGAACGCAGGAAAGACGGCCTACCGGAAGTGCGTCATCAAAACAGATCTCAATGACGGAAGTGACTGGTGAGACGCAGTACTGGAACGCAAACAGGAAGTGAGTAAATTGAAGTACGGTCCAGTGTGAAGGAACAACGTGGGAACGTGGTAAATAGGTAAGTGTCATTGTGCTCATGATGTGACCTAAAGAAATAAGAGAAATATATCAATGAAAAGTTATAATAAAGATCCTTAATACATTAAAGCATCCTGTCTCTGGTTATATTGTGATTATCATCCGGTGACTATGGCAATACAACAGGCTAATGACATAATGGACGTTAATGCAGGAAAAATAGCATCACATTAAAGCATTGTGATTATCATCTGGTGACTGAGACAATACAGCAGACTAATAACATAATGAACACTGATGCAGAAAGAATAACGTCACATATACATATATTCTCAGGTAAAACCAAATAATTCGTAGTCTCTATTCAAACCTTTCGGTTCTAGACTTTGAAGATAATGAATCTAATAGGCTTCTCTGTGTTGAAGTTTTTTAATTAAATTGCCACCTCTGCTATTGGTTTGTACTTGTTCCAATAACAAAAAAACGTAACTGTACAATTGAGTGTCCTGCTGAATGAATATGGTATGGAATGGGGAGTTGGAGTTTTTTGCACCATATATCCGATTTATGGTGGGATATGCGGTCTTTGATAGCCTGCGTGGTTTCCCCAACATATATCTTACCGCAGGGGCATTTTATAGCATAGACAACCGATTTGGAGTCACAGGTGAAAATAACTTGAATTGGTATGTCTGTGCCTGTTAGAGGATGGGAAATTTTGGAGCCCTTCTGAACACTGGCACATTGTGCACACTGAAGGCATGGAAAAGTGCCTTTACGCTGTGTGGAAAGAAAATTTGTCTAGCGCTAGTTATAGCTGAACCCATATCTGCACAAATGATTTTATTCCTCAAGTTTCTAGGCCGTCTAAAGCATGGAAGGAAGGGAATTTGGAATTCAGAAATTGTGGGAAAACAGTTATGGAGTAAATGCCAATGTTTGCGATATTGTGGATTTTGTACATGAAGGGATCATAAGTGTGGACGAAAGAAATCCTCTGTAGTGACGAGGATTTGGTAGGAACAGTCGGAGGATTACGGCACTGTTGGAGTGACCGGTGCCGATAACCTCTCTTATGGAATTTCTTTTCCATCTCGTCCAGACGAGAATTAGACACTTCATGATCACTAAATATCCTTTTAACCTTTTGAATTGGGATAGTGGGATGGATCTTTTTACCGCTCTCGGGTGGCAACTCTCATATAGAAGTAGATTGTTACTGTCTGTTTTTTTCGTATAGAGATCTATCTTCAAATTCCCACTATCGTCCTGTAGGATTTTAGTGTCTAGGAAATTGATCTCAGAAGTATGATAATTAAGGGTGAATATGAGTTCTGGTCAAACCTGGTTAATTTGATTAAAGAACATATGTAAACTCTCACTAGTTCCCTTTCAAAGACAGAAAATATCGTCTATATAGCGACGCCATAATAGACAGTGTGTTTTATACAATGGATTAGAGTAAATAAAATCAGATTCGAATAAAGACATGAAGCAAATAGCATAAGGTGGGGCATGTTAGACCCCATAGCTGGACCTTGACATTGAAAATAAAAAGTATCCTCAAAAATGAAAAATTTATTAGTAAGAATGATTTCCAGTAGTTCCATGAGAAAAAGTACAGCTATAGGATCAATAGTAGAACTATCAAGAAACCTCTTTATAGCTTCAATGCCCTTGTGGTGTTGAATGGACATATACAAACTGTTGACATCAAACGCTACCAGTAAAGTACCTTCTGGTAGTGAGCCAAGATTCCTAATAATTTGTAGAAACTCCCCTGTATCAAGAATGAAGGATGGGGTGACCTTAATAAGGGGTGTAAGAATTTTCTCTAATAGTATTGACAGAGGTGAGAGAATTGAATCTGTCAAGGTGATAATTGGTCTACCCGGAGGTCTGTCAAGTCTTTTGTGGATCTTGGGTACCAAATAAAATGTCGGAATTAATGGGTCTTTTTTAATTAAGAAATCTCTTGTTTTAGTGTCTATGATGTTCAGGGAAAGTGCTCTCTGTACAATATCAGCTATTTTACTCTCATCGAATGGGTGGGATTATGAGTAATAGGTTGATACACTATTGGTTCAGCTAGTTGAGATAAAGCCTCACTTCTGTAGTAAGAACGGTCCATAATCACCGTTGCCCCTCCCTTGTGCGCGGATTTGATGATTATATCATCATCTTTTATTAATGACTCTAGTGCAGCGCGGTCAGACTGGCAAAGGTTAGGACAAAATGTAAATTTTCCTCTTGTAATACATTTAGAGTAATCTGATATTTCCTTGTCTATTAGAGAAATAAATGTTTCGATAGGTGGATTATTTTTTGGAGGTAAGAAGGTACTAGGGAGTCTCAGTCCCAAGTCAGTTAGGTT
This sequence comes from Oophaga sylvatica, assembly GCA_033576555.1. Lineage (NCBI taxonomy): Eukaryota > Metazoa > Chordata > Amphibia > Anura > Dendrobatidae > Oophaga > Oophaga sylvatica. Next base: position 51,175,214 of record JARQOD010000001.1, read on the forward strand.
AATTGGTGTTGGCAAGATAGTGGGTAATAATCTATCCCGAGTAGTCTGATTATTAAAATGGACCTTGAGTCGCAAATTCCTGTAAAATCTTTGTAAGTCAATATCTAATTGAAAACTATTGAACTTGTATGTGGGACAAAAAGATAAACCCTTTTGTAATAAACGAGTCTGTGAGGAATTCAAACATTTAGATGAGATGTTAATAACTAGATTTGTGTCATTACCTGGGACCTCATATTCATACCATTATGAGTTGTTTCTATGACATTGGTCCCCCCTCCTCATCCTCTTTTTTGTTGGTATCTCCTGCAGGAGCCTAAAAAAGAAGATCTGTTGTAATCTGTATGCTCGCTGTCTGTGCTGGACGCTGAGGATCCATCTTAGTTTCGGTAATTCCGATAAGTTGGACGAGAAAAGGAGGAGCCTTGCCATCGGTATACTCTCTTGGATAAATAATCTTGAGTGTCCCGAATGATTTTCTGTCTTTTATGTTTCTCAGTTTCTTTCCTGAAGTTATCTATATTCTCCTTGGTAAGAGACTTGACCGTATCGTATTCTTCCTTTGGTAGAGAGTCCTTAAGTTGTGTATCAATATTAGATACCTTCTCTTGACTATTTTTAATCTCTTTGTTTAGATGTTCCAAAGTCAAAGTCATGAGGTCCAATGAGCATTTATTTAATATTTTTTCAAGTTTCAGGCAGAAATCTATGTTGTCATGGAATAAAGTCGGTCGTAGTGACACTCGTAGTCCTCTTGGTATTCCCTGTGTCTTAATATATTCGGCAATTGTGATACTATGTAGTTCCAGGCCGTCCAGGTGACGAGATTCCTTTTCTAAATCACGTGTCTTGAATTCACTCCCAGAGATTTGTAAAAAATCATTTGGAGATGTGACTTGTGTGTATCACGAACACCGCACTGCGCTTGCTCACTGAGCCAGTGCGCGTGTCCGGAGTTAGACAGACTGCACTCAATGATACCTGTGGAGCGGGGCAGTAGCGGTGAAGATGCGTGCTTCAGACTAACAGGACCCTAAGCACGTGACTGCCAAGGGCGGCGCCGGCCACAGGTCTCTCAGAGAAGGCAGTAACAGACCAGAGATTGTTTCAGGCCAGAGGACCTTAAGCACGTGACTGCTGGTGGGCGTGGCCTAAGCTCCAGAGAGCTATGAGCAGAAGGAAAACTCCTAGAAGGGTAACTACGGGACAGAGTTACCAAGGGGCATAGACAAAACGGATAGTCAGGATAGCTAGGTCATACACAGAGGGAGAAACGCAGTACAAGAGGAGCAGGCAGAGAATAACCAGAAACGTAGCCAAGGGATCAGAAAACCAGAACGGGCAAATACACAGTACCAAGACAGTAGACAAACTCACAACGAAGAGACAGACCGGGTCAAAACCAAACAAGCAACAAGATCAAGCACAAGGCACAGGCACACAGGAGGTCAACTAACTCAGCCGAGGGCAGGAGTATAACTGACACCAGACCTAGGTCAATTGGCAACTAAATAGCCGCCTTCTGCCAGAGAGAGGCTGAAACCATTAACCCCAGTCTGGCCAGGACGGGACAAATACCAAACCCCGTCCTGGGTCATGACAGTGTGATACAATATCAGCCACTTCCGTTTCACTATATGAGAATCCAATGTTGGAGATATCTCTTAGTGATTGGAGGAAAATCTTTTTGTAAAATATAAAAGGAAAAATGAAGATCAAAGTTAAAAATAAAAAATAAAAATAAGGTGGATACAAGGGTGCCCATGTAAAAGGTGAAATAATAATTATATAATGGGACACGTCACTCCTTGTTTAAATAAGGTGCACAGACAAGGGTCACCAACCCACTACACAACACCATTTGGTAAGCTGTTTTTTCCTCTATAATACCCTGGTATATCCTTTTATTTTATACTAATATATACACCTCTCAATATTTCAGGAGTCCATAATTGGACTTAATTTATCTGATTCCAATCATTCTGACATACTCTCCTATATGGAACTTTTTATAAATTCTGTGGATATATTACCACTTACCACTGATTCATATTTGAAAATAACTTGATTTTCTTTTATTATATATGCATATGTATCATTACCATGGACAGTTTGAAACGCTCTTTCCTGTTAATTTACTTTTTGTGCCTAACTACTGTACTTTGCGATACAGAGTATTTTCTTTAATATCATGATATTCTTATATTACACTTTATGGACTCTTAGTTCAAATCCATTGTCGCGTTATATTATTATATATATTATATATATTGCTTATACTTTTGATGTAAATGGATAACATCTAAAGTGGATCTATTTATTTTGCTATTTTTTTCTGTTCCCTTTTATTACAGTCTGATGAAGGTCGAGATAACGACCGAAACGTTACTTTGGATTATTTTCTTATATAATAAATTTGAGCAAGCATTTCAACATTGATGCCAGACTTTCTTTATATATTGATATAGGGGTTGGTGACCCTCGTCTGTGCACCTTATTTAAACAATGAGTGATGTGTCCCATTATATAATCAAAACTATGAATTAACACATGTGGAATTATATACTTAACAAAAAAGTGTGAAACAACTGAAAATATGTCTTATATTCTAGGTTCTTCAAAGTAGCCACCTTTTGCTTTGATGACTGCTTTGCACACTCTTGGCATTCTCTTGATGAGCTTCAAGATGTAGTCACCGGAAATGGTTTTCACTTCACAGGTGTGCCCTGTCAGGTATAATAAGTGTGATTTCTTGCCTTATAAATGGGGTTGGGACCATCAGTTGTGTTGTGCAGAAGTCTGGTGGATACACAGCTGATAGTCCTACTGAATAGACTGTTAGAATGTGCATTATGGCAAGAAAAAAGCAGCTAAGTAAAGAAAAACGAGTAGCCATCATTACTTTAAGAAATGAAGGTCAGTCAGTCCAAAAAATTGGGAAAACTTTGAAAGTGTCCCCAAGTGCAGTTGCAAAAACCATCAAGCGCAACAAAGAAACTGGCTCACATGAGGACCGTCCCAGGAAAGGAAGACCAAGAGTCACCTCTGCTTCTGAGGATAAGTTTATCCGAGTCACCAGCCTCAGAAATCGCAGGTTTATAGCAGCTCAGATTAGAGACCAGGTCAATGCCACACAGAGTTCTAGCAGCATACACATCTCTACAATATCTGCTAAGAGGAGACTTTGTGCAGCAGGCCTTCATGGCAAAATAGCTGCTAGGAAACCACTGCTAAGGACAGGCAACAAGCAGAAGAGACTTGTTTGGGCTAAAGAACACAAGGAATGGACATTAGACCAGTGGGAATCTGTGCTTTGGTCTGATGAGTCCATATTTGAGATCTTTGGTTCCAACCATGGTGTCTTTGTGCGACGCAGTAAAGGTGAACGGATGGACTCTACATGCCTGGTTCCCACCGTGAAGTATGGAGAAGGAGGTGTGATGGTGTGGGGTGCTTTGCTGGTGACACTGTTGGGGATTTATTCAAAATTGAAGGCATACTGAACCAGCATGGCTACCACAGCATCTTGCAAAGGCATGCTATTCCATCCGGTTTGCGTTTAGTTGGACCATCATTTATTTTTGAACAGGACAATGACCCCAAACACACCTCCAGGCTGTGTAAGGGTTATTTGACCAAGAAGGAGAGTGATGGGGTGCTACACCAGATGTCCTGGCCTCCACAGTCACCAGACCTGAACCCAATCGAGATGGTTTGGGGTGAGCTAGACCGCAGAGTGAAGGCAAAAGCGCCAACAAGTGCTAAACATCTCTGGGAACTCCTTCAAGACTGTTGGAAGACCATTTCCGGTGACTACCTCTTAAAGCTCATCAAGAGAATGCCAAGAGTGTGCAAAGCAGTAATCAAAGCAAAAGGTGGCTACTTTGAAGAACCTAGAATATAAGACATATTTTCAGTTGTTTCACACTTTTTTGTTAAGTATATAATTCCACATGTGTTAATTCATAGCTTTGATGCCTTCAGTGTGAATGTACAATTTTCATAGTCATGAAAATACAGAAAAATCTTTGAATAAGATGGTGCACCCAAACTTTTGGTCTGTACTGTAGCTCTATGGAATTTTATGAGTCTATGAATTTAGAGGCCCAAAATGTGGAAAACATAATAAATAGAGGTGAGCAAGCACTAAAATGCTCAGATGCTCTTTACTCAAACCGAGCAATTCCTAATGCTCGAATGCTCGTATCGAGTAACAAGTATAATGGGAGTCATAGGGACATATGAGCATTTTTCCGGCAGACCATACAAGAAGGTCTAGGGGACAGTGAAAATGGTGAAATGGATGGAAAAAGTGTTGAGTGGAGGAGAACAATATGGGGAAGACCCCTGGAATCATATCTAGCTCTCAGATCGCTGCTGAGAACAATGGTGTAACACTTTTACTCCAGTTTAAGTACTGACAAAATACATTTAAAGTCGACAAGAAATTGGAGTTTAATATTGAGATGAACTGTTGTTAATGACAAAAAAATACTCATTTTCCACCATAATTTCCAAAATAAATCTTGCCAACTCAGACAAGGTGATTTTCTGGATTTGTTTTCTCATTTTGACTCTCATAGTTGAGGTCAACCTATGATGTCATTTACAGGCCTCTCTCATCTTTTTAAGTGGGAGAACTTGCACAATTGGTGGCTAATAGGGTTGAGCGATACTTTCCGATATCCAAAAGTATCGGAATCGGAATGGTATCGCCGATACCCAAAAAATATCGGCGATACACGATACCGATACCGGAAATCCAATGTAAGTCTATGGGAACAAAATATCGGAAATTAAAAAAAACCCATTCTTGCCTTGTTGGTTAATTGTACATGAAGGAGAACAACAAAGAGTAATGTACAATGTATTGTGGAAGGTTGAGGAGACATTAAAGGCATAGATGTTTAACCCAATCAAATGGAATAGCATAAATATTTTTTTTTTTAAAGATGTTCGGATTGACGAAGAAATTGACAATGTTGTTAACGTTTTTTCTATTTTGGCAAATATGTATATTTCACAACTTCCATGCTCTTCACCTTTTTAACTTTTCACACACTTTCTCCTTCATAATCTTCAGCAGCATCATCTTTTTCATCAAATTATTCTTCATCTTCACCTTCTTTATCTTCTTCTTAAACTTCTTGCTATTCATCTTTTTGTTAACATTACTCAGATTCTTCTTATTAAACTATTATTCTTATTCATATTGTACTTCATCTTCTTCATCATATTCTTATTTGTGACAGAGAATCCTGTACTTGTAATCTGTCAAAGTATGAATTTTTCATCCTTCCGTTCTTGCTGTCACAAAAGATTTAAATTACAACAGTATTTGTCCGTGTTCAGTTTAGCCTGCAGCAGCAGGCATTTTCCAGGGGCACCACGAGGAGGAACGGACTCACCCCCATACACTGCTTAGTCTTCTTCTGCTTAGAATTTAGAGCATATATTTTGCTCTTCATTTTGGTCTTATACTTCATGTTCTTCTGCTTTTTGATCTTCTGCTTATTGTTCTTAAGTCTCTTGTTCTGTATCTTGTAGTTTGTCTTAACCTTCTTAGTCCTGTTTGGTAATCTTTTATTTCTTCTTTGTGATGGTGTTTAGGCTGGTTGGCTTGATGCTCGTCGTCCTTGTGGTCGTCATCTTCTTCGGGGTGGTCATCAGGGTCGTCGTCTTCATTGTTGGAGATCCAGAGTGATTACCCAAAAAAGCACTGAAAAAATCTTCAATTTGTAAATGTTGCAGAAGGTACAAGAGTCAATGCAAGTAATGAGGACCAGCTGACTGTGCTGGAACCCGGAGGGGCAGCAGAAGGAAAAGAGCCAATGGCACAACCGAGGACCAGCTCACGTTACTGGGACACGGTTACTAAGCAGGAGGTACCTGTGCTCTAAAGCACTACCAAGGACCAGCAGACATTGCTGGAACTCGGATACCGAGATGGAGGCACCTAGGCCAAAGGCACTGCGGAGAACCAGCTGACGGTACTGGAACCCGGATGGGTAGCAGAAGGTACAAGAGCCAATCCAAATAACGAGGACCAGCTGACTGTGCTGGAACCCGGAGGGGCAGCAGAAGGAAAAGAGCCAATGGCACAACCGAGGACCAGCTCACGTTACTGGGACACGGTTACTAAGCAGGAGGTACCTGTGCTCTAAAGCACTACCAAGGACCAGCAGACATTGCTGGAACTCGGATACCGAGATGGAGGCACCTAGGCCAAAGGCACTGCGGAGAACCAGCTGACGGTACTGGAACCCGGATGGGTAGCAGAAGGTACAAGAGCCAATCCAAATAACGAGGACCAGCTGACTGTGCTGGAACCGGAGGGGCAGCAGAAGGAAAAGAGCCAATGGCACAACCGAGGACCAGCTGACGTTACTGGGACACGGTTACTAAGCAGGAGGTACCTGTGCTCTAAAGCACTACCAAGGACCAGCAGACATTGCTGGAACTCGGATACCGAGATGGAGGCACCTAGGCCAAAGGCACTGCGGAGAACCAGCTGACGGTACTGGAACCCGGATGGGTAGCAGAAGGTACAAGAGCCAATCCAAATAACGAGGACCAGCTGACTGTGCTGGAACCCGGAGGGGCAGCAGAAGGAAAAGAGCCAATGGCACAACCGAGGACCAGCTGACGTTACTGGGACACGGTTACTAAGCAGGAGGTACCTGTGCTCTAAAGCACTACCAAGGACCAGCAGACATTGCTGGAACTCGGATACCGAGATGGAGGCACCTAGGCCAAAGGCACTGCGGAGAACCAGCTGACGGTACTGGAACCCAGACGGGTAGCAGAAGGTACCCATGGAAATTTAAGATGACAGGCCGCGAGCCGGCCGCAGTTACCGAATCCCACAGTACTACAGTGGGTGATTGTCCTATTGTCACAACGGAAACAGCCTTTATTTGCATATCCCGCAGCACACATAGGAAGCACCTAAACTCCAAGCACCATAGAGTCGGCTAACCCGACCGCAACACGACAGGACAACTTATTGGAGGCTAAGTGACGTTTACACTGACAGGAAACAGATGGCGTGCTGTAACCAGTCTGGGCAGGAGTGAGTACCCGTGCCAATGACACTTCCGAGCAACAACTGGCAGTGTTGAAGCCCAGGGATGAGAAGACAACAGGGTGGAGGCAGCAGGACTTTTTGCCGTACACACAGCAGGGGAACAGCTGACATTACTGAACCCCAGTAACACAGGAGCAAGTGTTCACTGTGCTAACAGCACTTCCAAGCAACAACTGGCGGTGTTGTAGCCCAGGGATGAGAAGAGAACATGGTGGAGGCAGCAGGACTTTTTGCCGTTCACACAGCAGGGGAACAGCTGACATTACTGAACCCCAGTAACACAGGAGCAAGTGTAGACTGTGCTAACAGCACTTCCGAGCAACAACTGGCGGTGTTGTAGCCCAGGGATGACAGGAGAACATGGTGGAGGCAGCAGGACTTTTTGCCGTTCACACAGCAGGGGAACAGCTGACATTACTGAACCCCAGTAACACAGGAGCAAGTGTTCACTGTGCTAACAGCACTTCCGAGCAACAACTGGCGGTGTTGTAGCCCAGGATGAGAAGAGAACATGGTGGAGGCAGCAGGACTTTTTGCCGTTCACACAGCAGGGGAACAGCTGACATTACTGAACCCCAGTAACACAGGAGCAAGTGTAGACTTTGCTAACAGCACTTCCAAGCAACAACTGGCGGTGTTGTAGCCCAGGGATGAGAAGAGAACATGGTGGAGGCAGCAGGACTTTTTGCCGTTCACACAGCAGGGGAACAGCTGACATTACTGAACCCCAGTAACACAGGAGCAAGTGTTCACTGTGCTAACAGCACTTCCGAGCAACAACTGGCGGTGTTGTAGCCCAGGGATGAGAAGAGAACATGGTGGAGGCAGCAGGACTTTTTGCCGTTCACACAGCAGGGGAACAGCTGACATTACTGAACCCCAGTAACACAGGAGCAAGTGTAGACTGTGCTAACAGCACTTCCGAGCAACAACTGGCGGTGTTGTAGCCCAGGGATGAGAAGAGAACATGGTGGAGGCAGCAGGACTTTTTGCCGTTCACACAGCAGGGAACAGCTGACATTACTGAACCCCAGTAACACAGGAGCAAGTGTAGACTGTGCTAACAGCACTTCCGAGCAACAACTGGGGGTGTTGTAGCCCAGGGATGAGAGGAGAACAGGGTGGAGGCAGCAGGACTTTTTGCCGTACACACAGCAGGGGAACAGCTGACATTACTGAACCCCAGTAACACAGGAGCAAGTGTAGACTGTGCTAACAGCACTTCCGAGCAACAACTGGGGGTGTTGTAGCCCAGGGATGAGAGGAGAACAGGGTGGAGGCAGCAGGACTTTTTGCCGTTCACACAGCAGGGGAACAGCTGACATTACTGAACCCCAGTAACACAAGAACAAGTGTTCACTGTGCTAACAGCACTTCCGAGCAACAACTGGCGGTGTTGTAGCCCAGGGTCAAGGAGGATGTTTAAATACTATATCAAGTATTTTCCTTGTTACGTGTCAATTAAAAATGTCTATACTCAAAACAAGAGAAATATAAACTTTAGTACCATAAGATGATGATTTAACTTAAAAAAATATATGTAAATTAATAATTTACAAACATAAATGCATACATTAACATGTTGAAAAGCAATGCAAACCACAATTAAAATAGGTTAAATAATCTGCTATACGGTTTAAAATAAAAGCATACAAGTACATATCAGAATCCATTAATGATGGGTAAGTAACAGTATGTACACCATTTTTATTGTGTAGACAATGAATGGCTGACTTAAAAACATAATCAGCATTACAAGTTTTATTTGACATTCATAAAACTTTACATTTGGTGAATAATATCACTAAAATTTTTAAAAAAATATCTAACATTTCCATCATGTAATACTGATAATATGTGCCAATCATTTATATTAACAAAACAAAAATTTAAAAAGTGCATAGTGCAGAGTGAAAACAGATATTTATGCCTGACTGTGGACTTGCAAGCATGACAACGGATAGATAAGGTATATTTAGATGAGACTGCATAGCCACAGATGGTGAATGGCGATGTAATACTGTACCTCAATAAAGTGTGCGTTACTACTACATCCTTTTTTTTATCTAGCTTTATAAAAGGTTACGTGCATGTATGGTTGCGCCTTTGTTTGGACGCACAGACTGGCTTCCTGCTGTGACGCGTTGGTTATTGGAGCGTCTGTACGTCTTATGACGCAGACTAACATTCACGGTGCGCATCGTTCATCATCGCAAGCGTACCGACAACACAAAGGCGTTGTCATGACTGCTTTACTCAGTAAACATGCACCTATGATGAAACATACACGCATGTGCCCTATTATATAACAAGCTACAAGAAAAACGAGTGTGAGGTGTGACACAGCTGTTTTGTTAAGGTACAGTATTATATCGACATTGTACAGATGTCGCTATTCAGTCTGATAAATATATATCATTCACGTATTCTATCAGTTGTCGTTCTTTCAGCACCACTTACAGGTATATATTTTGCTATTGTGACTATGCACTATTGACTTTACCAAGGTAATGCATGATTTTTGGTAGCGATTATCATGTTTACATGAAGGACCTTTATGATATGGGCTGTTAACTTTCTAATCAAATATGTATTTTTTAAAATGACACAAATATAAGTAATGTTGAAGAGGACTATTCCTACATGCATTGTTTGCACAATATTACAGGTGTACATCACGTTCCTTAAGCAACATTGGATTATTATATTTACTTGTATGCTTTTATTTCAAAGGCAAGAACACTGAAGTATAACCTTCGCACTGCAGCAGTTGTCAAAGTTCAACCCACATTATGCACTTCCAACATTGCAGCATTTGAGTCATCATGATGTGAGTTGGATTTGTCTAAGCTATGGAGTGACAAGGTTGACCATCAGTATCCTATAGCATAAGTAGGCTTTTGTGTTTGCATTTGTTTTCGACATGTGCATATCTGTAATAATATGTCACAATTATTTTGTTACAGATTTGTGACAAAGACTAATCATTTTATGGTTTGAAAGTTGACGTTTCAAATGTTTACAGCTTAGAAATCAGGGTGTAGCCTCATATCTATGTGTAGCACTAGACACTTTGAGATGTCATGTTTTTTTCACCATGATTAGGTAGCTAGCAGTAATTTTTGCCGGACACACAGCAGGGGAACAGCAGGCGTTACTGAACCCCACAAACACATCAGCGATTGTTTTCATCTGTGCATCTAACACTTCTGAGCAGCAACTGGCGCTGTTGAAGCCCAGGGTCAAGGAGGGTGTAGGCAGAGGCCTAGTATGAGACGTTTGAAGTTGAAGTTGTAGTTAGCAGCAGTAATTTTTGCCAGACACACAGCAGGGGAACAGCAGGCGTTACTGAACCCCACAAACACATCAGCGATTGTTTTCATCTGTGCATCTAACACTTCTGAGCAGCAACTGGCGCTGTTGAAGCCCAGGGTCAAGGAGGGTGTAGGCAGAGGCAGGGGCGTAACTAGAAACGGCAGGCCCCACAGCAAACTTCACAATGGGGCCCCCCCCCTCGCGCGCATTGCCAATCCCGGTCTACCCAAGTTGTGTTAAGAAAGATACCTTTATTATCCAAAATTAGAGGTTTTTGGAGTAATGATAGTGAAATAACAGAAAAGAACCAACTCCCAGGAAGCAACTGAGGTAGTGACAAAGGTAGGCCTTCTCCAGAGTAAATGTGTGAAGAAACTTGTAATCCAGCCTGCAAATTGCTTTCAAAACGGATGATTTATTCAGTAGAACAACAGTCCGGTATACAGAATAATCTAAGATTGTTCTGTATACCGTACTTCTGCACCACGCCCTCACCAATTACACATGTGAGGAGTGACAGCCTCAGCTCTGCTACATGTGAGGAGTGACAGCCTCAGCTCTGCTACATGTGAGGAGTGACAGACTCAGCTCTGCTACATGTGAGGAGTGACAGACTCAGTTCTGCTACATGTGAGGAGTGACAGCCTCAGCTCTGCTACATGTGAGGAGTGACAGCCTCAGCTCTGCTACATGTGAGGAGTGACAGCCTCAGCTCTGCTACATGTGAGGAGTGACAGACTCAGTTCTGCTACATGTGAGGAGTGACAGCCTCAGCTCTGCTACATGTGAGGAGTGACAGACTCAGTTCTGCTACATGTGAGGAGTGACAGCCTCAGCTCTGCTACATGTGAGGAGGAACAGCCTCAGCTCTGCTACATGTGAGTAGGGACAGCCTCAGCTCTGCTACATTCGAGGAGTGACAGCCTCAGCTCTGCTACATGTAAGGAGTGACAGCCTCATCTCTGCAACATGTGAGGAGTGACAGCCTCAGCTCTGCTACTTGTATAGCAAAGCTGAGGCTGTCGCTCCGCACATGTAGCAGAGATGAGGCTGTCACTCCTCGCATGTAGCAGAGCTGAGGTTGCTACTTGTCACATGTAGCAGAGCTGAGGTTGTTACTTGTCACATGTAGCAGAGCTGAGGTTGTTACTTGTCACATGTAGCAGAGCTGAGGTTGTTACTTGTCACATGAGCAGAGCTGAGGTTGTTACTTGTCACATGAGCAGAGCTGAGGTTGCTACTTGTCACATGTAGCAGAGCTGAGGTTGTTACATGTAGCAGAGCCGAGGTTGCTACTTGTCACATGTAGCAGAGCTGAGGTTGTTACTTGTCACATGTAGCAGAGCCGAGGTTGCTACTTGTCACATGTAGCAGAGCTGAGGTTGTTACTTGTCACATGAGCAGAGCTGAGGTTGTTACTTGTCACATGAGCAGAGCTGAGGTTGCTACTTGTCACATGTAGCAGAGCTGAGGTTGTTACTTGTCACATGTAGCAGAGCCGAGGTTGCTACTTGTCACATGTAGCAGAGCTGAGGTTGTTACTTGTCAAATGTAGCAGAGCTGAGGTTGTTACTTGTCACATGTAGCAGAGCTGAGGTTACTTGTCACATGTAGCAGAGCTGAGGTTGCTACTTGTCACATGTAGCAGAGCTGAGGTCTTGTCACATGTAGCAGAGCCGAGGTTGCTACTTGTCACATGAGCAGAGCTGAGGTTGTTACTTGTCACATGAGCAGAGCTGAGGTTGTTACTTGTCACAAATAGCAGAGCTGAGGTTGCTACTTGTCACAAGTAGCAGAGCTGAGGTTGCTACTTGTCACATGTAGCAGAGCCGAGGTTGCTACTTGTCACATGAGCAGAGCTGAGGTTGTTACTTGTCACATGAGCAGAGCTGAGGTTGTTACTTGTCACAAATAGCAGAGCTGAGGTTGCTACTTGTCACAAGTAGCAGAGCTGAGGTTGCTACTTGTCACATGTAGCAGAGCCGAGGTTGCTACTTGTCACATGTAGCAGAGCTGAGGTTGCTACTTGTCACATGTAGCAGAGCTGAGGTTGCTACTTGTCACATGTAGCAGAGCTGAGGTTACTTGTCACATGTAGCAGAGCTGAGGTTGCTACTAGTCACATGAGCAGAGCCGAGGTTGCTACTTGTCACATGTAGCAGAGCCGAGGTTGCTACTTGTCACATGTAGCAGAGCTGAGGTTGCTACTTGTCACATGTAGCAGAGCTGAGGTTACTTGTCACATGTAGCAGAGCTGAGGTTGCTACTTGTCACATGAGCAGAGCTGAGGTTGCTACTTGTCACATGAGCAGAGCTGAGGTTGCTACTTGTCACATGAGCAGAGCTGAGGTTGTTACTTGTCACATGAGCAGAGCTGAGGTTGTTACTTGTCACATGAGCAGAGCTGAGGTTGTTACTTGTCACATGAGCAGAGCTGAGGTTGCTACTTGTCACATGTAGCAGAGCTGAGGTTGTTACTTGTCACATGTAGCAGAGCCGAGGTTGCTACTTGTCACATGTAGCAGAGCTGAGGTTGTTACTTGTCAAATGTAGCAGAGCTGAGGTTGTTACTTGTCAAATGTAGCAGAGCTGAGGTTGTTACTTGTCACATGTAGCAGAGCTGAGGTTGCTACTTGTCACATGTAGAAGAGCTGAGGTTACTTGTCACATGTAGCAGAGCTGAGGTTGCTACTTGTCACATGAGCAGAGCTGAGGTTGTTACTTGTCACATAAGCAGAGCTGAGGTTGTTACTTGTCACAAATAGCAGAGCTGAGGTTGCTACTTGTCACAAGTAGCAGAGTTGAGGTTGTTACTTGTCACATGTAGCAGAGCTGAGGTTGCTACTTGTCACATGTAGCAGAGCCGAGGTTGCTACTTGTCACATGTAGCAGAGCTGAGGTTGTTACTTGTTACATGTAGCAGAGCTGAGGTTGTTACTTGTCACATGTAGCAGAGATCAGGGTGTCACTCGTCACTTGTAGCAACCATGAGGCTGTTACTGGGCCAGGGGGAGGCTACTGGTGACTGAGGTCCCGTGCCCAACAGGGCCCAGGGGGAGGTTAGTGGTGACTTGAGGCTTGCGTCAAACAGGGCCCAGGAGCCCGAGGCCCTGTTGGTATGCGGGCCCCTTGCTACCTGGGCCCTGTGTTGAATGTGGGCCCCCTGCACTGCAGCCTGGGGCCTGGGCCCTGTTGAATGTGGGCCCTGTTAGATCCTGCCTGCACCTGCCCTCCCAGTCACCATTGAGCAGCCAAGCCTCTTCTCACTGTTGAGAGACTCACGGTACTCACCCTGCTCGCCCGGGCTTCCACCTGCTTGTCCAGTCAGCCTGCTGCTTCATGTGGTCTGCCTGGCCGTCTGCTGTCCGCCCCCACATGCACACACGCTGTGACAGACGGACCATAATGCACTGGGCCGCAGCTTAAAGCTACAGTGCTCATTTCTGTTCGCTGTCTGCATTTACAACACTGTAGTGTCTCTTTAAAACAACACAGTGTTGTTATGCATCAGCGTTCAGAGTCAGAAGCCTGAACAAAATGTTGGGAGGGGGCCCGAGCGCGGATCCATTTGCCAGCGTGCTCGGGCCCCCCTTTTTGCTCCTAAATCACAGGGCAGCTGCAGCAGGGACGGGCCCCCTTCTAGCCCGGGCCCTGTGGCAGCTGCTTCCCCTGCTTCCACTATAGTTCCGCCCCTGGGCAGAGGCCTAGTATGAGACGTTTGAAGTTGAAGTTGTAGTTAGCAGCAGTAATTTTTGCCAGACACACAGCAGGGGAACAGCAGGCGTTACTGAATCCCACAAACACATCAGCGATTGTTTTCATCTGTGCATCTAACACTTCTGAGCAGCAACTGGCGCTGTTGAAGCCCAGGGTCAAGGAGGGTGTAGGCAGAGGCCTAGTATGAGACGTTTGAAGTTGAAGTTGTAGTTAGCAGCAGTAATTTTTGCCAGACACACAGCAGGGGAACAGCAGGCGTTACTGAACCCCACAAACACATCAGCGATTGTTTTCATCTGTGCATCTAACACTTCTGAGCAGCAACTGGCGCTGTTGAAGCCCAGGGTCAAGGAGGGTGTAGGCACAAAATATTGAGTTATTGCCTTGTTACGTGGCCATTGCAAATGTATGTACTTCAAACAAGAATAAATGAAGTTTTACTAGGACAATAAAATGATGAATTTCAATTCCAAGAATAGAAAAATATTTATACTTGAGAGTCCTCTGTGGTTGATACCGTTTAATGGCTAATTGAAAATAAGGTAACAAATTCAAAGCTTTCGAGACTACTCAGGTCTCTTCATCAGTCTAAGACTAAAAAAAAAAATGAAGAATCACATATTTCTACACACAACAGGACACAGGAATAGGTAAGACAAGTGAGGGAGGGACAAGTGAGGGGAGACCAGCCAAAAAATGAGAACAAGGATGAATTATCAGCGCCACACGATAAGTCAAAAAATTATGGATTTACCTGTGGCAAAACACTTTTGTATGCCCGGTCATAGCATGATGGATATGGAATTACTGGTATTAAAATATAACTTCAAATATGAGAAAGATACAAAGGTTTCAGAATATAAGCTCATCATGACCTTTGACACTGTTAGTGATGGAATGAATAGATCACACGGATTTATGTCATTCTATATCAATTAAGGAATCTGCGTCTCTGCCCTTCCAGGGGCATGAAAACACAAAACTAGACCCCAATCAGAGGGCAATAAAACTTTCTATCCTTATCTACAGTAAAGATGTATATCTTCGTACCGTGTTAGCCAGTAGATAGAAAAATATTTAGAGTTGAGAGTCCTCAGTGGTTGATACCTTTTAATGGCTAACTGAAAAGATGGTAACAAATTGCAAGCTTTCGAGACTACTCAGGTCTCTTCATCAGGCTGAACTAATACAAAATCTGAAGAATCACATATTTATACACAAAAACACAGAAAAAATGCAATAGGTAAGACAAGTGACGTGAAGCAGAATAGTCATTATGGCAGAGGGATGAGCATAAATATTGGAACAATTCATAGATAAGGAGAGAAAGTTTTATTACCCTCTGATTGGGGTCAGACCCCAATCAGAGGGTAATAAAACTTTCTCTCCTTATCTATGAATTGTTCCAATATTTATGCTCATCCCTCTGCCATAATGACTATTCTGCTTCACGTCACTTGTCTTACCTATTGCATTTTTTCTGTGTTTTTGTGTATAAATATGTGATTCTTCAGATTTTGTATTAGTTCAGCCTGATGAAGAGACCTGAGTAGTCTCGAAAGCTTGCAATTTGTTACCATCTTTTCAGTTAGCCATTAAAAGGTATCAACCACTGAGGACTCTCAACTCTAAATATTTTTCTATCCTTATCTAGGAACTGTTCCAATATTTATGTTCATCCCTCTGTGATAATGACAGTTCTGCTACACGTCACTTACTTGTCTTACCTATTGCACTATTCCTGTGTCCTGTTGTGTATAGAAATATGTGATGCTTCATTTTTTGTTTTAGTCTTTGCCTGATGAAGAGACGTGAGTAGCCTCGAAAGCTTGCAATTTGTTACCATCTTTTCAGTTATCCATTCAAAGGTATCAACCACTGTGGACTCTCAAGTCTAAATATTTTTCTATCTAATGGCTAACACGGTACGAAGATACACATGTTTCCTAACTTCAAGAATAAAAATAAAAACACTGCAAATATAAACGCATATATGCACATGCCAACAAGAAATGGAACAACACAACACCCCAAAAATTGGTTACAAAATATAGTGTTGTAAATTTAAGAATAAAAGTCCATTTTTGTATTTATGAATAATGCTTAAGGAACGCTATGTTAAACCATAACATAGTGAAGACAATGGATTTTGTAATCGTCACTCATCATCATCATCATTGCAATTTAGATGTGACAGTCACAGACATTTCAATTATTTAAGTTAATAAAATCGTTACTTTGTACAGCATGTATGACATTTCCAGCATGGACTCATCAATGTGATGACACAATAATGTACGATAAAAAATAACCATTTAAAAAAACATAATGCATTGTCACAATTTAAGTGTGTGCCTGCAAGTGTAGGTGAAAGAAAGGCTACGGATAGCAAAGGTATATTCTATGTCTGTATCAGACAGTGGACAGCCTCTGATGGGTAATGGCGATGTTATACTGTACATCAATAAAGTCTGCGGCTGCAATCATGCATTTTTTGCTTGTACAGTGTTGAAGAGGGTAAAAGCATGTCTGGTTGCGCAAGGCTTTATCCGTCAACACTACCTTCCTACTGTCACGCGTAGGGTAGGGTAGCGTGTGTCAATTAGATGACTCTATAAAATGTGACGTTACGCAGCGTTATTGCGCCCTAGGGACGCCAAAAATACGACAGCAGTAATCATTTACTGTCTAATACTACACCTATGACCAACAAAAAAAGACCGTTCCCTCTTTAACAATCTACAAGACTAACAAGCATAATTGTCTGACGCAGACTTTATTGAGGTACAGTATTACATCGACATTGTCCATGAGTAACTATGCACTGTGATACCTATATACCATTATTAATTTATATCTGTTGTGGTTGTTTCAACAGCACTTGCAGGTATAACTAGTACTACCTATTGTCAGTATGCATGATGCACTTTCTAGATGTAATAATTTATTATTGCACATTATTACCAGGTTTAGATGCTGGCCATTTCATATATGGTGTGTGAAGTTACAGTTGGCATCAGTATGTGTATTTTATAATGTCTGTCATAAATAAAACTCGTGATGATGATGATGAGGATTTTATGATTCGTACATCCATTGACTGCATTATCTTACAGGTACAGATAAAGTTCCTTAAAAAGCATTAATTGATAAGTATGAAATGTACTTTTATGCATTAATTTCAAAAAGTGAACACTATGTTTTAGTTTTTGTTACCATTTCTAATAGACATGTGCAGATATGCGCTGTGATGACAAATTATTATTTGTCCATATTTGTCATAAAAATTTATCATTCTAGGCCTGGAAAACTTCACAATTTCATGTTTTAAGCATAACAATCAGGGTGACGGCTCTTCCCTATTTGGAGCATGTTCGACATGGGTTTTTCTGTGCATGTGTAGGGAACAGGAGACATGGATAACGTTGCGAACCAGTTATTTAATCTGAAAACGGACAGACAAATTCTGGCGAGATCCATGCCTTGTTCATTTTCAGAAAAGTAAGCCGGTGTCATGGGTGTATCGCCACGAGGATCGTCGCGATTACACACTCTGACTTCTCACAGCTGAGTTGCTGTTTCTTTGTGTTTGGTAATGAGGGAGTTAATTTTACCTAGCTCTTTGCTAAGACTAGGTCCAGCCTCGTCCGGCTGCTTTTGATTATGTTCTAATTAGCTTCCTTTATATCCCTGCCAGTCTGGGTGTTAGATGCCGGTGAAAGCATTCATGTAGTCTAGCAGACTGGATCGGTTCTGAGAATACTTAAGCTAAGAGCTCCTTAGTTGTTTTTACTCTTACAGCTTATAGTTTATCTCTGAGACCTTAGGTGTTCCTACTGTGTGTGAGTGTTGTATGTAAGACTTTATTTACTTTATTTCTTGTCTTTCTTGTATGTCTTTATGTTCATTAACCGTTACCTGTTCATTCCCTTTGGTGGTAATCAGGGTCCTTCTTAGGACTAGATTACAGTTGGCAGGGATTGATAGGAGACAGGGTTTACGCTGGTGGCCTGGACCTCTGTACCTTTAACAGTACCTCCAGGTAGAGGGATTAGTTAGGACCCCAGTTTAGGGTCAGCATAGACCCCGGTCACCCTCTAGCCGGAGACAGTGTATAACGGATTCCGTATTGACCCACTGGACATTGTCAGGTAATTCTATGTTATCATATATCTATGCGCATGTTATATAGGATGTTGCCCTTTTGATATAGATTACTGACATCACATATATATATATCTGCTACACAGCGTGACATTTTCACCGGCCATACTAAAGATTCTCCCCAGCTGTCATGGATCCAGTAGCCCAGCTGGCCCGGCAGTTGCAGGGGTTATCCATGGAGTTTGCAGACATTAAGTCCAAGGTTTTGTCCCCCCCGGAGCAAACCAGATCTGAACCTAAGGTTGCTCTCCCGGACAGGTTCACTGGTGGGCGGGACAAATTTTTTACTTTCCGGGAGGCATGTAAATTGTACTTTCGGCTGCGGCCTCGGTCATCTGGGAGTGAAGAGCAGAGGGTGGGAATTGTTATCTCGCTCTTACAAGGGGACCCTCAATCTTGGGCGTTCTCTATTCCTCCAGGCTCCCCAGATCTCCAGTCAGTGGATCGATTTTTTACTGCCCTGGGTCTGGTATATGATGATCCGGATCGAGTTTCCCTTGCTGAAACAAAGTTACGTAAAATGCGGCAAGGAAATCGTCCAGCGGAGGAATATTCTTCTGAGTTCCGTAGATGGGCAACAGATACTCAGTGGAATGACCCAGCTCTTAGGAGCCAGTTTTGTCAAGGGTTGTCTGACAAATTAAAAGATGTGTTGGCTCAGTATGATTCTCCTCCATCACTGGAGGCTGCTATGGCCCTCACTATTCGCATTGATAGACGAATTCGGGGAAGACGCGAGGTAACTCCGCCTCCCGTGATGACTCCGCCTACTACTAAAGTCCCTTATACTGAGGTTCCCCTGGTCTGTTCTGAGGAACCCATGCAGTTGGGAGGGACATCTTTTTGTAGGAGAGAATCGGCGGTGCGCCGCAAGACTAGAAGGTGTTTCTTTTGCGGGAGAGAGGGACATTTTGTTGGGGGGTGTCCATCCCGGGCCTCTTTGAGCAAAGGAGTTAACCTGGGAGTGTGTATTTCGTCCCCAAATCCCTCTCAGTTTCTCGTGCCTGCGGAGGTGGTGATTGGTACTAGAACTGAGAGGATTTCTGTTTTTCTTGATAGTGGGTCCGGGGCTAATCTGGTGGACGCTCGGTTTGCCCAGGTGCATGGTATGCAACTGAGTGTATTGGCCAAACCGGTCCCTATAGTCTCTATTGATTCTAGACCTCTCGGTCAAGGTAGCTTGGTACAAGCTGTTCATAACATAGATCTTCGAGTAGGGGCAATACATAAAGAGCAATTGTCTTGTTATGTGTTGGAGGGTTTACCTACTCCTATTGTGTTGGGACTTCCTTGGTTGGCTAAACATAACCCAGTGATTGATTGGCAATCCAGAAAGATAAGCCAGTGGGGTGAATTTTGCAGGAATAACTGCATGAGCACGGTCATCGGTGCGGTTGTGCCTAGGACTTTGTCTCCTTTTCTGGAGGACTTTGGGGAGATGTTCTCAGAGGAGGGGTGTAAAGAGTTACCTCCTCATCGCGCATATGACGGCTCAATAAAGTTGCTTCCTGATGCCTTATCTCGTACTTTCCCAGGGGCCGGGAAGACGGATGATCCGGTTCCTACTCCTCAGGAGGGAGTTGTAGTGTCAGCTGTATGCTCTGAGCTTGAGGGGGAGGTATTGGGGGCTCAGGGGGACGCCCCTGTGGGACTTCCAGGGAGACTGATAGTTCCAGATCGGTTAAGACTGAAGGTTACGGGGAACCGTTACAAACGGATGGCTGATAGGGGGAGAGTTTTTGGTCTAGATCTGAAGGTGAACGATCTGGTTTGGTTGTCTACCAGGAATATAAAACTTAAAGTTTCCTCCTGGAGGTTGGGTCCCAGATTCATCGGGCCGTACAGGATCAGTTCCATAATTAATCCGGTGGCATTTCGTCTGGACCTCCCTCCTACGTTTAAAATTCATAATGTGTTTCACAAGTCATTACTTAAAAAGTATGTGGCACCAGTCATACCGTCACCTCTACCTCCTCCTTCAGTGGTGGTCAATGATAACGTGGAATTTCATGGGTTGAAAATCATTGACTCACGTTTCAGTCGCCGATCCCTTCAGTACTTGGTTCATTGGAGGGGGTATGGTCCTGAGGAGAGGACGTGGGTCCCTGCGTCTGATGTTAACGCAGATCGATTGGTTCGGACCTTTCACACAACTCACCCGGGCAGACCTGGCCCTGAGGGTCCGGAGTCCCCTCGTAGAGGGGGGGGTACTGTCATGGGTGTATCGCCACGAGGATCGTCGCGATTACACACTCTGACTTCTCACAGCTGAGTTGCTGTTTCTTTGTGTTTGGTAATGAGGGAGTTAATTTTACCTAGCTCTTTGCTAAGACTAGGTCCAGCCTCGCCCGGCTGCTTTTGATTATGTTCTAATTAGCTTCCTTTATATCCCTGCCAGTCTGGGTGTTAGATGCCGGTGAAAGCATTCATGTAGTCTAGCAGACTGGATCGGTTCTGAGAATACTTAAGCTAAGAGCTCCTTAGTTGTTTTTACTCTTACAGCTTATAGTTTATCTCTGAGACCTTAGGTGTTCCTACTGTGTGTGAGTGTTGTATGTAAGACTTTATTTACTTTATTTCTTGTCTTTCTTGTATGTCTTTCTGTTCATTAACCGTTACCTGTTCATTCCCTTTGGTGGTAATCAGGGTCCTTCTTAGGACTAGATTACAGTTGGCAGGGATTGATAGGAGACAAGGTTTACGCTGGTGGCCTGGACCTCTGTACCTTTAACAGTACCTCCAGGTAGAGGGATTAGTTAGGACCCCAGTTTAGGGTCAGCATAGACCCCGGTCACCCTCTAGCCGGAGACAGTGTATAACGGATTCCGTATTGACCCACTGGACATTGTCAGGTAATTCTATGTTATCATATATCTATGCGCATGTTATATAGGATGTTGCCCTTTTGATATAGATTACTGACATCACATATATATATATCTGCTACACAGCGTGACAGCCGGTCTACATTATCGGAGGATAGTCGCATGCGACGGTCTGTTAGTACACCACCTGCGGCACTAAAGACGCGCTCCGATAATACACTGGCAGCAGGGCAAGCCAGCACCTCCAATGCATACTGGCTAAGCTCTGGCCATGTATCCAGCTTAGAGACCCAAAACTTGAATGGGGAAGAGCCATCTGGGAGTACACTGAGAGGGAAAGACATGTAGTCTGTCACCATCTTACGGAAACGTTGCCTCCTGCTGACTGGAGCCGTCTCGGATGGTGTAACCATTGGTGGCGCTGCCACAAAACTTCGCCACATTTGGAACATACTGGTCTTGCCCTGTGCAGATGCGCTGCTTGTGCTCCCTCTTGTTGCAGAGCTGTCTCCACTGCCTCGACGCACAGAGCTGCTTTGTAAAGCAGTAGCGGTGCTCTCGGCTGGAATGGAGAACATTATGGATTGCACCAGTGTGTCTT
>JARQOD010000001.1:51197022-51254975 GCA_033576555.1 Oophaga sylvatica
AAGATCCATAACGTGTTCCACAAGTCCTTGTTGAAGAGGTTTGTTGAGCCAGTGGTTCCTGCTGCTGTGCCTCCTGACCCTGTTTTGGTTGAGGGCAATCTGGAGTATGTGGTTGAGAAATATTAGATTCTCGTTTTTCTAGACGGAAACTCCAGTATTTGGTTAAGTGGAGAGGTTATGGTCAGGAAGACAATTCTTGGGTGTTTGCTTCGGACATCCATGCTAGGAGACTCATCCGTGCGTACCATAGAACTCATCCTGACCGACCTGGTTGCTCAAATGAGGGTTCGGTGACCCCTCCTCAAGGGGGGGTACTGTTGTGAATGGGCTTGAGATGAGTTCTGAGCAGAGGCTCCCTCTGGTGGTTACAAGCGGTACTGGTCTGTCCAGTGAAGATTGTGAAGATTGTGAGGATTGGGAATCAGGTGTTACTGACTGGTCTTATATAAGGTAGTCACCTTCCCATCAGCGTTGCCGGTGATCAATTGTTCTGGTCTCTATCCTTGATTCCTGTTTCCCTTGTAGCCTGCTGTGTCGTGTCTGCATCTCCTGCTAACAGATAAGACATTTTCTTCTTTTTGTTTTTGTGCTTGATTTTTGCATTTTGTCCTGCACTTCTGTGGGGGCCTTCAGGGTCCCCTCCGGGGGCTTTTGCCCTCTCAGTTTAGTTCAGCCACTGATGTTTGTACTTTTGCTTTTTCCAGTTTTTTCAGTGGCTGCTGTTTTGATTTTGTTACACCAGAGAACTAATTTAGGTGGTAGAGGTCGTGTGATCTCAGGTGTTTTTGAAATTAGTAGAGTTGGTGCTTTTCAGGGTTTTCTGGGATTGCAGTAAGTACCCTTCCTATCCTTTTCTATTTAGTTAGTTTGGGCCCCAACGTTTGCTCATACTATTTTCTGTCTGTGTCAGTATTTCTTCTTGTCTAACCGCCATTACATGTTTGGGGGCTTTCTATTATCTTTGGGGTTCTGCTCCGGGGCAGATAGCTTTCCTATATCTATCTTTAGGTGTAGTTAGTTTCTCAGGCTGTGACGAGGCGTCTAGGACCAACGTAGGAACGCTCCACGGCTGCCTCTAGTTGTTGTGGTTAGTCAGGGTACTGCAATCTCATAGATTCCAACTGCTCTGGTGTATTGCCTTTTTTGCTTGCACTCCTCAGCTACCGAAACATAACAGTGCTGTATATAACTATAGTAACAGACAGTTAAAACACTGCAGTACCGGCCAAAAATACCCAAACTTGGTGCACGCACATATGAGGTCTATAACAGAGATACCACACTGCCAAATATGTGGCCTGTATTTTTTATATTTTTTAAAATAAAATTGTGCTGTATAGAACTAGAGTAACAGACAGGAAAAACACTGGAATACTGACCTAAAATGCCCAAACTTGGAGCACGCACATATGAGGTCTATAACAGAGATACCACAATGCCAAATATGTGGCCTGTACTTTTTAATTTTTAAATGCAAAATAGTGCTTTATAGAACTAGAGTAACAGACAGGAAAAACACTGGAATACTGGCCTAAAATGCCCAAACTTGGAGCACACAGATATGAGTCCTGTCACGGAGATACCACACTGCCAAATATGTGGCCTGTACTTTTTAATTTTTTAAATGCAAAATAGTGCTGTATACAACCAGAGTAACAGACAGGAAAAACCCTGGAATACTGGCCTGAAATGCCCAAACTTGGAGCACACAGGTATATGAGGCCTGTCACAGAGATACCACACTGTCAAATTTGTGGCCTGTATTTTTTTTGAGGTCTGCTAAATAGTGCTGTATATAACTAGAGTAATAGACAGGAAAAACACTGCAGTACTGGCCTAAAAATCCCAAACTTGGAGCACGGAGATACCACGCTGCCAAATATGTGGCCTGTATTTTTAATTGTTTTAACGCAAAATATTGCTGTAGAGAACTAGAGTAACAGACAGGAAAAACACTGAGATACCGGCCTAAAATGCCCTAAATTGGTGAACGCAGATGTGAGGCCTGTCATGGAGTTACCTCACTGCCAAATATGTGGCCTGTTTTTTTTAATGCAAAATAGTGCTGTATTAGGGATGAGCGAGTAGTGAAATACTCGGACTCGCTGTACTCGTTACGAGTAGCTCCTAATACTCGGGTATTCGTAACGAGTAGCGAGTCCAATGTAAGTCTAGGGGAAATGCGAGTAATGGGCAGAGAATGTGTGTGGGCGGAGAATGTGTGTGGGGGTCTGTGGGGCTGTGTGTGTGCACGGGGCTGTGCCAGGCTCTGCTGGCTCGGGCTCTGGCGGGCCCGTGCCGGGCTCTCTCGATGCTGTGCTGGGCTCTGCTGGTGCTGTGCGGGGCTGTGTCTGCCTCTGCCGGGGCTGTACGGGGCTCTGCTGGGCTCGGGCTCTGCTGGCTGTGTGGGCATCGTCCGATGGGACTACTTGTCCCATCCAGCTATGCCTGCTACAGTGACAGTATTAGCGGATGATGGGAAAGTAGTATTCTGGGTGAATATTAGTGAATGTTAAAAAAAAAAAGACATACAGAGAATACAACATAATACAGTACATATACATAACATACAACACATAACATAGAGTACATAATCACCGCACACACCTAATTCCCCGAACCCTGGTCTCCTGCAAATAATATTAAAATAAAAAACCAAACTGTACTCACCTTTCCGATGCAGTCCCTCTTTAAAAACGAGTGTCCCACAATGGACACAGCAGAGCCTGGCACAGCCCCACACACACACACCCACACACACCTTCACAGATTCTCCGCACACACATAGTCATAGCTGCGCAGCCAGCCAATCACAGTAATGCCACAACAAAGAAGGCCGTGGCTTTACTGTAATTGACTAACACATGCCGGGCAGGAGATCCGAATATTGCGAGGCGAGTAGTGAAATTTACTCTCTAGGATTCGAGTACTGCGAGTACCGCATTACTCGCCGAGTACCAAATCCTAACTAGTATACTCGCTCATCCCTATGCTGTATATAACTAGAGTGAGACAGCAAAAAAATGGAATTTAGGCCTAAAATGCCCAAATTTTAGAACACGGATGTATGAGGCGTGTCACAGATATACCACACTGTGAAATATATGGCCTGTATGTATTTTTTGGGGGGTTCAGCAAAATAGTGTCAAGAAATTGTGTAAGACACTCAAAAATTTCTACTCTACCGTACCTCATAAAAATGAAAGATTAAGGCTGCTTTTACACTCAACATGTCTTTGCAGGCCGATTTTGCAGCCCGTTGAAAATTATTGGGGCTGCAAAATCGGCCCGCAAAAACATGGTAAGTGTAAAAGCAGCCTTAACCTGGCAAAAAAAAAATTCCTAGCCAATTATACCTGGGGCTATGTATAAACGGTCAATATATGCTATAGGTAGCAGCAGCAGACAGTAATGGAATGGACCCTCTTGATGTATGCAATGATATCTATATACACACATACAGTGCCTACAGGCCTTGCACTGATATGTATAGAGCGACGTACAAATCCCTGCCTACCTAACACTGCAACCTATATACTGCGGAATTAGTCCTTAGGCGGACTGTTGTTTTAGCTGGATTTGAGTAGTTAAGGATGGTAGACCCCACACTGACTAATTAATCCCCAAATCTGACCGTATCCCTACACTATCTCAATCCGGAGCTGAATGCGCCGAGCAGGGCGGCGTCCGGTTTCTTTTACCCCTGATGATGCTGTGCGGCCAGCCAAATCACTGCAAGACCACATCAAAGATGGCTGCGACTTTACACTGCCTGGTGGACAATCCCTGCATGTTGATTGGGTCTCTAAAGACCGCCAAAAATGCAGGGTGGAGACCCGAGTTCCCGCCAAGTAATCCCGGAAATGCTCCGTGCTCGCCGAGTACACCGAGTACAGTGATACTCGGGCGAGTAACGAGTAGTGACGAGCGCGTTCGCTCATCACTAGTGAGTACTTTGTAGAGCCTCCTTTTGCGGTAATTACATATGCAAGTCACTTTGAATAAGTCTCCATGAGCTTTCCACATCTTGCCATTGGGATTTTTGCCCATTCCTCAAGGCAAAACTGCTCCAACTCCTTCAAGTTAGATGGTTTCCTCTGGTGAACAGCAGTCTGGCCAAAGATTCTCAATTGGATTAATATCTGGGGTTTGAAAAGGCCACTCCAAAACATTCAGACGTTACCCTTTGAACCACTTCAGTGTCAGTTTAATAGTATGTTTTGGGTCATTGTCCTGTTGGAAGGTAAACCTCGGTCCCCGTCTCAAGTCACTTAGAAACTGAAGCAAGTTTTGCTCAAGATTATACCTGTATTTCATATCATCCATCTTCCCTTTGACTTGGACCATTTTCCCAGTCCCTACTTCCAAAAATTATCCCCAAAGCATGATGCTGCCATCACTATGTTCCACTGTGGGGATGGTGTTCTTGGGGTGATGAGCTGTGCTGGTTTGGTGCCAGACATAGTGTTTACTTTTGGTGACCAAAAAGTTGATTTTGGTCTCGTCTGACCACAACACCTTCCTCCAAACATTTGGGGAGTCTGACACATGTCTTTTGGCAAACTGAAAATGAGCCTTACAATTTTTGTGTGTACTTAAAGGCTGTTTTCTTCCCACTCTTACATAAAGGCTACCTCTGTGAAGTACAGTATATGACTTATTGTGGTCTTATGGACATATACTCCATTCTCTGCTTGGGAACTCTGCAGCTCCTTCAGGGTTACCTTTGGTCTCTGTGCTGCTTCTCTGATTAATACTCTCCTTGCCCGGGCTGAGAGTTTTGGTGGGTAGCCCTCTCATGGCAGGTTTGTTGTACCATGTTCTTTCCCTTTGATAATAATGGATTTGATTTGATGGTGCTCCGTGGGATCATCAGAGATTGGGATTTTTTTTTATAACCCAACTCTAACTTGTACTTCTAAACAACTTTGCCCCTGTCTTGTTTGGAGATCTCTTGGTCTTCATGGTGTTTGGTTAGTGGTGCCTCTTGCTTAATGCTGTTGTAGCCTATGCGGCATTTCAGAAAAGGTAAAGTGTATATACTGCCAGCCATGTGACACTTATATTACACAGAGGTGGACTTCTTTTCACTAAGCATGTGACTTATGAAGGTAATTAGCTGACCAGAAATTTTTAGCATCTTCATAACAATTAGGTTGAATACATATGCACAGGCCAATTTTTAGTTATTTGATCCCATAACTTTTATTTACGCCTATATGTTTCTCCCTTCACTAAATAAAATACAATGGAATATTAATGATAGTGCAAACAATCAATGCAAACCAATAGGAGTAAAATGCCCAAGATAAAAACAGGCAAGAGGGTGCCTAGAGTCTACCTTCACCTTCTTACTACCTTCATCATGTTACATACATACAGTACAGACCAAAAGTTTGGACACACCTTCTCAATCAAAGATTTTTCTGTATTTTCATGACTATGAAAATTGTAGAATCACACTGAAGGCATCAAAACTATGAATTAACACATGTGGAATTATACATTACACTTTACAAAAAAGTGTGAAACAACTGAAAATATGTCTTATATTCTAGGTTCTTCAAAGTAGCCACCTTTTGCTTTGATTACTGCTTTGCAAGCAGAAAAGGTGAACGGATGGATTCTACATGCCTGGTT
This sequence comes from Oophaga sylvatica, assembly GCA_033576555.1. NCBI lineage: Eukaryota > Metazoa > Chordata > Amphibia > Anura > Dendrobatidae > Oophaga > Oophaga sylvatica. The sequence continues at coordinate 51,202,663 of JARQOD010000001.1, forward strand.
CCCACCGTGAAGCATGGAGGAGGTGGTGTGATGTGTGGGGGTGCTTTGCTGGTGACACAGCCTGACTATTCCCCTTATATGCCTCATAGAATCATCACTTAAAGGACTAAGGGATGAGGTTTCTCTGGAGGAGGAGGAGTATGATGAGACACTTGCACCAACCAGGCAATCTTCATTGGCCCGGTTGGTACAAAGCTCTGTGGGTGCCTCACAAAGGTCCAGGTAGGACACAGCAAGCGAGGAGGATGAGGAGGACTATGAGGATGAGCTAGAGGAGGAAAGTACACAGCGCTCTACTAGTAGTCACCAGATAGAGCGTGGATAGGGTGATGCAGATCAGCCAGAGCACATTCCTCCAGCTAGTGACAGCAATGCATGGCCAGTTGGCAGTCTTCAGCACATGAGTGACTTCATGCTGCAGTGTCTGAGAAAAGACCCACGCATGGCTCGTATTCTCCACACAAATGACTACTGGGTGGCCACCCTCTTAGATCCATGTTACCGGGCCAGCCTTGAAAGCCTAATTACACCGTTGAACCTGGCGCGTAAAATGCAAGAGTACCAAGAAGCACTGGTTAATTAACTCATGTACTCTTTTCCACCGCATACCAGTGATACGCGTGCACTAGCAGGCACCTCAGTGCGTCCTGGGCCCAGCGGAATCCGTTCAGAAGCCGGTAGCAGAAGCAGTACATCTGCTATTGACAAGTTCAGTATACCCAACCTGTTCCAACGGTTTCTGAACCCGCAAACAGTTCGGGCACCATCAGCACAGACAGTGCAACGCACTAGGAGGCAACGTTACCGTGACATGGTGGCACAATACCTCTTCACCCCTGTCAGTGGGCTTCAGGATGGATCTGCCCCCTTCAAGTTTTGGGTCTCCAAGTTAGATACATGGCCTGAGCTTAGCCAGTATGCCTTAAAGGTCCTGGCTTGTCCTGGTGCCAGTGTGATTTCTGAACGCGTCTTTAGTGCAGCTGGCAATGTACTAACAGACCAACGTACCAGATTATCCGCTGCAAATGTGGATAGGCTTACATTCCTAAAAATGAACCAGGCCTGGATTTCTGGTGACTTTTGCTGCCCTGGGCCACAGTACACAGGTTACATGCATGGTTGGTAGCAGTATGCATGCTCTGTCATGTGCCTATGTTGCACACAGCGTAATCTGTTATGCCCGTGCTCTGGCCTCTACTTGGTAGCACCTGGTTCTGTGACTGACTCTTTCACCTCATACTGTTTTCCATTGGCTCTAGTACCGCCAGCTAGTGCCCATTTCTGTGACTGCCACTTTCACAGCATGCCGTGTTTCTGGGCTCTAGTACCACCAGCTAGTGCCCATTTCCGTGACTGCCACTTTCACAGCATGCTGTGTTTCTGGGCAACAGTACCGCCAGCTGTACCTTATTAGACCAAAGTGGAAAAAAAGGACGACAGATGCCAAACACCTATAGTCAGAAGCACTCTTGTGGCGGGATCCAGCCACTCCGGGTGTTTCGTGGCAGTGAAGTGCGGACACAGGTGCCTCCCCAAAGGGTAAACCGAGTTCCAGCATTGCCAGGTGGTTCTCGGGAGTGCCCGAGGGCACGGGTACCTCCTGCTCCAAACCGTGTTTCGACAACGCTCGCTCTAACCCTAACCCTTACCCTACTAACCATAAACCCTAACCCTACCCCAACTAATCCTAACCCAAAGAAAAAACACCGCTGTTAAGAAGATGGCGACCAGTTTCCCTGCTACAGTTTTCACTCTGCATTTTTCTAGCGATTTTTTTGCTCCTCTGCCTCTGCATACTCCTTCCCCATTATCCTGAGGTGTTTCCCCTCCATTTTATCCATTATATAGCACTGTAGTGGTCATTTTGTAATTCCGATTTTTTTCTCCCATTGACTTGCTTTGATATCGGAAATCGGAAATTCCGATATCCGATATTTTTCCAATATCGGAAATCGAAATTCCGATACGATTTCGGGCAATATCGCTCATCCCTAGTGATAACCACTAATGCATTGGGCTTGGATCAGTTTCTCCTGATTAATTATGCTACCATTGAAATCGATGCATTTGTATTTAAGGAAATCCAAAGCCAGATTCAAAGCTGTAGGCACATTTTTCATTTGCCAAGAATTCTTAATCCTGTGTATTTGAGGCTCAAATTTAAAATATCAAAAGCAAAGACTAAAAAAATAAAATTCTGTTTTGTTATTTTTTTTTAAAAAAATGGAATTGCACCTCAGTTGGCGGAATTTTAGTTAGTAATAGTAAAACATGCTGCTGGTATGACGGAAAGCTGGTAAAAACTATAATGGTGAAAGCAGCATTAGTTAACTCCACAGTGCGTAGTAATAAAAGCCCCGCATACGGCGCAAACACCCCGCAGTGCCTTCTGATTGGCAGGATAAGCTCTCTCTTCCGCTGTTTGGCTATGGCATGTGGAGACAAATTAACAGCATTTCATAGCCTAAAACAGAGCCCTGAGCAACAAAAAGTGCTGTAATCCTCTTTGGAGTTATAAATATGTGTTTTAAGAGTGGTTAACAGACTGGAGCATGGTGGGATAGCAACCAGTGAGTGAATATGAAGCTAGCATGGTATTTTAATTGCTTACAGCCTTTCTACCTACTTGGCATGTGAGTCCTTCGAGCAAAACACAACCAGATCTAAAATCACAGAATGAAAAATTAGCTTTTTGGAATTAACTCAGTCTAGCTTTATAATCAGCCAATTGATAAGTGTAATTAGAACGCCTCATTCCCTGCTCTTCACATACACGGGGTATCAACAGGAGTTAAACCTATTGGCTACAATGGGGTGTCAGATGATTTCTTGATTGAAGTGAAATAAGCATTTAATTTCTTGATTTGGAAATTAATATATTACAAAAGGTTTCTTAAAGGGAACCTGTCACCAGTTTTGGCCAATATGAGATATGGCCATCACCTTTCAGGGCTTATATACAGCATTCTATAATGCTGTATATAAGCCCCCAACCTGACCTGGAAGAACTGAAAAATAAGTTTTATTATACTCACCTGCTGGGCGGACCGGTCCGATGTGTGTCGCTGGTCTTGGTCAAGCATCTCCCATCTTCTTATGATCGCCGCCCTCCTGCTTTCTTCTTTTGAATGAGGCGACCCTGCATCATCCACATAGGCTCTCCGGCTTCGCGCTCCTGTGCAGGCGTACTTCTCTGCCCTGTTGAGGGCAGAGCAAAGTACTGCAGTTCGCATGTGCCAGAAAAGGTCAGAAAGCCCCGGCACCTGCGCACTGTGCAGGTTAGGGAATTCACGCAGCTCTTGAAGGCACTGACCTGGATCGGGGTTGCGCAAAGCGATCCGATCATTTCATGTAGCATATGTAATAGGTACACCCATTAAATGAATATGTCAAGGGATGGCTCCATGCCCAATATTTACTACCTCTCCATAGCATAGGAGATAAATACATGATAATAATAATAATTAATAATCTTTATATAGCGCCAACATATTCTACAGTGCTTTTCAGTTTAACAGTTTCAAACACAACAGTCATAAGTAACAACGTTAACAATAATACAATAATTAAAGCAAAATAAAACAACCCTGCTCATGAGAGCTTACAATCTACAATAAGGTGATGGAGATACAAAGTACAGGTGTGTATTTACAATGATGGTCCAGCCATCTTGAGGGAGTGGGGGATAGATAGAGATAGCGAATGGGCTACACACACACATAAAATTACTTTGATTAGGGAACATGATATTCTGCTCTGAACAAATGTATTTTGAGGGTGCGCCTAAAACTGTGTAAGTTGTGGCTGGTTATAATTTCTTGAGGTAGAACATTTCAGAGGATTGATGCAACACGGGAGAAGTCTTGGAGTCGGGAGTGGGAGGTACGGATTAGTGCCGAGGTTAGTCGAAAGTCATTTGCAGAGCGCAGCAATCGGCTAGGCCGATAGACAGAAATGAGGGAGGAGATGTAAGGGGTGCCGCACTGTGGAGAGCTTTGTGGGTGAGAACAAGTAGGGCAGCCAGTGTAGCGACTAGCGAAGAGTGGATGCGTCCGAGAACCAATTAGCCAGATGGACGATCCTGGCTGCTGCATTAAGGATGGACTGGGAAAATTTGAGTGAGGGGAAGGCCAATTAATAGAGCATTACAGTAGTCCAGGCGGAGTGGAACTGGGGTGACAGTGAGGGTTTTTGTTGTCTCCATGGTGAGAAAAGAGTGGATTCTAGAGATGTTCTTTAGGTGTAAGCGGCTAGAGTGGGCAAGAGATTGTATATGGGAGGTGAAGAAGAGATTGGTGTCAAACATAACACCCAGACAGCGAGCCTGCTGCCAGGGTGTAATTATGATGCTACCCACGAAAAGGGAAATGTCAGATTTAGGGAGGTTAGTAGACGGTGGGAGCAGAAGAAGTTCAGTTTTGGAAAGGTTGAGTTTCAGATAGAGAGAGGACATGATGTCAGAGACTGCGGACAGACAGTCACTGGCGTTCTGTAGAACAGCGGGGGTAAGGTCAAGGGATGATTTGTATAGTTGTGTGTCATCAGTATAAAGATGGTACTGAAAGCCAAATCTCCTGATGGTCTGTCCAATGTCCATGATCAATGCAATGATAGGCAGCTGTGATCTACACTTATCCCACTTATCTGGAGAAAGTAGTAGTAGATATATGCAACCACTGCTTTATTCATTTTTTTGGGTCATCAATAGTAGACACGTGCAATCACTGCTTTGATTACTTTCTATGAATCAGCAGTAGTAGACTGTGTGACCAATGCTCATTTGCTTTCTATCAGTCATCAGTAGTAGACATATGCAACTTTTGCTCAATTCCTTTCTATGAATCAGTGGTAGTAGAAATGTTCAACCTCTGCTCGATTCATTTTTATGGGTCAACAGTAGTACAGTCATGGACAAAAGTTTTGAGAATGACACAAATATTAATTTTTACAAAGTCTACTGCTTCACTTTTTCTAATGGCAATTTGCATATACTCCAGAATGTTATAAAGAGTGATCAGCTTAACAGCAATTACTTGCAAAGTCAATATTTGGCTAGAAAATGAACTTTATCCCCCAAAACACATTTCAACATCATTGCAGCCCTGCCTTAAAAGGACCAGCTAACCTCTTTTCAGTGATTGCTCCATTAACACAGGTGTGAGTGTTGATGAGGACATGGCTGGAGATCAATCTGTCAAGATTAAGTAAGAATGACACCACTGGACACTTTAAAAGGAGGCTGGTACTTGGCATCATTGTTTCTCTTCTGTTAACCATGGTTATCTCTAAAGAAACACGTGCAGTCATCATTGCAATGCACAACAATGGCCTAACAGGGAAGAGTATCGCAGCTAGAAAGATTGCACTTCAGTCAACAATCTATCGCATCATCAAGAACTTCAAGGAGAGAGGTTCCATTGTTGCCAAAAAAGGCTTGAGGGCGCCCAAGAAAGACCAGCAAGCGCCAGGACCGTCTCTTAAAAGTGTTTCAGCTGCGGGATCGGGCTGCCAGCAGTGCAGAGCTTGCTCAGGAATGGCAGCAGGCAGGTGTGAGTGCATCTGCACGCACTGTGAGGCGGAGACTCTTGGAGCAAGGCCCGGTCTCAAGGAGGGCAGCAAAGAAGCCACTTTTCTCCAGAAAAAACATCATGGACAGACTGATATTCTGCAAAGGTACAGGCAGTGGACTGCTGAGGACTGGGGTAAAGTTATTTTCTCTGATGAATCCCCTTTTCGATTGTTTGGGACATAAGGAAAACGCCTCATTCGGAGAAGACAAGGTGAGCGCTACCACCAGTCTTGTCTCATGGCAACTGTTAAGCATCCTGAAACCATTCATGTGTGAGGTTGCTTCTCAGCCAAGGGAATTGGCTCTCTCACAGTCTTGCCTAAAAACACAGCCTTGAATAAAGAATGCTACCAGAATGTCCTCCAAGGGCATCTTCTCCCAACCCTCCTAGAGCAGTTTGGCGATCAACAATGCCTTTTCCAGCATGATGGAGCACCTTGCCATAAAGCAAAGGTGATAACTAAATGGCTCAGGGAACAAAACATAGAGATTTTGGGTCCATGGCCTGGAAACTCCCCAGATCTTAATCCCATTGAGAACTTGTGGTCAATCATCAAGAGACGGGTGGACAAACAAAAACCTAAAAATTCTGACAAAATGAAAGCATTGATTGTGCAAGAATGGACTGCTATCAGTCAGGATTTGGTCCAGAAGTTGATTGAGAGCATGCCAGGAAGAATTGCAGAGGTCCTGAAGAAGAAGGGTCAACACTGCAAACATTGACTTGCTGCATTAACTCATTCTAACTGTCAATATAAGTTTTTGTTACTCATATGTTTGCAATTATTATATTTCTGTCTGTGATAAAAGCATCTGTAAAACACACATAAAAACCAGAGGGCAGCAGATCATGTGAAAATATAATATTTGTGTCATTCTCAAAACTTTTGGCCATGACTGTAGACATATACACCATGTTCCAAATTATTATGCAAATTGGTTTTAAGTGTCATTACGTTTTTGTTTTTTTTTGTAAATGAAACCCATTAATGGTATTATGTCTCAGGGTTCCTTGGATCACTGAAATCAATCTCAGATACCTGTGATAATTTGTTTGCCATGTGAGCCCAATAAAAGGAAAACTGGATGCTCCACACTATTAAGCAGGCCAGAGTTTTCAAGTAACATGGGAAAGAAAAAGGATCTCTCTGCTGCTGAAAAGCATCAAATAATGCAATGCCTTGGTCAAGGGATGAAAGCTTTAGATATTTTCCGAAAACTTAAGCGTGATCATCGTACTGTTAAGAGATTTGTGGCTGATTCTGAGCACAGACGTGTCCGTGCTGATAAAGGCAGAATGAGGAAGGTTTCTGCCAGGCAAGTTCATCGGATTAAGAGAGCAGCTGCTAAAAAGCCATTACAAATCAGCGAACCGATATTTGAAGCTGCTGGTGCCTCTGGAGTCCCTTGAACCTCAAGGTGTAGAATCCTTCTAAGGCTTGCTGTGGCGCATACACCTACTATTCGGCCATCCCTAAACAGTGCACACAAGCAGTGGGCCCAGACATACATGAAGACTAATTTTCAAACAGTCTTGTTAACTGATGAGTGTCGAGCAACCCTGGATGGTCCAGATGGATGGAGTAGTAGTGGATGGTTGGTGGATGGCCACCATGTCCCAACAAGGCTGCGACGTCAGCAAGGAGGTGGAAGAGTCATATTTTGGGCCGGAATCATGGGGAAACAGGTTCCTGAAGGTGTGAAAATGACCTCTGAAAAGCATATAGAGTTTCTGATTGACAACTTTCTTCCATGGTATGAAAAGCAGAAACGTGCCTTCAGGAGCAAAATCATCTTCATGCATGGCAATGCACCTTCTCATGCTGCAAAGAATACCTCTGAGTCATTGGCTGCTATGGGCATAAAAGGAGATAAACTCATGGTGTGTCCACCATCTTCCCCTGACCTCAACCCTATAGAGAACCTATGGAGTATCATCAAGCAAAACATCTAATAGGGTGGGAAAATATTTAGACTTGAGAGTCCTCGGTGGTTGATACCTTTTAACGGCTAACTGAAAAGATGGTAACAAATTGCAAGCTTTCGAGACTACTCAGGTCTCTTCATCAGTAGTCTCGAAAGCTTGCAATTTGTTACCATCTTTTCAGTTAGCCATTAAAAGGTATCAACCACCGAGGACTCTCAAGTCTAAATATTTTTCTATCTACTGGCTAACACGGTACGAAGATACACATCTTTTCTATATCTTAATAGGGTGGGAGGCAGTTCACATCAAAACAGCAGCTCTGGAGGCTATTCTGACTTCATGCAAAGAAATACAAGCAGAAACTCTCCAAACACTCACAAGTTCAATGGATGCAAGAATTGTGCAGGTGATATCAAAGAAGGGTTCTTATGTTAATATGCAACTTGGCCTGTTAGGATGTTTTGGAGTTAAACAGCTTTTTTGTTCAGTGAATGTAACCCCCCAATGCTGCAAATTCCACAAATGAGCATTTTCAGTTCTTTAAAACATATCAAATGTTCAGAAATTCTACTGTGCCTAATAATTTGGAACAGTGCATTTTGAGTTTTTATACATTTTGAAAATTATACTGTTATCATTGGGAGGTTTCTTCAATAAAATTTGATGTATACTCTAACGGGTGATGACTGTCATTTGCATAGACCACTTAGGAAAATCAGAGAAAAATATCATTTGCATAATAATTTGGAACATGGTGTACAACCACTGCTCAACTAATTTTTATGGGTCATTGGTACTAGACATGTGCAACCACTTCTTGAGTCCTTTCTATGACACATCGATAGTAGACTTGTGCAATCATTGCTTGATTCCTTTCTATGTTGCAGCAGTAGCAGGTATGTGCAACCACTGCTCAGTTAATAATCTTAATAATAATAATAATAATCTTTATTTATATAGCGCCAACATATTCCGCAGCGCTTTACAGTTTAACAATTTCAAAACACAAGTCATAGGTAACAACGTTAACAATACAATAATTAAAGCAAAATAAGCCGACCCTGCTCGTGAGAGCTTACAATATACAATGAGGTGGGGGAGATACAAAGTACAGGTGTATATATACAATGGTGCATTTACAATGATGGTCCAGCCATCTTGAGGGAGTGGGGGATGGATGGAGATAGTGAATGGGCTACACACACACACTTACACATAGAATGACTTTGGTTAGTGAATGTGATAGGCCGCTCTGAACAAATGTGTTTTGAGGGAGCGCCTGAAACCATGCAAATTGTGGATAGTCCTAATTTCTTGGGGTAGAGCATTCCAGAGGATTGGCGCAGCACGGGAGAAGTCTTGGAGTCGGGAGTGGGAGGTACGGATTAGTGCAGAGGTTAGTCGAACGTCGTTTGCAGAGCGCAGCAGTCGGTTGGCCCGATAGATAGAAATGAGGGAGGAGATGTAGGGGGGTGCTGCACTGTGGAGAGATTTGTGGGTGAGAACCAGTACTTTGAATTGGATCCTATAATGAATGGGCAGCCAGTGTAAGGACTGGCGAAGAGCGGACGCGTCCGATTACCGATTAGCCAGATGGATGACCCTGGCTGCTGCATTAAGGATGGACTGGAGAGGGGATAGTCGAGTAATGGGCCAAGTAATAGTGCGTTGCAGTAGTCCAGGCGGGAGTGGATCAATGCTACAGTGAGGGTTTTTGTTGTTTCCATTGTGAGGAAAGGGCGGATTCTAGAGATGTTCTTTAGGTGTAGACGGCAAGAGCGGGCAAGAGATTGTATATGGGAGGTGAAGGAGAGATTGGTGTCAAACATAACACCCAGACAGCGAGCCTGCTGCCGGGGTGTTATTATGGTGCCGCCCACAGAGAGGGAAATGTCAGATATAGGGAGGTTATTAGACGGCAGGAGCAGAAGCAGTTCAGTCTTGGAGAGGTTAAGTTTCAGATAGAGAGCGAACATGATGTTGGAGACTGCGGACAGACAGTCGGTGGTGTTCTGTAGAACAGCGGGGTAAGGTCGGGGGATGACGTGTATAGTTGTGTGTCATCGGCATAAAGATGGTACTGAAAGCCAAATCTGCTGATGGTCTGTCCAATTGGGGCAGTGTAGAGAGAGAAGAGAAGGGGGCCAAGGACTGAGCCCTGGGGTACACCGACAGTGAGAGGAAGAGGAGATGACGTGGAGCCAGAGAACGAGACACTGAAGGAGCGGTCAGAAAGATAGGAGGAGAACCAGGAGAGAACAGTGTCCTTAATACCTAGTGACTGGAGCCTAGACAGTAGGAGACGGTGGTCAAACGTGTCAAAAGCTGCAGAAAGGTCGAGTAGAATGAGCAGAGAGTGGTCACCGTTACGTTTTGCTGTAAGAAGGTCATTGGTCACTTTGATGAGTGCAGTTTCAGTCGAATGTAGGGGTCGGAAGGTGAAGGGTCTAGGAGGGAGTGAGTGGAGAGGTAACGGGTGAGGCGGGAGTATACTAGGCGCTCCAAAAGTTTAGAGATGAAGGGGAGATTGGAGACCGGTCTGTAGTTGTTTGTGCAGGAAGGGTCGAGAGCGGGTTTCTTTAGTAGAGGAGTAATGATGGAGTGTTTGAAGGAGGATGGGAAAATGCCAGAGGAGAGGGAGAGATTAAAGATTGTAGTTAGGTGAGTTGTGACAACTGGAGAGAGAGACTGGAGGAGATGTGAGGGGATGGGGTCGGTAGTGCATGTAGTCGGACAAGAGGAGGAGAGGAGTCTGGAGACTTCTTCTTCTGTGATGGTATCAAATGTGGAAAGTGAGCCAGGGGAAATGCAGGGTGGGATGGGGGTCACAGCACTTGGTGGTTGAGAGCAGATTTCCTGATGGATAGTATCTATTTTTTCTATAAAGTGGGAGGCCAGGTCGTCAGCACAAATGTCTGTGATAGGGGCTTGTGCTTTTGGCCTGAGGAGGGAGTGAAAAGTGTCAAAGAGTTTCTTGGGGTTGTTGGCTAGTGAGGAGATCAGTGTGGTGAAGTAGGTCTGTTTGGCGAGGTGAAGGGCAGCATTATAAGTTTTTAACATGAATTTAAAGTGGATGAAGTCTTCTGGTGTGCAGGTTTTTCTCCAGAGGCGTTCAGCACTCCTAGAGCATCGCTGAAGAAGTTGAGTGTGCAATGTGAGCCAGGGCTGTTTTACTGTGTGTTTGGAGGTTCTGAGGGTGAGCGGTGCTACTTGGTCAAGGGTGTTTCTAAGAGTGTCATTGTAGTGATGAACAGCCAGATCAGTACAGGAAAAAGAGGAGATTGGGGACAGCGATAAGTGTAGGGAGTCTGAAAGTGTCTGAGGGTTAATGGCTTGTAGATTTCTGAATGTGTGGTAGGTGGGAGTGCGCTGGGGTGGTGGAGGATTTGTGAGCGTAAAGGAGAGAATGTTGTGGTCAGAGAGTGGAAGCGGTGAGTTATTTAGGTGGGAGATTGAACAGAGGCGGACAAAGACCAGGTCAAGGGTGTTGCCATCCTTGTGTGTCTCAGAGGTTGAAAGCTGTGAGAGGCCTAGAGAAGTGGTTAGTGATAGAAGCTGAGATGCAGATGTGGAAGTAGGGCTGTTAATGGGGATGTTGAAGTCTCCAAGGATAAGGGTTGGTAGTTCTGAGGACATGAAGTGCGGCAGCCAGGCTGAGAAGTGGTCAAGGAACTGGGTGGGCGAGCCTGGGGGCCGATATATGACCGCTACTCTGAGGGAGAGGGGATGGAAGAGCCTGATGGTGTGGACCTCAAAAGAAGGGAATGAGAGTGATGGAAATGGGGGGATGACCTGGAAAGTGCATTGTGGGGACAGGAGTATGCCAACTCCACCACCATGTCTGTTTGTGGGTCTCGGGGAATGGGAGAACTGTAAACCACCATAGGAAATGGCAGCAGGGGAGACCGTGTCAGAATCCTGAATCCAGGTTTCAGTGAGTGCCAACAGATTAAGAGAGTGGTTCAGAAAGTAGTTGTGCAGGAAGGGTAGCTTGTTGCATGCAGACCGTGGATTCCAGAGGGCACAATTGAAAGAAGGAGATGAGGGAGTGCAAGTAATATTAATAAGATTATTATGGTTTCGGTATGAGGTAGGGTAGGGATTGAGGTTGGGGGATGGTGGACCAGGGTTGGGGGAGATGTCCCCTGAAATCAGTAGGAGTAGGAAGATAAAGAGCAGGTAGTTTTTGGAATTGTAAGTAGGTTTTTTCTGTGATGTGTTTGGGCAAGATGGGCTGAGGTTTTTCAGGAAGGTGAGGAGTGCATGGGAGCTGTACATGGGAGAGGGAAGGATAGAGGGGCTGATGTGTATGAGTCGTGATGGAGGGGGGATGGGGCGGTGAATGTGGATGGCAAGGGAACACAGGAGGATAGGGATAAAATACATAATTAAAAAGAAGCAAAGTGTGGGGTACCTGATTCCAGTCCTGATTAATATATTGGTCAACTTACAGTCAAATTCCAGTCCAATTCTAGTCTAATTCATAGTATAGTAATTAGAAATCTGTAATTTGAAATATGGAATTTGAAATAGTAAGCCTGTGCAGACAACATCTGTGCAGACAAATGGCTCTGAATATATCTGGGACTGAGGTGGATCAGCTGTGAGGGGGGATGTGGGCGTGATTACCCAGACCACATGGTCACAGATAAGCAAAGCTAATAAAAGAGGGGGAAGGGACTGGCAGCTCAGGTATGCATGGGAGACACAAGGGGAAAGAATGCATTGTGAATACAGGAGGATGGGTAAGTGAAATAATGGGATGCATTAGACGAGGCATAGATGCTCATGAGGAGAACATAATTTTACCTTTATACAAGTCACTGGTGCGACCACACTTAGAATACTGTGTGCAGTTCTGGTCTCCGGTGTATAAGAAAGACATAGCTGAACTGGAGCGGGTGCAGAGAAGAGCAACAAAGGTTATTAGAGAACTGGGGGGTCTGCAATACCAGGACAGGTTATTACACTTGGGGTTATTTAGTTTGGAAAAACGAAGGCTTAGGGGTGATCTTATTACAATGTATAAATATATGAGGGGACAGTACAAAGACCTTTCTAATGATCTTTTTACTCTTAGACCTGTGACGGGGACGAGGGGGCATCCTCTACGTCTGGAGGAAAGAAGGTTTAGCCATAATCACAGATGCAGATTCTTTACTGTAAGAGCAGTGAGACTATGGAACTCTCTGCCGTCTAATGTTGTAATGAGTGATTCCTTACTAAAATTTAAGAGGGGACTGGATGCCTTTCTTGAAAAGTATAATATTACAGGCTATATTCACTAGTTTCCTAGATACAGCGTTGATCCAGGGAGCTAGTCTGATTGCCGTATGTGGAGTCAGGAAGGAATTTTTTTCCCCAATGTGAAGCTTACTGTTTGCCACTTGGGTTTTTTTTGCCTTCCTCTGGATCAACATGTTAGGGCAGGTTAGGATAGGATATGGGTTGAACTAGATGGACTTAAAGTCTTCCTTCAACCTTAATAACTATGTTACTATTTTACTATGTAAATTCCAGGGATATTATATAGGAAAGATGTGTATCTTCGTACCGTGTTAGCCAGTAGATAGAAAAATATTTAGACTTGAGAGTCCTCAGTGGTTGATACCTTTTAATGGGATATTATATGCACTTATTAAACAGTCAAAAACAGAGAAAAAGCTGCATAGATGATTGCATACCATGCAAAATTAAAGCAGTTCAAAAAACGCAGTTCCTTTCTATAGGTCATCAGTAGTAGACATGTACAAAAACTGCTTGATTCTTTTCCGTGAATCATTAGTAGTAGACGTGCAAAGACTGCTTGATTCCTTTCCATGGATCAGCAGCAGGGCCGTCATCAGGGCATTCCTGCCCTTACTGCTGTATTGGGCCCAGTAAGCAGAAGTAAAGAGGAAGGGGGGGATTGGACCCAGTCACTCACTGAGCCCCAGGGTAAAATAATGTAGTGTGCACTGCTCACATCTCTCACCTCTTCTATGATGCACTAATGATGGCACATATGAGCCAGCATATACATGCGCCCTTCTTGAGGAGAACACTAGAAGCAGAGCTGCGTTTGCAAGGGATCGTGAAAGGTAAGTATGAAAAACGTTTTTTTAATTTTGTTTTCAAAAGGAATAAAATAGGCTTGGGAGGATGATGGAGAGGATGGGAGAATTGAGGATGTGTGACAGGGGACAGTGAATTGAGGAGGGGCAGCTCAAATAATGATGAATTGTGTTCTTTTTGAGAATTTCACTGCATTTGGAATTTTTTTTCCGTTTTCAAGTACGCTATGTGGTAAAATGAAAGGTGTCATTCAAAAGTTCAACTTGTACAGCAAAAAACAAACCCTCATATATCTATGTGGGCAAAAAATTGACAGAGCTATGGCTCTGGGAAAAAGAGGAGAAAAAAAACGGAAACGAAAAATGAAAATGGTCTGAGGCGTGAAGGGGTTAATAGGTTAGAGTAGAGTAGGGTGCTGCCATAAGAATCTACCTTGCCATGGTGGCGGCTTAAAAAATCTTTTGGCCAAAGATTGGGAACTGTTAATGTGTGATTATCGAGGACGTGGTGCAGAAGTGGAGTTTTCCCAAAAGTAAGCGGTGGGCTGCGGAAGGTTCGAGGGGTAGAGGCGGAGCTGGGTGGTGCCTGGGTGGAGTTACAAGGGGACCCAAAAATTTGGCCAGTATAAGGCCCTGAAATTCCGGCGGCAGCCCTGTATTTGGAGCCCAGTGAGAAGAAGCAAAGAGCAGCAGGCAGCACAGTATCTCACTGGTTAGCACTGTTGTCCTGGGTTCCCAAAGTCTAGGGTTCTCCAAGAGCAACATCTGCCAGGAGTTTCTATGAATGAATGTTTGCGTTGGTTTCCTCCCACACTCCAAAGACATACTGATAAGGAATTTAGAATGTGAGCCCCAAAGAGGGCAGTGACAATATCTGTAAAGTGCAGCAGAATATGATGGTGCTAACATAAATGAATAAAATTAATAACCAGCACGTCTACAGGGTTATAACTCTGCTACTACCCCATTAGCGACTTGTAAGGGCAAGTAGAAAACCACAATAGAAACTAATTATATTTGTATTTGGTACTAATAGAATTTATGGGGTTCATGTTGTAAATCACTAACAATGCTGCATTTTTTGTATATATTTAATTTTACATATTTTCATTCTTTGTATTAAGAAAATTAAAAACCTCATAAACCATTTCATTCATTAGGATTGTCATTTGCACTGATAATTAGCAATTGTCCCGACAGCAAGAGAGAGATTTATCCAAGCAATGAATGTTGATGTTATCTAATTGTGATATGTTGCTCACAAAATACGCACATTGGCGCCTGTAATTATAAAAAAGTCTGCAATTACAAGAACACGTCTGTATTGACGACAAAAAATGAAGGTATGAAAATAGATCTTTGTAAATGCTGAGGGCTGGAAACAAATATTTTGGATAAGATTCCATTAATTAAACTTTCATTATGTTAATTTGCTAATTGGCTAGGAATTATTCAAATGCTGAAACAGCGATGAATGACATCTTCAGTTTGGCTGGGAAGAATCTAGCAAAACAGAAGCAAATAAAAAACCTGTAGGGTTTGTTCACACACTGCAATTTTGGATGCTTCTTTTAGTCAGGAATTAGTATCCGTGTCATGGCTTAAATGCTTCTGAAAACAATGTGGTCATGCATCTCTATATGATTTTCAGATTTTCAAATTGACTGGTTAGAACAAATCATAAATTGGTGGTTGACAATAGCTGCATGGTTTAGCTAACACTTCTGTATTCACTGAGGTCATGGGATGGGATTGATGGCTGTTGTTCTGGAAATATGTGTGGATCCAGTAGTTAGACCCATTTATGGCATAACCTTTACAGGCTTGGACTGGCCCACAGGAGAGCAGGAGAATCCTCCGGTGGGCCCCTGTGCAAGGATGGGCTAGCTCTATCTTATATGAGCAGTACTTGGCACAATATACTTGAATCACTATGTACAGACAAAGGCGGCATCTTATTCATTTATCAATCTACCCAGTTCATTGTTATATAGATATGTGATTGGGAATAATATCACATTTGCATTTAGCTGAAAAGTGGAGCCCTGAAGTTGGTTACTAGCGGGCCCTTGGCACCTGATAAAGGACGAGCTTTGCTCCAGAAATAATTAAATACTAGTTATTAAAGGGGAACTCTTCCAGCACCTCTATTGAATTCCGATACTAACTATTAACGCCGAACTTGACTATTAATAATTAATATCCACTTAATAGTGCCTCAACATTATCTTTTCCTTATATTATACATTAGGTGAGACAAAACAGTGTATCAATAAAGGATGCAATATTTATTACACACACAAAGTCTACAGTCTATTACATACATATATATTTATACCCATGCTGGTGACTGTAAATTTATACACTCCCTGCCTGAAGTTATGTCGCTTATCCATGTTATGTAAATAAAAGCTTATAACCTGACGCTAAATTCATCCATTGGTTTTGTAAATTATTCTTTTGAAAGCTGAAACCCTCCGAAATGTGGTTTAGGTTAAGAAAATAAATTGGCATTAATGCAGAAATATTGATCATTTAATGGACACAGAATGGTTAGATTTTGGCAAGACAAAAGTTTTGTCGCCTGGTCATATAATGCACCCAATCCTAGTTTACCTCCTCACCTGTGCTCAGTAAATGATCGGTTAATTAGAGGGTGTGTATAAAAAGAAACCCAGCACCCCAGACCTTCACTTGAACTGCAACTTGAGCTCTGACAACATGCCAAAAATCCACCCTGCGACCAAAGCCTGGATTATCAAGAGGCTGAAGACCAGATCCACTACAGAGGTGGCTGGCACCTTTAATGTGTCTCAGCGTCAAGTACAAAGAATTAAAAAAAGATTTGAAGAGAGTGGAGATGTGATTGACAAGCCCAGGTCCGGCAGACCCTGCAAGACAACTGCTCAGGAGGAACGTTTGTTGGTTAGAAAATCCAAAGCAAGCCCCTCTTCCACCGCAGCAGAGCTCCAACAGGCCTGGTCACCTCAAGTCCCTGTGTCAACTAGAACAGTTTGTAGGATTCTGTCTTGAAATGGCCTCCATGGTCGAATCAGTCCCAAGAAGCCAGCACTAAATACAAGGCAAATAAAAAAACATGTGGCATTTGCAAAGGCCCACAGCCTGCTAAACAGATGGACGCTGGAAAAGTGGCAGAAGGTGGATTTCTCTGATGAGTCTTCAGTAGAATTACACCACAGCCGCCGCAAATACTGCAGGAGACCTACTGGAGCCCATATGAATCCAAAATACACCCAGAAAACAGTTAAATTTGGTGGTGGAAAATCATGGTCTGGGGTTACATTCAGTATGGGGTGTGCAAAACATTTGCAAGGTGGAAGGCAATATCAATAGCCTAAAATATCAAGAAGTATTAGCTACCTCTTATATTCCAAATCATAAAAGGGGTCAAATTCTGCAGCAGGATGGTGCTCCATCTCATACATCCATCTCTAAAACAAAGTTCCTCCAGGCAAAAAAGATCAAGGTGCTCAAGGACTGGCCAGCCCAGTCACCAGACATGAACATCATTGAGCATGTTTGGGGTAGGATGAAAGAGGAAGCTTGCAAGACAAAACCAAAGAATCTAGATGAACTGTGGGTGGCATGTAAGACTCCATTCTTTGCTATTCCTGATGACTTCATTAATAAATTGTATGAATCATTGTTGAACCGCATGGATGCAGTCCTTCAAGCTCATAGAAGTCACACAAAATATTAAATATGACTCTAATAGCACCACAACTTCATTCACCAATGTTATGCAACATATATTTGTATTTTAAGTTAATTATTTGTTTGAATATCACATTACTTTCTGTGGGCGACAAAACTTTTGTGTTGCCAAAATCTGACCATTAAATGATCAATATTTCTGCATTGATGCCAATTTATTTTCTTAACCTAAACCACATTTCGGAGGATTTCAGCTTTCAAAAGAGTAATTTATAAAACCAATGGATGAATTTAACATCAGGTTATAAGCTTTTATTTACATAACATGAATAAGCGACATAACTTCGGTCAGGGAGTGTATATTATAAGATGGCTACTGGACAATTCCTTGAGGGGAGATATGTGGAGATATAGCAGCTATTCGCTGTGGTGATGTGAGCTCGGAAGTATGCTCCAGCACGTAAAGTGCTGAGAGAGTTGTTTAGGCCATTCAAGGGCCGGATTTTACGAGCGGTCATAAGAGATGGGTGGGAATGACCAATCACATATCCCAACACCAGGGGTGTGGTTTGGCAGGTAAAATGGAGGCCGAATGTCTCATTCAGGATCTGTGGCTAGAGGTGAGGAGACCTCCGTGTGTGTGATGCTGAAGACACTGACCTGAGTGGGCGTACCCGCAGGGCTATATTGACTGTTTATTTTCTGTTTGTTTTCACGCTGTGCCAGAAAAAGTTGTTCATTTGTTTTTCTATCCAGAGCGGTTTATGTAGTTTAATAAACTTCCTTGGACATTCCAGTAATACCGCTTCCTGTGCCTGTCTCAAGTGTACAGATCCCTACAATATATACACATATACGGATACTACAGCACTAATACAGTAATATCACAACAATATCACACAGTAAAAACCCACAATTAACTGTCTGAATTACCCAAATCACACATGCAATGTCAGCCCTCACACCTAGAACTCAATATCCATAAGGCCTGGTAAGTAAAAGGCAACAGAAAATCAGCCATGTGGTCCTCATGGTTCACGGCAGCAAGAGAGAGCCAAAAGCACGTGTCTTGTCTATTTACGTCCAGCTAAAGCTGGTTTCACATTAGTGTTGTACTGACCTGTGTCAGTCAGCACAAGGCCGCCGCTAAGCTCCGCCCCTGGCCGCACTTCCTCCCGATCGCTTCGCCTATGGGCGCATGACGCTGCATGCGACCTGCGCACCCTATCTTTAGTATTGGGTTCACAGGTCTTACGCAGGTCGTGCGCAGGTATGCGTTTGCCGGCGCATGCGTCCTTTTGACGGTGTGCTGACCTGTGCCCAACGCACCATGTTGCATTTTGGTGCACTCGGCGCACCGTCAAAAGGACGCATGCGCCGGCAAACGCATACCTGCGCGCGACCTGCGTACCCAATGCTAAAGATAGGGTATTCAGGTCGCATGCAGCGTCATGCGCACATAGGCGGAGCGATCAGGAGGAGGCGCGGCCGGGGGCGGAGCTTAGCGGCGGCCGTGCGCTGACCAACCAGGTCAGTGCAACGCTAGTGTGAAACTAGCCTAAAAGGAGGTGTGTCCAGCCCCACGTGTGGGGAATGATGTCACCAGTTTATTGTCCACTGGCCAAGACACATCCCCTCAATCCTGAATGAAATCTGTTTTACTAGCACACGGCTGGACCTATCTTTGTTTAAAGGGAATCTGTCACCCCATTTTTGGCCTATAAGATACGGCCACCGCCATCAGGGGCTTATCTGCAGCATTCTGTAATGCTGTAGATAATCCCCCGATGTCACCTGAAAGTGAAGAAAAACGAGTTATATTATACTCACCCAGGGGCGATCCGACGTCCGGTCCGGAGAGAATCGCGGTCCGGTTCGGTGCCTCCCATCTTCTAGCGAAGTCAGCCTCTTCTTTCCATCCCGTCGCGGCTCCTGCCAGTGCGCAGGCGCCGGACCACTTTGATCTTTCCCGGCGCCTGCGCACTGTAGATGGCGGTGGCCGTATCTCATAGGTCAAAAATGGGGTGACAGATTCCCTTTAAGACAGCAAGCTAGAGGAGGGGTTTCTGCTCCATGTGGAATACATGTGGGGGACTTATATATAGATGTATGTATACACAAAACATGCACTATACTCATCTCTATATAGAGATGTACATTTTGGGACACTTCCCTTCTACAGCATCCCTCTCCGACACTGAGATTTGATGTAAATGACTAAAATAGAAATAGTTCTTAAATCTTTATTTCCATAAAATTTGAAAACCCATTCGTAATAAAGGTAATTCCACATAACAATTTCAAGGTAGAATTTTACTACCAATAGGCACTGGTACAGTGAAAGTAAATGGGAGCTTATAATTTAACATTTATACACTGGGGAATATTTATCAATACTGTCTATATCACTGGGCAGTGCAAACTTAGAAGGCAAATTATCATTGATTTTTGAGGAATTTTGTTTTCTGTATACTTTAATTTCACCATTTTATTTAAAAAGACTTTTTATTCAGCATTGAACCGTATGGATGATTTGTCTGATATAACTGAACCAAATATGACACAAATTATGATGTTGGGTGAACGAATGGCCACAGCTTTCATAGCGCTTTTTTCTTTTCTACTAAAAATGTTCCCCTACTCCAAGTCACTAAAACATATAAGGGAGATTGGTGTTAGTGATCTTCTGGTGGGAGGGATAGGAAGAGGGAGAACTGTCCACCATCGTAGCTATATAGTCTTTTTTGACCCTCCCACTACCCTTCTAACCCAATCCTTGACATACATCCTCAAATTAAAAACATTAAAATCATCCTGGACCTTGGTTTAACTCCTTAGCAGTCTCTGGCCCTTTCATTATACACCGTGGTGCCTGCAAGGGGAGCATTTTACTTTGAAGTGACTGGTATTTTTTTAGATTTATCAAATGAGACAAATCATGAACACATGTTGTGGTTGCCATCTTGCTGAGCAGTAGACAGATGGGAAAATGTTAAAAAGAAAAAAAACATACCTCAAAGCTCACCTCTTCGGCCTCCTCTGCTGCTTCCTGTCTAGTTTTGTGCCGCATCTTTGACCCGGTGTTCACTTTGGCCCATGACTTCTGGACATGAGTAGCATGCACAATGACCTCTGAGTCCTGCTCACGGCCAGACGTTCCAGCCTAGAGATGTGGCATGACAGAGGTGCAGATAACCAGAAGACAGGGAGAAGAGGGGGCAGCCGGAGAGGGGAGTGGTGAGTGTCAATTTTTTTTAAACTCACCTCACTGTTCCCTTCTCCAGCTGCCCAAGTTCTCCACATCTCCAAAATAGTGTTCATTCTGGACCATGACTTCGTGCTTTGAGAAGGTCTTACAAGGTCACTGCACATGCCTAGTTCCTGCTCATGGCCAGAAAATCCTGGCCTAGAGTGAACACCGAGCCAGAAATGCAGTGTGACTTGGGGGTGTGGAGAACCAGAGAGCGGATGGGGAACTGCGGAGGCTCTAATCAGGTAAGTGGTAGTGAGTATGAGTTTTTTTGTTTCTTCTTACAGATTATACTTATTATGCTCTCGGGTCTAATGTCACTACAAATCAAAAATCTTCATAATTCGGTGAATTTGAACTTTTTCAGATGCTCTGATTTCTTATTGAGAAATTTTAAAAAGTTTAAAAAAGTCTTCATTTACTCAACCCTAAAACAGTGAACAAAGCACCAGATATACAGTGGGCACGGAAAGTATTCAGACCCCTTTAAATTTTTCACTCTTTGTTTCAGTGCAGCCATTTGGTAAATTCAAAAAAGTTCATTTTTTTCTCATTAATGTACACTCTGCACCCCGTCTTGACTGACAAAACAGAAGAGTAGAAATTTTTGCAAATTTATTAAAAAGAAAAGCTGAAATATCACATAGTCATAAGTATTCAGACCCTTTACTCAGACACTCATTACACCCTGTAATTTCCCCCCGGGATCAATAAAGTGTATCGTATCGTATCGTATCGTATTTAAGTCACATGCTGCCATTTCCTTGTGATCCTCCTTGAGATGGTTCTACTCCTTCATTGGAGTCAAGCTGTGTTTAATTAAACTGATAGGACCTGATTTGTAAAGGCACACACCTGTGCATATCAGACCTCACAGCTTACAGTGCATGTCAGACCAAATGAGAATCATGAGGTCAAAGGAACTGGCCAAGGAGCTCAGAGACAGAATTGTGGCAAGGTCACAGATCTTGCCAAGATTCCAAGATTACAGAAGAATTTCTGCAGTACTCAAGGTTCCTAAGAGCACAGTGGCCTTCAAAATCCATAAATGGAAGAAGTTTGGGACCACAAGAAGTATTCCTAGACCTGGCCGTTCAGCCAAACTGAGCAATCATGGGAGAAGAGCCTTGGCGAGAGGTAAAGAAGAACCCCAAGATCACTGTGGCTGAGCTCCACAGATGAAACAGGGAGATTGGGAGAAAGTTCCACAAAGTCAATTATCACTGCAGCCCTCCATCATTCAGGCCTTTTTGGCAGAGTGGCCCGATGGAAGCCTCTCCTCAGTGCCAGACATATGAAAGCACGCTTAAAGTTTGCTAAAAAACACATGAAGGACTCCCAGACTATGAGAAATAAGATTCTCTGGTCTGATAAGACGAAGATAGAAAGGCTAGACTAATACAAAATCTGAAGAATCACATATTTATACACAACACAGCACAGAAACAATGCAATAGGTAAGACAAGTGACGTGAAGCAGAACTGTCATTGTCAGATATGGAGTGTGAAAGTTTTATTGTCCTCTGATTGGGGTCTGGTATTGTTGTGATGCCCTCAGAAGGTCTGAAGAGCAAATTCCTTAATTGATGTAAAAAGACATAAATCCATGCGACACATTCATTCCTGTACTGAGTATGTCAAAGGCCATCATGAGTTTATATTCCCAAACCTTTCTGTCTCTCTCAGACTTAAAGAAAGCCTGATGGGGCAGCACGGTGGCTCAGTGGTTAGCACTGCAGTCTTGCAGCACTGGAGTCTAGGGTTCGTATCCCACCAAGGACAACATCTGCAAGGAGTTTGTATGTTCTCCCCGTGTTTGCGTGTGTTTCCTCCGGGTACTCCAGTTTCCTCCCACACGCCAAAAAACATACAGATAGGGAATCTAGATTGTGAGCCCCTTCGGGGACAGCGACGATAATGTGTGCAAACTGTAAAGCGCTGTGGAATATGTTAGCACTATATAAAAACAAAGATTATTATTATTATGAAGAGACCTGAGTAGTCTCGAAAGCTTGCAATTTGTTACCATCTTTTCAGTTAGCCATTAAAAGGTATCAACCACTGAGGACTCTCAATTCTAAATATTTTTCTATCTACTGGCTAACACGGTACAAAGATACACATCTTTCCTGTATCAAAATTGAGGGTACCAGAATGTACCGCATCTTTATGGAACTAAAACCACTTCTGAAGAAACATGCACAAATGGACAGGGACATTTTTTCTTATCTAAATGCAAAAAGGAGAATTTAATTCCCAAAGGACTCTGGATTACAAACCCAATTCTTCACACCTACAATACCCATTATGCACAAAACCTTTGTCACAGGACTTCTGAGAAACTAAGGAACCATCTTTTGCATGTCTGCTACAGCATAAAGAGTAAAGTCCAAGGGCAATTTGAAACTCTGAGGAAAACACTTACAGAAAGCACAGAGCAAAAATTACAACAATACTACAACAAACTACGGACCTTTCTGATTCATAACAAGGAAAAGAAACTACACAGATTGCGCTTCAATTCAGGACTCTATACAAACAGATACAAAACAAATCCAAGACCTGACAATTCGGACAACCACTCCATTTCAGACACAAAGGCATCTAACTGTGTCATTAATCTCTCGGATTACAAACCCAACAAAGTGGAGCTGGCCGTGCTTTCTAGAGGACTCTCATTTTGTCCTACTAAGGCCCTAGATAAAACTGAACTCTGCAGTGATATGGAACATTTTTCAGGAGAATGTGCCTGAGGGAATACTTCAATGATACAGAAGATTCAGAAAACACTCAGACTGAAGTAAAAGGGATCCCAACAACCAAGAAGAGGTCAGACTGGACACCTCCACCTGGACGCAACCCTCATTTGGATAAATATATAGACTCATTCAGACAGTTGATAAAATCCACCATCATAGACATCAACAGGAGACAAGCTTCCAACATCAGTGCCCAGGAGAGAAAGGCCATACGGTCTCTGAAAACCAACAAAGAAATCATCATTAAACCTGCTGACAAGGGAGGTGCAATAGTCATGATGAACACATCAGACTATATGAAGGAAGCAAACAGACAACTTAGGGACACACGATACTACAGAAAATTGGAGTCAGATCCTACACAGGACTTTTACAAGGGATTAAACAAGTTGGTATCTTGTCTGCCTGACAAATCCATAAGAGCCGATGACCTGATACCAGAGAGTCCAAGAATAGGGACATTCTACATGCTTCCCAAAATCCACAAATCTGGAAATCCAGGGAGGCAGATTATTTCATTTGTGGATACCCTTACTGAGCAGGTATTTGGATGGGTAGAGGGTATTCTTAAACCACAGGTAAAGGATACACCCAGCTACATTCAGGACACAACTGACCTATTGAATAAACTATCAACAATAGGTCCTCTACCAGAAGGAACCATCGTTGCCACCATGGATGTGGAATCTTTGTACTCTACACACCAGGATGGATTAAATGCCTGCAAAGTCTTCATGGAAAACACTGGGAATGATGCTGATTCTGTGGTGAAACTCACAAAATTCATCCTCACCCACAATTACTTTGAATTTGACAACAAGATCTATCTACAGGAGACTAGCACAGCTATGGGAAGTAAAATGGCTCCACAGTATGCAAATCTTTTCATGGCCAAGCTTGAAAGCGACTCTTTGTCCTCATGTCCCATCAGGCCTCGGGCCTACTACCGCTACATTGATGATATTTTAGTCATCTGGACGGAGTCTAAGCAACAGCTAACGACGTTCCACAAACAGTTTAATCAATTTCATCCCACCATCAACTTAACACTCAACTACTCCATGTTATGTTCTGCTACAAGCACTAAGGAAAGAAAGGGATATCTGTCCCTACAATAGAACTAAGCTCAATCCCTACGATGTAACGGGGAACCTGATCCTGCGATCAGACCCGCTAAAGTCCTCAGCTAGTCTGAACGAAGACCTATAGATGCGAGGATGGGATCCCTACAAGTACTAGGGACTGGGAGAAAAGATGGACACCTCCTGACAGAAGTTGTAGCAGTAAAAAGGAAAACAAAACAACATAGAACATAGAGGTCTACAGACCAAGTAAAACTATTTGAGTAAGGTAACAAAGCACCCGGCTAGCTTAAGAGTAGAAATTACAATGAAGTCCAGCAAAGCCAGAAGGGCGGAGCAGGATTAAGTAGGCAAAAAAGGTCATGTGACCAGCAAGATAGAAAAAACCTAACAGGAGAGTTCTAACAGTACCCCCCCTTCTAAGAGGATCCTCCGGATCCCCTAGGCCCAGGCTTACCCGGAAACCTCTTGTGAAACGCTCTGACCAGTCAGAAACAATGTCAGTAGGAACGCCATGTAGTCTGACAATTTCCTTGACAAAGGCCTTAGCGAGAGTCTTAGCGCAGGGCAGTTTGATGAAAGGAACCAAGTGACACATCTTGCTAAAACGGTCCACGACCACCCAGATGACAGTGAAACCCTCAGAGGGGAAGGTCAGTAATAAAGTCCACAGCCAAATGTGTCCAAGGTGCACTAGGGATCTCCAGAGGGCAAAGCAACCCCGCAGCAGGAGTATGTGAAGACTTAGATCTAGCACACACAGTGCACTGACGCACCCACTTAATGACTTCCTTCTGCCATCCAGGCCACCAAAAACTGCGACCCACAAGTCTCTTGGTCTCAGAGATTCCAGGATGACCAGCCAACCGAGACTCATGACACTCAACAAACAAATCTCTCCTAAAGGTCCCAGGCACAAACAACCTCCCATGGGGAGTGTTAGATGGGGCATTCTCCTGTGCTTTAAGAATCTCATCTTCCAACACAGAGTCCTAAGCAGCAATCACAACCCCTTCTTGTAAAATGTTCTCCTCCTCCTCAGCACCAACCATGGGAGAAAAGCTGCGAGACAAAGCATCGGCTTTAACATTCTTAGTACCTGGGATGTACGTAACGGAAAAATTAAACCGCGAGAAAAACAGTGCCCACCTAGCCTGACGGGCATTCAAGCGTTTGGCAGCATCAAGATAGATCAAATTTTTATGATCAGTGAAAACCTGAACGGGAAATTCAGCACCTTCCAAGAGATGCCGCCAGTGTTCAAATGCGAGTTTAATGGCCAACAATTCCCGATTACCAATATCATAATTCAGTTCAGTCTCAGAAATTTTTTTTGAAAAAAGGCACAGGTATGTATTCCATCTGTGTTTTCCTGAGACAACACCACGCCGACCCCCACAGAAGAAGCATCAACCTCAACCAAAAACGGTTTAGTCACATCAGGCTGCATAAGGATGGGAGCAGAGCTGAACCTCTCATTTAAAAACACAAAAGCTTCAATGGCCTCAGTAGTCCACTGAACCGCATTAGCACCTTTCCTGGTGAGATCGGTCAGTGGTTTGACAATAATAGAAAAATTTTTAATGAATTTTCCATAATAATTGGCAAAACCCAAAAACCTCTGTAACAATTTCAAACCAATAGGCCTAGGCCATTCCTGCACAGCTTGAACTTTCACCGGATCCATCTCAAAACCTTCGCTGGAGATAATGTAGCCCAAAAAACTAATTCTCTGTACAGCGAACTCGCATTTCTCCAGCTTAGCAAAAAGCGAATTGTCACTCAATAACTGTAATACTTCATGAACGCTCCGCCAATGAGACTCCAAATCCGGCGAATAAATCAAAATGTCATCCAAATACACAACCACATTTTTGCCAATCAAAGGTCTAAGGATGTCATTAATAAGATTCTGAAAAAATGCAGGAGCATTGGTAAGGCCAAAAGGCATAACCAGATTCTCAAAATGACTCACAGGAGTGTTAAAAGCAGTCTTCCATTCGTCACCCTCCTTCATGCGCAACAAATTGTATGCCCCCCGAAGATCAATTTTAGAGAACCACTTGGCCCCCGCTAACTGGTTAAACAAATCAGGAATCAATGGCAGTGGGTAAGGATTGCGTATAGTAATTTTATTAATCTCACGAAAGTCCAGACAAGGACGTAAACCGCCGTCCTTTTTTTTAACAAAAAAAAAATCCAACAGCCACAGGAGACTTGGAAGGCTTAATGTGACCGGTGGCCAAGCTTGTCTGTATATATTCCTCCAAAGCCTTTCTTCAGGAATAGTAAGATTAAATAAACGACTTTTAGGAAGAGTCGCTCCAGGGACAAATTCAATAGTACAATCATAGTCCCTATGGGGAGGTAACATCTGCGATTCCTTCTCAGAAAAAACTTTCCAAAAATCCTGAATTGGCACAGGTAGTTCCCCTTTATCCACAGCAGCAATACGCCCATTACAACACTTGTCATAACACTGAGGGCTCCAGGACTTAATTTCATTGGTAGACAATCCAGAACAGAATTGTGCAATTTTAACCAGGGTAACCCCAAAATCACCGGAGAAGGCAAATTATTCAATACTACCAAATCCAAATTTTCTTGGTGAACACCATTAATAGTGAGGGGAAATTCACAGACCTTGTGAGTAATATTCTTCAAGGGAGAGCCATCAACAGAAACCACGGCAATAGGGGATGACAAAGGTTTGGGTTTTAATTTAAGTTTTTCCAAGAATCCCCCATCAATCACATTCAGCGTAGAACCACAATCGACAAATACCCGAAATTCCATTAACTCTTCCTGAGCAGCAGTAGTGGCAGAAAGAAATACACCCTTAGTGTTTAAACATGCTATACGGGTGACACTGACCTCCTTTTTTTTCTTTATTCATACGCAGCACACAGTTCTTAATGAAATGGTCAGATTTGCCACAATAAAAGCACAAACCTTCCGAAAACCTGGGGTCTTTTTCCTGAGAGCGGGGTGCCATCGCTCCAATCTCCATCGGCTCTCCAATGTCAGTACAGACCCTCTCAAGACTAGTAGCTGACATGGCAGATTTACTCTCATTAACCCTTGCACGCAGTCTCCTATCCACCCGTATAGCTAATTGCATAGCCTCCTGCAAGTTACCAGGTATGGGATAAGCAATCAGCAAATCTTTAACCCTTTCACCTAGCCCTGCAAGAAACAAACTTTTCAAAGCTGAATCGTTCCACTCCACCTGAGTAGACCACCGTCGGAAGTGAGTACAATATTTTTCCACATTACCAGATCCCTGCCTCAAAAGTCTCAATTCTGTCTCAGCTGATGAGACACGATCAGGATCATCATACAGCAACCCCAAAGCAGAAAAAAAAACTATCCACTGATCTAAAACATGGATCAGTAGGTTGCAGAGAAAAGGCCCATTCCTGAGGTTCTTTGCGCAAAAGTGATATTATGAACCCTATGCACTGCGATTCATCACCAGAGGATCTGGGTCTCAAACAAAAATACAAGCAAGCATTTTTAAAAGAAAAAAAATCTTGTTGTTCGCCAAAAAATAAATCAGGCAAACATGCCTTTGGCTCCACGAAATGTGCTCCAGAACAGCTATTCACGTGTTGCTGGAGTTCGGTCACCTCCAGAGAGAGTCCCTGCAGGCGTTGAGCCAATTCCTGAACCGACACCATAATCGAAACTGGTAATCTTTCCTTAGAGATATTTTTGGGCTGGACTTACTGTTATGTTCTGCTACAAGCACTAAGGAAAGAAAGGGATATCTGTCCCTACAATAGAACTAAGCTCAATCCCTACGATGTAACGGGGAACCTGATCCTGCGATCAGACCCGCTAAAGTCCTCAGCTAGTCTGAACGAAGACCTATAGATGCGAGGAAGGGATCCCTACAAGTACTAGGGACTGGGAGAAAAGATGGACACCTCCTAACAGAAGTTGTAGCAGTAAAATGATCTCTGCTGCGTGCTCAAGCATGACTCAGCAGGGGACACGCTAGCAGTCGCTGTGCTCTGCAGTGTGACACAGGTGCGCGGACGGACGCTGGTGTGGTTGGGGCCTGGGACACTGAGATGCGAGGCGCATTCCCTGCTTCTGGGACCGGAGCGCTGACCATGGAGACGTTCAGGGCATACCACCCCTTAAGACCCCAATGCCGGGTGTAGGTTACAACATCTCCTATCAGCAGGTCCCTGTCCGGGTGTCCTTCAGGCAGGTGAGACTCCACATCCCTGCGATTTACGAAAACTTCCTGGTAGAGCCCGGGCTCATGTATGAACCCCCAGCCTCCCTGGATTTTAAAGTCCCTTATCGCCCCCTGGCGCCGCGGTTCCCGGAGCGTACCTCTGTCTCGCCGGATGTTCTCCTTGTCTGCGAGATCCTTCTCCCGGTACCTCTGGCGAAGCCGCTGTGCCTCACGCTGCTCCCGCTGCTGTCGCTCCTCCTGTTCTCGGCATCTCCACTCATTGTTCTTCTGGGCAGCGTACTCCACGTCGTCCAGGAGCTCCATTTCCTCCCAGTCGATTTCCACAGCTCCGGGCAGGATCTCTTCCTTCGTCCCTGCCGGGGGACAGTACTCCTCCGCTACCGGTGCGGCCTCTGGTTCCAGGCCTGGCTGGCGTTTCAGTCCGGGCAAGGCCTCCGGTTCCCTCTCAGCCACTGGTTCTAGTGGTGGCGCAGGTAGCAGTTGCGCATCCTGGGGGAGAGCAGTCGGTCCCACTGCAGCCGCAGTTTCAGGGCCCGCCAGCTCCGCTCCATCGCCTACATCTCTGCGCGGTGCCGGGCCAGATCCCGCAGCGCCGCATCCACCTCCTGCTCACTATATGACTTTCCATTGCCCTCTCGACCTGGGGATGGTTCGGGCACAGGCTGCGCCTCTTCAGGGGAACAGGGTCTGCGCACCACCATTCCTCCACACAGCGACTCCTGTCCTTCAGCCATCTCTCTCCAGGCCAGACTGTGCTTTCCATCCGGAACGCTCTGGTCTTTTCCGTGGAGGCGGGACTTTCGCTTTCTCTTCCTTGCACTGAGGATGAAGAGGAGGCGGATCTCCTTTGCAGTGGGGCATGATCTGACGTTGTAGTAACACTTAGACAGGGCAGCCATAATTTTCGCGCCACAGGGGGGTACGCCCACGGATTCACGCCCCCCTTCTTCACCAGCGCCTCAGGGCGCGAACATGGTGGTAAAATGGCGGCAAATGGCGGCAAAATCACAAAAATAGTAACCACAGTCTTTTTGCACAAAAACAGTCCATTCAGGCACACAGGACTCACTTATAGCAAGCTTCGTATCCTGTTCGTGACGCCAGAAGGATGAGTCGTCCGCCAGGGCAGTGGGGTACTCGACACTGAGCCTATTAACTTCTATGGGGGATGTCACGGGTAGCGCAGCTCGGTCCGTGGCCCTGGGCGCTCACTAAAAAGGGGGAATATTTACAGGGGATTAAAGTATTTGTAAGATGTTCGTGACGCCACCTGTGGTGCCTGGTCAGTGTGACCAGCGCTGCTGTGTAAATCCACTGAGGGGTTGTTTCTGAGCAGCAAGGTGTTAAGTCTTCCACAGGCAAGACTGGGTTCCTCAGGGTAGATGGCGGTGCTGGGGTGCAAGACGGAGAAGGGGCTTTCAGCCGCAGGAGCAATAATGCAGACACACACACGAAAGTCTCTTTCTGTACCTTTACTGATGTAGTTGCAGGCACGTCCCGGGATGCTGGCTGGGTGGAGGATGCACGTCCAGTATTCCCACTGAGTAGGTGTAGGGCCTCCTTACTCCTGTAGTGTGAGTTTCTGACCTGTATGAAATGAAGTCTAACTCTGTCTTCACTTTATACGTCCGGCTGACTTTGTGGTAGGGCCTTCTCTTGGATAGAACAGTGTCTCTTTATGCAGCGTCCTGCTAGACCCCGTCTTCCGGACCCCGGTTACGTATCAATGCTTGTGGGCCCCCTGCGACTTGAAGTCCCGCAGGTTCTCCGGTATCTCTCACTAATCGTGTAGATTCTAGCAAGCTCGGACCCGGTGTCTGGTTGTTCAGAGTAGAGGTAAGCTATCAATGCTGTTTCAACCTCTATACTCTCTTCTTCTCTTCCACTCGCCTTTCGTCCTACTCCGACCCTTAACATAAGCACACTCGCAGTAGATGGCTGATTCTTCTCTCTCTTCACCGCTCTCAAAGCGTCAGCACGCTTGCTCACTGAAACTGCACTCAGTTGACTCAGATCTGACTAGGCTAGAGTGGCTATCTCTCCACTGGTACTAGCCTCCACACATTGAACTAAGCTCAAAGCTGCAGTCTTCAGGTTCTTTCAATAACTGCTGTTCTCTTTCCTTCTTTCTTTCTAATGCTTTGTCTGAAGCAGCTATCAGGATTTCCGTCTGACCTGCACCTAGCTTTGCAGACTCACTCTGTGCACACTTCTAGAGCTAACTCTCCAACACTCCTAGAGAACTAACAATTTCTCACTTCTGTGTAGAATCACCAACTACACTGAACTCTCTGCTGTCTAGGCGTAGACTGTCTGCTCTCTCTGAGGAGACTAAACAAAACTAGCTCAAACTCAGTGTCTTCACCATCCTATATACTCTGAAAGGGCTCCCTCTGGTGGCTCTAGGGAATGGTGAAGCTGTGTGAATGAATATCAGGTCTCTTGTGGGTGTTACCTTTGGTGCATCCTCCTGGGAAATGTGACTCCAAGCGCAGCTGGGCTACACAGCCACACAATAAGAGAAAAAAGAATGGATCTACCTGTGGCCAAACACTATTGTATCCCCGGTCATAGCATGGTGGACATGAAATTACTTGTAATAAAAGCTTACCTTAAGTCTGAGAGAGACAGAAAGGTTTGGGGATATAAACTCAAGACGACCTTTGACACACTCAGTGCAGGAATGAATGTGTCGCATAGATTTGTCTTTTTACATCAATTAAGGAATTTGCTCTTCAGACCTTCTGAGGGCATCACAACAATACCAGACCGCAATCAGAGGACAATAAAACTTTCACAATCCTTATCTATGAACATTGTTTCTGTGCTGTGTTGTGTATAAATATGTGATTCTTCAGATTTTGTTTTAGTCTTTGCCTGATGAAGAGACCTGAGTAGTCTCGAAAGCTTGCAATTTGTTACCATCTTTTCAGTTAGCCATTAAAAGGTATCAACTACTGAGGACTCTCAATTCTAAATATTTTTCTATCTACTGGCTAACACGGTACAAAGATACACATCTTTCCTGAGACGAAGATGGAAATTTTGATGATAATTCCAAGTGGTATGTGTGGAAAAAAACAGGCACTGCTCATCACCTGCCCAGTAGAATCCCAACAGTGAAACATGGTGGTGGCAACATGGGGGTGTATTTCAGTTGCAGGGACAGGAGACAACTGGTTGCAATTGAAGGAAACATGAATGTGGCCAAGTACAGAAACATCCTGGATGAAAACCTCTTCCAGAGTGCTCTGGACCTCAGACTTGGCCAAAGGTTCACCTTCCAACAAGACAATGACCCTAAGCGCACAGCTAAAATAACAAAGGTGTGGCTTCAGAACAACTCTGTGACCATTCTTGACTGGCCCAGCCAGAGCCCTGACCGAAACCCAATTGAGCATCTCTGGAGAGACCTGAAAATGGCTGTCCACCAAAGTTCACCATCGAACCTGTTGGAACTGGAGAAGATCTGCAAGGAAGACTGGCAGAGGATCCCCAAATCCAGGTGTGAAAAACATGTGCATCATTCCCAAGTAGACTCATGGCTGTACTAGCTCAAAAGGGTGCTTGTATCCAATACTGAGCAAAGGGTCTGAATACTTATGACCATGTGATATTTCAGTTTTTCTTTTTTAATAAATTTGCAAAAATGTTTACATTTCTGTCAAGATGGGGTGCAGAGTGTACATTAATGAGAAAAAAATGAACTTTTTTGAAATTACCAAATGGCTGCAATGAAACAAAGAGTGAAAAGTGTAAAGGGGTCTGAATACTTTTCGTACCCATTGTACACCATTCAATAGTTTTGATTCTCACTTTACCTATTGAGACTGGGAGTTCTGTGGAAACTGTTTGGGTAAGAATACAAGGAGCGAACAATGGAAAGGACACCATTGTAGGCATTTACTACAGGCCGCCTATGCAAGCTGAAGATCTGGATGAACTCTTTATGCATCATATGGCCAAGTTCTCCAAAATATATGACATAGTGGTCATGGGAGATTTCAACTATCCAGACATTTGTTGGGAATCTCTCTCAGGCAAAACTAACAGGTCCAGGAAATTTTTATCCTCTCTTGCTGACAACTTTATCTTCCAAAAGGTAGGGGAGAAAACAAGGGGATCTGCTACCTTGGATCTAATCCTTATAAACAGGGAGGAAATGGTTGAGGAGGTAAGAGTGGCTGGCATCCTATGAGGTAGCGACCATGCTATTTTAGAATTTTGGATAACTAAAGGAGGAAGACCTGTGAAGACTCAGACTTCAAGGTTAGATTTCAGAAAGGCAGATTTTAAGAGACTCAGAAAGATAATCGGAGGGATCCAATGGCTGGATATCCTTAAGGACAAAAATGTCCAGGAAGGATGGGAAATCTTGAAAAATGAGATTCTCAAAGCACAATCATTAACCATTCCGAAAAGAGGGAAGAATAGGAAGCATTTAACGAAACCAGGATGGATGAACAAAGAACTTAAACACATGCTAAAATGGAAGAAAGAAATGTTTATCAAATGGAAAGAGGGAGGCATATCTAAAGAAGAATATAATGAAGTCTGCAGAACCTGCAGGGCAAGAATCAGATTAGCTAAAGCTGACAGTGAATTAAGGCTTGCAAGAGATGTCAAAAGCAATAAAAAAGGATTTTGGGGATATGTCAAAAGTAAAAGAAAAGTCAAAGATGCTATAGGATTTTTACAGGATGAAAATTATGAAATGGTAAGAAAGGATGCTGAGAAGGTCGAACTTTTAAATTCCTATTTTGCATCTGTTTTCTCTCAGAAAGGAAATGTAACATCAACTGATCTTCACTGTCCTATTAAGGGTATAGTATAATCCAGGATATCTATAAACAGAAAAATAGTGAGGAAACACTTAGCTAACATAAATGAATTCAAGTCTCCAGGTCCAGATGAATTACACCTCAGCGTACTGAAGGAGATAGCAGAAGAAATTTTTGAACCACTCTCCATAATCTGTGAAAATTCTTGGAGAACAGGAGAAGTCCCAGAAGACTGGAGAAGAGCAAATGTTGTTCCTATCTTCAAAAAGGGGAAGAAGGTGGACCCAGGGAACTATAGGCCGGTGAGTCTGACATCTATATCAGGAAAGATCTTTGAACAAATTATTAAACAACATGTATGTAAGTACCTGGACAAGAATGAAGTGATTAACCAGAGTCAGCATGGGTTTGTAACTAATAAGTCATGTCAGACTAATTTAATTTCCTTCTATGGCAGAATCACTGACTGGGTGGATCAGGGAAATGCTGTATATATATTATATTTTGACTTCAGCAAAGCATTTGACAAAGTATCTCACACAATCCTTATTGAAAAAATGACTAAGTATTGAATGGACAAGGCAACTGTTAGGTGGATTCAGAACTGGCTTAGTGATCGGACCCAAAGAGTGGTAGTAAATGGCTGCACATCCAGTTGGAAGAATGTATCAAGTGGGGTACCACAGGGCTCTGTCTTGGGCCCTGTATTGTTCAACATCTTTATCAATGATTTAGATGAAGGAATTAAGGGTAAACTGATTAAATTTTCTGATGACACAAAGCTAGGAGGGATAGCTAATACTAGAGAAGAGAGAGAGGATTCAAAAAGATATAAATAAACTGGAGCAGTGGGCACCAACTAACAGAATGGTTTTTAACAGGGAAAAATGCAAAGTACTACATCTGGGAAATAAAAATGAAAAAAGCGTATACAGAATGGGAGGAATAAGGCTAAGCAACAGCACATGTGAAAAAGACTTGGGTAAAGATCACAGACTGAACATGAGTCAACAGTGTGATGCAGCAGAAAAAGAGGCAAATACAATTCTGGGATGTATTAACAGAAGCATACAGTCTAGATCACGTGAAGTCATTATTGCCCTCTACTCCTCTTTGGTCAGACCTTATCTGGAATACTGAGTCCAGTGTTGGGCACCACATTTTAAAAAAGACATCAACAAACTGGAGCAAGTTCAGAGAAGAGCGACCAGAATGGTGTCCGGTCTACAAACCATGTCCTATGAGGAACGGTTACAGGATTTGGGAATGTTTAGCTTGAGAGACTGAGAAGACTGAGAGGAGACTTAATAGCTGTCTACAAATATCTCAAGGTGTCATGAGCTGCTTTGTTTGTGGGATTAGGTAGTTCAGAGGTTAATCTGGACGGCCTCATTTTGGGATTCTGGGAGGCTTCTTATAGCCTCATTGTGGAGCGATTCCCTGTCGCTTATACTTTGACCCTTGGCCGAGTGTGTGTGACCCTGTGCTTTGTGCTTGTGATTCTTTATGCTTGCTTGGTTTCTGACTTGGTTCTGTTCCCGTTACGAGTTCTGCCTGCCCCTCCTGTACTGCGTTGCTATCTTGTGTATGATTCCTGGCTTATGTTCTGACTATTCTCTGCTTATCCCTCCTGTACTGCATTGCTATCTCCGTGTATGACTCCTGGCTTATGTTGTGACTATTCTCTGCTCGCCCCTTCTGTACTGCGCCGTCCTCTCTGTGTATGAACCCCGTTTGTCTGACCTGAGTTTCCCTCTTTACTAATCCAGGATCCCTGGAGAGTCCTGCACTCATCTCTAGTAGCAGGATGCTAAGCCCCGCCCCCTGTGGTCACATGATCGCAGGTCCTTTTACTTACTGCTATCTTCAGTGTCCCCTCTCACCACACTGTTCAGGTCCCCTTTGCCTGAGCCTCCCCTGCGGCATCTGATCCCGGGCCCTTCCACAGTGTGGGTGAGTCACCCTGCTCAGCCGTGGCAGTTCGCTGGCGCTGACAGGATCATGATATTATAAGCGACAGCTAAGTAAGAGAGAAAGGAACTACCGCAGTAATGCACACTACTCAGATAATGAAAAGTAGAAAAACAGTCAATTTTATTGGTATACAAAGAGTAAAGTAAAACACAAGTAAAATCAGAGTGACTCTGGTCCCAAACGCCCGCCCCTAACCATGATCAAGGTATATAATGAATAATGTCTCAAAAATAACAAAAACATGAAAAATAACTGGAAAAACATATGATCATAAAATAAACATTTGGAAATATGTAATGGTCCACCTATGATGAGAGAACCTGTATGGATAGCAGAAAAAATATTAATGATACAAAAAATATATATCAAATAATTATAAGCAAGCCCAAATAAGGGGTAAAATAGTCCCCCACCTGTGAACTAAAAAGATGGCTCCAAATCAATAATTGTGAAGAGAAACAAAAGCCATGAAAAAATCACTAGCACATGATATAAACCAGAACAAACCTCATGATAAAGGCATGAGAGAGCAAACGGGCAGTCAGGACCAGAGGACACCAAGGTCCCACGCGTTACGCCGCAGCCTGTGCGGCTTCCTCAGGGAAAGTCTTTCCCTGAGGAAGCCGCACAGGCTGCGGCGTAACGCGTGGGACCTTGGTGTCCTCTGGTCCTGACTGCCCGTTTGCTCTCTCATGGTCCCACGCGTTACGCCGCAGCCTGTGCGGCTTCCTCAGGGAAAGTCTTTCCCTGAGGAAGCCGCACAGGCTGCGGCGTAACGCGTGGGACCTTGGTGTCCTCTGGTCCTGACTGCCCGTTTGCTCTCTCATGCCTTTATCATGAGGTTTGTTCTGGTTTATATCATGTGCTAGTGATTTTTTCATGGCTTTTGTTTCTCTTCACAATTATTGATTTGGAGCCATCTTTTTAGTTCACAGGTGGGGGACTATTTTACCCCTTATTTGGGCTTGCTTATAATTATTTGATATATATTTTTTGTATCATTAATATTTTTTCTGCTATCCATACAGGTTCTCTCATCATAGGTGGACCATTACATATTTCCAAATGTTTATTTTATGATCATATGTTTTTCCAGTTATTTTTCATGTTTTTGTTATTTTTGAGACATTATTCATTATATACCTTGATCATGGTTAGGGGCGGGCGTTTGGGACCAGAGTCACTCTGATTTTACTTGTGTTTTACTTTACTCTTTGTATACCAATAAAATTGACTGTTTTTCTACTTTCCATTATCTGAGTAGTGTGCATTACTGCGGTAGTTCCTTTCTCTCTTACTTAGCTGTTGTTTTTTCTACCGATCTGCACCTCCTTATTTAATTGTGTATAATTGGTGCGCCCTGCATTTCACATTATTAGATATTATAAGCGACCGCACATTTTTTTTTTTCTTGGGGATAGTTGTATGGGTCTTCTGAGCATATTTGCAGCATGGATCCCCTGCAGGGTTTGGCCGATCAGGTCAAGCATCTAACCCAAATGTTCCAAAAGCTCAATGTGGAACAGTGCACGATGGTCCATACC
The DNA here is from genome assembly GCA_033576555.1 of Oophaga sylvatica. Lineage (NCBI taxonomy): Eukaryota > Metazoa > Chordata > Amphibia > Anura > Dendrobatidae > Oophaga > Oophaga sylvatica. The sequence continues at coordinate 51,239,487 of JARQOD010000001.1, forward strand.
CAACAGCAGTTGATGAACACCGTGCAGGGGGCCGTTGTGACAGGGTCTCCAGGTTCCGGGAGTTGGGACGTATCTGTGATATCCCCTGAATCTCCGTCAAATTGCCTGATCTCTTTTCAGGGGATAAAGAGGAGTTTAGGTCCTTCAAGGAAGGATGTAAGCTCTTTTTTTCTTTAAGGCCCTGTTCCTCTGGGGACGAATTTCAGAGGGTGGGGGTTGTTATTTCTCTACTGCGTGGTGCCCCTCAAGCTTGGGCTTTCTGTCTGTCTTCCACCGCCCCCGAGAGAATGACAGTCGATGCCTTCTTTGAGGCCCTGGGCCGCATATATGATGAGCCTGACAGAGTACGTATGGCTGAAAATAATGTCATGAGTGTGTGCCAGGGTAAACGCTCGGCTGAGTGGTTTTGTGCGGAGTTCCAACGCTGGGCAGCGGAGGTCTCATGGAGTGATGCCGCCCTTCGGGGTTTATTCCGCAGAGGCCTATCCGAACGCCTCCAAGATGCTCTGGCCCTCCATCCACTACCTGACACCTTGGAAGATGCCATTACTCAGGCTTTGCATATGGACCGCAGGCTGCGGGCTAGGGGTGTCATTCATTCCGAGACGTCCCTATTCTCCAGCAGCAAAGAGACCGGAGTCGCTCCTGAACCCATGGAGATTGGCGGCACTTTGGTCAAGGAGATGGAGAGGAAACGCCGCCGGGAAAAACAGCTCTGTTTTTATTGCGGGGAGGCTGGTCATTGGAAAAAGGATTGTCCTTCGTGCCCATCGTCCGCTAAAGCGACAGGAAAACGACTAGGTCTGGGTAGTGGTCGAGGAGGCTGCCCAGACCTTCAGGTACTTTCTTCTTCATGTCCTAAAGTTTTTTTAAGGGTTGAACTGTTGGTAGACAACGTCCGTTTTTTTTCTACAGCACTGGTGGACAGTGGTTCATCACTTAACCTGATCAGCTCTGATGTCGTTTCCCAACACCAGATAGGGACAGTCAGGCTTCCTACACCACTTAAAGTCGTGGCCATTGACTCATCTCCTCTTACCCGAACTGGGATCATTTCTGTGTCTGAAAAGTTTATGTTGAGAATTGGTTCTTCCCACATGGAAGAAATTGAATGTTTTGTCATGGATAGTGTTGAGCGATACTGCTCGATATCTAAAAATATCGAATCGGAATGGTATCGCCGATATCACTAAATATCGCCGATATCCGATTCCGATACCGGAAGTCCCATGTAAGTCTATGGGAACAAAATATCGCAACTAAAAAAAACCTTTATTTCCTTGTAAACACTAAATATACACACATAGAATACATATATATATATATATATATATACATGTCATTGTGACATATATATATACATATATGTATAGTTTATACACTTCTACATAGTAAAATATCCTCTGATTCAATTGCCGGGTAAAGCCGGCTTCTGTGAAAAGACAGAAGCACCCGACATGAAAAGACACTTGGTGTACATAGGGTTAACCATGTCTTTTCATGTCGTTTGCAATCTGATTTGCACAAACAATTACATCAGTCTATGTGTGCAAAATTTCACACCTGTAGGGGTTAATTAAAGGTGTAAATTCGTTGTAAAAAAAACGGACTTTTTTGCTACGAATTTACACCTTTAATTAACCCCTACAGGTGTGAAATTTTGCACACTTACACTCATGTAATTGTTTGTGCAAATCAGATATCAAACTACATGAAAAGACATGGTTAACTCTATGTAAACCAAGTGTCATTTCATGTCGGGTTCTGCATTTTCACAAAAGCCGGCAATTGAATTAGCGGCTATTATACTATGTAGAAGTGTATGAACTATAAATATAAATATATATATATATATGTGTCACAAATTTAATGACATGTATATATATATATGAGGTGTAAAATTGCTGAAAAAAAATGCGTGGGCTCCCGCCCTATTTTCGCAACCAGACAGACAAAGCCAGTGAGTGGGGGCAGATAATAATAGCCCAGAGAGGGACCATTATTTTTGGCCCCCCTCCGGCTACTAACATCTGCCCCCAGACACCCCAGAAAGGGCAAATCTCTAATTAGATTTGCCCTTTCTGGCACTTTGCCCGTCTATTCCCATTGCCCTGTAGCGGTGGCGAATGGGTTAATAAGGGGTTAAAATGACCTTGCAATTGAAAGGTCACTTTAAGCCAGGTTAATAATTGAGAGCTGTCAATTAGACAACTATCAATTATTAATCCTATTGTATGAAAGAAAAATCAAACACACACACTTTAATAAAAAAGAAGTTTAATGAAATAATCACACAGTTTTTGACCATATTTTATTTTCCTGCTAAAACCATTTCCTGTAATAAAAATAAAATAATAAAGCAAAATTATTCTTACCAATCCGATGTACAGTCAGGTCCCATGGTGTAATCCTTCAGAAAGGGTTAATGTTTACTGCAGGGACCGCAGCTAATGCTGCAGCCTCACAGTAAACCCCCAAATGAATGAGTTCCTCTCCTGGCTGACAGGAGAGGAAGTGGAAAGCTTAATTGATTGCTTTCCACTTTCACTTCAGGTCAGCCAGGGACACAATCAGTGACGTCAGAGGGAACTGGTTAACAAAAATAGGGGATCCCCTCGAAAAAAATTGGCGTGGGGTCCCTCCTATTTTTGTTAACCAGCCAGATGAAGCAGACCGCTGAGGCCTGGATTTTCAGGCTGTTAAGGAGCCAAGATCCATGGACCTTGCCAGCCTGATAATACCAGGCCACAGCAGTCTGCATATCTTGGCTGATTAACAAAAATAGGGGATCCCCTCGAAAAAAATTGGCGTGGGGTCCCCCCTATTTTTGTTAACCAGCCAGATGAAGCAGACCGCTGAGGCCTGGATTTTCAGGCTGTTAAGGAGCCAAGATCCATGGACCTTGCCAGCCTGATAATACCAGGCCACAGCAGTCTGCATATCTTGGCTGATTAACAAAAATAGGGCATCCCCTCGAAAAAAATTGGCGTGGGGTCCCCCCTATTTTTGTTAACCAGCCAGATGAAGCAGACCGCTGAGGCCTGGTTTTTCAGGCTGGTAAGGATCCAATATCCATGGACCTTGCAAGCCTGATAATACCAGGCCACAGCAGTCTGCTTAGCTTGGCTGGTTAACAAAAATAGGGGATCCCCTCGAAAAAAAAAACGGCGTAGGGGTCCCCCTATTTTTGTTAACCAGCCAAGTAAAATGCAGACTGCTGCGGCCTGGTATTAAAAGACTGTCAAGGCCCATGGATTTTGGCCCTCAACAGCCTGATAATACCAGGCTACAGCAGCCCCACATTTGGCGCCATCAAAAGATGTGCCAATTGTGGCACTTTACCCGGCTCTTCCAACTTGCCCTGTAGCGGTGGCAAGCGGGGTAATAAGGGGTTAATGTCACCGTTGATTGCACAGTGACAATAATCCCGGTTAATAATGGAGAGGCGTCAATAAGACACCGATCCATTATTAATCCCAAAGTTATTAAATGCATAAAAAAAAGACAAAGCAAGAAAAAAGTATTTTAATGAAATAAAAGAGACAACACAGTTTTCATTTCTTTTATTGTACTCTCATTCCTGCGACGCCATCGATCTCCTGTAAAAAAAGAAAAAAAACAAACCAACAGTATACCACCTGTCCGACGCAGTCCATTGTAACGACTGTCCCACGACGATCCAGCTCTGCTACATCGCAATGACAGGCAGAGCCTGTCATCGCGACGCAGCACAGCTGATTACCTGCTTCCCCGGCGGTGACGTCATCGGACTGACTGCATTACGGCCGGGATTACCCAGCAGTCACTGCAGTTATCGCGAGAAACTGCATGTGACCGCCAGGGAAAGATGATGGCGGCCATGAAGCAGTCCAGGCCGTGACCGCCGGAGATCTTCTGCCAGGTAAGTGCCGCTGACTCCTGACAGACCCGACCGACGGACACTGACAGTGACAGACCCGACCGACGGACACAGACAGTGACAGTGACAATCCCGATTCCGGTATCCGATATGACGAAAATATCGGTATTCGGAATCGAAAGGCCGATAGAGCTAATATCGGCCGATACCCGATATTTGCAGTATCGTATCGCTCAACACTGGTCATGGACAAATTACCCACAGGGCTGGTACTGGGAATGCCATGGCTTCGGTGCCATAACCCAGTGATTGACTGGGAATCTGGGGAGATTGTTAAGTGGGGGTCCAAGTGTGCTGACTGTCATCATAAATCTATATGTTGTATGAAAATTACTAAATCTGTCTGTGTGTCTTCTACTAGTCTGGAGGGTATTCCGGAGTACCTGAGAGACTTTGAGGATGTGTTCACTGAGAGCGAGGCGGAGGTGTTACCCCCTCATAGGCCATTTGATTGTGCCATCGATCTGATTCCTGGAGCCAAATTGCCTAAAGCTCGCCTGTTCAATCTGTCTGGCCCGAGCGCCTTGCTATGAATTAGTACATTTCTGAAAGTCTCCATAAGGGGCACATAAGACCCTCAGTTTCCCCGGTAGCTGCGGGGTTTTTCTTTGTTAAGAAAAAAGATGGCGGTCTACGTCCCTGCCTCGACTTTCGTGAACTAAATAAAATTACTGTCAGGAACACATATCCCCTACCGTTGATTCCTGATCTCTGTAATCAGCTTTCTGGTTCTAAATGGTTTTCTAAACTGGATCTGAGGGGGGCTTACAACTTAATAAGAATACGAGAGGGGGACGAGTGGAAAACGGCTTTCCTTACGTCTGAGGGGTTGTTTGAGAATCTAGTAATGCCGTTTGGGCTCACCAACGCACCTGCAGTGTTTCAAAATTTTATTAATGTGGTATTTTCGGATCTCATAGGCCATTTTGTAGTGGTATACCTAGATGATATTCTGATATATTCTGTTGATAGAGCTTCCCATTTGTTGCATGTTAAAACTGTACTTCAGAGGCTAAGAGAAAACCAATTGTATGTCAAACTCGAGAAATGTTAATTTTTTGTTCAGGAGTTGTCATTTCTAGGTCTGATAATTTCACCTCAGGGTTTTCACATGGATCCCAAGAAAGTGCAAGCTATTGTGGAGTGGGTCCAGCCCAGGGACCTTAGGGGGATCCAGCGCTTCTTGGGATTTGCGAATTATTATCGCAAGTTCATTAAAGGTTTTTCTCAGGTGACTAAGCCTCTCACGGATCTGACTCGTAAAGGGGCAGATGTCAGAAACTGGTCCTTGTTAGCTAAACAATCCTTTCTTACGCTTAAAAACTGTTTCTCATCTGCTCCTATCCTGGTCCAACCGGATCCTTCCAAGCCATTTGTGGTTGAGGTGGATGCTTCCGAGGTTGGGGTGGGGGCAGTTTTGTTGCAAGGTCCAGCTTCTCTGACTAATCTCAGGCCCTGTGCCTATTTTTCTAAGAAATTTTCTCCGGCGGAGAAAAATTATGAAGTAGGCAACAGAGAGCTTCTGGCTATTAAGTTGGCGTTCGAAGAATGGAGGCATTTTTTTGAGGGGGCGGCTCACTCTATTACGGTTATCACTGACCATAAGAATTTGGAATACATCAAATCTGCTAAAAGACTGACTCCCAGGCAAGCCCGCAGGTCACTTTTTTTCTCCAGGTTTCAATTTTCTATTACCTTTCGGCCAGGGTCTAAGAACATGAAGGCTGATGCCTTATCACGTAGTTTTGAGCCGTTATCCGCCCCCGATCCGCCGTCCCCCATTCTTCAACCCAGTCTCGTGGTTGCCGAGGTTTCGTCGGAATTGGAGCGAGAGATCGTAGGAGCTCAATCTTTGGCTCCAAATTCCAAACCTGTTGACAAGTTGTTTGTCCCGCAGCATTTGCGCAACAAACTCCTGTGGGAGTTCCATGATTCGAAGTTGAGTGCACACCCTGGTATAGCCGCCACACGGGAAGCAGTGGCAAGGGTCTTCTGGTGGCCTTTAATGACTTCAGATATCAAGAAACATGTCGCAGCATGTGGTATATGTGCCCGTTCCAAGAGCTCTAGTTGCCGGCCGGCCGGGGAATTGGTGCCTTTGCCAGTCCCAGGAAGGCCATGGACTCACTTGTCCATGGACTTCATTACCAATCTTCCATCATCTCGTGGTAATACTGTAATTTGGGTAGTGGTGGACAGGTTTTCGAAGTTGGCACATTTTGTACCCATGACAAGTTTACCCTCAGCAGAGACGCTCTCTAGGCATTTCCTGTCCCAGGTGGTACGCTTACATGGGGTTCCCACTAATATTGTGTCAGACAGAGGGACTCAGTTTGTGTCTAAATTCTGGCGGGCCTTCTGCAAAAAACTGGGGATATCTCTGTCTTTTTCCTCAGCGTATCACCCTGAAACCAACGGACAAACGGAGCGCACCAACCAGTCGCTTGAACAGATTCTTCGGTGCTTGACTTCTACCCTGCAAAGCGACTGGTCTGATGCCTTACCATTAGCAGAATTCGCCTTCAACAACCGGATAAACCAATCTACCGGTAGGTCACCATTTTTGATTAATTATGTGATGAACCCTCATTTTGGCGAATTTTCTCGAATAGATTCTGGTTGTCCGGGGGCAGAGGACGGGGTCAATCGTCTTAAGGATCTTTGGACAAAGGTTCGTTTAAATATTTCTAAGGCTCAGGAGAAATATAAACGTTTTGCGGATAGAAAAAGGGACTCTGTTCAGACGCTGCTTTGTGGGGATAAGGTGTGGCTGTCTACACAAAATATAAATCTTCGATTGCCCTCCGCTAAACTGGGGCCCAAATTTATTGGTCCCTATGAGGTCATTGAAGTAGTGAACCCGTAACCTACCGCCTCTGTCTTCCTTCCTCCTTAAAACTCCATAATGTTTTTCATAGGTATTTACTTAAACCCTTGGGTGCGGTGAGAGAGGAGGCTGAAACTGCTCCTCCTCCAGTCTTGGTTGAGGGACATATGGAGTTTGAGGTACAACATATTGTGGATTCCAGGCGGGTTCGGGGGTCTTTGCAATATTTGGTACATTGGAGGGGGTATGGTCCGGAGGAGCGGTCATGGGTACCTGCCAGATCAGTACACGCTGACCGTCTGGTTTGTGCGTTCCATGCCCGGCATCCTGGGAAGCCTGGGGGTCCAGAGGCCCCCAGTTGAGAGGGGGGTACTGTCATGAGCTTCTTTGTTTGTGGGATTAGGTAGTTCAGAGGTTAATCTGGACGGCCTCATTTTGGGATTCTGGGAGGCTTCTTATAGCCTCATTGTGGAGCCATTCCCTGTCGCTTATACTTTGACCCTTGGCCGAGTGTGTGTGACCCTGTGCTTTGTGCTTGTGATTCTTTATGCTTGCTTGGTTTTGACTTGGTTCTGTTCCCGTTACGAGTTCTGCCTGCCCCTCCTGTACTGCGTTGCTATCTTGTGTATAATTTCTGGCTTATGTTCTGACTATTCTCTGCTTATCCCTCCTGTACTGCATTGCTATCTCCGTGTATGACTCCTGGCTTATGTTGTGACTATTCTCTGCTCGCCCCTTCTGTACTGCGCCGTCCTCTCTGTGTATGAACCCCGTTTGTCTGACCTGAGTTTCCCTCTTTACTAATCCAGGATCCCTGGAGAGTCCTGCACTCATCTCTAGTAGCAGGACGCTAAGCCCCGCCCCCTGTGGTCACATGATCACAGGTCCTTTTACTTACTGCTATCTTCAGTGTCCCAAAATCATAGAATCATGCCCTATAGGCAATCCTTTATTGATAAAATACCTCAATGGGTAGCACCCAAAAACAACCGTGATATAAAAAAACAAAAACAAAGTGTATTCCTAACTTAAAAGCTATGGGGATAGCCTAGAGTCCCTGATGTAGGTCTGGGCTGTCACCTGCCTAACAGCGGAGGTTGGCACCCTAGGGGGAAGCGTTGTGGCGCCCCCGCTCCACGATGGCTGACCCTAGGGTCCCTGTTAGGCCCTTACACCTTAGGGGATACCTCTACCCAGATAGTAGGGAGACCCCTAACATTAATACAGAGACCAGCTAACATTAAAGGTGACCTTAAGTCCCCAAGGTATTAAAAACAGTTCACAACACACGGGGTGGTAGGAAGCATAATGGAGATTGGCTAAATTCCCCATTTAGCACCATACCTGTAGGAATGTTATATCTGTACCTATCTCCTATTCGGTACATCGGGCATTGCTAGGGAAGGTATTGTCATGTGTGCATTGCCACGAAGATCGTCGCGGTTGCACATTTTGACTTCTCACAGCTGAACTGCTGTTTCTTTGTGTTTGGCAGCTAGGGAGTTAATTCTGTCTGTGCTCGGTGCTGGGACTGGGTGCAGTTTCTCCCGGCTGCAATTGATTATTTGTTGATTGGTTTCCTTTAAATTCCTGGTTGTCTGCTTGGGGAGTTGCCAGTGAAACCTTCATGCAGACCACAGATAGGAATGAATCTGTATAGACTTTAGTTGTGAGCTCCTTAGTTGTTCTAAGCTCAACTTGGTTAGAGTTTATTTCCCAGACCATTTATGTTCCTTTGGTGTTTGAGTGTGTATGCAAGCGAGTGTTATCCTGTCTGTCTTATATGTCTAATCTGTGTATTTAGCTGAGATCAGCCCATATCCCTTTGGTGGTAGTCAGGATCCTTCTTAGGACTGATTACAGGGTTCAGGGTCTGATAGGAGACAGGGTTAGGTTGGAGACTTGGACCTCTGAACCATTATCAGTACCTCCAAGGTGAGGGATTAGTTAGGACCCCAGTTTAGGGTCAGGTTAGATCCCGGTCCACCTCTTTCCTGTTTCAGCTCATCTAGTCCTCAAGATTAACCCTGAGTTCAGCAGATATCGTGTCAGGTAAATCTATTCTATACTTACATGCTGATGTTGCTATACTAGTTGTTGTATAGAGTGTTGTTCCTGTATTAATAGTTTACTGACATTGTATACATATCATTAGACAGCGTGACATTTTCACTGGCCCTAAAAATTATCTCCAGTTACCATGGATCCAGTAGCCCAGCTGGCTCTGCAGTTGCAGGGATTATCCATGGAGCTGACGGACATTAAGTCCAAAGTTTTGTCTCCCCTGGAGCAAACCAGAGTTGAACCTAAAGTAGCTCTCCCGGACAGGTTCACTGGTGGGCGAGACAAATTTTTCACCTTCCGGGAGGCATGTAAATTGTATTTTCGGCTTCGGCCTCGATCATCAGGGAGTGATGAGCAGAGAGTGGGAATTGTTATCTCACTTCTGCAAGGGGACCCTCAATCCTGGGCATTTTCCCTTCCTCCGGGATCCCCGGCTCTACTGTCTGTAGATTAATTTTTTACTGCCCTGGGATTGGTATATGATGACCCAGATCGGGTCTCTCTTGCTGAGACAAAATTACGTAAGATACAGCAGGGAGATCGTCCGGCAGAGGAATTTGCTTCTGAGTTTCGTAGATGGGCCACAGATACTCAGTGGAATGACCCAGCTCTTAGGAGCCAGTTTTGTCATGGGCTTTCTGATAAATTAAAAGACGTTTTGGCTCAGTATGAGTCTCCTCATTCACTGGAGGCTGCTATGGCCTTAGCTATCCGTACTGATAGACGGCTTCGGGAGAGGGGTGAGGTAACCCCACTCCCTGTTGTTTCTCCACCTACCACTAAAGTCCCTTATGTTGAGGTTCCCCTTGTCTGTTCGGATGAGCCTATGCAGTTGGGAGGGACATCATTTCGTAGGAGGGGATTGGCGGTACGCCGCAGGACTAGAAGATGTTTTTTCTGCGGGAAAGAGGGACATTTTGTTGGAGAATGTCCATCCCGTGCCTTGTTGAGCCAAAAGTCGCCGGAAAACTGTTAATCCCAGGTTGTGTGGTGGACGACAACCTGGGAGTATGTATTTCATCCGCCAGTTCTTCTCAGTTCCTTGTACCAGTGGAGGTGGTAGTTGGTACGAGAGTGGAGAGATTGTCTGTTCTTCTTGATAGTGGTTCCGGGGCTAATCTGGTTGACGCTCAGTTTGCTCAGGCTCAAGGTATGCATCTGAGTGTATTGGTCAAACCGATCCCTATATTCTCCATTGACGCCAGGCCTCTCGGCCAAGGTAGCTTTGTTCATGAGGTTCATAACATTGACCTTCGGGTAGGGGCAATACATAGGGAACAATTATCTTGTTATGTGTTGGAGGGTCTACCTACTCCCATTGTGTTGGGACTTCCTTGGTTGGTTAAACATAACCCTGTGATTAATTGGCAGTCCAGAGAAATAAGCCAATGGGGTGAGTTTTGCAAAAGCAACTGCATGAACACAGTCATCAGTGCGGTCGTGCCTAGTACATTGCCTCCTTTTTTGGAGGATTTTGGGGATGTTTTCTCTGAGGAGGGGTGTCAGGAGTTGCCTCCTCATCGCGTGTATGACTGCTCTATTAATCTCCTTCCTGATGCTAAGTTGCCTAAAGCTAGGTTGTATAATCTTTCTGGTCCTGAGAGGCAGGCTATGAAAGATTATATTTCTGAAAGTCTGGCCAAAGGGCATATTAGACCTTCATCTTCCCCAGTAGCCGCGGGGTTCTTCTTTGTGAAGAAGAAAGATGGAGGCCTACGCCCTTGCTTGGATTTCCGCGAACTTAATCGGATTACTGTTCGAGATCCGTATCCACTCCCTCTTATTCCTGATCTCTTCAATCAAATTGTTGGCGCCAAATGGTTCTCTAAATTGGATCTCAGGGGGGCGTATAATCTGATTAGGATAAAAGAGGGAGATGAGTGGAAAACGGCGTTTAACACGCCGGAGGGACATTATGAGAACCTAGTCATGCCTTTTGGTCTGACTACTGCACCAGCAGTATTCCAACATTTTGTTAATGACATTTTTCGTCACCTTGTGGGGCTGTTTGTGGTTGTATATTTGGACGACATTTTAATTTACTTGCCAGATCTTGTGTCTCATCAGGAGCATGTGAGACAGGTGTTGCAGATCTTGCGAGACAATAAACTATACGCCAAACTGGAGAAGTGTGTATTTGCCGTACAGGAACTTCAGTTTTTGGGTTTTTTGGTGTCAGCCTCCGGTTTCCGTATGGACCCTGAAAAGGTGAGAGCAGTGCTTGAATGGGATCAGCCAGGGGATCTTAAGGCTCTGCAGCGTTTTTTTGGGGTTTGCTAACTACTACCGGAAATTTATTTGTAATTTCTCATCTGTCGTCAAACCTCTCACTGACATGACAAGAAAAGGGACGGATTTTTCTAAATGGTCGGACAAAGCTTGCCAAGCCTTTTCCTCTTTGAAGAAATGTTTTGCTTCGGCACCCGTTCTCATCCAACCAGATGCATCTCAGCCGTTCATTGTGGAGGTGGATGCGTCTGACGTAGGAGTGGGTGCTGTATTGTCCCAGGGTCCGTCCCCTGGTAAATGGCATCCATGCGCTTTCTTTTCTAAGAAATTGTCGTCCGCCGAAAGGAATTATGATATCGGCAATAGGGAACTTTTGGCCATTAAGTTAGCTTTTGAAGAATGGCGTCACTTTTTGGAGGGGGCAGTCCACCCGGTTACCGTTATTACTGATCACAAGAACCTGTTGTATTTGGAATCCGCTAAGCGTCTGAATTCCAGACAAGCTCGATGGTCGTTGTTTTTTACCAGGTTTAATTTTGTCGTCACTTATCGCCCGGGGTCTAAGAATGTAAAGGCTGATGCCTTGTCTCGCAGTTTCCCAGGGGCCGGGAAAACGGATGACCCGAGTCCTATCCTTCAGGAGGGGGTGGTAGTGTCGGCTGTATGTTCTGAGCTTGAGGAGGAGGTGTTAGAGGCTCAGGGGGACCCCTGCAGGACCTCCAGGGAGACTGTTTGTCCCAAATCTGTTGAGACAAAAGGTTATTGAGGCACATCATAATTCTGCTCTAGCAGGACATCCAGGGAGTAAGGCTACTTTAGATCTCCTTTCTCGCCGGTTTTGGTGGCCTAATGCTAATAAAGATGTTATAACTTTTGTCGCGTCATGTGGGGTGTGTGCTCGCTCTAAAACCCCTCATACCCGTCCGTCTGGGACCCTTTTACCCTTGAAACTTCCGGAGCGTCCATGGACTCATTTATCTATGGACTTCATTACGGACCTTCCTCCGTCGTCAGGGAATACTGTCATACTGGTGGTTGTTGACAGGTTCAGTAAGATGGCACATTTCGTTGCTCTTCCTGCACTCCCTAATGCTAAAACTCTGGCGCAGGTGTTCATTAGGGAGATCGTTAGACTTCATGGGTTGCCTTCTGATGTGGTGTCAGATAGGGGGTCTCAGTTTGTGTCCAAATTTTGGAGGGCATTTTGTTTACGTCGGGGGATGCAATTGTCATTTTCCTCGGCTTTTCATCCGCAGACCAATGGTCAGACAGAGCGTCTGAATCAGAGCTTAGAGACATATGTCCGGTGTTTTGTCTCAGAGAACCAAGAGGACTGGTCTTCTTTCTTGCCTCTGGCAGAGTTCGCTCTTAACAACAGGCGGAGCGAGTCCACTGGTAAGTCCCCGTTTTTTGGGGCATATGGTTTCCATCCCCAGTTTTGTACTTTCAATGGGGGGGGCCCTTCTGGGGTTCCTGAGGAGGAGCGTTTCTTGTCGTCACTTGCTTCTGTGTGGAGAGGTGTATTGAATAATCTGAGTGCGATGGGGAACCGTTACAAACGTATGGCTGATAGGAGGAGAGTTTCTGGTCCAGATCTGAATGTGAACGATCTGGTATGGTTGTCTACCAGGAATATAAAACTTAAAGTGCCCTCCTGGAAACTGGGTCCCAGATTCATCGGGCCGTACAGGATCAGTTCCATAATTAATCCTGTGGCATTTCGTCTGGACCTCCCTCCTACGTTTAAAATTCATAATGTGTTCCACAAGTCATTACTTAAAAGGTATGTGGCACCAGTCATACCGTCACCTCTACCTCCTCCTCCTGTGTTGGTCAATGGTAACTTGGAATTTCAAGTATCAAAGATCATTGACTCACGTCTGAATCGCCGGTCCCTTCAGTACTTGGTGCATTGGAAGGGGTATGGTCCAGAGGAGAGGACGTGGGTCCCTGCGTCTGATGTTAACGCAGATCGTTTGGTTCGGACCTTCCACAGAACTCACCCGGGCAGGCCTGGCCCTGAGGGTCCGGAGGCCCCTCGTAGAAGGGGGGGTACTGTCATGTGTGCATTGCCACGAAGATCGTCGCGGTTGCACATTTTGACTTCTCACAGCTGAGCTGCTGTTTCTTTGTGTTTGGCAGCTAGGGAGTTAATTCTGTCTGTGCTCGGTGCTGGGACTGGGTGCAGTTTCTCCCGGCTGCAATTGATTATTTGTTGATTGGTTTCCTTTAAATTCCTGGTTGTCTGCTTGGGGAGTTGCCAGTGAAACCTTCATGCAGACCACAGATAGGAATGAATCTGTATAGACTTTAGTTGTGAGCTCCTTAGTTGTTCTAAGCTCAACTTGGTTAGAGTTTATTTCCCAGACCATTTATGTTCCTTTGGTGTTTGAGTGTGTATGCAAGCGAGTGTTATCCTGTCTGTCTTATATGTCTAATCTGTGTATTTAGCTGAGATCAGCCCATATCCCTTTGGTGGTAGTCAGGATCCTTCTTAGGACTGATTACAGGGTTCAGGGTCTGATAGGAGACAGGGTTAGGTTGGAGACTTGGACCTCTGAACCATTATCAGTACCTCCAAGGTGAGGGATTAGTTAGGACCCCAGTTTAGGGTCAGGTTAGATCCCGGTCCACCTCTTTCCTGTTTCAGCTCATCTAGTCCTCAAGATTAACCCTGAGTTCAGCAGATATCGTGTCAGGTAAATCTATTCTATACTTACATGCTGATGTTGCTATACTAGTTGTTGTATAGAGTGTTGTTCCTGTATTAATAGTTTACTGACATTGTATACATATCATTAGACAGCGTGACAGGTATACATCAATTATATCTTGCTGCCTTACACATTTATCTTCAAATATTGCTATCCCCTAACATTACACTAAAATCAAGTGTCAATGACCTTCTCATGACGCCGATGCGTCTTATTTATTCCAGTCATTATATGCTCTAGTCATTATTTCAGTGTGTTTATAAGTTCAGACTAGACTTTTGGTCCAATAGCTGACAATTATAGATTGCATCTTAGCTTATATTTGACTGTCTGGTATGCACACACATTTAGATTTCCTATACACTGGAGGAGCTTTGACTAGTGAGTGAACAAGTATGAGACTGTTCACATTCACTTTCATTAAGCTGTGGCACAAGAAGGCAGTTTTATCATAACTCCTGTTCATAAAAGGAGGCTGCTGTATACTAGCAGTGTTGTACAGCAGATCTGTGCCAATCTCCATTATACTTCCTACCACCCCGTGTGTTGTGAACTGTTTTTAATACCTTGGGGACTTAGGGTCACCTTTAATGTTAGCTGGTCTCTGTATTAATGTTAGGGGTCTCCCTACTATCTGGGTAGAGGTATCCCCTAAGGTGTAAGGGCCTAACAGGGACCCTAGGGTCAGCCATCGTGGAGCGGGGGCGCCACAACGCTTCCCCCTAGGGTGCCAACCTCCGCTGTTAGGCAGGTGACAGCCCAGACCTACATCAGGGACTCTAGGCTATCCCCATAGCTTTTAAGTTAGGAATACACTTTGTTTTTTGTTTTTTTATATCACGGTTGTTTTTGGGTGCTACCCATTGAGGTATTTTATCAATAAAGGATTGCCTATAGGGCATGATTCTATGATTTTGGTTTTGAAGCCCTTCTGTACCTATTATATATTTTCAGTATCTTCAGTGTCCCCTATCACCACACTGTTCAGGTCCCCTTTGCCTGAGCCTCCCCTGCGGCATCTGATCCCGGGCCCTTCCACAGTGTGGGTGAGTCACCCTGCTCAGCCGTGGCAGTTCGCTGGCGCTGACAGGATCATGATACAAGGGCTGTCACATTGTAGAAGGATTATCTTTATTCTCATTTGCACATGGAAAGACTAGAAGCAATGGGATGAAACTGAATGGGAGGAGACACAGATTAGATATTAGAAAAAACTTTTTGACAGTTAGAGTGATCAATGAGTGGAACAGGCTGCCACGAGAGGTGGTGAGTTCTCCTTCAATGGATGTCTTCAAACAGAGGCTGGACAGACATCTGTCTGGGATGATTTAGTGAATCCTGCTTTGAGCAGGGGGTTGGACCAGATGACCCAGGAGGTACCTTCCAACTCTACCATTCTATGATTCTATGATTCTATTGCAACATTTTACCTTATCTTGTCCTGTTTAAATTCAGCCAAGCAATATATGATTAATGGGAAGCTGTCACCAGCTTTTCCCAATATAAACTACAGTCACCACCTTTAAGGACCCCAATACTCTTTTTAAAGAGTTAAGCTGGCACTCTTTGGCCACTCCCATCGCATGCGCATTAATGTACTTTTCTCTGCCCTCAGCAGGACAAAGTTAAGTACGCCTATGCAGGAAACCAATTGGGGGACACTGTGTGGATGATGTAGGATGCGTCAATGATCTGAAGCAGGGGAGAAGGACAGCGATTGCGATGAGAGAGGAGGC
>JARQOD010000001.1:51255075-51315645 GCA_033576555.1 Oophaga sylvatica
AAGTATACCCGCGCAACCAATATAGTGTTGGCTATGTCCTCCTCTGTCTCATACATCTCCACCGCCACCTCCTTCTCCTTTTGGACCTCTGCTTTTCGGTTCAAGATTGTTGTTATTTTAATTCTATGTTATTTTAAGCCTTTTCTCTAAAAAAAAGAAAAGCAAAAAAAAATTAAAAACTAACAAACAAAAAAAACAGTGTTGGCTACCTACTCCTCTGATTCTTTCACCAACACCGGTACCTCCACCTCCACTAGGACCTCCGCCTTCTGGTTTAAGATTTTTGTTTTTTAATTCTGTGTTATTTTAAGTCAATTCCCTAAAAAACAAACAAAAAAAAACAAATATAAAAAACAGAAAAACAGTGTTGGCTCCTTCCTCCTCCATCTTTTCCACCTACACAGCCACTTCCACCTTCACCTCCTCCACTTGTACCTCCGACTCCTGGTTAAAGATTGTTATTATTATTATTTTTTCTATGTTATATTAGGTCATTTGTTTGCAGGGCAATTGTCTTGCTCTTACCCCCATTTTGCTTCCTTTTGCACCCCCAGCCTTTATGGCCATTTTGCAGCCATTTTACAGCACCGAACTTCAGGTTCTCATTGACTTCTACTGGGTTCGGGATCAAGTTCGGGTCAAGTTCTGATGCCGAATCGAACTTTGTATGACAATTTAGCTGAACCTGACGAACCCAAATATCCAGAGGTTCGCACATCCCTACTGATAAGTCCTTTTCAAAATTCTTAAATGTCCATTTCAAGTGATGAGCAGATCGCATTGCTGTATGTATATACCACTGATGTATGCAATGCTGGTTAGAAGAGGATGCCAGACACGATGGTGCTCGGGGATTTCCCTGTGACTCGCACCGCCATGATGTCACGGAGGTAATGCAACATCTTGCGCTCATTTTTTCTGACACATGCACCGATTTCCAAACCGATTGTTAATACCTGATACCGAGGAGAGGGATATATAAGATGGGCATGTGGGGACATTTACGTCATCTTGGCCCCCTGAGGAAACCAATATCAAACGTGCATTGGGGCACGAGTCATACTCGCAGCTATAAATATGGGTGAGAATTTTTAATGGCATGAATCGAGTCAGCACTATTTGGTATAATACTATGATGATCACTGATTCTATGATACTTATATTACGCTTTATTTCCCTATTGTGGTGGTAAGAGCCTGCCATTGTTGATTTGGTTTTCTTTATTAAATATGCACTGGCACGCTATGTATTTATACAATATAATGTGAAGACCCCTTTATCCATGTTCATGCCTATGGGGTGACACCATTTGCTTGGTGCACCTTGTACCCGACTTAAATACTCTGTGAATTATTAATCTATTGTGATACATGTATTGGACTGTACTTTTGGAATTGTCATTAAAATTTATTTTTTAGAATATTCTTCAATGGTCTATAAGCTCAATGTGTTTTTGTTTCCATTTATTTCTTCTGCCTAGTCACCCAGGAGTTAAACTGCTGAGCTTTCTTTCTCTGGACTAATGATGGCCCAAATGAGGACAGAACATCAAAGAATTTGTTGTATTCAGCTCCTAGTGTGCGCCGTTCAAACACTCACATCAAGCGCCTCTCTGTCTTCCCTGCACCTTCCTATACGACAAGAGCGCTAGTCCCAGCGTTCTATAGACTTTGTTACAAATCTTCTGAAGGTGCAAGGGTTCACTACTATATGGGTCATAGTGGACTGCTTCTCCAAGATGTCTTATTTTGTTCCACTATCAGGACTTCCATATGCTCCACAATTAGCCCTAGTATTTCTGCCAGTTCACATAGTCTCTGACTCATAGTCCCCGACTTACATTCTAAAAGAATTCAAAAATCTCTTTGGGCTTCTCAGCTTTTCATCCTCAAATAATGGGCATACTGAGAGAATCAATGAATTTAGGGCATTATTCAAAAATATTCTCTAACTCTCATCAAGATTTAACTCATTGGGCTCACTTTGTCTACCACAATACAATTTCAGAGAAATTTCCTTTTTTTCAGTGTATGATTGAGAACTTCATTTTCCTCTTCCTTTTACACCTAAATGTTTGCTTCCAGCTGTGAACAGCTTCTCTGAGTATACAGGTCCTTCTCAAAAAATTAGCATATAGTGCTAAATTTCATTATTTTCCATAATGTAATGATTACAATTAAACTTTCATATATTTTAGATTCATTACACACCAACTGAAATTTGTCAGGTCTTTTATTGTTTTAATACTGATGATTTTGGCATACAACTCCTGATAACCCAAAAAACCTGTCTCAAAAAATTAACATATCAAGAAAAGGTTCTCTAAACGACCTATTACCCTAATCTTCTGAATCAACTAATTAACTCTAAACACATGCAAAAGATTCCTGAGGCTTTTAAAAACTCCCTGCCTGGTTCATTACTCAAAACCCCCATCATGGGTAAGACTAGCGACCTGACTGATGTCAAGAAGGCCATCATTGACACCCTCAAGCAAGAGGGTAAGACCCAGAAAGAAATTTCTCAACAAATAGGCTGTTCTCAGAGTGCTGTATCAAGGCACCTCAATGGGAAGTCTGTTGGAAGGAAACAATGTGGCAGAAAACGCTGTACAACGAGAAGAGGTGACCGGACCCTGAGGAAGATTGTGGAGAAGGACCGATTCCAGACCTTGGGGGACCTGAGGAAGCAGTGGACTGAGTCTGGTGTAGAAACATCCAGAGCCACCGTGCACAGGCGTGTGCAGGAAATGGGCTACAGGTGCCGCATTCCCCAGGTAAAGCCACTTTTGAACCATAAACAGCGGCAGAAGCGCCTGACCTGGGCTACAGAGAAGCAGCACTGGACTGTTGCTAAGTGGTCCCAAGTACTTTTTTCTGATGAAAGCAAATTTTGCATGTCATTCGGAAATCAAGGTGCCAGAGTCTGGAGGAAGACTGGGGAGAAGGAAATGCCAAAATGCCTGAAGTCCAGTGTCAAGTACCCACAGTCATTGATGGTGTGGGGTGCCATGTCAGCTGCTGGTGTTGGTCCACTCTGTTTCATTAAGGGCAGGGTCAATGCAGCTAGCTATCAGGAGATTTTGGAGCACTTCATGCTTCCATCGGCTGAAATGCTTTATGGAGATGAAGATTTCATTTTTCAGCACGACCTGGCACCTGCTCACAGTGCCAAAACCACTGGTAAATGGTTTACTGACCATGGTATTACTGTGCTCAATTGGCCTGCCAACTCTCCTGACCTGAACCCCATATAGAATCTGTGGGATATTGTGAAGAGAAAGTTGAGAGACGCAAGACCCAACACTCTGGATGAGCTTAAGGCCGCTATCGAAGCATCCTGGGCCTCCATAACACCTCAGCAGTGTCACAGGCTGATTGCCTCCATGCCACGCCGCATTTCTGCAAAAGGATTCCCGACCAAGTATTGAGTGCATAACTGAACTTTATTATTTGATGTTTTTTTGTTTGTTTTTAAAAAACACTTTTATTTTATTGGACGGTTGAAATATGTTAATTTTTTGAGACAGGTTTTTTGGGTTATCAGGAGTTGTATGCCAAAATCATCAGTATTAAAACAATAAAAGACCTGACAAATTTCAGTTGGTGTGTAATGAATCTAAAATATATGAAAGTTTAATTGTAATCATTACATTATGGAAAATAATGAAATTTAGCACTATATGCTAATTTTTTGAGAAGGACCTGTATACATAACATCTAGACTGAGGAGCTATCCAGTTTGGATCTAGTTGAAGCTAACACAAAGTGGAGTGCTGATAGTCACCATTGACCTGTTCCTAACATTGCTCCTAAAAATAAGGTTTGGCTTCCCACCAAAAACATCTGTTAAAAAAACTTGCAGAAAGATGGCTCCTAAATTTATCTCACATAACTCAGCAAAATTTAATCTGGGGTCACTTAATGTCTAAAACAGCGTTCTACTCTAAAAATCCCAAATACCTTTAATGTTTCTCTACTACATCTTCTGGTCCACAACAAATTCTCTGCTATGATCAAGACAGTTCCCGCTTCTGCCTCTGATTCAGATGGGAAGTATGAGATCATCCAAATTCTGGACTGTAAGAAGGTTCAAATCTTAGTAACTGGAAGGGATAAGATACCAAGAAGAGATGCCTGGTACCTAGAAAGGAAATTACTGCTCCAGTCTTGCTCAAGAGATTTCATGCTAGGCATCCTCTTTCTCCTGTTACTCTCTCTTGTGAGAGGGGCCTGCCTGGTATGGTGGAATCACAAAGCTGCAGATTAGGATGGACACATGGACCCAGAGCATTGCGATTCCTCCATACCAGCCAAACAATACAGTTGCATATGTCTGCCATTGAGTCCTATTGAAAACATATGCATAATGAGTGGGTGAATGTTTTCATCAATTCAGTTGTAGAAAAAGTTTTATGTTCCAAACTGTCCAAGCCAATGTCAGCATTGGGAAAATATCATTAAGCCTTAAATGGATAGATCAGAATAGTGCAATGTCATTCTTTCATTATACAATTACTAATAAAGAGCACAAATTGCTGGAAGACTGCAGATCAATTAGGCAAGTAGAGTAATTCAACAATGCCTCAATGACAATAAATGCAAAATAAATCAATGCACAGCCTTTTTCTACTGAAACCTCGGGTCTATCAAGGGCAACAAATGTCAATTTTCAATTGAGCAGGTTTGTCCCTTGAAGAAGGTGACCTAGGACATGGCACTTCGGTCTTATAGTATCTCATAGTGAACTTACATATTAGTTTTATTTCCCCTTTAGGTTAAACCTAAAGAACACCATATATAGTCATGGCCAAAAGTTTTGAGAATGACACAAATATTAATTTTTACAAAGTCTACTGCTTCACTTTTTCTAATGGCAATTTGCATATACTCCAGAATGTTATAAAGAGTGATCAGCTTAACAGCAATTACTTGCAAAGTCAATATTTGGCTAGAAAATGAACTTTATCCCCCAAAACACATTTCAACATCATTGCAGCCCTGCCTTAAAAGGACCAGCTAACCTCTTTTCAGTGATTGCTCCATTAACACAGGTGTGGGTGTTGATGAGGACATGGCTGGAGATCAATCTGTCATGATTAAGTAAGAATGACACCACTAGACACTTTAAAAGGAGGCTGGTGCTTGGCATCATTGTTTCTCTTCTGTTAACCATGGTTATCTCTAAAGAAACACGTGCAGTCATCATTGCAATGCACAAAAATGGCCTAACAGGGAAGAGTATCGCAGCTAGAAAGATTGCATCTCAGTCAACAATCTATCGCATCATCAAGAACTTCAAGGAGAAAGGTTCCATTGTTGCCAAAAAGCTTCAGGGCGCCCAAGAAAGACCAGCAAGCACCAGGACCGTCTCTTAAAAGTGTTTCAGCTGCGGGATCGGGCTACCAGCAGTGCAGAACTTGCTCAGGAATGGCAGCAGGCAGGTGTGAGTGCATCTGCACGCACTGTGAGGCGGAGACTCTTGGAGCAAGGCCTGGTCTCAAGGAGGGCAGCAAAGAAGCCACTTCTCTCCAGAAAAAACATCATGGACAGACTGATATTCTGCAAAAGGTACAGGCAGTGGACTGCTGAGGACTGGGGTAAAGTTATTTTCTCTGATGAATCCCCTTTTCGATTGTTTGGGACATCAGGAAAACGCCTCATTCGGAGAAGACAAGGTGAGCGCTACCATCAGTCTTGTCTCATGCCAACTGTTAAGCATCCTGAAACCATTCATGTGTGGGGTTGCTTCTCAGCCAAGGGAATCGGCTCTCTCACAGTCTTGCCTAAAAACACAGCCATGATTAAAGAATGGTACCAGAATGTCCTCCAAGAGCAACTTCTCCCAACCCTCCAAGAGCAGTTTGGCGATCAACAATGCCTTTTCCAGCATGATGGAGCACCTTGCCATAAAGCAAAGGTGATAACTAAATGGCTCAGGGAACAAAACATAGAGATTTTGGGTCCATGGCCTGGAAACTCCCCAGATCTTAATCCCATTGAGAACTTGTGGTCAATCATCAAGAGACGGGTGGACAAACAAAAACCTAAAAATTCTGACAAAATGAAAGCATTGATTGTGCAAGAATGGACTGCTATCAGTCAGGATTTGGTCCAGAAGTTGATTGAGAGCATGACAGGGAGAATTGCAGAGGTCCTGAAGAAGAAGGGTCAACACTGCAAATATTGACTTGCTGCATTAACTCATTCTAACTGTCAATATAAGCTTTTGTTACTCATATGTTTGCAATTATATTTCTGTCTGTGATAAAAACATCTGTCAAACACACATAAAAACCAGAGGGCAGCAGATCATGTGAAAATATAATATTTGTGTCATTCTCAAAACTTTTGGCCATGACTGTATGTTCAAAATGAATAAAAAAAAACAAACAAAAAAAAAAACACCCACAACAAATAAATAACATTTCCATAGTGGAAATAATATTTGTGCCTACATCTCTTATTATGTAGCCATGATTGTTTTGTTTGACTGTAAATATGTCCAATTTTATGATAAATTCTTTGTCTGTATATTTATGATATCTTTATAGTGGTCAGGCACTATTTTTCTGATAATGGCCTGCAGAAATAAAGTCAAGTTGTAAAATTCTGTCTGCAGCCTCCATTGGAGAGTAGGTAAGAGCGCCTAAGGGCTTATTCACATGACCATAGAAAATTGGATGCTATACGGAGTCAAAATACAGCATCCGATTTTTAGGGATAAAGTGCAGTTATGTAACATGGGAATCTGTAAATGGTCCTGTAGATGATTAATATCTGCGGTAAAAACGGATTGTGCACAGATGACAAGTGATGAAGAAATCCTACCACTCTTCTAGATGAAACTCTGAATGATTATACATTTGTGTGAACCTATCCTTAGAGTTGGTCACATATGCAGTTTCTGCTCATTTTCCTTCTTTTTTTTGTCATGCTCTACAAATGTATGAACATAATTTTTTTAACCCCTTTCTGACATATGTCGTAATAATCCATCCATGTACCCTGGGCCTATCTGACCAGGGACATATTATTACTGCATGACGATCAATCGCGCACATGGGCTGTGTTTGGGCGATCGCCACCGGGTGTCAGCTGATTCTGACAGCTGACACCCGGTACTAAGTGCCAGGAGTGGTCACACACCACTCCCGACACTTTAACCCCCTAAGTGCTGCGATCGCAGCATTCCGGGAGCCGGCAGAGGGATGACAGCCCCTCTGCCTTTGGATCGGAGACCCCGCCGTATGAAGCGGGGTCACGATCGTTGCCATGGTGACCCGATGTCATCATATTGACATCTGGCTCACCAGAGCTAGGAAAGTTGCTTGATCATGCCCAGTGCATGACCAGCAACTTTCTCTGTCAGTGCAGAGCTGACAGTTTCTATAGCATGGGGATGTTGCTGCATTCCCATGCTGTAGAAGCGAGCAGCCTGCAAAAAATGATAGTCCTATACTGGGACAATGTAAAATAGTGAAAAAATATATATATATTTTTTAAATAATTGTAAATATATTTTAAAATAAATCAAAAATAATAAAAAAAATCAAAAGATATTGTATCTACAAATAAATATTTGTGTGAAAAAAAATGTAAAAAATAAAGGTACACATATTTGGTATCGCCTTGTCCGCAATGACCTGACCTATAAAACTGTCCCACTAGTTAAACCTTTTAGTGAACACCATAAAAAATAATTAAAAAACAAGGCAAAAAAGAATGTTTTATCATCATACCGCCAAACAAAAAGTGGAATAAAACACGATCAAAAAGATGGATATAAATAAACATGGTACAAAAAGTGAAACTCGTCTACAATATAGAGACATATACCTGCAAAGGCTTCCTAAGCATTTAAAAAGGTCCCTTAGTCTGTTTCAGTAGGCTCCAAAATCATGGGGAAGACTGCTGACTTGACAGATATCCAGTAGGTAGTCACTGACACACTCCACAAGGAGGGTAAGCCCCAAAAAGTAATTGCTAAAGAAGCTGGCTGTTCACAGAGCGCTGTATCAAGCATATTAATGGAATGTTGAGTGAAAGCAAAAAGTATAGTAGAAAAAGGGCACCAGGATAACTGTAGCCTTGAAAGGATTGTTAAGAAAAGGCCATTCAAAAATTTTGGGGAGATTCACAAGGAGTGGACTGCTGCTAGAGTAATTGCTTCAAGAGCCACCAAACACAGACATAACCCCGACATGGGTTACAAGTGTTGCATTCCTTGTGTCAAGCCACTCATGTCATGACCAATAGACAACGCCAGAAGCGTCTTACCTGGGCCAAGGAGAAAAAGAACTGGACTGTTGTCAGTGGTTCAAGGTGTTGTTTTCAGATCAAATTAAATTTTGCATTTCTTTTGAAAATCAAGGTCCCAGAGTCTTGAGGAAGAGTGGAGAGGCCACAGTCCAAGCTGCTGAGGTCTAGTGTGAAGTTTTCACAATCAGTGATGGAATGGGAGCCATGTCATCTACTGGTGTAGGTCCATTGTGTTTTATCAAGACCAAAGTCAGCGCGGCCGTCTACCAGGAAATTTTAGAGCACTTCGTGCTTCCCTCTGCTGACAAGCTTTTTTGAGATGTAAATTTCATCCTCCAGCAGGACTTGGCTCCTGTCCACACTGCCAAAAGTACCAATACCTGAGTTATAAACAACAGTATCACTGTGCTTGATTGGCCAGCAAACTCGTCAAGGGAAAGATGAGAGACACCAGACCTAACAATGCAGACAAGCTGAAGGCTGCTATCAAAGCAACCAGGGCTTCCATAACACCTCAGCAGTGCCACAGGCTGATCGCCTCCATGCCACGCCGCACTGATGCAGTAATTGATGCAAACAGAGCCCCGACCAAGTTTTGAGTGCATTTACTGAACATACATTTCAGTAGGCCAACATTTTGGATTTTAACATCTTCAAATCTAGTGTTATAAAGTATTCTAAATTTACTGAGATAATGATTTTTCGGTTTTCATTGGCTGTAAGTCATAATCATCAACATTAACAGAAATAAACACTTAAAATAGATCACTATGTGTGTAATGACTCTATATAATATGAGTTTCACTTTTTGTATTGAAGAACTGAAATGAATCAACTTTTTGATTATATTTCAACACTCTCATCACCTCACTATCCAATAACCCTAAACGTCTCTTTGACACTTTTCATTCCCTTCTCAACCCTGATGATCTGGCTAATTATTTCAAAGAAAAAATTAACCATATCAGACAGGAAATTATCTCCCAATCCCCTCATATCATGCACTGTCCTCCCTCCCCCACTTCTTCTAGCTCACTCTCTGATTTTGAACAAGTAAAAGAAGAAGAAGTAACCAGCGTCCTTGCATCGTCTCGCCCTACCACTTGCACCAGTGACCCCATTCCATCACATCTCCTCCAGTCCCTTTCCCCTGCTGTCACCTCTTACCTAACAAAAATATTTAACCTCTCTTTCTTCCGGTATCTTTCCCTCCTCATTTAAGCATGCCATCATACAGCCATTACTTAAAAAGCCATCCCTTGACAAAAACTGTGCCGCTAACTATAGACCCGTCTCTAATCTTCCCTTCATCTCTAAACTCCTGGAATGCCTGGTTCATGCCCGACTTATCCGCTATGTCTCAGATAACTCTCTTCTCGACCCTCTAGAATCTGGTTTCCGCTCTCTACACTCTACTGAAACTGCCCTCACTAAAGTCTCTAATGATCTTCTAACAGCTAATTCTAATGGTCACGACTCCATGTTAATTCTCTTGGATCTCTCCGCAGCATTTGACACTGTGGACCATCAGCTCCTTCTCACTATGCTCCGTTCCATTGGCCTCAAGGACACCGTTCTCTCCTGGTTCTCCTCCTATCTCTCTGACCGCTCCTTTACTGTATCTTTTGCTGGCTCCTCCTCCTCTTATCTTCCCCTTACTGTTGGGGTTCCTCAAGGATCGGTTTTAGGACCTCTCTTCTTCTCTTTGTATACTGCCCCTATTGGTCAAGCAATCAGTAGATTTGGGTTCCAGTACCATCTCTATGCTGATGACACCCAATTATACACTTCTTCACCCGTTATCACGCCTGCCTTTTTGAAAAACACCAGTGATTGTCTTACCGCTGTCTCTAACATCATGTCATCCCTCCATCTGAAACTAAACCTGTAAAAAACGGAACTCCTCTTGTTTCCTCCCTCTACTAACCTACCTTGGCCCGACATTGCCATCTCCATGTGTGGTTCAACCATTACTCCCCAGCAACATGCCCGCTGTCTTGGGGTCATACTTGATTCTGAGCTTTCATTCATCCCCCACATCAGATCACTGGCTCGCTCTTGTTATCTTCACCTCAAAAACATTTCTAGAATTCGACCCTTTCTTACTTTCGACTGTGCAAAAACCCTTACTGTTTCTATTATTCATTCTCGTCTGGACTATTGTAACTCTCTACTAATCGGTCTTCCTCTTACCAAACTTTCCCCTCTCCAATCCGTCCTGAATGCTGCAGCTAGGATCATATTCCTCACCAATCGTTATACCGATGCCTCTACCTTGTGCCAGTCATTACACTGGTTACCCATCTATTCCAGAATCCAGTACAAACTTATTACCCTCACTCACAAAGCACTCCATGGCTCAGCACCACCCTACATCTCCTCCCTCATTTCAGCCTACCACCCTACTCGTGCCCTCCATTCTACTAATGACCTGAGGTTAACATCCTCATTAATCAGAACCTCCCACTCCCGTCTCCAACACTTTTCACGTGCTGTGCCAATTCTTTGGAATGCACTACCCAGGTTAATACAATTAATCCCCAATCCCCACAGTTTTAAGATTGCCCTAAAAATGCATCTGTTTAGACTGGCATACCACCTCAACGCATTAACCTAAATATCCCCGTGTGGCTCATTTAAAATTTTATCCCTGTTGGCTCATTCAAAATTTTTTATCATAACCAGGTTCCTCACATCATGTTCTCACCCGCTTTATGAATTTAATAGCCCTCTGTGTCTGTACTGTTACATATTTAGACTGTTAACTGGTTCATGCAGCAACAGGAACACCCGATTCTTACACTATGGCTGGTCCAAACAATAAAAGCAATTCTTACCATCTACCTTTCGTGTCTCCCCTTTTTCCTCATAGATTGTAAGCTTGCGAGCAGGGACCTCATTCCTCTAGGTATCTGTGTTGATCTATGTGTTTATTGCTATGATGTATTGTCCGTACTGTAGAAGTCCCCTCTATAATGTAAAGTGCTGCGGAATATGTTGGCGCTATAGAAATACAATTATTATTATAATATTATTATTGTATTCTAATTTTGTCAGAAACACCTGTAAGTAAATAGTAATATATGTAAATAACATAGGGAACTTAGTTATCACCATTTTTATCAAAAGAGTCTAAAAGCCATCCCTCTGTTACAAGGTGTACCCAACTTGGACAGTCCTAACCTGTCTGTAATATTAAAACCTTACCATGGGTCAACTGACCTCAATCTAGATAGCGGCAGAGTAGGACCTAGGCCTAACTGTTCAGACACCTGCCCATGGGAAGCTATATAAATTAAATGCCTAGCTCACATAGGGGAGTCATGCCCTTGTTTGTATAAAGTTCAAGAAACAACAGCAAAACCAAAAAAATGAGCCGGAACGTGAGTTGGTATATGTGCAACGTAAGTCTGTCTTTAAACGTTGCTTCTGAGTTGCATTCTTTTGCTGCAGTCATGGTAAAAATGCCTCATTTTGTAGTTCTACCATGATTACTACAAAAACCGCAACCCAGTCACAGCATGTGAACGCAGCCTGAAAATAGTCTGTGTGATCGTGAAGAACATTGGTTTGTGAGGAAAAAAAAGAATAGTGTCTCACACGTTTTTCAGGGCTATTGTAGACTTTGGGCTACTTTTGATTAACCTGTAACCAGATTTTTTTTTTGTTCCTTACCCCTTATTAGATCAGAGCAAAATACTACTTGGTTGTGTGACAGATCTTTGATATAGGTGTAGAGGGTACAGTGATAGCACATCATGTAAGGAAAGAGATTCTGAAAGAAGGTAGTCTAGTGATGAGCGAGTATACTCGTTGCTCGGGTTTCCCCGAGTATGCTCGGGTGGTCTCTGAGTATTTTGGCGTGCTCAGAGATTTAGTTTTCCTCGTCTCAGCTGCATGATTTGCGACTGCTAGACAGGCTGATTACATGTGTGAAATGCCTGTTTGTTAGGGAATTCCCACATGATTTCAGCTTGTCTAGCAGCCACAAATCATGCAGCTGAGAGGACGAAAACTAAATCTCTGAGCACGCCAAGATACTCGGAGATCACCCGAGCATACTTGGGGAGACCCGAGCAACGATGCTACTCGCCCATCACTAGAAGGTACCATAAAGAAAATTGGCATCTTGTAATTTAAGCTCTAATTCTAAATCTAGTATTGGTACATAAAAAAAAGACTTCAAAGTCTTCAAGCGACAAGGATTTTTGGATACTTTTAATTGTCTCATTGCGTGAATAGTAGTCAAATTCTAACGGTCTTCTCAGCTACTACTACTGTACTTACTATGCTTACTTACTATAGGCTACATATTTATCCTCAATTTATTCAATATTCATGAAAAATTGAAAATTCTTTAGACAGACTGATATGCAAAGAAAGGAACTTTATATCCGTGCATAAAGCAAGGCCGATTTTCCTTGTAAAGTTTCCCTAAGAACTAAGGACATCAAATGAACATCCTTTATGAGGCAGGCAGGGTTCAGAGGGGGTGAGCTGTAAGTGATTACTGTGCTGATTGATCTACATTGTCAGGTCTCCTAGGGCTGATTCATCAATATTGCATTATGTGTTAACATAGTCATTCTAACCGTAACTCCCGACGTCTTGAAGAGAAGCTGGAATAACAAACTTAGTTTGATGTATCAACTGTGCCCATTACGTATCTTCTGAAGCCACAGATTAAAGCACTGGGTGCATTTGAGACAAGGGGACCAATTAAAATGAGATTCTAGCTATTTCTAGAGTGCCAAAAAATTTCAAAGGAACAAAAAAAGAATTAAAAATATATACATTTCCTTTATATCCTACCAAAATTATATTTAAATAAGGTAAAAAAAGCTGCATTAGTTTCATATGTGCACAATATTTTAGCTTTTTAGTGTGCCTCGCCTCTTAATAAATTTGACCTGCTTGTGTCAAAAAGTGAAATTTTAGCTCAACGCTGGCGTAGAATTGTGCTTTTATTTCTGGCATAAAATTATAGTAAATCTGTAATACTCCCTTTTCCCGATAAACTCTACCAACTTTTTTTTTTATCACAAATAATTTTATTTTGCTTAAACAAAGGCATTCGTCATAATTTGCAATTTTTCTTTTTTTATCTTGGAAAAGTTGCGTCCAACCCTTCGTAAACCTCTCCACAGTTTTTTTTTTTCCGAAACCTGTTCTCCGGGCAACAGGACATTTTTCTTTCCTGCCAAGGTAGTAATTGTTTATTAGAAACTCTAGTATGGCCCCTAGCTAGTGTCATGGAGTCGCCCTCAATGATATTAACGACATATTTTGTATTTAACCCTCGGGTATCACTCATTAACCAGATGTTTTATTGTAAAAAAAAAAATAAGTCTCTGGGGTCTACTCAGCCGAGATCGTTCAGGAGGACCTATGAGTGATGAGGTCCAATGAATAGTACACAATTATACACAGATGTAGAAGACAGTGTCTGCCGGCCACCTCCGTTTACTATAATGGGGAATGACGGCTCAGAAGTCCCTGTCTGGTCAGAGTCATACACACATTAGACTCGGGGTGCTTTTAGACAATGGCTGTTTAAAAGACCACCAATTGGTACAAGTTTGGAGATCGGCGGTTGCTCAATTGCTCAATTTCTTGTTCTGACAGGTTGACTGCACTTCTATCTGGGCAGAACAATCATTGACATTGATCATTCTGGGTGTATAAAATATGACTGTTCTCGGTAGCACATGTCCTGTTTACACGGGATGATGTGCTGTCGAAAGCAATGATTTTTAAGCCAGGTTTAAAAAAAATTTCACATGAAAAACAAGCATATGAGGTACGTATTGAGGTAATTGGCAGCCTCTCTAGACAGGTCGATAATCAAAAAGGCCTGTATAGGGATTCCCTCCCTTGGGCTTGCAGATTCACATGGTACTTGAAGGTAATATAGAAGTCAGGTATAGATTCTCAAAACAAGATCACGGGAAGGGCATTAATATAGTAGAGATGACATGGAAAATAAGAAATAATGACCCAGCTCAGAAATTTAGAGTTGGTTTCTGTATTCATGTACAGTGGTCACGGCCAGATGATGCAGTGCTGACTTTACCATCAAACTAATATAGGCTGTACTGCATCACATTAAAGGAGATAAGTCACCAGGTTTTTGGTACCTAATCTGAGCGCAGCATCATGTAGGAAAAGACACCCTGATTCCAGCAATGTGTCACTTATTGGGCTGTTTGGTTTAGTTTGATAAAATCACTGTTTTACCAGCAGGAGATTATCACTAGAGGACTAATACACCCGATGCCATGTAATCCTCCATATTCATGAGCTCTATATAATCCCACCCCCACCACTGATTGGCAACGTTCTACCTATGCACAGTGTATACAGAAAGCTGCCAATCAGTGGTGTAGGCGGGGTTATACAGTGCTCAGCATTCAGAGGACTGCTAGATCTGCCACAGAGAAAACAGGGATTTTATTAAATCTGCAGCATGTAACCTAGTAAGTGATATATTGCTGGAATCAGGGTCTCTCCCCCTATATCCTGCTGTCAGATGGGTTGCAAAAATGGAGCATTCCCATCATAGAACCATATTTATAGGAGATGCCTTAAAGTAACACAAAAAGAGCAAAAAATATATATTCCAACACTTCATCTGTTGTTCTCCCCCTTGTCTTTGATCCCATTTTGTCTTATATTACACATAAAATTGAGAAATATACAATTTAAAGAAATCCTTCTCCTCATTTATTGTGTCCTGCGGGCAGCTGTAACATAACTGTCTGGCAGCAGTGGTCCCCCTGCCTGGAGATGCAGCATATAAAGGGTTTATAACAAGTTTGAAAATTATTCCTCATCAATAAGATATAGAATGACTGACTAATCATCATGGGTATCACTGAAAAAACATCACAGAAAAAGTAACAGCCTTACACAGTAACAGGTCAAGAATGCACTAATAGTATGCAGTAGACCCCCTTGATAAAGGCGGGGGCAGTACAGGTGCAAAATACTGATGAGTGATGAAGCAATCACTCAAAAACCTACAAATTCCAGGAGTAGGTGGCTGCCTAATATTAAAAATGCACACAGATGAGGCTTGAATAGGACGCCAGTCACACGGGTGCACTTATATAGTGCTGAGCAGCCCACCTGATCTAATAATATGGGCTTCGTCAATAGGCTCTAAGTCAGACACTGTGCACCACATGTACCCGTGTGACTTTTTGTGTGATGTTTTTGAATTCATGTCCTTCTGTGAGCTGGAATTAATGAGAAACAAAAAAGGCTGAAAGACGGAGCACTTCTTATCAGACAGTGCAAATAAATCTAAAACCTTATAAAACATGTAAAAGATCCTATAACGCAATAATCAAATGGGACTTAGACTTCCACTCACATAAGTAATGATAACCTTCAAATATCTCTTGGGTCAGTCTGCTGATTCCACACCTACCGTCCTGGATTTAAGACTCTGTGAATGATATCCAACTAAAAAGAAAAGAAAGGAGCGCCAGCCGACACGAAATAAAATAAATCTGCTTGGACTTTAGTCAGTAACCAGTGACAAACATACTCCACAGTGGGGAACAACTAATCAATATCCCACCTTCCCCACCAATTGAGTCCACAATCTCTCCTCTCCAATGATGGTTATTAGAGATGAGCGACTTTGCCTCCGGGAGGGTCGAGTCGGATTTCGGTCGGATCGACTTTTACAAAAGTTGAGTCGAACGAAGTCGATCGACTATTGGAAACAGTCGAGACGGTGTCGGAAACTCGACCCCAATGGAAGTCAATGGGGAATAAAAGTCGGCAGGGAGTGGAGGACAGTAAATACACCTACAGTGCCCATTTCAATGCCAACGACATCAATTCTTATTACTTAAGCTTGTCAACCTTAATTTACTTTATAATAATAGTAACACATTGAAAACTGGGGGCTATATGGCTAAAGTTGTGGGGGGGGGGTGCAGCCCAGTTAGGGAGGTGGAAAAACTGGCATATGTTGAGGCAGGGCCGGCGTCAGCAGCCGGCGCACCCGGGCAAGTGCCGGGGCCCTGAGCAGGTGGGGGGCCCACTCACAGTCGGGGACACCGGCATGCTATGGGGGCCCGGTGCCTGTGCCAGTACCGGGGGCCGGTGCCTCGAGCAGAGCAGCTGTCAGCGAGGAGAGGTGAGTAGTTCATTTTTAATTTTTTTTATGTTTAGCGCAATATATGGAGACCATCATATGGGGGCCATCGTACACTGGAGTATAATATATGGGACCCATCATACACTGGAGTATCATATATGGGAACCATCATACATTGGAGCATCATATATGGGGCACATCATACACTGGAGCATCATATATGGAGTATTACATGGGGCCCATCATTCACTGGAGCATCATATATGAGGCCCATCATATATGGAGCATTATATGGGGCTCATTATTCTGTATGGAGCTCTATGTGGTGCCCATAATTGTGTATGAAGCAATATGTGGAGCTCATTATACTGTATGAGCAATATATGGGATTCAATATTCTGCATGGAGCACTATGGGGTGCCCATAATACTGTATGGAGCAATATATGGAGCTCATTATTCTGTATGGAGCACTATGTGGTGCCCATAATACTGTATGGATGACTATACTGTTTGTCTTTTGAGCTATTTTAGAATTTACAATAGATATCACTCATGTAATGTATGAAGTAAGTGAAATCTTTGGCATTGTACTATACCTATATTTCTCTGCCATATCTGTGCATCATGAATTGTGGTATGTGTTAAAGGGGCCCACTGAAACTCTCTCGCCCGGGGTCCACGAAAACCTGGAGCCAACCCTGTGTTGAGGTGTAGGCTGGACGTTCAGTAGCTGCAAATGGAGGAATTGGAGAAGTCAGAGGAATAGGAGGACAAAGCGAGCCATTTTGCTGGCAACCTATGTGTCATCAGGAGAAGGCGGTACAAAATCCTTTGAAACTCAGGCATGGTTCATTTTAATGAAGATGAGATCACCTACATTTTGGGTCGACAGCCAGGTCCTTCTTTCTGTCAGAATTGATCCAGCAGTAGTGTTGAGCGATATTGCTCGATATCTAAAAATATCGTATCGAAATTGTATCGCCGATAGCACTAAATATCGTCGATATCCGATTTCGATAGCGGAAGTCCCATGTAAGTCTATGGGAACAAAATATCGAAATTAAAAAATAACATTCTTGCCTTGTTGGTTAATTGTACATGAAGGAAAACAACAAAGACTAATGTAGAATGTATTGGGGGAGGTTGAGGAGACAATAAAGGCATACATGTTTAACCCAATGCATTGGAATAGCATTAATATATTTTTTTTGGAAATACGTTTGGATTGACTAACAAATTGACAATGTTGTTAACCTTTTTTCTATTTTGGCAAATATGTATGTTTCACAACTTCCATGCTCTTCACCTTTTTAACTTTTGCCAGTGCCACACTTTCTCCTTCATAATCTTCAGCAGCAGCATCATCTTTCTCATCAAATTATTCTTCATCTTCACCTTCTTAATCTTCTTCTTAAACTTCTTGCTATTCATGTTTTTGTTTACATTACTCATATTGTTATTATTAAACTAATTAATCTTCTTCATATTCAAATTCTTCATCTTCTTCCTCTTCATCTTCTTCATCATATTCTTATTTGTGACAGAGATTCCTGTACTTGTAATCTGTAAAAGTATGAATTGTTCATCCTTCCGTTCTTGCTGTCACAAAAGATTTAAATTACAACAGTATTTGTCCGTGTTCAGTTTAGCCTGCAGCAGCAGGCATTTTCCAGGGGCACCACGAGGAGGAACGGACTCACCCCCATACACTGCTTAGTCTTCTGCTGCTTAGAATTTAGAGCATATATTTTGCTCTTCATTTTGGTCTTATACTTCATGTTCTTCTGTTTTTTGATCTTTTGCTTATTGTTCTTCTGTCTCTTGTTCTGTATCTTGTAGTTTGTCTTAACCTTCTTTGTCCTGTTGGTGATCTTCTTCTGGGTAATCTTTTATTTTTTCTTTGTGATGGTGTTCACGCTGGTTGGCTTCATGCTCGTCGTCCTTGTTGTCGTCATCTTCTTCTGGGTGGTCTTTAATGTCGTCTAATTTCCGAGAAACAGCTGACGTTACTGGAACCCTGACGGGTATCAGATGGAGCAAGAGACAATGGAAGTAACGAGGACCAGCTGACTGTGCTGGACCCCGGACGGGTAGCAGAAGGAAAAGAGGCAATGTCACAACCGAGTACCAGCTGACGTTACTGTGACACGGTTACTAAGCAGGAGGTACCTGTGCTCCAAAGCACTACCAAGGACCAGCAGACGTTGCTGGAACTCGGATACGGAGATGGAGGCACCTAGGCCAAAGGCACTGGGGAGAACCACTTGACGGTACTGGACCCCGGACGGGTAGCAGAAGGAAAAGAGGCAATGTCACAACCGAGTACCAGCTGACGTTACTGTGACACGGTTACTAAGCAGGAGGTACCTGTGCTCCAAAGCACTACCAAGGACCAGCAGACGTTGCTGGAACTCGGATACAGAGATGGAGGCACCTAGGCCAAAGGCACTGGGGAGAACCACTTGACGGTACTGGACCCCGGACGGGTAGAAGAACGCACCCATGAAAATGTAAGTTGACAGGACGCAAGCCGTCCGCAGTTACCGAATCACACAGTCCTACAGTGGGTGCTTATCCTATTGTCACAATGGAAACCGCCTTTATTTACATATCCCACAGCACACATAGGAATCACCTAAACTGCAGGCACCATAGAGTCGGCTAACCCGAATGCAACACGACAGCACAACTTATTGGAGGATAATTGACGTTCACACTGCCAGGAAACAGCTGTCGTGCTGTAACCAGGCTGGCCAGGAGTCAGTACCCCTGCCAATTACTTACGAGCAACAAATGGCGGTGTTGTAGCCCAGGGAGTACAGTTCAGGTGGTAGAAAGATGAAATAACAGGAGACATGGAAAACGTTGCCAAACAGTTATTTAATCTGAAAACGGACAGGCAAATTCAGGTGAGATCCATGCCTTGTTCATTTTCAGAAAAGTAAGCCGGTCTACATTCTCTGAGGATAGTCGCATGCGACGGTCTGTTACTACACCACCTGCAGCACTAAAGACACGCTCAGATAATACACTGGCAGCAGGGCAAGCCAGCACCTCCAATGCATACTGGCTAAGCTCTGGCCATGTATCCAACTTAGAGACCCAAAATTTGAAAGGGGAAGAGGCATCTGGGAGTACACTTAGAGGGAAAGCCAAGTAGTCTGTCACCATCTTACGGAAACGTTTCTTCCTGGTGACTGGAGCCGTCTCGGATGGTGTAGACCTTACTGGCGCTGTCACAAAACTTTGCCACATTTGTAACATACAGTTCTTGCCCTGTGCAGAGGCGCTGCTTCTGCTCCCTCTTGTTTGTAGAGGTGTCTACACTGCCTCGACGCACAGAGCTGCTTTGTAAAGCAGCAGCAGTAGCAGCAGCAGCTCTCTCGGCTGGAATGTACAACAGTATGGATTGCACCAGTGTGTCTTGGTACTCCTGCATTTTACGGTCCCGGTTCACCGGTGTGATGAGGGTTTGTAAGTTGTCCCGGTAGCGAGGGTCTAGGAGGGTGTACACCCAATAATCTGACGTGCTGAGAATGTGGGCGATGCGGCGGTCGTTTCTCAGGCACTGAAGCATGAAATCAACCATGTGCTGCAGACTCCCAACTGGCCAACAAAGGCTGTCCTCTGGAAGAGGCGTCATCTCTGTCTCCTCTGCATCACCCCACCCTCGCTCTACATACTGAGTAGAGTGTTGTGTACCTCCCTCTGTAGGGATTTCTTCCTCCTCCATTGACTCCTCCTCCTCCTCCTCATCCTCCTCACAAAGTGAGCCCTGCCCAGCCCTTTGTGAGGAACGACGTTGCGCTGACTGTCCTGAAGGTAATTGAATTTGTGACTCCTCATCCTCCACCTCTTTCAAAACCTCTTCCTTTAGTGCTTTCAGTGATTTCTGAAGCAGGCAGATAAGGGGTACAGTCATGCTGACTAGTGCATCATCTGCACTCGCCATCCGCGTTGAGACATCAAACGCACGCAAAACGTCGCAGATGTCGTTCATAGAGGCCCACTCAGTAGTGGTGAAGTGTGAACGGCGCAAATTGCGAGTTGATTGCGCCTGTTGCAGCTGATACTCCATTACTGCT
The DNA here is from genome assembly GCA_033576555.1 of Oophaga sylvatica. NCBI lineage: Eukaryota > Metazoa > Chordata > Amphibia > Anura > Dendrobatidae > Oophaga > Oophaga sylvatica. The sequence goes on from JARQOD010000001.1 coordinate 51,275,537, forward strand.
GGCTGCTGCTCACACAACCGCTCCAACATATGTAACGTGGAATTCCACCTGGTGGGTACGTCACATATGATGCGATGTTCAGGAAGGCGAAATCTGACTTGCAGAGCTGCAATGCGCGATCTGGCCATGCTGGAACGTCGCAAGTGAGCGCACTCTAGGCGGACCTTGTGCAGCAGTGCATCAAGATCCGGATAGTCCCTCAAAAAACTCTGCACGACCAAGTTGAGCACATGTGCCAGACATGGTATGTGAGTGAGGTTGCCAAGGCCCAGAGCTGCCACCAGATTTCGGCCATTGTCACACACTACCAAGCCTGGCTGGAGATTAGCTGACAAAAACCACACATCGCTCTCCTGCTTGAATGCATCCCAGAGCTCCTGCGCTGTGTGGCTTCGATTCCCCATGGGAATTAATTTCAGTACGGCCTGTTGACGTTTGGCCACGGCTGTGCTCATATCGGTCGCAACAGGTAAGCGTTCACGGGTCCATGTGGAGGTATACCGTGACGGCTCGTGCAGCGATGATTCTGAGGAACTGTAGTAGGAGGAGGAATCAATGTGCACAGACTGGATTCCTGCAATCCTTGGAGTTGGCAGAACACGTACAGCGCCACTGGCAAGATCTGTACCCGGCTCCACAACATTGACCCAATGGGCAGTGAGGGAAAGGTATCGTCCCTGGCCATGGGTACTGGTCCACGCATCGGTGGTCAGGTGGACCCTGCTACTGACGGCGTTTAGTAGCGCATGTTTAATGTTTCCCTCGACATGTTTTTGCAGAGCAGGGACAGCTTGCCTGCTGAAATAAAATCGGCTTGGCACATTATATTGTGGGACTGCCAATGCCATAAAGTTCCTGAAACTGTCAGTCTCCACCAGCCTGAATGACAGCATTTCAAGGGACAGGAGTTTTGCAAGGCCAGCATTCAGAGCCTGTGCTCGTGGATGGTTTGCCGAGTATGGCCGTCTTTTATCCCATGCCTGTGTTACCGATGGCTGTTTTTTGTTCTGGGAGTGTGACGATGACTGTGAACTTGCTGCAGTGGGTGGAATAACAGTTTCTCTATGGACAACAGTGACCGAGGTTCTTCCATGGAGATCCTGTGAGGAAGCCGAAACAGGTGTGTGAGAGCTGGAGGTAGAGGCTCGAACATGACCTAAAGATGTAGGTGCTGCTGTAGGTTGGCCTACATCTCCAGTGTGTCTTTGGAACTCAGCTATGTGCTTTGTCCGTACATGTGTCCACATATTTGTGGTATTCAGGTTCCTGATATTTTTACCTCTTTTAACTTTTTGCTTACACAGCTTGCATTGAACATAGCAAATATCATGTACAAGTCTGTCAAAAAAGGACCACGCAGTGCAAGTCATGGGAGCGCCAATTTTGACAGTTCTAAGAGAACTGCTCCCAACAGGTGCCAAACTGGAGGCTACAGGCAAGCGAGTCTGCAGCCTACCTCTCCCTCCTCTTTGTACCGTTGGGACAATCTCTTCCTCAGAGCTGCTCCCACCACCTTCCTGTTGCTCACGCCATGTTGGGTCTCGGACTTCATCATCTCCACTACCCTCTTCCAACACCTGCTGCTGTTGGATGGTCTGGGCAGCACCATGCTCCACAAAACCTGGCACCTGAGTCTCATCATCATCATAAGATGCGTTCTGCGGTGTGCTGTCCATCGGCACTGGCTCACCCGCCTCTTCAGATTGAGAGAGACACAGCTGTTGCGCATCACTGCATACTCCCTCTTCTTCAAATTGCAGAATGTTGCTTGCCTGTGCCCGTGTTTGCGAGCCAACAGATTCTGAGAACAGAAGCAGAGACTCATCTGGCTCCTGTACAGAACTCTCTGACTGCCTTGAAAATTTGACAGGCGGTGAACAGACAGATGGTTTCTCAACAGTGTTGTGTTCCTGAGAGGAGGTGGAAGGAATTGAAGTCGATGCATTGGCTGCCATCCAACCAACAACGGCTTCAATTTGTTCTTCCCGCAGCAGGGGGGCACGCCGAGCTCCTACCAAAGTGCGCATAAAGGAACGCTCACGGGGATAAATGGTGGATGCTGTGTCACTGAGGGCGGCAGCAGACACAGAATCCCCACGTCCTCTCCCTGCTGAAACTCCACGGCCACGACCACGTGCCTTACTCACTGACTTCTTCATCTTGGTAGATTGATAAAGAAAGTCAGAAAAGTTATAAGGCCTAAGTGTGGTTATTACGCAGAGAATGAAGTGAACACTGAAACACAACTGTTCACAATCTGTGAAAGGCTACTCCTTTGTCTACTTCTATAGTGTTTGCAACCAATGTATTGGATACGGATGGAAGCGCGTCACACTAATAGTTAAATTGCATGGAGCTGCAAGAATTACACTGAAGGAAAAAAAAAATAGTCTGTGAGTGACAGGTGCAGATGCCTACAGACAGCGTTGCATGCAGAGCAAACTGCAGCGTCACCTGCACTCACACACACCTTGCAGAGCTGTTAAAACAACACTGCAGGCAAAAGGAAGCTTTACACAGCGGTTGGTGCTAGCCTGCCTACAGCACAGTACACTAAATCGCAATCTCTAACTGTCCCTCAGAGTCAGCACAGTAGCGTTCTGTCCCTTACTGAATTCACAGCACAGTGACGCTAAAATGGCGGCGGCGCCTTTTATACACTGAAAGAAAAAAAAAAGAGTCTGTGAGTGACACGTGCAGATGCCTACAGACAGCGTTGCATACAGAGCAAACTGCAGCGTCACCTGCACTCACACACACCTTGCAGAGCTGTTAAAACAACACTGCAGGCAAAAGGAAGCTTTACACAGCGGTTGGTGCTAGCCTGCCTACAGCACAGTACACTAAATCGCAATCTCTAACTGTCCCTCAGAGTCAGCACAGTAGCGTTCTGTCCCTTACTGAATTCACAGCACAGTGACGCTAAAATGGCGGCGGCGCCTTTTATAGTGCATTCTGACATCATTTCAGCATCCAATCACAGCCATGCCATTAGTTAACATGACCGCAGCAGTACAGGATGTGCCCACACTTCTTAGGATTCCTCATTGGCTGACTAAAATCACATTGCCTCGCAAAGAATTATGGGAACTTCCGATTACGGTATTCGATAAAACGAAAATATTGAAACGAATTATCGAAAGGCCGATAGAGCTAATATCGGCCGATAGCCGATATTTGCATTATCGTATCGCTCAACACTATCCAGCAGCAATGAAGACTCTTTCTGATAGCATACTACCAGCAGGACAAGCGAGCTCCTGTAAGGCATATTGTGCCAGGTGTCCAGTTTACAGGCCCAGTAGTCAAAGGGGAATGAACTGTGAGGGAGAACATCGATAGGGAGGAGAGGTAATTTTGAACCATAGTTGACAGCTGCTGTCTCCTGTCTGTTGCAATCGATTCAGTATTAACAGTCGTGTGAGCGGTACTCGAGAAATCAGACCACAACATGGTCATGAAACCCCTGTCTCCAACGTCACTTCGGCTGTGTGCACCACAAACACCTCTTCCATTTGGCCCAGTACAGCTCGTGGTAGAACTTGCACCGCTGCTGTGTGCTGGAAATGCCTCTAACAAACGGTTTACCAGAGTTGTTTGTTTGTTGGCCAATATTAGCTCTAGGTTCTCCTGTGGCATGATGTTGTGTAATTTGCCTTTATAGCGTGGATCGAGGATGCTGGCCAACCAGTAGTCGTCATCCTTCATAATTTTCGCAATGCGGGGGTCCCTTTTTAGGATCTGCAAGACATAATCACACATGTGGGCCAATGTTCCAGGTGTCAATGATGCACTGCCAGAGGTGGGTGGAGGAGCACTTTCTGCCAAATCTACATCCCTCCACTCATGCACAAACCATGTACCTGACCTTGGCAAGCCAACATTTTCTCTTGCCCCTGAGAAGAATCCTCCTCCCCAAAATAATCATCCCCCTCATCCTCCTCCTCCTCTTCCTCTTCTTCCTCCACCTCGTCCATGACAGTTCCCTGAGCAGACAATGCCTGACTGTCATCAAGGCTTCCCTCCTCCTCCTCCACTGCAGACGCCTGATCCTTAATGTGCGTCAAAGTTTGCATGAGCAGACGCAAAAGTGGAATGCTCATGCTTATGATGGCGTCGTCTGCGCTTACCAGCCGTGTGCATTCCTCAAAACACCAAAGGACTTTACAGAGGTCTTTCAGCTTTGACCACTGCACACCTGACAACTTCATGTCTGCCCTCTACCTGCCTGCCTGTGTATCCTCCCACAAATGAATTACAGCGTGCCTCTGTTCGCACAGCCTCTAAACCATGTGCATGGTGGAGTTCCACCTTGTTGCAACGTCTATGATTAGGCGGTGCTTGGGGAGGTGGAGCGATCGCTGCAGCCTCTGCATACGACTGGAGTCTACGGGTGAGCGACGGATGTGCGAGCACAGTCTTCTCATCTTATGGAGCAGGGCTGGTAACTCCGGATAATTATTTAGGAAGTACTGCACCACCAAGTTCAAGGTCTGAGCCAGGCAAAGTATGTGTCTGAGTTTTGCCAGGGCTATGTCCGCAACAAAATTACGAACGTTATCACTGACTACCTTGCCTGGCTCAAGATGTAGACTGCCCAGCCATGACTCAGTTTCTCGCTGCAAGTAGTCGGCCAGTACCTCCGCAGTGTGTCTGTTGTCGCCCAAAGACATCATCTTTAAAACAGCCTGCTGACGCTTACCACTAGCTGTTTGATAGTGGGACACCTCATGTGCAACACTGGCAGCTGCGGATGGAGTGCTCGCGCGACTGTGCTTTGTCGACGAGCTTTTGGTTCTGGAGGAGGAGGGTCGAATGACTACAGCCAACTGTTGCCTATACAGTGGGCTAGGCAGCACTGTCCCACCGCCGCTGTCCCCTGTGGCCCCTGGATCCATCACATTATCCCAGTGCACAGTGATGGACACGTAACGGCCCTGGCCATGCCTACTGGCCCATGCATCTGTTGTGAGGTGCACCTTTCCACTCACTGATTGTTTAAGTGCATGGACAATGCGGTCTTTCACATGCAGGTGGAGGGCAGGGATGGCTTTCCTAGAAAAGAAGTGCCGACTGGGTAGGTCATAGAGTGGGACATTGTAGGCCATGAGCTCTCGGAACGCTGCGCTTTCAACCAAACGGAAGGGCATCATCTCTAATGAGATCAATTTGGCAATGTAGGCGTTCAAAGCCAGTGTACGCGGGTGAGAGGATGAGTACTTTCTTGTCCTACTCAGAGTGTCTGCTAGGGTGAGCTGGACTTGAGAGCTGCATATGGGGGAACTAGCGGTGGATATGGCGGACTGAGAGGTGGTTGGTGATGGTGATGGTGTTGTTGATGGCCTAGATTCAGTCTTTCGTTGGAAAAACATTGGGATTCCCAGACTGCTTTGGCCTTGCGACGACACCTCAACATTTCTTGCTGATGGTGTGCTAACTGGTGGGCTTACAGTGGGGGAAGCGATGTAGCGTTGCTGGCTACCTTCAGTCGGAGCAGGTGCTCGTGTGCTACCTGAGGTTTTGTAGTCCGTCCACATTTGCAAGTGCATGGTGTTTAAATGTCTAAGCATGCAACTGGTATTCAAATTTCGGAGATTTTTCACTCGGCTAAAGGTCCTTCCACACTTCTTACAGATAACCTTTGCCTCATCAATAGGATTTTGGTCAAAAAAGTGCCACACTGCACTCTTCCTACTAGGGCCGGCGTCAGCACCCGGCACACCCGGCAAGTGCCGGGGCCCTGAGCAGGCGGGGGGGCCCACTCGCCGTCTGGCACCGCAGCGCCCGTTAGCGGTGTCAGCGCCGCCACTGGGCCCCCACCCGCTTGCTCAGGGACCCGGCTTTGGCCGGCTCAATACTCACCTCTCCCCGTGCCTCCGCTGCCACTGCTCCGCCTCCGGGCTTCAGGGGGCGCCTGCAGGACGCCGGCGCTTCCTCTCACAGCAGCGCCGCTGAATGAAGTTCATTATTCAGCGGCCTGCTGTGGCAGTGAGCGCGCGGACGCCAGACAGGTGAGATGTTTGTGTGTGTGTCTGTGTATGTGTCTCTGTGTGTATGTAGTGCGATGCTTTGTGTGTGTGTGTGTGTCTGCTGTATGTGTGATGGTGGTGGGGGGAGGGCAGTGATGATGATGATGGGGAGGCAATGATGATTGATGATGATGGGCAGGCAATAATATTGCTGTGGAGACAATGATGATTATGGGTAGGCATTGATGATGATGGGCAGGCAGTGATGATGATGGGCAGGCAGTGATGATGATGGGCAGGCAATGATATTGATGGGGAGGCAATGATGATTATGGGCAGGCATTGATGATGATGGGCAGGCAGTGATGATGATGGGCAGGCAGTGATGATGATGGGCAGGCAATGATATTGATGGGGAGGCAATGATGATTATGTGCAGGCATTGATGATGATGGGCAGGCAGTGATGATGATGGGCAGGCAGTGATAATGATGGGGAGGCAATGATGATTATGGGGAGGCAATGATGATGAGGAGGAGGCATTGATGATGATGGGGAGGCATTGATGATGATGGGCAGGCAGTGATGATGATGGGCAGGCAATGATGATTATGGGCAGGCATTGATGATGATGGCAGGCAGTGATGATGATGGGGAGGCGATGATGATGATGGGGAGACAATGATGATGATGGGGAGACGATGATGATGATGGGCAGGCAATGATGATGATAATGGGCAGGCAATGATGATGATGGGAGTCTTTCCACGACGCCCTTTCCTGAGCCGTAACAGTGCAGAACGCAGCACAATGTAGAGGAGAGCTCCATATTTTGTATGGAGCTTTATATGGGGACCAGTATCCTGTATGGAGCATTATATGGGGGATGGAGGGGTGACATCCTGCATGGGTTATTATATGGGTGATGAGGGGAGACTGTGGTGCCCATAATATTGTATGGAGGACTGTACTGTCCAGTCTATACTGTGCGCTGTGAGGATTTGGTGGTTTTTGAGCTATTGTACAATTTACAATAGATATAAGTCATGTAATGGAAGAAGAGAAGTGTTTGGCGTTGTGCTATACCCATATTTCTCTGCAGTATCTGTGCATCATGAATCGTGGTCTGTGTTAAAGGGGCCCACTGAGACTCTTTCGCCCGGGGCCCATGAAAACCTGGAGCCGGCCCTGCTTCCTACTATGGGAAACATTTTCAGGGCTTGCACGCTGTGCTAATTTGACCGCCTGGCCAAGCTGTCCTGCAACTCTTTTTGCTTTTTTTAACACGTTTTTGGACTGCTACGGGCCTGCCAGATAACCGCAGCGGCGATGTCGATGCTTGCTGTGGATCCTCCTCCTCTTCTGTGCTAAGACCTGTTCCTGATGCTCCGGCTTTAAATGCGGTTTACCTACTCCCAGAAAAGGGAGCCTTCCAGGCCTTCTGGAGCCAGACGATGATGCAGGCTCAACATCTCAAAGAGCAGATATATGGTACTGTATCAGAAGCGGACAGCTGTATACAATGTAGGGGAAAATTTAAATCTCCGTATATATTTCCAGAGTCACACATAGACACTCACTCAGTATGGATTTGACCGTAATACAAAGAGCAGATATACAATACTGTATCAGAAGCGGACAGCTGTATGCCATGTAGGGCAAAATTTAAATCTCCGTATATATTTCTGGAGTCACACACAGACGCTCACTCAGTTTGGATTTGATCGTAATACAAAGAGCAGATATACGGTACTGTATCAGAAGCAGACAGCTGTATACGATGTAGGGGAAAATTTAAATCTCCATATATATTTCCGGAGTCGAACACAGACGCTCACTCAGTTGGATTTGACCGTAATACAAAGAGCAGATATACGGTACTGTATCAGAAGCAGACAGCTGTATACAGTGTAGGAAAAATTTAAATCTCTGTATTTATTTCCGGAGTCACACACAGATATTCAGCATGTATTTGTCTGTAATACCAGCCGGTTCACGGTAGTGTGTGAGGAGCGTACAGTCCTATACGGTGTGGGAAAAATTGAACGGTCGGTAACTGTGCAGAAAAAAAGAATAAAAGTATTAGTGCTGTGTAAAAAGCATTCTGCACAGCAGTGTACACACAGCAATACAGCTAGCAGGCAGCCTAATAACCAGCGCTGCTGCACATAAGAAAATCCTCCCCTGTCACTGCACACTAAATGTACAGCACAATTACTATCAGCACAAGAACATAAGAGCCCTTTACAGCCCTAACTCTCTCCCTACTGATAAACATCAACCTCCCTACTGTTAAGATCGGCAGAAGTAAAATGGAGGTCGGCGCTCCGAGCTTTTATAGACACTATGACGCCCCCAAAGCAAGCCAATCACTGCAATGCCCTTCTCTAAGATGGTGGTGGACGCTGCACATGTCATCTCGTTGCCCACAGTGTACGTCCTTGCTCATTGGCTAAAAAAAGGCACCTGCAAGCATTCTGGGAAATCCGAATTTGGCGCTCGTTTCGACGACCGCATGGCCGACCTCATGCTATGGTTGTGTTTCGGTTGACGAAACTCGACTTTGGCTAAAGTCAGCGACTTTTGAATCTGACCGACCTGTTTCGCTCAACTCTAATGGTTATTTCTCCAGTGCTGAATGTCCCACATCCAGGAGACATACAAGAAAGTCTCTCCCCGAAGACTGACCGGACAATCTCTCCTGCACATGCATTCACCATTTCTCCTCGATGACAGATCAAACAAGCTCTCGTCCACCCACAATCTTCACCTCTCCTCAGCTCCACAATTGTAAGTCTCAGAGGTAAGTCAATCCACACTCTCCGAAGATAAGGAGATCAACTGCACTTAGACCAATAAAATTTATATACCATTCCATAAAACAGGTGAATGAGGGGGGATATTAGTCAGTCATTTGCCGCTTATGGAGTATGCTTGTCACTGGCTACCAACTAAAGTACAGGCAGGTTTATTGGTGCTGGCGTCCACTGGTGTTCCCTTTTTTTTAAACTGGTGATCATTTGGGTTTGACTACTGAAGATTTCAGGAATAGGTCCGCTCTATTCACTCAGGTATCTCCGTCAGACCCATGGACAATGAATGGAGCAATGATGTGCATGCTTCACTTCTGCAAATCTCTGCAGAGCCCATTCTCAAGATCAATAGGGATTCCAGTGATGAGACCCCAGAGATCAATAAATTATTACCTATCCTATAGATAAGAAGTAACTTGCAAGCTTGGTAAGAACTCTTAACACTGCGTCCCATTCATTCTATGGATCACTGGGAGTCTCACCTCTGTTTATCACTATCGTAGATAAACTCCTACAATTCTCTGATTTATAATAATACAGTATATTTAGATTTAGCTGGAATCCTATAAAAACAACAGATGACTTTGTCAAATGACGATGATGATTTATGGCTAATGACAAACTTGGCCTTTCTACAGTATATCTGCTGTCAGACAAGGCTTCTGGTACATAAACTGCTGATTCGATAATGGCTTAGGTATCTTGTCTACGTTTCCATATCTTTATTGCTCAAGAAGTCACATCTTTCTAGGGCAAACAGGGTGAAACATCTGTTGGTTTGGCTCTTTGCCTCCAAGTATATATTTTTTTAATTTGATGATTTCCATAGGAATTTTACCATTCCCCCCACAGAGAAATGACCACCCTTAAACCTATTAAATTCTTGGCAGTTGACATTGATGTAATGCGTTTATAGATGGAGGCAATTTAGACTCTCTCCACACAACAGATGCTGCCTGCTTTGAAGCAGGAGCAAAACAGTTTGTTTTATTACACTATCAGCCATTTTATCCCCTTGTCTACAAATCAGCATTTTATGTCAGTTGTATGTGAAAACTTTCCCACTCCCTAAGATGGGACCAAATAGTTTCTACCATTAAACCCACACAGTTGGGACCAAGAATAAAAAGTGTTAAGAGTAGAAAGTGTGGTCATCCCGGCTTTAACCCCTTAACGACCGCCGATACGCATTTTGACGGCGGTAGTTAAGGGTATTTAAACCACAGCGCCGTTAATTAATGGCGCTGTGGAAAAAGTATATAGCACCCCCCAGAGTCAGATTTTCTCTGGGGTCTTGGCTGCCGGGGGTAACCGAGACCCCACAGAACATGATTCTGGTCAGTTTTTTCTGACCCCAGGGTTGCGATCACTGTTATTAACCATATAACGGCGAACATAAAAAAAAAAAAAAATCCGATGTGCCTTTTAATTTCTCTCTCCTCTGACGTGATTGCACCTCAGAGGAAAGAGAAATAGGGTCCCGATCCCCTCCCGGTGGTCCTCGAGCCCTCCTGCCTCCTCCGGTGGGCGCAGCCATCTTTTTCTGGTCAGAAAATGGGAGGCGCATGCGCTGTGCACCCGCCGCAATCTGCCGGAGGGGGCGATTTTCTCTGGGGGCTCGACTGACGGGGGTTGCCGAGACCCCAGAGAACATGATTCGGGTCAGTTTTTTACCGACACAGGGGTTGCGATCGCCGCTATTAACAGTACAACGGCGACCGCAATAAAAAAAAATCTGATGTGCCATCTAATTTCTCTCTCCTCTGTGATCGCACATCAGTTGAGAGAGAAATAGGGTCCCCGATTTCCCCGCGTCCCTCCCGGTGGTCCTCGGGCCCTCCTGCATCCTCCGATGGGCGCCGTCATCTTTTTTCCGGTCAGAAACTGGCGGGCGCATGTGCAGTGCACCCGCCGAGATCTGCCGGCCGACACCCGGCAACATTAGGAAGATTTTTCCTATAGGTTCATTTTGGTCACTGTGATAAACGCTATCACAGTGATCAAAATAAAAACAATAGTAAATTACCCCCCCTTTATCACCACCTTAGTTAGGGAAAAATAATAAAATAAAGAAAATATATTTATTTCCATTTTTCCATTAGGGTTAGGCAAAACTGAGTTGGGCTAAAGTTTTAGGGTTAGGGTTAGAGTTGGGCTAAAATGAGTTGGGCTAAAGTTTTAGGGTTAGGGTTAGAGTTGGGATAAAATGAGTTGGGCTAAAGTTTTGGGGTTAGGGTTAGGCTAAAGTGAGTTGGCTAAAGTTTTAGGGTTAGGGTTAGAGTTAGAGTTAGTCTAAAGTTTTAGGGTTAGGGTCAGTTTAAAGTGAGTTGGTCTAAAATTTTATTGTTAGGGTTAGGCTAAAGTGAGTTGGGCTAAAGTTTTAGGGTTAGGGTTGGGATTAGGGTTAGGGTTGAGATTAGGCTTAGGGGTGTGTTGGGGTTAGGTTTGTGGTTAGGGTTATGTTTAGGGTTGGGATTAGTGTTAGGGTTGTGGTAAGGGTTATGGTTAGGGTTGGGATTAGGGTTAGTGGTGTGTTGGGGTTAGGGTTGTGGCTAGGGTTGGGATTAGGGTTAGGGGTGTGTTGGGGTTAGAGTTGTGATTAGGCTTATGGTTAGGGTTGGGATTAGGGTTTGGGGTGTGTTGGGGTTAGGGTTGTGATTAGGTTTGGGATTAGGGTTGTGATTAGGGTTAGGGGTGTGTTGGGGTTAAGGTTGTGGTTAGGGTTGGGATTAGGTTTAGAGGTGTGTTGGGGTTAGGGTTGGGATTAGGGTTATGGTTAGGGTTGGGATTAGGGTTAGGGGTGTGTTGGGGTTAGAGTTGGAGTTAGAATTAGGGGGTTTTCACTGTTTAATTACATCAGGGGGTCTACAAATGCGACATGGCGCCCATCATTGATTCCAGACAATTTTGCATTCAAGAAGTCAAACGATGCTCCGTCGCTTCTGAGCTCTGCCATGCGCCCAAACAGTGATTTACCCCCATCTATGGGGTATCGGCGTACTCAGGAAAAATTGCACAACAACTTTGGGGGTCTAATTTCTAGTGTTAGCCTTGTGAAAATAAATATTTGAGGGCAAAAAGATCATCTTTGTGGAAAAAATATTTTTTTGTTTTCACGGCTCTATGTTTTAAACTTCTGAGAAGCACTTTGGGATTCAAAGTGCTCATCACACATCTAGATAAGTTCCTTAAGGGGTCTAGTTTCCAAAATGGTGTCACTTGTGGGGTGTTTCCACTGTTTAGGCACATCAGGGGCTCTCCAAACTATACATGGCGTCAGATCTCAATTCCATCTAATTCTGCATTGAAAAAGTCAAACGGCGCTCCTTAGCTTCCAAGCTCTGCCGTGCGCCCAAACAGTGGTTTACCCCCAAATATGTGGTATCGTTGTATTCAGGAGAAATTTCAAAACAAATTTAGTGACTAGTTTTCTCTTTTTATACATGAGAAAATAAAAAAAATCGTTCTGAAGTAAAATGTTTGTAAAAAAAAGTTAAATGTTTATTTTTTCCTTTCAATTACTTCAGTTCCTGTGAAGTACGTAAAGGGTAAATAAACTTCTTGTATATGGTTTTGAGCACTTTGAGGGGTGCAGTTTTTATAAAGGTGTCACTTTTGGGTATTTTTTGCCATATAGACCCTTCAAAGTGACTTTAAATGTGATGTGGTCCCTAAAAAAATGGTTTTGTGAATTTTGTAAAAATGAGAAATCGCTGGTCAACTTTTAAGCCTTATAACTTCCTAACATAAAAACATTTTGTTTCCAAAATTGTGCTGATGTAAAGTAGACGTGTGGGAAATGTTATTTATTAAGTATTTTGTGTGACATAGCTCTCTGATTTAAGGGCATAAAAATGAAATTTTGAAAATTGCAAAATTTTTAAAATTTTCGCCATATTTCCGTTTTTTTCATAAATAAACGCAAGTAATATCGAAGAAATTTTACCACTATCATAAAGTACAATATATCATGAAAAAACATTCTCAGAATCAGCGGGATCTGTTAAAGAGATCCAGAGTTATAACCTCATAAAGTGACAGTGGTCAGAATTGTAAAAATTGGCCTGGTCATTAAGCTGCAAATTGGCTCTGTCATTAAGGGGTTAAAAAATGACACACAAAGCAATGAATGTTGTTCATTCTTCATCTCCTCGTATCTCCCACGCCACTTCCAAAATTTTCAACCAAACGAGTTTGAGGTAGGATGCTGTATAATACTATATATATATATATGTTAGATAAGTACATTGTTGGCAAATGTGGAAGTGAGGAATTGGCCCAATGGACGTGAAATGGAGTTAGAAGGAAAAATACATGCCAGTACAAAGCCTGGCCATGTATTGGGGGCTTATTTGAATCTTGCTATAGGGCACTATCTCTTCTATATGAACCACTGCTTACTGCATGAACCACTGACTATTGTGTCACATGGCAGTATGGAGGCTCGGTGGTTACTTATCACTGCAGCCTTTGCAGCTCTGTGGTCCTGAGTTCAAATCCCACGAAGTATGTAAAGTAAACTTGGAACTCGGATGTGAAAACGGTAGATATTTGTGCAGGTGATCCAAAACATCAGATGTCTCGGTCCCAAAAGTCGACCTTCTTCAGTTACACGGATAGCACAGGTAAAAGGAAATCAGAAAACACAAGTGTCAGGCAGCAGCAGCTTTATGTCAGTACACATTGTATACAGAAAGCTGCCAATCAGTGGAGTGGGCAGAGTTATACAGGGCTCAGCATTCTGGGCACTTGCTACATCAGCAGCAGAGAAAACTATGATTATATCATACAGTGGGTAGGGAAAGTATTCAGACCCCTTTAAATTTTTCACTCTTTGTTTCATTGCAGTCATTTGGTAAATTCAAAAAAGTTCATTTTTTTCTCATTAATGGACACGCTGCACCCCAACTTGACTGAAAAAACAGAAATGTAGAAATTTTTGCAAATGCATTAAAAAAGAAAAACTGAAATATCACATGGTAATAAGTATTCAGACTCTTTCCTCAGACACTCATATTTAAGTCACATGCTGTCCATTTCCTTGTGATCCTCCTTGAGATGGTTCTACTCCTGCATTGGAGTCCAGCTGTGTTTAATTAAACTGATAGAATTTGATTTGTAAAGGCACACACCTGTCTATATAAGACCTCACAGCTCACAGTGCATGTCAGACCAAATGAGAATCATGAGGTCAAAGGAACTGGCCAAGGAACTCAGTGGCAGAATTGTGGCAAGGCACAGATATGGCCAAGGTTACAAAAGAATTTCTGCAGTACTCAAGGTTCATAAAAGCAGAGTGGCCTCCATAATCCTTAAATGCAAGAAGTTTGGGACCACCAGCAGTCTTCCTAGACCTGGCTGTCCAGCCAAACTGAGCAATATTGGGAGAAGAGCCTTGGTGAGAGAGGTAAAGAAGAACCCCAAGATCACTGTGGCTGAGCTCCACAGATGCAGTAGGGAGATGGGAGAAAGTTCCACAAAGTTAACTATCACTGCAGCCCTCCACCAGTCGGGCTTTTATGGCACAGTGGACAGACGGAAGCCTCTCCTTAGTGCCAGACATATGAAAGCCCACATAGAGTTTGCTAAAAAACACATGAAGGACTCCCAGACTATGAGAAATAAGATTCTTGGGTCTGATGAGATGAAGATAGAACTTTTTGGTGATAATTCTAAGCGGTATGTGTGGAGAAAACCAGGCACTGCTCATCACCTGCCCAATACAATCCCAACAGTGAAACATGGTGGTGGCAGCATCATGCTATGGGGGTGTTTTTCAGCTGCAGGGACAGGACGACTGGTTGCCGTTGAAGGAAACATTAATATCCTGCATGAAAACCTCTTCCAGAGTGCTCTGGACCTCAGACTTGGCCGAAGGTTCACCTTCCAACAAGACAGTGACCCTAAGCACACAGCTAAAATAACAAAGGAGTGGCTTCAGAACAACTCTGTGACCATTCTTGACTGGCCCAGCCAGAGCCCTGACCTAAACCCAACCGAGTATCTCTGGAGAGACCTGAAAATGGCTGTCCACCAAAGTTCACCTTCCAACCTGATGGAACTGGAGAGGATCTGCAAGGAAGAATGGCAGAGGATCTCCAAATCCAGGTGTGAAAAACTTGTTGCATCATTCCCGAGAAGATTCATGGCTGTACTAGCTCAAAATGGTGCTTCTACTCAATACTGAGCAAAGGGTCTGAATACTTATGATTTATGACCATGTGATATTTCAGGTATTTTTTTTAATAAATTTGCAAAAATTTCTACATTTCTGTTTTTTTCAGCCAAAATGGAGTACAAGGTGTACATTAATGAGAAAAAAATGATCTTTTTTGAATTTACAAATGGCTGCAATGAAACAAAGAGTGAAAAATGTAAATGGGTCTGAATACTTTCCATACCCTCTGTAAGTGCTGCACCAGGTAAATTAAGTGATATATCACTGGAATCAGGGTATGAACCACCTAAACCATGCTGCTGTCAAATTACATAGCAAAAACCTGGTAATGGATTCCCTTTAAATAAAACTACTTTGCAATTCAAACAATTTAAAAAGATTGCACCATTTGTGAGATGAAGAAATACAATTATCCCATCTGGAAATGTGAAAAAGTGCATTCAAAGCCAAGATGTTTTCCTCCTGCTTCTTGTCTAATCTAAACCGTATGCTGTTTTTCCATTTTCTACCTAATCAGTATTTTGCCATGATTTCCACACACTCAGCTTCTTATAGACTTCTATAGGCTCCACTGAAGTCAATAGAGAAGTTGAATGGATGCTACTGAGCATGTGCAGTAACTGCTTGTTACTGGGCATGCTCAATGTTCCATAGACTTGTATGGCTTCTGGTGAAGTCAATAGAGAGAACCTGGTTATACAAAGCAGCAGGCAGCCACTGTGCAAACCCGGTAGTGTCCATAAACTATGAGCTCCACTGAACTTAAAGAAGCCCAGATAAGATGATGAAAAGCTGAACATGTGCAAATCATATTGTTAGAAAGGAAAGGAGCACGTACTGTGCAGGACCTGATAAAGGAGCAGATCAGCTTCTTCAATTTTCCATAGGAACTAAAAGCAATTTCCTTATCCAACAAATGGTAGAATATTTTTAATTGAAGAATAAAAGTCAGATTTTTTGATTGAATATGCATTTGGTCCCCAAAATCAAATGGCTCTGGCCACTTTTTAATATAAAGTTAATGAGTGGTCACAATATGGAGTTTGGGACCTGCAACTTTCAGGAGAACTGACATCTGATACACAGAGTACATGGATTATACAAATTAGAACAAGACCCATGATATACACATAATATATTAACCTCCCCTGAAATTTCAGGAAGTGGGAATATATATATGGATTCTGTGGTACACTGAATGAAATTAGCAAACATCCAAAGCACAAAGTGTAGAAAACCACCAAAATATCATAAAAAGTCCATATTTACTAATTTCCAAAATGTACATACATAATATATTACACCAAAAGAAACAATTAAGGTATAAATAAGGAAGCAGACAAGCAACCAAAATGTAGTATCCTGGTCCTAGAAAAAATTACATATATGTAATAAGAGGTGGGGGCGGTACTAATAATCACATAGACATGACGCTACTGATACTATTATGGTCCAAAGTGCATGTGCATAAATTATAAAACACGGCCCCCCGAAGAAGCCAACGCGAAACGCGTGTTGGGGCTGCGTGTCCGTGGGATCCTAGTGAGGCACTATGGGTGAGAGCGGTTACTTTGTTTACATGTGATTACTTTGTGATACTATTTGTGGGACCTTCATTTTTATAGGCCCGGTGGTGTAAATTCTGGTTGGCACATTATTGACAGTTCTGGTGACTGCATGTGTGCTTGTCCATTTGGGTCAGTGAAGTTATGGTCTTTTATCATTTATGCACATGCACTTTGGACCATAATAGTATCAGTAGCGTCAAGTCTATGTGATTATTAGTACCGCCCCCCACCTCTTATTACATATATGTAATTTTATCTAGGACCAGGATACTACATTTTGGTTGCTTGTCTGCTTCCTTATTTATACCTTAATTGTTTCTTTTGGTGTTATATATTATGTACAGAGTACATGGAGTATTTATCAGAGTAGAGGTGGCCATGACTGGTTGTCTCTCTCTCTCTCTCTTTGATGAGGATGTGACAACCTCTTTAACTCCTTCAAGATGGGGCCCATTTTTGTTTTTTCATTTCCATTTTTTCCTTCCCTTCTTCCCAGAGCCATAACTCTTATTCTTTCATCCACATAGACATATAATTGCTTGTTTTTTTGCAGGACAAGTTGCACTTTTGAATGACGCACAAGACCCGATTAGCAGTAGGGTCAGATTTAGGCCTACACACTCCTTACCACCCCCAGAGCAGCAGGAAGGTAGAAAAACTGAACGAAACACTTAAGAATAGAATGCTGAAAAATTGCCCAAGAGACACACAAACCATGGCATGACACACTCCCTATTGCACTGTTTAGCATAAGGCACACTCCCAGAGACCCAGAAAAGCTGTTTCGTGCCTGCATCTTCTGCTAACAGATAAGACATTTTCTTCTTTTAGTTTTTTGGTGCCTGCATTTTGTCCTGCACTTCTGTGGGGGTCTGCCGGGTCCCCTTCGGGGGGCTTATGCTCCTCTCAGTTTAGTTCAGCCACTGTTTGTTCATTTGCCTTTTCCAGTTTTTTCAGTGGTTGCTGTTTAGTTTTTGTTACACCAGAGAACTAATTTAGGTGGTAGAGGTCGTGTGATCTCAGGTGTTTTTGTAATTAGTAGAGTTGGTACTTTTCAGGGTTTTTTGGGGTTGCAGTAAGTGCCTTTCCTATCCTCTTCTATCTAGACAGATTGGGCCCCAACGTTTGCTCATACTATTTTCTGTCTGTGTCTGTATTTCCTCTTGTCTAACCGCCATTACATGTTTGGGGGCTTCCTATGTTCTTTGGGGATCTGCTCCGGGGCAGATAGCTTTCCTTTTTCTATCTTTAGGTGTAGTTAGCTTCTCAGGCTGTGACGAGGCGTCTAGGACCAACGTAGGAACGCTCCACGGCTGCCTTTAGTTGTGGTGGTTAGTCAGGGTACTGCAATCCCATAGATTCCAACCTCTCTGGTGTATTGCCTTTTTTGCCTGCTCTCCTCAGCTACCAAATCATAACACTTATGTAATTGAATTGGTCAAAAACTAATGTCCATTCTCGAGTTTTTCTCCTCACTGCCAGATTTGATGATCCTGTCCAAGAGCCCCAGATGACATCAACCTCTGTGTAACTAGAGGGAAAGCCTGCTTGAATCCACGTATCGCATTGCAAGGAAGCTCCCGTACCAGGAGAGACACCTAAGCCATGAAGGATGTCGTGGATGCTCTGACTGACCAGACAGATGACCAGATGACCTACCTGATGAGTTCAAGGCCAGAGACCAAGTTAAAGCAGGATTTGAGTCACTATAAACAAAAATGTTGATTGGATAAATTACATCTATTATAACCAGCAGAGATTTGTTACCTTCACCATAGATGCTGTAAAAGGTTTGGCAGCACAGTTAGGCCCCACTTCCATTATGGCATTCCAGAATAGAATGGCTTTGGATATGATTCTAGCTGAGAAAGGAGGTGTTTACAAAATGATCAAAGACACCTGTTGCACCTACATCCCAGACAACACTGGTAAAGTCACAATGGCAATACAGAAACTTAATGAGTTATCAGAGGAACTGAAACAGAACTCAGGTGTCACTGACCCATGGGATCGATACTTTGGGTGGATGAGTGGGTGGCAGAAAATGTTGGCACAGGTTGGGACAGCCATTATGGGGGTTCTCATTTTTGCATTAATTACTGGTTGCTGTGTAATTCCTTGTATCCGCAGGAAAATGGAAAAAGCTGTTCAGGAGACAACCAATTTGATGCCACTCACCATCTTGGACCTCGCACCAGTCCGGATAGAACTGCCTGGCTTGACCAGATCTCCGAACTACCTCCAGACTGAGAATACACATCCTTGATGAATCATCCTATCAAATAAGGAGACTATGATTGCAAACACATAAACCCCCAACAGGGACAGTCCTCCTGACCGCCCATTTGCGAAAAGTCTATATTCGGTGGGGGAGACATGCACTAGGGGTGTCTCAACTCACCGGCAGCATAAAAGAGTTGCAGCGCTTTGGGCCAGGAGCAGGTTTTTAGGGCAAGTGGTATCTAAGGGGGGACTGTCATGGAAATATATATGTATTCCATATATTCAAAGTATATTCACATATATGTATTCACAGTTCACAGTTAGATAGATCTCACTTGCTAAAAAAAAACCTTGTGCTCACATATTTCTAGGCCAGATATAATCAGTCGTTTTAAAGAAATCTGGCCTTCATAAGACCTTCGTAAAGGAACAAATGCATGAAGTACAAAATGTCCTATTAGATATCTGTTGTTTACATTATAGTTATGCAAGGCAACTAGGTCACAAGAATATAAACAATAATTCTGCAACTTCAGCTCTTTTAATCATGATTATCATAATTATCATATTTACACTAGAACAGCCAATAATCTAGCAGCTTTTAATTGTATGTTAATTGACTAACCAGCCCCTTTTTGTAAACGTATAAAACCTTGAATGAATAATAAATGTATGTCTTTGACGAACTGTTATACTGACACTTTCGTGTGGACAGTCCTCATTTCGTTCTGAGCGCTCAAAAAGACATTATATAGAGATTTGGACATGGCAAGCAGCAAACACAGGATATTTTTATCCTAATTAAATTTCACTATCAAGGCTATTATCTACCTCTGATCACACATATATATCATAATTGGATGGTTTTGAGCATTATATGACAATCTATATTATTCATTTCTATATGAATTTTCTTCAAATCGATATCAAGATATGAATTTTGCCATATAATTTGTGTATACTTTTGTTATGTTTATATTAATTTTGTACATTTATATCTGTTTCATATCACAGTACATTGAGGAAGGTCAATTAGGAACGAAACGTTTGTATGTACTGATTTTGATTAAAATCTACACGTTTCACAAGACTACCTGTGTGTGCCAAGGTTTATAATATATACGTCACGGATTGGGACCCTACCTGTGCACCACATTCTTTACTATATAGGAGTTGTGCCAACGCTTACATTACTCCAAAAAAATACTGAGACCACACGATCTCCCCCCGCTAGATCAGAACTCTGGTGTGAACAGGTAGCTAGCCAGCAGCCACTAAAATAACAGGGACTGAACAATAAACCGAAGTAAATGAGAAACAGAGACCAGCGCAGGCCCAGCAGGGGGTCCCGGCTGACCTCACACAGAAGGCAGAAAAGCAAAAGAAAACAAAACCACAGAAACAAGCAGAAAATAGCTTATCTGAAAGTTGCAGGAGCATGCAGCAAGCTGACTTCCAAACTGGACCAGGAAGAAAAAAATAATCACCAGCGAGGATCATGGGAAAGTTACTCCCTTAAATCTCCCTAGTCATAACTCCCAGATTGCCAATCGTCCGCAGCTGGATCCTCAGCTGAAAGGCCTCTGTCAGTCAAGGTGGGTTCATTAATATCAACAGCCACCAGAGGGAGCCCCAACTCAGAATCCAGAACATTCACAACAGATGGCTTATTTTTTGTGGCGCGAGACATCATTTTTATTAGTACCATTTTGGGAAAGATGTGACTTTTTGATCGCTTTTTACAGCGTTTTTTATGGAATTGTGGTGACCAAAAAGTTTAATTTGGCGTTCTTAGATTTTTTCCATTTACGGTGTTTACTGATCAGGTTAATTGCTTTTATATTTGATAGATCAGACTTTTCTGATTCCTGTGATACCAAATATATATACGATAATTTTTATTTTTGTGCTTTTATTTATTTATTATTTTTTTTACAACATTTTTCTTTAGTTTTTACTGATTTTGTTAGACCCCTTAGTGGGCTTGAAGATGCGATCATCCGTTCGTTTGTGCTATATGCAGAGATTTGAATTGGAGTCTGGCTCAACAGGACTGGATTTTTATTTTATTTTTATTTTTCAAAAGAAAATATAGTGCGTACAAAAGAAAATTTTCATGGTCGACGCATTTCGATTGCACTAAACAGTCTTACTCATGACTAATGATTTCAGCATTGCTGTATTTACCAGGAATCACAGTCTCCTTTGTAGCTCGGACACAGGCAGAGTTTCAAAGTAGTTCCGTAATGACAGAAATACATGACAACCCATCGACGACCCGCGTTCACGTCATTGGCGCGCTGATGGGTGGAAGTAAGTACACGCGTGGTCGTTGGCACGAGTTAAATACCGCTGTCAGAGATTTACAGCGGCATATAACAGGTTAACAATCGAGGGCGGAGCTCAGCAGGTCGTGGCTGTAATTCACAGCCATGGCCTGCTGGATATGGGGCGGGCTCGCTGCGTGAACCCGCTCCATATACCCGCTTCCGACTTGCGCCGTGTATATATGGTGCATGTTGTGAAAGGGTTAAGGAAAGATATTTACAAGTACAAACATAAAGGACTTGATAATGCATCTTGTCTGAGGGCTCTGCAAAAAGCACCCTAAGTGCTCATGCACGTGACCATATTTTTGGTCCGAGTGCCATCCAAGAAAACATCGGATCACACTCGGACCAATGTGAATCTATGGGGCCGTGCACATGTTGGATATTTTTCCTCAGACCAAGCCTGTCAAAGGAGACAATTGTAGCATGCCCGAGTTGGATCCAGTTATTGGATCGCACTATGCCAGGCAATTTAATGAGTCAGAGGAAAACATCTGACTGCAATCGGCTGACATCTGAGTGCAGTCCGATTTTCACGAACTATCAGAATAGATGAGATGGAGAATTTTTTTTTTGCATTTTGTTCCCATCCTAGATAATCAGATCGCGCTATGATCACACTGTGATCCGAATTTGACCAGAGTGTGATTTGCATAATCGTCTCTCTCGAAAGAGAGAAAATACGCTGGTGTGACCCTAGCCTTAATCTCAACTTTCAAAGTTCCTTTCCTATGCAGCTGTCCAAAATAACAGTTCATCCTGACATCTGCACTTACAGCAGATGCTTTTTCTACATTTGGTTAACTGTAAATTACAATTTTGAAATAGAAAAATTTAATGTCAGAAAGAAAACAATTTTAGCAGACAGATTCAATAGATAGAATTTACATCTCAATTATAAGTGAGGATTGCAGATGGAAGCAATTTTGCAGCACATCTTTGATCTGGCCAGTTTTCTACTCAGTGACCTGGAACTTCCTCTAAGCAAACAACAAAGTATCTAATTTCTACATGAATAATGAGAATCTGTAAAACAAAAGTATTTTCCAAACATATTCATAAATCTAGTTTACAACAATGAAACAAAAAACCTGCAATGTTTAGTGCTGCAAGCCATGGAATTCCAAAGCACTTACAGCCAGCAGTCTTCAAAACACAAAACAAAAAGTAAAAGCCATGTTACATAATGTAAAGAAATATAAAGAAATTAGGTTTATTTTAGCAACTTGAGTCTGTGTTTTTGTTTGTCTTTTAGTCACACAAATTCAGATCTAACGAAATTCACTACATTTATATTTAACAATAAAAAGCTTAAATATTTCTGCGCACAATACGCCAATTATGATGATTTTAAGTATTTATACACTACCGGTCAAAAGTTTAGGGTCACTTAGAAATTTCCTTATTTTTGAAAGAAAAGCAGTTTTTTTCCAATGAAGCTAACATTAAATGATTCAGAAATACACTCTATACAGTGTTAATGTGGTAAATGACTATTCTAGCGGCAAACGTCTAGTTTGTAATGCAATATCTTCATAGGTGTATAGAGGCCCATTTCCAACAACCATCACTCCAGTGTACTTATGGTATTTTGTGTTCGCTAACTGTGTAAGAAGGCTAATAGATGGTTAAAATACCCTTTAAAACCCTTGTGCAAGTATGTTAACACAGCTGAAAACCGTTTGTTTGATTAGAGAAGCTATAAACCTGACCTTCCTTTGAGCTTGTTGAGAATCTGGAGCATTACATTTGTTGGTTCCATTAAACTCTCAAAATGGCCAAAAAAAAAGAACTTTCTTGTGAAACTCGACAGTCTATTCTTGTTCTTAGAAATGAAGGCTATTCCATGCGAAAAATTACCAAGAAACTGAAGAATTCATACAATGGTGTGTAGTACTCCCTTTAGAGGAGTGCACAAACAAGCTCTAACCAGAGAAGAAAGACAAGTGGGAGGCCCCGCTGCACAACTGAGCAACAAGACAAGTACATTAGAGTCTTTAGTTTGAAAAATTGATGCCTCACAGGTCCTCAACTGGCAGCTTCATTAAACAGTACACATTAAACGCCAGTGTCAACATCTACAGTGAAGAGGCATTTGGGATGCTGGCCTTCAGGGCAGATTGGCAAAACAAAAGCCATATTTAAGACTGGCTTAAATGAAAGGAAAAGATTAATATGGGCAAAAGAACACAGACATTGGACAGAGGAATATTGGCTTTTGTTTTGCCAATCTGCCCTGAAGGCCAGCATCCCCAAATCGCCTCTTCACTGTAGATGTTGACACTGGCGTTTAATGTGTACTGTTTAATGAAGCTGCCAGTTGAGGACCTGTGAGGCGTCAATTTTTCAAACTAAAGACTCTAATGTACTTGTCTTGTTGCTCAGTTGTGCAGCGGGGCCTCCCACTTGTCTTTCTTCTCTGGTTAGAGCTTGTTTGTGCACTCCTCTAAAGGGAGTACTACACACCATTGTATGAATTCTTCAGTTTCTTAGTAATTTTTCGCATGGAATAGCCTTCATTTCTAAGAACAAGAATAGACTGTTGAGTTTCACAAGAAAGTTCTTTTTTTTTGGCCATTTTGAGAGTTTAATGGAACCAACAAATGTAATGCTCCAGATTCTCAACAAGCTCAAAGGAAGGTCAGGTTTATAGCTTCTCTAATCAAACAAACGGTTTTCAGCTGTGTTAACATACTTGCACAAGGGTTTTAAAGGGTATTTTAACCATCTATTAGCCTTCTTACACAGTTAGCGAACACAAAATACCATAAGTACACTGGAATGATGGTTGTTGGAAATGGGCCTCTATACACCTATGAAGATATTGCATTACAAACTAGACGTTTGCCGCTAGAATAGTCATTTACCACATTAACACTGTATAGAGTGTATTTCTGAATCATTTAATGTTAGCTTCATTGGAAAAAAAACTGCTTTTCTTTCAAAAATAAGGAAATTTCTAAGTGACCCTAAACTTTTGACCGGTAGTGTATATATTTTTATTAATTAATATGGTCCGTCTCATTATTACACCCATGATCCCTAGTACTAATGGTTTACATTTCAAAACTATATACTTTGAGGCCCCCTTCACACGTCCACTTTTTATGTCTGTATGCGGTCTGTTTTTTAAAGGACCGCAAGTATGGACAGGCACACACCCATTGTGTTCAATGGTGATGCACACAAGTCAGGTTTTTTCACATGGACTGTTTGTCCTTGTGAAAAACTCGCAGACCTGTCAGTTGTTTTGCGCAGCACAGACAAAATGCGTGCCACACACGTGTACACACTGATGACACATGGATGACATCCTTGTGTCATCAGTGTGACACGTATCGGTGCTTGGGAAGAAGTGGTACAGTTCACGCTGTTCCCAGATGCCAGCCGGTTGCTGAAGGCAGCTCTCATCATTGTCGCCTAAGATTAGCGTGACCAAAAGACAATGATGGGAGTTGTACTCAGCATCAGCTGTGTATCTCCTGTGTTAAAAAAAGAATTAAAAAAAAAACAGCGTAGGGCTCCCATGCAATTTTCATAACCAGCAGAGGGAAAGCCCATGGCTGGGGGCTGATGTTAATAATCTGGTAAAGGGACAATATAATATATTAATAACAGCTCACAGCTGTTTGCTTAGCCTTTACTGGTGAATTTATTGGGGACCCCAGAAACAAAATGATGTAGGGTCCACTTATAATATTCAGTTGTGGGTTGATATTAATAGGTAGGGAAGGGGTCAGAGATATTGCCCTCCCCCTGACTACCAAAATTAGCACTCAGGCGCCCCAGAAATGGCACATCCATAAGATGTGCCCATTCTGGTGCTTAGCCTTGCTCTTCCCACTTGCCCTGTGGCAGTGGCAAGTGGGGTAATATTTGTGGGGCTGATGTCACCTTTATATTGTCAGATAATATCAAGCCTTGGGGTGAGTAATGAAAAGGCGTCTATAAGACCCCCCATTACTAATGCCATAGTAGGTTTGGACATAAACACACAGCCAGAATAAAGTCTTTTATTTGAAATAATACAAAAACCCCTGTTTTACACATTGATTTAAAAATAAAAACACAGTTATACTCACCTTACGTCTATTCCATTGAAACCCTTGTCCCCTCTAAAAGACAGAAAATAATAAACAGCAAAAGTACTCTCCTGATGCCTATTTCACTCATGCCCATGTCCCCTGTAAAAAATAAATAAAATAAACAACCATATCCCTCACCTGTCCAAAGTGCAAACAAGCCATACTGTCCCATGACGTAATCCATATGTGGTTTTCAACATGAACGTTTTTTCAATTTGCCGTATTTTGCAGTTTATAAGATGCACCGGATTACAAGACGCACCCCAAATTTTGAGGAGAAAAATAGGAAAACCTTTTTTAAATAAAATGGTGGTGCTTCTTACAATCCATGCGTCTTATTGCTTATCGGGGGTGGCGGCTGCAGTGAAGCGAGGTCCCAGGATCGCTGCTAGCGCAGGCAGGAGTAGGGCGATGCTGCGGACTCCAGACTGGGAGAAAGGGGTGTTCAGATGTGCGACGCAGCAGTGTTTTGTGATGCGTGGGCTCCGCCGACATATTTTGAAAGCCCGGACTTCCCGTTCTTCCATGGTTTACCTTGCAGTGGACACTGGGAAAATGGCGGCCGGGGGCGGCACATGCGCAGATGGAGATCTTGGCGCTGAGATCTCATTTCCAGAGATATTGGTGCCGAGATCTCCATCTGTGCATGCGTTACCACTGGCAGCCATTCTCCCGGAGTCCACCACAATGTAAACCATGAAAGTGCGGAGGCTCCGGCTTTCACAAAATGTCCCCCCAACACCAAACACCCACAGGGTCACACCTTCAAACACCACCTCATCCCAGCCTGCGCTCTGCAGCAACGCTCCACTCTTGCTTCCTCCAGCAGCGACCCTGGGACCCTGCTCCACCACGGCCTTGTAAAGTACCGTATATTCAAATTATAAGACGCACCCCCATTTTCCCCTCAAATTTGTGGGAAAAAAGTGCATGTTATAATCTGAAAGATATGGTAATTCTTTATTTTACACAGAAGTTACACATCTGCTGCTGAATACAACTCCCATCATTGTCTCCAGGTCATGTAAATGTAACATTATTGATAATCACAAATGTATCTAACAATGAACTGGGGAGATTGTTACATGATTAAGATGCCTCCTGTGTCTGTATATAGTGATCCAAGTATATTGTGCCCAAGTACTGCTCATATAAGAGTGACTCTCCTGTTCTCCTGTGAGCCCGTCCAAGCCTGCTTGGATCAAACTTTGACAGAGTTTGAGATTAGTGTTATTAGCATATTCGGCCCGATTCTCTCGCGTGAGAAAATCGACAGCCGTGTGAGTGAGCCCTTAAAGGGATTTTTCTCTCCCTTCTCAAGAAAGAAGAGATTTTTAATTTTATAGTTTATTGCTCACCTAGAATACCAGCCACTTCATCTGGCTATGAGAGGTTGCCAGGCTCTTAGGTAAGTAGCTTTATAGCTTGCAAGCACTGCTTTGAAATGGGCACCACTGATGGATACAGCGAGCTTCAGTGCCCCTGTGCTCCTTGGATGTCGAAGAGGAAAAGTCTCTGCCAGGAGGATCAGAAAGTGCATAGTTCAGGCAAGAAGCACTACCAGGCCAAGTGTCAGTCCTACCAATCTCCGAGAAACGGGAGCGCTGTACTCCTGAAGAAAGTTTAGATATCTCTTTTAAGAAGCCATCTCTTGATGCACCTTCCTGGTCCAGCTTCCACCCCAACTCATCAAACTACTTGCACAACACATTTACCTTGAAACACCCCTCATCTGACTCAATCTGTCCTCTGAACTTACCCCTCTACTGAAACTGCAATAACCAAGGTCACTAACAATCTGCTGTCTGTCACAATTGACCTCTCTTTCCTGTTACAATCTCTCATTCCTTGTACACCGACTTGACTGGGTCTCTTCATACCCCGACAACCGTATGTTAAGGACTAAATTTATTATTGCATTGTCTCTTGTTTTTGTCTAGTTGTTGGTGTTTTATTGAATATTTTTCATTGTCACCTATTTCGTCTTAGAATTTGTGCTTTTTTAAAGTCTATTTCTATGGGTTCGGCTATTTTTTTCATGTTTGCCATTGTTAGCAGAATTTGCAACTTTTCAAAAAGTTGAAAAATGTATTGCGAATGTAATTCAGTCCCTCTATAGAATGAGTTTCTTTATGCCAGAAAATGTTTGTGATATTTTGCATAAATGTAACTTTTTGTGCTAAAAAGTAACAAACAAGATAAGGTACATAAATAAAGATGATTTTTAACTATGCACAAAATTTGTGAAACCCGTGCACCATTTTGAAGAATTTGAAACAAAAACAGCAGCAAATACTACCAGACAAAACAGGAAAGTATTGCCTTAAAAAACCCTGCAGATAATGAATCTGAGCCTTAAGTGCTCACAATATCTCTTCATCCTTCCTTTATCTGTCCTGGGATCTCTCCTCTTCGCCATTTATACCTTTAGCCTGAGACAGCTCAATGAATCCTAGTATGACTATTAGGCCGGGGTTACACTAGCGATGAATACTGACGAGTGCTATGTGATAAAACATCACATAGCACTCGGACCAATGTTAATCTATGGGACAGTTCCCATCATCCGTTTTTTTTCTCAGCCGTATTCTACGTGCAAGTGAAATTGCAGCACGCTGCGATTGTACGTGTATATCGGCCGAGTCTCGCCAATGTAAGTCTATGGGTACGAGAAAAAATTGCACACCACACGGACCATCAGAGTGACTTGCAAGAAATACGCAAGCATTTTCCAAGTGACAGGAAATTGCCTCATCCATTATCAGGAAGCTTTGGCATGCAAATTTCCCTGGCAACCTCTAGAAAAATCCCAGAACACGCCTCCATGGAGTCCAGCAGCATAGCCAGACACATCAATATGGAGATGCTGATAGTTCTGGTTTAGGCCACAACTATGGGACCATCGTGACGCATATTACTCTGACCGTGCACGAAAGGATGCCGCATGGAAGAGAATCTGCACACAAATGTTCCCCAATTATGAGGAACATCCTCGTGAGGTGCAGCAAGAAGTTAGTAAGTACAATCATAAAACCCCCCAAAAATGATGTGGTTTGTAATATGTGGCCTATTTCACACTTTACACTTGCCAAGTAGCAGGCCACATCACACTGTAGCCTACATTTGGCAAGGCAAACACTGTGATTGAAGTTAAATCCTTTTTTGTGTTACTTTGCAGTGTCTGATATCAGTAGACAGTGGCGCAGCTGCCGGGATCAGTACCGAAGTGAGCGACAGCAGGAGTGGTGCTGAGGGCACAAAAAAAAGGAAATATATATATTACGACAGACTTAATTTTCTGGCTCCCGTCATAAGTGCATGCATGACCCCACATTTTACACCGGGTATAACAGGCAAAACGTTTTTTTTATTCTTTTTATACTTTTTGCTTAAAATGTTGCTTTTTTTGTTGTCAAAAAATGTGTTTCGATTAAAACAAGTTTATTCAATATGAGTGGTTTGTGGTGTTAGTGATATACAGTAGATGATGTGTTTAATATCAGTTTTTGATCATTATTAGGCCAACACAACGCACACTTCAAACATTAACATAACTTTATTTTTGATCAAAAACACATAAAACATCATTACATAGAAACTGCATTGTCTTGCCATGGAGTATATCCCTCTGGTGAACCAAAATAATTAGTAAACACATACCGCACTTTAAATCCAGAGGGCTGACGATATGGATGAAGTACATGTGTAGTAGCCAAGCCATTATTTCCATCCGCCACTTCATCACCATCATTTGATGTACAGTCATGGATTCTGGTGAAGGCCTTAATAACCTCATTCACATTTCATTCACTAAGTTGAATGGTGGACTGCAGGACCCGCTATTTGGCACAGAGAATGCCAAAGGCACACTCCACCAGTCGTCGTGCGCGGGATAGGCAGAAATTAAATATTCTGCGCCAGTGGTCCAGAGCTCTATGTGGATAGGGCCTCATGACATTGCGGTTAATTGAAAGGCCTCATCTGCAACCATCACATAAGGCACCACATCCAATGTAGACCCTGGTAGCTGACGTAGGGGTGAGAGGTCCAAGTCATTAGTGTGCAATCGCCGACCCATTATGGAAGAATTGAAGGCTCTGAAGACTGAAGACTCCAGTTCTTCCATAGGCCCCATTATCTACAATTATAAACCTGTAGCTACTGTAGACCAGGGCCAACATAACTACAGAAAAAAGCTGTTCATAATTATGATATTGGGACCTGAGTTTGGCGGCTTACCCACACGGATGTGCTTCCCACCCAGGGATCCAATGCAGTTTGGAAACTGGCACGTTTCCTCAAAGCCACGGGCTATCCGCAGCCAGTCTTGTTTTTTGGGCTCAGGCATTACCGATTGATGCAGTCGGGACCATATTTCTGAGCACGTAGAATGGACAATGCCAGAGATGGTGGATTTCCCAATTAAAAATTCAAGATGAAGAGCCACATAGGAGAGTCCAGTGGATAGGAATTATAAGTGAATAGAAAAAAAAAATATAAATTGACATATCCATGCCTCAACTAAACAGTTTAGGACTTCCTAAAAGTTATGAGCAGTGCACATTAAGCCTTGCCTAAACAAAAGACAACACAATTCAATGCTTTTGGAACTATTACAAACAGCATGGAATGACAAAGGAAAAATGTGATCCAAAAACTTATTTTAAAAAAATTGAATAACCTACTACAACAAAAGGAATGGATCAGTGTATTTAGCTAAAACACAAGTAAAATACATCGTCAACAAAGAGGATGAATACATACCATAAAGTAAGTAAAAGGCGCTCCTCTGTGAAAAAACACTTGCGCATCTTGATGTCTTTGAATGTGATCCCAGGACGCACAGTCTCCAGCAGAATGTCAACTGTGGGCAGGCTCATCCGACAATACTGGTAGTACTTGTCAGGATGGCTGCGTAGAGAAGCATAAAGACGGCGGAAATGCCCTTTAGTCAGCCATCGCCTCAAAAGCGGATGTACCCACATTTGTCTCTGCCTCCTCAGATCCACAATCACTGGGTAAGGCTCCACAAAACATCGAGACAAAACCCAGTGGAAAAGAGCCAGCTCAGTAGTGTTGAAAGTAAGCCTGTCTGACATGTTTGACACAAAGCAGCAATACCAAAACACAAGCACTGACTCTAATGTAAAGATTGGAGGATGTGACCTGTTGTTGATCCAATAAATAAGGTTGATGATTAGGTTTTTAAGTTATTTCAGGCCATGGATCCAATATATGTTCATTTTGCAAGTCTGCGATAAAATCACTTCACATGCATGACATATGGATGCCATACAGATGTCACACGGATACGTAGATATGAGGAAATCGCATCATCGCATTGCAAACGGATTACCATATGGAGAACATTGGTTCGATTCTCGGCCGAGAACATTTTTCATACGGCAAGTGTGACGCCGGCCTTAAGATGATGACACTCAAACTATCCAGCCCAGATGTCACCTCTCCGTCATCCAAAATCCCAGAGTGTCTATCAGATATATTCTTTTTCTTCACTGTCTTTCAAAACAAAATAAGGGGAGAAAACTAAATTTGTTATCTTTCCATCATCTCAGTTAACCACTCCGTCGAACCTATCGCTGTCAGTAACATCGTACTTTTCCCAGTCTTGCATGTCAGGTTCTTTGGGATAACCTTTGACTCTGCCCTCCAAACACCATATCCAATCCCTTACCACATCCTTCCACCACCATTTACCATAAAAAAATTAAAATTTACTCTTTTCTTAACTTTGAACCATCACAAATGTTAATGAATTCTAACAGTAATTATCCCCTAGCAAGATTATTTCAGTATACTCCTCTGTGACCTGACATCTAAAGGCTGGGTCTCACATAACGATACACCAGCGATCCCGACAACGATATGCACTTGTCAGGATCGCTGGTGTATCGCTCCATGATCGCTGCTGAGCTGCCAAACAGGCAGCTCAGGCAGCGATCTGGGACAGCGACACTGCGGGTAACATCGCTTAGTTACCCGCAGTGTACGTTGGATACCAGCGCCCTGATGCAGGGAGCTGGTATCCAAGGTACACAGCGGGTTTCCAAGCGCTGCGCGGTGCCTGGAAACCCGCTGTTTACCTTGGATACCAGCTCCCTGCATCAGGGCGCTGGTATCCAAGGTACACAGCGGGTTTCCAGACACAGCCCCACGCCTGGCAACCCACTGTGTACCTTGGTTACCAGCGGATCGCTGGTCTCCCGCCTGTCACACGCAGCGATGCGTGCCTGTCAGCGGGGAGACCAGCGATCAAAAAAATGTCCTGACATTTCAGCGACGATCAGCGATACCCGGCAGGGGGGCTGATCGTCGCTGAATGTCACACACAGCGATATCGCTGGTGGCTCGGTGCTGCGTCACAAAACTAGTGACTCAGCACCGATCTCGGTAGCGATATCGCTATGTGAGATGGGCCCTTAAGACTTGTAGAACCCTCTACTTTGTTAGTAATCATTTCCTTCTCATGTTACTCTTCTGCCTCTTCCCTCTTCAAATCTCTTTACTGGATATCCATTGATTTCTCCTGTGCATCCAACTTACTCTAGAACTCAGTTCCTGAACTGGTTGGACTCACCATAAAAACCTTCAAACAAAGCCTAATGTAGGGCACTTCAATCATTCAATTGCATGCCCCCTTACTGCCATGTCACTACACATGTCCCATAGAAGGGGTTAATGAGTGTTTTTCTCATGCTTTGTTCTCCTCCCATTGTGTTTTTCAGCCAATGATCACCCCTTACAAACCTCAAGATCACCCTGGCTGATGCACGTTGTAGCGCCCGCGTCCCTGCCTGCTGCCAGACAGGGACGTCGCTCTCCTCACCTGCGCTCAGCGTCCTCAGTGCTCCCAGCCTCCTCTGCGCCTATGGCGTCCTCCTTCCGCCCTGCTGGTCCCCGCGCTCCTTCCCTGCTACTGGCCTTAGGGCGCGCGCCCGCACCCTCCCCCGCTCTTAAAGGAGCCGCGCGCATTTTCCAAATCAGTCTCCAGCCAATGCTGGAGGACTCCACCCTATATTAAGGGCTTCCTCCTTAATGTAGGTGCCCGAGCAATTGTGTTCCTGTGCAGTCTAACTCTGTTTCAGCCATCAGCTCCTGATTCCAGTTACCTGCCTGTTACCTGTCGGCTTGCCTGTCTGCCATCCGTCTGCAGTTCCATCCAGAGGTTCGGACGTCATCTGCAGAGATCCCCGGCTCTTGCCTGCTCACCTAGGAGCGATCATCTGCCATCCGACTGCAGCTCCATCCGGAAGTTCGGACATCATCTGCAGAGATCCCCGGCTCTTGCCTGCTCACCTGGGAGCGATCATCTGCCATCCGACTGCAGCCTACCTGGAGGCTCCACCATATCAGGTCGTATATACCTGCCTGTCTAGAGACTGCCTGGTCACTTGCTGTGACAACCTGCCTGTCTAGAGACTGCCTGGTCACTTGCCATGACAACCTGCCTGCCCAGAGTCTGCCTGGTCACTTGCTGTGACAACCCGCCTGTCTAGAGACTGCCTGGTCACTTGCCGTGACAACCTGCCTGCCCAGAGACTGCCTGGTCACTTGCCGTGACAACCTGCCTGCCCAGAGTCTCCCTGGTCACTTGCCGTGACAACCTGCCTGTCCCAGAGACTGCCTGGTCACTTGCCGTGACAACCTGCCTGTCCCAGAGACTGCCTTGGTCACTTGCCGTGACAACCTGCCTGTCCAGAGACTGCCTCGGTTACTTACCGTTACAACCTGCCTGCCCAGAGACTTCCTTGGTCACTTGCTGTGACAAACCTGCCTGTCCAGAAACTACCTATATCCTCTGCCGTGAATCCCTGCCCTTTTCCCAGGTGCCACCCGCTCTCTTACAAGTAAAATCTCTTGTATAATAAAGCTTTGTGGTTCCACCAACCTGACCTGTCTCGTCAGTATTCCACCCACCAGACCCGTTACAGTTTGCTGGGGCCATGGAACCCGGTGGCACCCAAACCCCTTCACTCCCGGAACTGTGTCATGAGCTGTCTCGCCAGAGGTCTCAACAGGAGACCATCCTGGGTCACCTGCGGAACGTCAAACCCCCGTCTGGACACTCTGAAATCATCACTTGCAACCATCGCTGGAGCCATGACTCATAATCCGTCAGACCCGCTGATTCCCAATTCCGTGGTTTCCATTCCCGGACCCGACTGTCAGCTCCTCCTAGGTTTGGAGGCGATCCTGCTCTGGCTCGGGGTTTCATTAATCTGTGCCCCTGCATTTTGAACTCCTGGCACACCAGTTTAACTCTGACCGGGCCAAAATTGCCTTCATCATGTCCCATCTTACCGGAGAAGCCCTGGCCTGGCTTAATCCTCTCTGGGAGAGAGAGGATCCTCTGGTATCTGACCTGCCTGCTTTTCTCTCGCCTTCCGGAAGGTATTCGACGAACCTGGACGGAAGACTTCCTCTGCATCATCTCTGCTGCGTCTCCGTCAGGAGAGTCTCACCGTTGGTCAATATGCCATACGGTTCCGGACTTTAGCCTCAGAACTAGCTTGGGACAATGAAGCTCTAATTTCGGTCTTCTGGAGGGTCTGTCCGCCGTATTAAAGACGAACTTGCCGGTCGGGACGTTCCAACCTCTCTAGATGATTTAATAAATCTTGCCAATCGAATTGATCTACGGTTCCAGGAACGAGCCAAAGAGATCACCCGTAAAAAATAATTTTCCATCTTGCACCCTCATGTCAGAGATCTATAACCTCTTTCCGTTTCTCCTCAGTGCACACTGCTGAGCCTATGCAGGTCGACCAGACCAAGATGGTCAAAGCCCGTCAGGACTCACGCCGTGCCGAGAAAAGTTGCTTTACTGCGGCAGTAAGGAGCACTGGATCCAAACCTGTCCGGAGAAGTCGGGAAAACGCCTGTGTCTAGGTTCGCTCGGAGAGGTCAATCTAGACAAAAATAAATCCTCTTCATCCCTGCTGCTGTCGGTTTCAATTCTGATCGGTAAGAACCGCCACTTCGAAATGGCCCAACTTGATTCTGGAGCAGCTGGGAAATCTCGTGTCACAGGCTCTAGTAGAGAAGTATCACATTCCCACCAAACCTCTTGTTGAACCTGTATCTGTTGCTGCTGTGGATGGGGCCTCCTACCTCGTCCCATCCGACTTATCACCGAAGTCATAACCCTGCAGGTGGGAATGTTGCATTCTGAGAGCATCTCATTTCATGTTCTGCCTGGACTCTCTCATGCTTTCTTACTAGGTCTGCCTTGGCTCCAAAAACATGCACCTGTGCTCGACTGGCAGAATGGAGAGGTTCTTCGCTGGGGACAGGACTGTCATAAAACGTGTCTGGTGCCTGTTCATCCTGTCTATTCTTCTCCTACACCTGCTAATCTACCTGGACTCCCGATTCCATATTGGTCATTTGCTGATGTCTTCAATAAAAAGGAAGCAGAGACATTACCCCCGCATAGACCATATGATTGCCCGATTGACCTGTT
This sequence comes from Oophaga sylvatica, assembly GCA_033576555.1. Taxonomy (NCBI): domain Eukaryota; kingdom Metazoa; phylum Chordata; class Amphibia; order Anura; family Dendrobatidae; genus Oophaga; species Oophaga sylvatica. The sequence goes on from JARQOD010000001.1 coordinate 51,310,187, forward strand.
ACCCGGTACTTGCGCCTCCCCGTGGGCGTATTTACCGCTTGTCTGCTGCGAGACCAGGTCGATGTCCGAATATATCGAGGAGAACTTAGCAAAGGGATTCATCCGGAAATCTACCTCCCCAGCGGGAGCAGGTTTCTTCTTCGTTAAAAAGAAAGACGGATCTCTCCGTCCCTGTATTGACTACAGAGGCCTAAATTCGATCACGGTGAAGAATAAGTACCCTCTTCCGCTCATTCCAGAACTGTTTGATCGTCTTAGAGGGGCTAGAGTCTTCACCAAACTAGATCTTCGTGGAGCATACAACCTGGTTCGTATCCGTCGAGGAGATGAATGGGAAAACGCATTCAACACCCGGGACAGCCACTACGAGTACTTGGTGATGCCCTTTGGTCTCTGTAATGCTCCAGCAGTCTTTCAGGATTGGTCAACGACATCTTCTGGACCTCCTCTATTCCTGCGTTGTGGTGTACCTTGACGACATCTTGGTCTTTCTCTCCGGATCTTCAGTCTCACCGGAGGATGTTCGTCAGGTTCTGCTCAGGCTCAGGCAGAATCACCTCTTCGCCAAATATGAGAAGTGCCTCTTTTAGCAGACATCGCTTCCGTTTCTGGGCTACATCATTTCTCAGACAGGCCTACGAATGGATCCGGAAAAATTGTCTGCCATCGAGAAGTGGCCCCGACCGAGGGGTTGAAGGCCATTCAGCGGTTCCTGGGATTTGCCAACTATTACCGTCTCTTCATACTGCACTTCTCTTCCAGGACTGCTCCAATCTCAGCGCTCACTCGCAAGGATGCTAACCCCAAACAGTGGACGACCGAAGCAGAGGAGGCCTTCCTTTCTCTGAAACAGGCCTTCTCTTCCGCTCCAGTGCTGCATCGCCCGGATGGCAACAAGCAGTTCTTCCTGGAGGTGACGCTTCCTCTGCTGGAGCCGAGCGGTTCTTACCCAAAAATCGCCATCCGGAGAATGGGTATCCTGCGGTTTCTTCTCCCAAACTCTTCTCCTCCTCCGAGCGCAACTATTCCATAGGAGATCGAGAGTTATTGGCCATTAAGTTGGCATTGGAGGAGTGGCGTTACCTACTCGAAGGGGCTCTTCATCCGGTAATCATCTACACGGACCACAAAAATCTGGCATACCTCAGCAGGCACAGAGACTTAATCCTCGCCAAGCCCGGGGTCCTTGTTTTTTGCCCGCTTCGATTTTCTTTTGCATTTTCGCCCAGCTGACAAAAACGTCAAGGCGGATGCCTTGTCTCGGTCTTTCCTGGTGTCGGATCTCGAAGATGAGCCTAAACATATCATCGATCCCGCCAGAGTGATGCAGGTGGCTCCCTGAGTCTAAAAACGTCTCCCTCCTGGCAAGACGTTCGTATCAGTAACCGATCGGAAGAGAATCCTACATTGGGGTCACTCGTCTAAACTCGCTGCCACGCTGGTCAAAAAAAGACCCTCCAACTCATTACCCGGCATTATTGGTGGCCTACCCTGCACAAAGATGTAATAGACTTTGTTTTGCCTGTGTTTTCCTGTGCCCGCAACAAAGTTCCGAGACACCTGCCTGCCGGCCGTCTTCTTCCGCTTCCTGTACCCGCTGCTCCCTGGCAACATATAGCCATGGACTTCATAACAGATCTCCCTCTCTGCCGGTTTGTACGGTCATTTGGGTGGTCGCTGACCGCTTTTCCAAGATGGCTCACTTCATTCCTCTGCCAGGTCTTCCGTCTGCACCCGAGTTGGCTAAAGACTTTATCCTCCACATCTCCGTCTTCATGGTCTGCCTCGCACATTGTGTCGGATCGTGGGGTTCATTCACCTCACGTTTCTGGAGAGCCACTTGTAAGTGGCTAGACTCAACCCTGGATTTTTCTCCGCTTACCACCCACAGTTCCAATGGACAAGTTGAACGAATAAATCAGAATTTGACCAGTTATCTTCGACACTTCTTTTATGCCCACCATTCTGACTGGGTGGAGCTCCTGCCTTGGGCGAATTCTCCTACAATAATCATGAGAGCGAATCTTCCACCAAGTCTCCGTTTTTTGTAGTCTTCGTCAGCACCCTCGGATCCTGTCCCTGTTTCCACTCTGTGGACAATCCAGCTGCGGAATCTCTGGTTAGAGAATTCTCCTCCATCTGGGAGAGTACCCGTCCGCACTCATCAGTCATCCGAGCGCATGAAAGACATGCTGACAAAAAACGTCTGGATCCTCCTCAATTCCGTCCTGGGACAAAGTCTGGCTTTCGTCCAAATATGTTCGACTCAAAATTCCGTCCTACAAGTTAGGTCCTCGGTTCATCGTCCTTTTGAGATCATCAGTCAGATCAATCCGGTGTCCTATAAATTGAAACTCCCGCCAATTGAGAATTCCTAATTCTTTTCATGTATCTCTCCTCAAAAACTGTGGTTCTTAACTCTTTTTTTAAGTCTACAGGTACACCTCCTCCCAGTGTCTGCTGATGATGAATTTGAGGTAGAGAAACATTCTGGCCACAAAAGGGTAGGAAGAAGACTTATTTTTGGTGGATGGAAGGGGTTTGGTCCTGAGGAGAGAACCTGGGAGCCTGGGGGAGAACATCCATGCCCCTCTTATCCTACTAAATTTCTTTCTGGCCTAAAGAAGGGGGGGCCTAGAGGGGGGGTACTGTAGCGCCCGCGTCCCTGCCTGCTGCCAGACAGGGACGTTGCTCTCCTCACCTGCGCTCAGCGTCCTCAGTGCTCCCAGCCTCCTCTGCGCCTATGGCGTCCTCCTCCGCCTGCTGGTCCCGCGCGCTCCTTCCCTGCTACTGGCCTTTAGGGCGCGCGCCCGCACCCTCCCCCGCTCTTAAAGGAGCCGCGCGCATTTTCCAAATCAGTCTCCAGCCAATGCCTGGAGGACTCCACCCTATATTAAGGGCTTCTCCCTTAATGTAGGTGCCCGAGCAATGTTGTTCCGTGCATCTAACTCTGTTTCAGCCATCAGCCCTGATTCCATTACCTGCCTGTTACCTGTCGGCTTGCCTGTCTGCCATCCGTCTGCAGTTCCATCCAGAGGTTCGGACGTCATCTGCAGAGATCCCCGCTCTTGCCTGCTCACCTAGGAGCGATCATCTGCCATCCGACATGCAGCTCCATCCGGAAGTTCGGACATCATCTGCAGAGATCCCCGGCTCTTGCCTGCTCACCTGGGAGCGATCATCTGGCCATCCGACTGCAGCTCCATCCGGAGTTCGGACATCATCTGCAGAGATCCCCGGCTCTTGCCTGCTCACCTGGGAGCGATCATCGCCATCCGACTGCAGCCTACCTGGAGGCTCCACCATATCAGGTCGTATTTACCTGCCTGTCTAGAGACTGCCTGGGTCATTGCTGTGACAAACCTGCCTGTCTAGAGACCTGCCTGGTCACTTGCCATGACAACCTGCCTGCCCAGAGTCTGCCTGGTCACTTGCTGTGACAACCCCCTGTCTAGAGACTGCCTGGTCACTTGCCGTGACAACCTGCCTGCCCAGAGACTGCCTGGTCACTTGCCGTGACAACCTGCCTGCCCCAGAGTCTGCCTGGTCCTTGCCGTGACAACCTGCCTGTCCCAGAGACTGCCTGGTCACTTGCCGTGACAACCTGCCTGTCCCAGAGACTGCCTTGGTCACTTGCCGTGACAACCTGCCTGTCCAGAGACTGCCTCGGTTACTTACCGTTACAACCTGCCTGCCCAGAGACTTCCGGCACCTTGCTGTGACAAACCTCCTGCCCCGAAACTACCTAATCCTTTGCCGGAATCCTGCCCTTTTCCGGTGCCACCCGCCTCTTACAAGTAAAATCCTTTTTAAATAAGCTTTGTGGTTCCACCAACCTGACCTTTCGCAGAGTTCCCCCCACCAGACCCGTTACACACTCTTACCTGCGGAGGATAACACAATCCAACATTTTATAACCATTGTGCACCCCCTCCTGTTCCACCAAGTTCACAAAGGGAGGTCAGGCCAGCGCAGTTTCTTTTGTCGAGGACCTCCCTTTATCACATCTCCTGCTACCAGGCACCTCTTATGCCCACCACCCATAAAAGTTTGCTATGCCACTCCTTCACCCCCTCAACAACCACCTCTCCACTATTCGACTCCCCCTTTAAGTTACCCCTTTGATTACAGTGGTTGAATGCATGTACATCGATTGGCACCATATTGGCTGGTGCTGGTCCCCGACTCAAGCGAACGCACCCTATTCATCATTTTCATCGTCATCCTCAGTCCTGATTGGTGCCGATGATCTAGTAGGGCCCTGTAGGCGCAGCTAGATTTCATCCCATTGCTCCAGATCCTCCAAAGAAGTAATCTTCCGCCCTCAAATTGGGTCATTTTTGTACGGAAGAGTCTAAGCTCATAGGTAAGTAAATCGCAATCCATTAGAATTCCTCCAGTAAAGGCACCCCAGATGTGGTCGGCCCACACGGCTTTCCTACAAGGATTTGTGAGTTTCAGTATTCGGGTGTTTTGGGTGGAGGTCGGGAGTACTTCCAGCCCTCAAAACACTTTGGCTCACTTTCAAATTCTGTCTCCAGTTTAAATCTTGGTTACACTCCTTTTGTTAAGCCAATACTCTAGGCAACATGGATATACAATTGCATGCGCTGTTAGACCTTTCGGTGTAGTCCAAAAGTCCTTTTAAACCCTGAACAATTGGCAGCAGACCTTTTTTTGTCATGACTAATTTTAGAATCAGGAATTTTGAGTTGGAAGGCTCAAGGTCATCATGCCGGGCTAAAAACCCAAATTCTTGCACGCTGGGGATTCGAAGTCTGCGTCACCGAGTTACTGAGACTTTTTCATTTAGACAGGGCAACCCTTTAAAGTTCTCGTGGCAAAAAAAATCTGAATATGGTTTTTTTTTACTTTGTATCTTCTTTTTAAAATATAAATAAAAATAATTCACAATGTGATGAGTTTTTATTCTTTTGTAATCTAGAAATACTTTATTCTTACTTAAAGGTTAATATTACTGCTGGACTTTTGGAACAAAGAGAAACAAAGGGTCAATAAAATAATCGATTTTATTGCGGTACCTAAGATTATATACCCTGTATGGGAAACAGATTACAATTCAGACAAAAAAACTTTTTATCCATAAAAAAGACCTCATTTTTAAAAAGGGGTTTGGTAAATACTTTACACGGCTCCACAGTGCAGTGCCCTAGGTTTGGATGGTTTTGCACCTTTAGGGCCAAAATTTTGGGGTGGAAAAAAGCGCATAATCCTCCAAGTAAATTAAAGCATTTCTTTCATCCTTTCAGTCAGTTTTTTTTTGCCTTTGAATGTTTCAATAACTGTTAACAGCCTTAGATGTTATGTTGGACCTCTTGACTTTCACATTGTGAACTCGCTGAGGATAAACATTTTTTTGATGTCCGAGCAAATGTCAACCGATCGTGTCTTAAAGCTCCGTTTGATGCAAATTTCTAAGACCTGAAATTATATTATTT
>JARQOD010000001.1:51315745-51363255 GCA_033576555.1 Oophaga sylvatica
GCTGGTAAGGATCCAATATCCATGGACCTTGCAAGCCTGATAATACCAGGCCACAGCAGTCTGCTTAGCTTGGCTGGTTAACAAAAATGGGGGATCCCCTCGAAAAAAAAACGGCGTAGGGGTCCCCCTATTTTTGTTAACCAGCCAAGTAAAATGCAGACTGCTGCGGCCTGGTATTAAAAAACTGTCAAGGCCCATGGATTTTGGCCCTCAACAGCCTGATAATACCAGGCTACAGCAGCCCCACATTTGGCGCATGAAAAGATGTGCCGGATGTGGCACTTTACCCGGCTCTTCCCACTTGCCCTGTAGCGGTGGCAAGCAGGGTAATAAGGGGTTAATGTCACCGTTGATTGCACGGTGACAATAAGCCCGGTTAATAATGGAGAGGTGTCAATAAGACACCGATCCATTATTAATCCCAAAGTTTTTAAATGTTTAAAAAAAAGACACAGCAAGAAAAAAGTCTTTTAATGAAATAAAAGAAACAACACAGTTTTCATTAATTTTATTACTCTCTCATTCCTGCGACGCCATCGATCTCCTGTAAAAAAAGAAAAAAAACAAACCAACAGTATACCACCTGTCCGACGCAGTCCATAGTAACGACAGTCCCACGACGATCCAGCTCTGCTACATCGCAATGACAGGCAGAGCCTGTCATCGCAACGCAGCACAGCTAATTACCTGCTTCCCGGCGGTGACGTCATCGGACTGACTGCTTTACGGCCGGGATTACCCAGCAGTCACTGCAGTTATCGCGAGAAACTGCATGTGACCGCCGGGGGAAAGATGATGGCGGCCATGAAGCAGTCCAGCCCGTGACCGTCGGAGATCTTCTGCCAGGTAAGTGCCGCTGACTCCTGACAGACCCGACCGACGGACACTGACAGTGACAGTGACAATCCCGATTCCGGTATCCGATAAGACGAAAATATCGGAACTAAGTATCGAAAGGCCGATAGAGCTAATATCGGCCGATACCCGATACTTGCGGTATCGTATCGCTCAACACTACTCCTGAGACAACTCTTTCCTTCGCTTCCTCTGGTCTATGTTGGGTGTGATACACACCATGTCACCAAACTGCACAGTGAGTACCTGTAGCCCTCTATACAGGCCCACTCACTGATTCCAAGATTGTAGACACCTGTGAGGCTAATTAGTGGACACACTTGATTTAACATGTCCCTTTTGTTACATTATTTTCAGGGGTACCATCATTTCTGTCCAGGCCTATTTCATAAGTTTTATTTTTTTTAAATTCTGTGGAAGCATGGTTGAAAAGCAACATCTGACTTTCATTTGTTAATTTTCATAGATTTTTGATTTATTATTACTTTTGTCAGATTCAAGTAATTTCTGTGACCACTGTGGGTTTTTCTGTCATTAAACGAAGGGTACCAACAATTTTGACCACGTGTGTACATATGTCTTTTACCCCATTATTATTGTATCCTTTTTTTCGAGAGAAAGGAGGAAAAAAGGAGAAGGAAAAAATATATTTTTTCTTTTCAAAATTTTTTCTTTAACCCCTTTCTGTCATCGGACGTACTATCCCGTCCTTGTGACCTGGGACTTAATTCCCAGGACAGGATAGTATGTCCCGGGCGCATCGCAGCTGATCGCCGCCGGGTGTCAGCTGATTATCACAGCTGACACCCGGCACTATGTGCCAGGATCGGTCACGGACCGCTCCCGGCACATTAACCGCTGGCACACCACGATCAAACATGATCGCAGTGTACCGGGGCACAGGGGAGCATTGCGCAGGAGGGGGCTCCCTGCATGCTCCCCTGAGGCCCTCAGAACAGCGTGATGTGATCCCGCTGTTCTGAGGCCTTCCTCCCTGCAGGACCCTGGATCCAAGATGTCCGCCGGGTCCAGCAGGGAGGCGGCTTCATAAGTGCCTGCTGAGAGCAGGCACTGAGGAAGAGTCCTGCACTGCCTGTGAGATCGCTGGTCTCACAGAGTGCTGTGCACATTGTGAGACCAGCGATCTGATAAAATACAGTAATGTCCCACCCTGGGACAAAGTAAAAAAGTAAAAAAAAATGAAAATCAGAAGTGTAAAAAATAAAATTCAAAATAAAGGAAAAAAAAATATTCAAACAAAACAATAAAAATACACATATTTGGTATCGTCGCGTCTGTAACAACCCCCCCTATAAAATTGTCCCACTAGTTAACCCCTTTAGTGAACCCCTTAAAAAAAAAAACAAAGCAAAAAAATCAATGCTTTATCATCATACCGCTGAACAAAAAGTGGAATAACACGCAATCAAAAAGACCGATATAAATAAACATGGTAATGTTGAAAACGACCTATTGTCCCGCAAAAAACGAGCCACCATACAGCATCATCAGCAAAAAAATAAAAAAGTTATAGCTCGCAGAATAAAGTGATGCAAAAATAATTATTTTTTATATAAAATTATTTTTATTGTATAAAAGCGCCAAAACATAAAAAAATGATATAAATAAGGTATCGCCGTAATCGTACTGACCCGAAGAATAAAACTGCTTTATCAATTTTACCACACACGGAACGGTATAAACGCCCCCCCCAAAAGAAATTCATGAATTGCTGATTTTTGTTCATTCTAACCTCCCAAAAATCTAAATAAAAAGCGATCAAAAAATGTCACGTGTTCAAAAATGATACTAATAAAAATGTCAACTCATACTGCACTCATACTCGTACCTCACATGACTCTGTGGGCCAAAATATGCAAAAATTATAGCTCTCAAAATGTGGTGATGCATAAAACTATTTTTTGCAATAAAAAGCGTCTTTTAGCGTGACAGCTGCCAATCAAAAAAAACCCGCTATAAATAGTAAATCAAACCCCCCTTTATCACCTCCTTAGTTAGGGAAAAATAATAAAATTAAAAAAATGTATTTATTTCCATTAGGGTTAGGGTTAGGGTTGCGCCTAAAGTTAGGGTTAGGGTTGCGCCTAAAGTTAGGATTAGGGTTAGGTTTGGGATTAGGGTTAGGGGTGTGTTAGGGTTAGGTTTGTGGTTAGTGTTATGGTTAGGGTTGGAATTGGGTTAGGGGTGTGTTGGGGTTAGGGTTGGAGTTAGAATTTGGGGGTTTCCTCTGTTTAGGCACATCAGGGGCTCTCCAAATGTGACATGGCGTCTGATCTCAATTCCAGCCAATTATGCGTTGAAAAAGTCAAAAGGTGCTCCTTCACTTCTGAGCTCTGCCATGCTCCCAAACAGTAGTTTACCCCCACGTATGAGGTATCAGCGTACTCAGGACAAATTGCACAATAACTCTTGGGGTCCAATTTCTTCTGTTACCCTTGGGAAAATAAATAAGTGAGGGCGAAAATATCATTCTTGTTAAAAAAAAAATATTTGTTTGTTTTTACAGCTGTACGTTATAAACTTCTGTGAAGCACTTGAGGCTTCATAGCGCTCACCACAAATCTAGATAAGTTCCTTGTGGGGTCTATTTTCCAAAATGGGGTCACTTGTGGGGGTTTCCAGTGTTTAGGCACATCAGGGGCACTCCAAATGCAGACCATTCCATCAAAGTCTGCAATCCAAAACGTCACTACTTCCCTTCAGAGCCCCGACGTGTGCCCATACAGTAGTTTTCTCCCACATATTGGGTATCAGCGTACTCAGGACAAATTGAACAACAACTTTTGGGGTCCAATTTCTCCTGTTACCCTTTGTAAAATAAAAAGTTGGGGACTAAAAATCATGTTTGTGGAAAAAATATGATTTTTTTATTTCCATGCTCGGGCGTTATAAACTTTAGTGACACACCTGGGGGTTCAAAGCTCTCACCACACATCTAGAAAAGTTCCTTGAGGGGTCTAGTTTCCAAAATGGTGTAATTTGTCGGGGGTTTCCACTGTTTAGGCAGATCAGGAGCTCTCCAAACACGACATGGCGTCCAGCCAATTCTGCGTTGAAAAAGTCAAACGGCGCTCCTTTCCTTCCAAGCTCTGCCATGCACCCAAACAGTGGTTTACCCCCACATATGGGGTATCAGCGTACTCAGGACAAATTGCACAATAACTTTTGGAGTCTTGTTACCCTTGGGAAAATAAAAATTGGGGTGAAAAGATCATTTTTGTGGAAAAAATATGATTTTTTAATTTTACGGCTCTACGTTATAAACTTGTGTGAAGCACTTTGGGGTTCAAATTGCTCACCACAGATCTAGATAAGTTCCTTAGGAGGTCTAGTTTCCAAAATGGGGTCACTTGTCGGGGGTTTCCACTGTTTAGGCTGTTCTGGGGCACTGCAAACGGAACATGACCCCATCAATGTCTGCATTCCAAAACGTTATTACTACCTTTCCAAGCCCCATTCCCAAACAGTTCCCCCCCAACATATGGGGTATCAGCGAACTCATGACAAATTGGACAACTTTTGGGGTCCAATTTCCTTGGGAAAAATCAAAAAAATCATTTTTGTGGAAAATAGTTTTTTCTTTTCACACCCAGGCATTATAAACTTTTGTGAAACACTTGGGGGTTCAAAGTGTTCACAACAGATCTAGATAAGTTCCATATGGGGTCTAGTCTCCAAAATGGAGTCACTTGTGGGGAGTTTCCACTGTTTAGTCTCATCAGAGGTTCTCCAAATGCGACATGACGTCCAATCTCAATTCCAGCCAATTTTGGTTTGAAAAAGCCAAACGGCGCTCCTTCCCTTACGAGCTTTGCCGTGTGCCCAAACAAACAGTGGTTTTCCCCCACATATGGGTATTGGCGTACTCAGGAGAAATTGCACAACAACTTTATCTGTATATTTTCTCCTTTTACCTTTGTGAAAATAAAAAAAGTTTGTAAAAGATAATTTTTGTGACTAAAAAGGTAAATTGTTATGAATGTTTTAGAAATGAATTCTGAGCAGAAGCTCCCTCTGGTGGTTACAAACAGTACTGAGCCATTCAGTGAGGATTGGCAATCAGGAGTCACAGATTGGCTGCATATAAGGGAGGTTTTCCCCCATCATGGTTGCCGGTGATCAATTGTTCTTGTCTCAACGTTGTTTCCTGGTTCTCTTGGAAGCTTGCTGAGTCTTGCCTCTTCTCCTGCTCTCAGATAAGATATTTTCTGTTTTTTGTTTTTGTGCTTGCCATTTGCATATTTCTCTGCATTTCTGTGAGGTTGGCCAGGTTCCCCTTCTCTGGGGGCTTGGGCTCCTCTCAGTTCCTCTGGAGCCACTGTTGTTTGTTCATTTGCCTTTTCCATTTTTTTCTGTGGCTGCGGCTTGGTTCTGTTACACCAGAGAACTAATTTAGGTGGTAGAGGTCATGTGATCTCAGGTGTTTTTGCAATTAGTAGCGTTGGCTTTTTTATCCTTCCTATCCTATTCTGTCTAGGCAGATTGGGCCCCAGCGTTTGCTTATACTATTTTCTGCCTGTGTCTGTATTACCTCTTGTCTAACCGCCATTACATGTTTGTGGGCTTCCTATGTTCTTTGGGGATCTGCTTCGGGGCAGATAGCTTTCCTCTTTCCATATTTAGGTATAGTTAGTTTCTCAGGCTGTGACGAGGCATCTAGGACCAACGTAGGAACGCTCCACGGCTGCCTTTAGTTGTGGTGGTTAGTCAGGGTACTGAAATCCAGTAGATTCCAACCTCTCTGGTGTATTGCCGTTTTTGCCTGCTCTCCTCAGCTACCAAAACATAACAGTATCACCGGCCAAACTGAAAATTATATTGTACTCACAGAAGGGAAAAATAGTGTGGAAAGAAAAAAGTTGTCAGAGTTGTCTGAGATTTTTTTTTTTTTCTGTTTGTTGCATTTTTTTCCCTCTTTTTCTCTGGGTGCTGAGGAGGATTTTTTTTTTCTCTCAATTGAGTTTGCATAGTTGTCTTGCCGTGTGGATCAGCTTGCCACTGAAGTTCGGAGTATTGCTACCTATCTTGCAGGGTTGCTGGTTGTGGAACCTAGGATCCCCATGCCAGATTTGTTTTTGGGGATCAAGCTAACTTTCTGAATTTCAAAAATAACTGTAAGTTGTTTTTTGCCTTAAAACCTAAGTCCTCAGGGAAAGCAGCACAGCAGGTTCAAATTGTCATCTCTCTCCTGCGTGGCGATCCTCAGGATTGGGCTTTTTCCCTGACACCTGGGGACTCTGTTTTGAGTAATGTTGATGCATTTTTTCTGGCTCTGGGGTTATTGTACGATGAACCTAATGTCACCGATCAAGCTGAAAAAACCTTGTTGGCATTAAATCAGGGGCTTGAGGACGCTGAAGTGTACTGTCAGAAATTCTAAAAGTGGGCAGTTCTGACCAAATGGAATGATGATGCTTTGGCAGCCCTTTTTCGGAAGGGTCTGTCAGAGAATGTAAAAGATGTTATGGTGGGTTTCCCTGCTCCCTCTGGTCTCAATGATTCTATGTCATTGGCGATTCAAATTGACAGACGTTTGCGTGAGCGTAGGGGTATGCGTGGAATGGTGTTGCCTTGTGAACCAGCTTCTGAACCCATGCAGTGTGATAGAGTGGCTTCTGGGGCACAGTGTCATGAGTTTCGAAAACGCAATGGGTTATGTTTCTACTGTGGTGATGCCTCTCATGCTATTTCAGTCTGCCCTAAGCGGGGAAGACGTTTTGCATGCTCAGTTGTCTTGGGTAGTGTTCAGACTAAATTTTTGTTGACTGTTACCCTGATTTGCTCCCTGTCTACATTTTCTGCTCAGGCTTTTGTTGATTCGGGAGCAGCTATTAACCTGATGGATTTTGATTTTGCTAAACGTTATGGGTTTCCCTTGATACCCCTACGGAAGTCTATTCCCCTACTGGGGATTGATTCTACCCCTTTGGCTGAGAATAAACCCCAGTTCTCTACTCAGGGGATAATGAGGGTTGAACCTGATCATCAGGAGAGTTGCAAATTTTTGGTGCTGTATATTCTGCATGACATTATTGTACTAGGTTTCCCTTGGTTGCAGTCTCATAATCCTGTTTTGGATTGGAAATCTGTGTCTGTAACCAGTTGGGGCTGCCAATGTGTTAATGCCACACACTCCTGTTTTTTCTGCCTCTCCCCAGGCTCAAGATGTGCCTGACTTTTTGACTTATTTTTCTGATGTGTTTAGTGAAAGTAAATCTGCATCCATGCCCCCCCATAGGAGCTATGACTGCGCTATTGAATTAGTGCCTGGTAGTAAATTCCCTAAAGGTCACCTTTTTTACTTGTCTGTACCTGAACATGACGCTATGCGGTCTTATATCAAGGAGTCATTGGAGAAGGGTCATATCAGACTATCATCTTCACCCTTGGGTGCCGGTTTTTTCTTTGTGGCCAAAAAGGATGGTTCATTAAGGCCGTGTATTGATTATCGTCTCTTGAACAATATCACTGTGAAATATCAATATCCGTTACCCTTGATTTCTGACCTGTTTTCCAGGGTGAAAAGTGCTACTTGGTTTACCAAGCTTGACCTCAGGGGGGCGTATAACCTTATTCGCATTAAGCACGGGGATGAATGGAAGATGGCGTTTAATACCCCAGTGGGGCATTTTGAGTTCCTGGTGATGCCCTTTGGGCTCACTAATGCTCCTTCCGTCTTCCAGTCCTTCATGAATGACATTTTCAGGGATTTTGTGGATAAATTTCTGATTGTTTATTTGGATGATATCTTGATTTTTTCCAATGACTGGGACTTTCATGTGAAACATGTTCGGACTGTGTTCCAGATTTTGAGAGAGAATGCTCTGTATGTGAAGGGATCAAAGTGTCTTTTGGCGTACAGAGGATCTCATTTCTGGGATTCATTTTGTCTCCATCTGTTATTGAAATGGACCCGGTCAAGGTTCAGGCCATCTGTGATTGGGTCCAACCTACTTCATTAAAGGCTCTTCAGAGATTCTTGGGTTTTGCCAATTTTTATCGTAAATTTATTGGTAATTTCTCTGTTATTGTTAAACCATTGACTGATTTGACCAAAAAGGGTTCTGATGTGGTGAATTGGCCTCCTGAGGCAGTCTCTGCGTTTCAGGAACTTAAGCAGAGATTCACTTCTGCTCCTGTTCTACGGCAGCCTGATGTTTCTCTGCCATTTCAGGTGGAGGTTGATGCCTCTAAAATTGGGGCAGGTGCCTTTTTGTCCCAAAGAGATCCTGAGACCTCTAAAAGTAACCCTTGTGCTTTTTTCTCTCGAAAATTTTCTCCAACTGAACGTAATTATGACGTGGGGAATCGGGAGTTATTGGCCATGAAGTGGGCTTTTGAAGAGTGGAGACATTGGCTGGAGGGAGCCAAACATCAGGTGGTGGTCCTCACGGACCATAAGAATCTGGTTTATCTGGAATCAGCCAAGCGACTTAATCCTAGACAGGCCAGGTGGGCCTTGTTTTTCACACGTTTTAATTTTGTGGTTTCCTTTCTTCCTGGCACTAAGAATGTTAAGGCAGATGCCCTCTCGAGGAGTTTCCTTGCGGACTCTCCTGAGTTATCTGATCCTGCAGTTATTTTGAAAGAGCGTGTAGTTCTTTCCGCCATCTCACCCAATTTGAGACTGGCTCTCGAGGGGTGTCAGGAGGATAAACCCGAGCACTGCCCTGTTAGGAAATTGTTTGTCCCAGACCAGTGGAAGAAGAGTGTGATGTCTGAGATTCATTGTTCCGCATTGGTCGGTTATCCCGGAATTTTTGGTACCAGAGACTTGGTGAGTAGGTCCTTTTGGTGGCCTACTTTGTCTCGTGATGTCAGGGAGTTTGTGCAGTCCTGTGGGACTTGCTCTCGCTCCAAGCCTTGCTCTCGCTCTAGTGGTTTGTTGATGCCATTGCCTGTGCCCAAGAGACCATGGACCCATATCTCTATGGATTTTATTTCCGACCTCCCTGTTTCTCAGAGAATGACCGTTATCTGAGTGATTTGTGATAGGTTTTCCAAGATGATACATCTTGTACCTAAGTTGCCTTCCTCCTCCGAATTGGTGCCTTTGTTCCTTCAGCACGTGGTTCGGTTACACGGCATTCCTGAGAACATTGTGTCTGACAGAGGAGTCCAGTTTGTTTCCAGATTTTGGAGGACTTTTTGTTCTAAACTTGGTGTTCAATTGTCTTTCTCCTCTGCTTTTCATCCTCAGACAAATGGACAAACTGAGAGAACAAACCAGACATTGGAGACTTATCTGAGATGCTTTGTGTCTGCTGATCAGGATGACTGGGTCTCTTTTTTGCCATTGGCTGAGTTTGCTCTTAATAATAGGGCAAGCTCTGCCACTTTGATGTCTCCATTTTTCTGCAATTTTGGGTTTCACCCTCGATTTTCTTCGGACAGACGGAGGCTTCTGTCTGTCCGAGTGTTGACTCTGTTGTGGAGCGTATGCAGCAGATTTGGGACCAGGTAGTGGAGAGGTTGTCCCTCTCTCAGGAGAAGGCCCAGCGGTTTGCCAACCGGCATAGGACTGATGGTCCTCGGTTTGAAGTGGGGGACTTGGTCTGGTTGTCCTCAAGAAATATTACTATGAGAGTTGCATCTCCTACGTTTAAGCCTAGGTTCATTGGACCTTATAAGATCATGGAGATTCTTAATCCTGTTCCTTTCGTTTACTTCTTCCAGGGACATTTAAGATCCATAACGTGTTCCACAAGTCCTTATTGAAGAAGTTTGTCGAGCCAGTGGTTCCTATGGTTGCGCCCCCTGACCCTGTTTTGGTTGAGGGCAATCTGGAGTATGTGGTTGAGAAAATATTGGATTCTCATTTTCCTAGACGGAAACTCCAGTGTTTGGTTAAGTGGAGAGGTTATGGTCAGGAGGACAATTCTTGGGTGTTTGCTTCGGACATCCATGCTAGGAGACTGATCCGTGCGTATCACAGAGCTCATCCTGACCGACCTGGTTGCACAAATGAGGGTTCGGTGACCCCTCCTCAAGGGGGGGTACTGTTATGAATGTTTTAGAAATGAATTCTGAGCAGAAGCTCCCTCTGGTGGTTACAAACAGTACTGAGCCATTCAGTGAGGATTGGCAATCAGGAATCACAGATTGGCTGGATATAAGGGAGGTTTTCCCCCATCATGGTTGCCGGTGATCAATTGTTCTTGTCTCAACGTTGTTTCCTGGTTCTCTTGGAAGCTTGCTGGGTCTTGCCTCTTCTCCTGCTCTCAGATAAGATATTTTCTGTTTTTTGTTTTTGTGCTTGCCATTTGCATATTTCTCTGCATTTCTGTGAGGTTGGTCAGGTTCCCCTTCCCTGGGGCTTGGGCTCCTCTCAGTTCCTCTGGAGCCACTGTTGTTTGTTCATTTGCCTTTTCCAGTTTTTTCTGTGGCTGCGGCTTGGTTCTGTTACACCAGAGAACTAATTTAGGTGGTAGAGGTCGTGTGATCTCAGGTGTTTTTGCAATTAGTAGCGTTGGTTTTTTTAGGGGTTTTTTTGGATTGCAGTAAGTATCCTTCCTATCCTATTCTGTCTAGGCAGATTGGGCCCCAGCGTTTGCTCATACTATTTTCTGTCTGTGTCTGTATTTCCTCTTGTCTAACCGCCATTACATGTTTGGGGGCTTCCTATGTTCTTTGGGGATCTGCTCCGGGGCAGATAGCTTTCCTCTTTCTATCTTTAGGTGTAGTTAGCCTCCCAGGCTGTGACGAGGCGTATAGGACCAACGTAGGAACGCTCCACGGCTGCCTTTAGTTGTGGTGGTTAGTCAGGGTACTGCAATCCAGTAGATTCCAACCTCTCTGGTGTATTTTGCCTGCTCTCCTCAGCTACCAAAACATAACAGTAAATATTCATTTTTTCCTTCCACGTTGCTTCAGCTCCTGTGAAGCACCTGAAGGGTTAATAAACTTCTTGAATGTGGTTTTGAGTACCTTGAGGGGTGCAGTTTTTAGAATGGTGTCACTTTTGGGTATTTTCTGCCATATAGACCCCTCAAAGTGACTTCAAATGTGAGGTGGTCCCTAAAAAAAATAGCTTTGTAAATTTTGTTATAAAAATGAGAAATCGCTGGTCAACTTTTAACCCTTATAAATTCCGAAAAAAAAAAATTTTGGTTCCAAAATTGTGCTGATGTAAAGTAGATATGTGGGAAATGTTATTTCTTAACTATTTTTCGTGACATATTTCTCTGTTTTAAGGGAATAAAAATTCAAAATTTGAAAATTGCAAAATTTTCAAAATTTTCACCATATTTGCATTTTTTTTCAAAAATAACCGCAAGTTACATCAAAGAAATTTTACCACTAACGTGAAGTACAATATGTCTCGAGAAAACAATCTCAGAATCGCGAAGATCCGTTGAAGCGTTCCAGGGTTATACCCTCATAAATAGACAGTGGTCAGAATTGTAAAAATTGGCCCGGTCATTAATGTGCAAACCACCCTTGGGGTTAAGGGGTTAAAGAACAGAAGTGTATTTATTGTGATACATTTTAGTTTTTTGAGAATTCAATTAGAGTGATATGTTTCTTACAAGTCGCTCTTTTTAAGTTGAGTAGTCACCCTGCTGTGTGCTGGGTGGACATTGTCTGAATTATAAATTTGTGGAATTTTAATGTCTCTTCTTTAGATATATGGGATATACAGTTGTGCTCAAAAGTTTACATACCCAGGCAGAATTTTTGCTTTCTTGACCTTTTTTCAGAGAATATGAATGATAACACCAAAACTATTTCTCCACTCATGGTTAGCCATTTATTGTCAAATTACTGTGTTTTCTCTTTTTAAATCATAATGAAAACCCAAAAAGTACAATGTGTACCACATAAAGTAATACTGGTCAGATTTAAAAAATTTGGCCAGGTCACTGAGGGGTTAAAGGCGTATTCCCATCTCCAAGACCCTATCCCAATATGTAGTAGGTGTAATAATAATAATAGCAAATACCTCTAATTAGAAATGTATTATAGTTACTCTGATTCACTTTGTTGCAGGACCTTAGGTATTCATGGTTACCACCTCTAGTAATTAACTAACTGTCATTACATTGGTGGTCAGAACCATGAATCCCATGAGGTAAGAGACAGTGAATCAGAAAAACTATTCTACATTTCTAATTGGAGGCATTTGCAAATATTATTATAATTATTATTACACCTACTACATATTGGGTGGGAGCTTGGAGATGGGAATATCCCTTTAAATCTGTGACATCTTTGTATTAGTTCTATACTCTACTTACGCATTTAGGAAAATATCCGTGCAGGCTATTGAATCCACTGACCAACGTATGGCTGAAATGTGAATTTTGTTATTGTTTTTCATTCAGCTTGATCACCCTCAATCTTATCTAGTTTTTTTGGAATATTGATTTCACCCCACATTAAAAAGGGAAAAAAACAAACAAATTGTGTGGTGTTTTTCCTTTTTCACAAATTTATAGTTGTAACACACAGCTAGTAAACCATAGCAGAGGACAGGAAAATGACGAAACAATAGTTAATTGTGTAGCAGGGAACGGGAAACGGTAAGTGCTGTTAACAATTGATTTTTGTTTTGTGTTTACTCAGCAATTTGCAGAATGCGAAGGGTTGACTGGAACATTGCAGCATTATAAATGATGAAAGCCTTGTGATTGTGATACAAATTGATTCCCATTTTCCTTCACTATTTTTTAAACAATGTGCATAGAAAGGAAAGATTGGAAATCGCTGACATTTGCTAAACAAACTGACAGTTGAAGCTGATTACAATTTCCACTAAAATACAGAACGATTCGTTATTTTCACAAAATGTTTATATTTTTCATCTCGATATTTAAGGAAACATCATCGCATACTTTCATGGGGTTACATAAATACTATCCTGCCAAGTCCCTTCATTAGTAAGAATCAATCTTTTCATGTTCCTCATGTTCCAGTGCCCGTATCGGCGGCGCGGCAGTACGAGCACTTGCTGTGCCTCACATTGTGGCTCTTTCAGGTCACACCAAGCTGAATATTTATAGGACTCAGCATCCAGTTCGTCCTGTTTTCTTCAAATCTGCAAAATACTTCATTATACAAAGTGCCACAGTTATTACCATGTTTTTACTAATATTAGATAGAAAGGAAGCAAAGCACATTCTGGAAATGTTTCCGTGGTGACTGTAGCAAAAATAGACACATTGTGCAATGGTTGAAGCAATGGCTGAGACGTAAATTTATGAGTAAGCAGAAGGAAAAATGTCATATGATGTGTCTGCATTTATTCAATAATAGATTGCAATCAATCAGAAGCCAGATGGGAGAGAAGTAGGAAAATTGACTCCTTATTGCTTCATATTTTCACTGCTTTTAGTGAGACTGCTAGTGGCGGGCGCATCAGAGTAAGGCTGGGTTCACACCGCGTTAGGTGCCATCCGTTTAATGCATCCGTTACATAGCGGCACTAACGCCAAGAAGCCATTCACAAAACAAAGGCAACATTTCTGTCCAAGGACGGTACCATGCATACCAGGATAGAGATGATTGAGCTAAGCGTACCAGGATAGGGATGATGGGGCCATGTGTACCAGGATAGGGATCAGAAGGGCCATGCATACCTGGATGGGGATGAGGGGACCATGTATAACAGGGTAGTGATGAGGGGGCCATGCACACCAGGATGGGGGCCATGTGTACTCGGACAGGGATAAGGGGGCCATGCATACCAGGATGGAGATGAGGGAGCCATGCATACCAGGATGGGGATGAGGGGCCATAGATACCAAGATGGGGATGAGGGGGGCCATGCATACCGGGATGGGGATGAGCTGGCTATGTATACCAGGATGGGGATGATGGAACCATGCATACCAGGATGGGGATGAGGGGGCCATGCGTACTGGATGGGGATGAGGGGGCCATGCGTACCAGGATGGGGATGAGGGAGCCATGCATACCCAGATGGGGATGAGGAGACCATGCATACCAGGAAGGGCATAAGGAGGCTATGCATATCAGGATGGGGATGAGAGGGTCATGCATACCAAGATAGGGATGAGATGGCCATGCATACCAGGATGGGGATGATGAGGCCATGCATATCAGGATGTGGATGAGGGGGCCATGCGTACCGGAATGGGGATGAGGGGGGCATGCGTACCAGGATCGAGATGAGAGGGCTATGCAAAACAGGATGGAGATGAGGGAGCCATGCATACTAGGATACGGATGAAGGGACCATGCATACCAGGAAGGGGATAAGGGGGCCATGTGTACTAGGATAGGGATGAGGGGACTATGCATACCAGAATGGGGATGAGGGGGCCATGAATACTAGGATAGGGATAAGGGGCTATGTGTACCAGGATAGGGAAGAGGGGACCATGTATGCCAGGATGAGGATGAGGTGACCTTGCATACCAGGATGGGAATGGCACCATGCATAGCAGGATAGGGATGGGCATCATGCATACCAGGATAGGGATGAGGGGGCCATGCATACCAGGATTAGGATTAGAGGGCCATGTATACCTGGATTAGACATGTATATATACCAGGATGGGGATATTAGTACAGAATTGACCACAATTTTTGTTTCCTTTTTTCAATTTTCGTCCTCTAAAACCTAGGGACATAAATTTGCTGATGACACAAAGCTAGGAGGGGTAGCTAATACTAGAGAAGAGAGAGAGGATTCAAAAAGATATAAATAAACTAGAGCAGTGGGCAGCAACTAACAGAATGGTTTTTAACAAGGAAAAATGCAAAGTACTACATCTGGGAAATAAAAATGAAAAAAGCATATACAGAATGGGAGGAATAGGGCTAAGCAACAGCACATGTGAAAAAGAGTTGGGTATACTAATAGATCACAGACTGAACTTGAGTCAACAGTGTGATGCAGCAGCAAAAAAGGCAAATACAATTCTGGGATGTATTAACAGAAGCATACAGTCTAGATCACGTGAAGTCATTATTGCCCACTACTCCTCTTTGGTCAGATCTCATCTGGAATACTGTGTCCAGTTTTGGGCACCACATTTAAAATAGACATCAACAAACTGGAGCAAGTTCAGAGAAGAGCGACCAGAATGGTGACCGGTCAGCAAACCATGTTCTATGAGGAACGGTTACAGGATTTGGGAATGTTTAGCTTGCAAAAAAGAAGACTGAGAGGAGACTTAATAGCTGTCTACAAATATCTCAAGGGCTGTCACATTGTAGAAGGATCATCTTTATTCTCATTTGCACAAGGAAAGACTAGAAGCAATGGGATGAAACTGAATGATATTGGAAAAAACTTTTTGACAGGGTGATCAATGAGTGGAACAGGCTGCCATGAGAGTTGGTGAGTTCTCCTTCAATGGAAGTTTTCAATCAGAGTCTGGACAGACATCGGTCTGGGATGATTTAGTGAATCCTGCTTTGAGCAGGGGGTTGGACTAGATGACCCAGGAAGTCCCTTCCAACTCTACCATTCTATGATTCAATGATATGATTCTATGAACTACAATATGAGGACCTGGATATGAGGACATGACTACAATATGACTACAATATGGGGACCTGGATATGGGGACAAAACTACTTTATGAGGACCTGGATATGGGAACATGACTACAATATGGGGACCTGGATATGGGGACATAACAAGCATATGGGGACATAACTACAACATGATGCACATTTGTCATCACCAGATCCATAATAACCCAAGAGCTAAAGAAATAAAAAAAACACTGTAAACATGTTCAAAAGGTGTGCAGAAAAAAATGGTATCACTAAGAATATCATTTTGTCCTTCAAAGAATGCGGCCCCCCAAATTCTAATTTTTTCTATATGCGTCCCATATGCCCAGCCCAGTTTGAGACCCCTGGTCTAATAGTATGTTCAGCCTAGCACTGTGCTCAGCAATCTCTTAAATTCAGTTTGAATCAAATTTGTCAGAAAGGTGTTAACCAGTTGAGGACCAGTCTATTTCCCCCCATTTCTGACCAGGTACAGATTAGTTTTTGGTTTTTTTCACGTGCACTTTTAATGGCCCTTAAAGTTTTTTTCACACTTGAACGAGAATATTTTTTTTACTCTTTTTTACATGGGACTTATTTTTTATGGCATTTTATATATACATTTTTTTGCTGATATTTGAGAAAAATGGAAAAGTGAAATAGAAAAAAAACGTGACGACTATTAACAATTTTTTGGTTTATATCATTATGACCACAATGGACTATTAAAAATCATTTTAAATTGCCTTCACCTTTCTGAAGAAATTACTTTTGTACATTGGATATTTTTTTTCCACAGAGCAGGGCTAATGACAGCGATTTGGACTACCCAAGCCGTGAGGTAGGATAGTCAAGTAGTTCAAGGTCAGAAGCCAGGAGGATACGCATAAACAGAAAGAAGAGACAAAAGTGTGGTAAGGTAAAGTTCCAAGGTCAGAATACCAGGTGTATAGCAGATCAGAGCAGAAGGGGTTAAACAAACGGATGGTCAGAAGGTCCAAAGTCAGGTAATGAAAGATCAACAGCAGGACACAAGGCACAGAGAGACAAACCACACAGTAGCTGAATGTATGTCTGGCAGAGGTCTGGGAGAAACAGCTCAGTTAAGTAGCCTGGCAATCATCTGGGATAATGAACACTTGGAGAAAGCTAGCGCCTCTGAGTCTCAGATTGGACTGCCGAACTGTCAATCAGCACCCTGACAGCTTGAGCACACCCCTGTACCGGATTGGATGTCTGAGCTGTCAGCAACTGCACCCCAGACACACTGATTGGTGGAACCGTGACAGCCATGCCTCTTTCTTTTTAAGTTTTGTTTTATTTCTATATTTATTTTACTTATTTGTTTATGTAGTTCGCATATAAACTTCTTAAAAAACTATGAGGGTTGGCATTTTAACATATTAATATACAAAATATTATATATATATATTTTTTACTGCTGGTTTCCTCTGTAACTTGAGCTGTTACACTAGCACTAGTTACAGCAAAAAGGGGAAAATTCAGCCTGCTGTCTGCACAATAGAGCTGACTGGGTCTCCTAGGTCTTCCGGGTCAATCAATGATGTATTTAAAAGACATCCAACCATGGCAGCCATCACTGACTGTCATGTCAACACCAGTGATAGACTGCAGGGGTCACTTATTGTGTCAACATATAATCACTGGAGTATGGAGAACAGAACACATGAACTGTATTTGAAAGCCCTAGCATACATTTCCCAGCACCCTGAAAAAGGACCATTTGCTGCTCTCAGACCGTGTCCATTGTGACTTCTCTCTGTTGAGTTTGTACTATAGACTCAGGAAGGAAAAGTTTGCAGCAACAGCTACCAGACAAGGCTCTTCTGGGGGAAAATTGTCTGCTCTTAGTCTTCACAGGTCATGGAATTCTCACAGACCATAGGGGATCTGACAACCGAGATTATCTGAAACTTAAAACTAAATTAATAAAGTGATTGTAAAGAAAACTCCATAAGCTATTTCCATAAAAAAAAACCCTCATGTTTCACTGCTGTACCCTAAGTGAGTCAGTTTTCATGCACGGCCATTAAAAAAGATTTAATCGCTGGGTTGTGACCACTGGGACCCCAACTAGACTGGGTGAAGTCAAGTGCGCACAACTCCGCTCCATCCATTCTCAATGGGATAGCCAGAGAAGTAGATTTTTATTGACCAAATATTTCATATAGCATGTCCATGATTGGCAATGTTAGAGATGATGGTATCACCTTATATTCCTGACTCTTCCGAAACACTGTGAAGACTACTTTAGACTTTCTTATTATGTGTGCATATCAGGACCTCATAGGATTGTGCACTATGCATTTGGGATAAACAAAACTAGTTTATAACTAAATCTATGACTGCAGCTAAATAAAGATAATTTTTATTACCCTCTGCTGTTGATGTCATCTGTTAGTCACATTAATTTGAATATATATTACTATATTACCATTTGTACCAATAATCAGCTGTTCAGCACCGCAAAGCTGCATGTGTTGCCGCTGTGTGACAATCACAACACATGCATGTGGATAAGGAATAACTCTCAAACTTGAGACATCCACTTTTAAAAGAATGTAAACTTTTGGGATATTCTATATGTTTTATGCCCATTTTGAGCATATCAGTGAATCACCTGGTTCTGAGGACCCCACAAATCGCTAAACAAAGACCTCCTAGAAGACTGCAACCCAGGAGACAGGAGCGCATACACACAGCACAGACTGGATACAGTAAGTAGAATCCTGTCTCCTAAGCTGTGTACTTCTAACAGGTCTTTTGAACAGACAATGGGATTCTAAGGTCCCACTCCATGATGCCCCTTATCCATACTGAGCCCTCTTCAGACTCACACCAATCTGCTCAGAATGAACAGATCTAAAACATATAAAATATCTTCCAAAAGTTAAGTTACTCTTTAAATGTGCATAAGTCTAAGCAGTATTTTGGTTCATGTATAGCTCACAGTTTGGTGATGGCTGGTAACAACAACTTCAATCATCTCCTTCAATACCATTGTTAAATACATGCTGGGAGTTGTAGGTTAATGCGATTCATTTGTATATGAGGTTGACCTAACACTGTACTTTAATGATGACCTAAGCCTGGAAATGTATTCATGTACTTAAGGAGGTTCTGGTGATGTATTACAGTATTGATGGTGATACAGGTGATGTATTACTGTACTGACGGTGGTTCTAGGGGATGTATTACTGTACTATCAGTGGTTTTGGTGATGTAGTCATGCAGATTGTAATCTTTAATTTATCAGACTTAATAATAGAACATTATAAGTTCAGTGTACAGAACTTAAAATATCGCTATCTGAACGTATGTCAGTTGAACAGGTAATTGAATAAAACCCCCATAAGATATAGACAGCTGTCGAATCATTCGGCTGGCAGCTATCTTGCCCGGCTCTCCCATATACAGGACTTCTCATTCTGCCTAGCATGATTGTGTTCTCTATGAGATCCAATTGTTAGATATCTCTGCCAGCAGCTTATCACTTAGACAGCAAAAGGATCTATAGTCTGAAATCGGACATCCTAGATCCTTTTCTTCCTTAATAATTATTTGTCAGAGGCCCCCATACATATTAGACTGTGAGCTGAACCTGTCGATATCAGCAGCCTTGGCCAAATTTAGTCTAATGTGTATGGGGGTCTTAACTACTATCTAAATAGTATGGGCACTTTCATGGTGTGTGCACACAACGTCCTTTAAACTTTTTTGAATCCCTTGATTTTTCAGATGGAAGATGCTTCAGTCATTATTTTGTCCTGAAGTTACTTTTTTTACTTAGCTTTTGGATGTATTTGACGACATCTTTTAGCCACAGGCTTTTATTATAATTTTTTTTAATAGACTAGTAAACGGCTGGTCACGTTTTTTAGATGCTTCATATCTTAGGAACCATGAAGGGGTAAAGAAAATAGTATTTATTTAACGTTTTTTTGAGCCTGGTTACAAAATGGATATGCCTGAAAAAGATGTTGTGTGTGCATACCCTTTGTCTGTCTGATCAGTAGGGGGCGTACCACTTAAAGTGCCTAGAGCAGCATGAATGCCAAATACGGCTCTGTGCTTATCACAACTAAAGAATTACACTAAAATGAAATACACAACACATTCGCTTTGATCAGTTTGTGGTTATTTTATTCGTAGAAGATTTGTAACTTTAATCTTTTCCCCAGTATTAAGAAACTTTCAATGTCATTTCAAAGACCAATCATCTAAACAATATGGTTATTATGAGGCAATAAAAGTCATTCAAAAGAAATAGAATTTGCTTCAAGCAAAAATATCAGCGCTATCATTAGGAACGCTAACTAACCTTGACATTGGTGTAGAACTGTTCTTAAAGAATTAATTAAGATATGTACTGATTTGTGAAAGCCCAATGAATTCATCTGTAGAAATGCAAGCTGTTATCTGTGTGATCCAACAGCTGCTCCTCTACTAGATTTTAAGGGAAGCTATCATCAGAAAATGTCCTATTGTTTAAATTAGGTTTTTGGATTAAATGTATCTTTTTAAATGTTGCCATTTTTTCTAAATTTTGCAATATGTATTACAGATAAAAAATAAAAATCTTGCACATTTCAAACTGACCACTGGAGCATTCTTAGACATCAATTTCTTCTTGTTTAAGGAAACAACACATGTACAAAGACACAATGGCCAGTCTTTTGCAGTAGAGCATCTAATGAGAGTGTTTTCAGCTCTGTATAGAGGTAATACCTATCATTTTGATCCTTGCTCTGAAGTGGAGCCTTGCTCTTTCTGAAATGACATGAAGCATGAGTCTAGAAAAGAACTAGTGGCCACTGTGAAAATCAATTCCATTTAAAGATTTTGATATGGAAAACAACTATTACCAAATAAAAAAAAATACATGTAACAAAAAAACCTGATTGAAACAATAGTGTTATGATTTGGTAGCCGAGGAGGACAGTAGCAAAAATAGCAAAGGCAACCAGACACCCAGAGAGGTTGGTAACTAGCGGATTGCAGACCCCTAAACTGACTGCACAACTAGAAGTAGCCGTGGGACGTAATTACGATGACCTAGATGCCTCAACACAGCCGGAGAGTTAGCTAAGCCTAAAGAGAGAAAGGGGAAAGCTAACTGCATCAGAGTAGTGCCCCAAAGGAATAGGTAGCCCCCACACATATATTGGCAGTGAGACAAGATGAAATACAAACACAGGAAAATAGAACAAGCAAATGCTGGGGCCCAAAACTGTCTAGATAGAAAAGGACAGGAAAGAATTCTGTCTGCAATCCGGCAAAATCCTAAGAAAAATTACAACAAGTCTGATTTCCAAAAAATACTGAGACCACACGATCTCTTCCCAGTTAGATCAGAACTCAGGTGTGAACTGGTAGCCAACCCGCAGATACTGAAATAACAGGGACTGAACACAAAAAACAGTGGTAAATGAGAAACAGAGATCATCGCAGACCCCAGCCGGGGAACCTGGCTGACTTCAATCCAGGAGGGCAGAAAAAAAAAAAAGGAAAACAAAAGCCACAGAAACAAGCAGCAAATAACTTATCTGAAGGTTGCAGGAAAAAGCAGGAAGCAAACCACCAGCAAGGATCATGGGAAGGTTGCTCACTTATATCTCCCCAGTCAGTGCAACCTGATTGCCACTCATTGCCCCCAGCTGATAGACTTGTGTTAGCCGAAGCAGCTTCATTACTATCAGCAGGCACCAGAGGGAGCCCAAACTACGAAGTCAGATCCAGAGCGTTCACAACACAATAGGTTATTTTCTGATGATAACCTAACTTTAAACCCTTCCTCTGCAGCCAATTTTAGTTGTTGCTTTCCTTTTCTCCTCCCCTTTTTCTCTAAGCCATAACTTTTTTATTTTTCTAGCAACATAGTCATATCAGAGCTTGTATTTCCAGGTCAAATTGTCAGCTGTCACATGAGAAAAGACATCATCACAGGAGGCCAGATTACACAAAAACTGCCTGGGGACCAGTCATAAGAGCACCAGATTATGTGAGTATAGTGGTTTTTGTCCCTCTTTTGAACTATAACAGGAGAACTGAACAGTCCTTATTCAGGATGGGGCAGCCTCTCCAGAAGGAATATGCTGCCAAGAAAACAAACCTTTTTTTTTTCCTCCAACCATCTTGAATCAGCTGCCTTATGTCATGACTCTGGACATGATGGTGCCGCCTCCATCCTGGTCAGGTCAGGGTTAATTTTAGTCAGCCTCTCTTCGGTTCTATTGTGGCTATTTAATGTTGCCAGTTCCTGGATTGTTTGTCGGTGATACTTCTGTATACTCAGTTTGTGGTTGCTGACCCAGGTGACTCATCCGTTAACGTGTGCCTCTGTGCTTGTGTGCTTTACTGTGTACGACTCGGTTCTGCCCCCTAACTTTTGGCTCTGTATTCTGCTTTGTACTGCCTTGTCCCCCCTGGTTATCTGACCCCTTGGTTTGTCTCCATTTACTCTCTGTCTTGTCCCTTGGTACTGTGCTCTTGTCTGGCTTTTTGACCTTTGGCTTATCTTGACTATGTTTTCTATTTTTGCCCTATAGGCTGTGTATTCAGTGTCTATCTCTGCATTCATGTGCGGTGGCTCTGGTCACGTGACTGCTCTATGCCAGGTCCTACTCACTGCATTAGTTTAAGGTCCTTGAGCTCAACGTGCCTTGTTTCTGCACTCTTGCGTTTATTCACATGCCCCCTAATAGCGTCCCCCAGGCAGCACAAGTGATCTTTAGATGTCACGACAACTTAAAGTTTTGCGTAGGATACATACCCTGAATTTTTCAGGGATTCATTATGGCCCTCCTCCTTTCCTCCTTAAAGGTGGCCCAAGCGGTGGGAGATGGTGGCCTTTTCCATTTCCAGGGCTGATCCGGGAACCTGACCGGGTCGGGATCTTCTTCTTCTGCAGCAGTTCCACTTTCACAGCCCACTTTAGTGGGGTCATAGCTGACCACGTGGAAATCCTGGACCACCTGTCCAGCTGCAGCTCTGGATCTTTCCTCAGGCTTTGGCCTGGAAAGGGTTGGTTCCCTCACCGGTTCATGCGACAAGCTGACAGCCTATGACCTTCAAAGGGTTTTGATTGGGTCCTACTTTCTGTGAGGGTCCTGGTCCCTTTTTGTCTTTTTGTCTGATCTTCCATACAGGGGTGCACCTACCTTGAGGCGAGTAGAGCTCTCTGCCTCAGGTGACGTTCCCTCCCAGAAAATAGGGGGCAGCAGATTTTCCTCTTCTTCATATGCTCCTGTTGCTCATGTGTTGCTGCTCTGTGCACACAGGACCTGTGATGAGGCACAGGAGGGGAGGAGCCAGGAGTCACATGATCATGGGCCGCCCTCAGTGTATGCAGGACTCTGCTGTGCTCGTTGTCATGGTGCTGGATGAGGGAAGTATATGTGTGGGGTTAGGAGGGGTTTACAGTGTGGATGTAGCAGAGCTGTGTGTGTCCGAGGTATACGGATCGGAGTCGCGTGTGTATGGGGTGTGCGAAGCGGTGCCACGTGTGTACGAGATGTGCGGAGCCCTGTGCGTACAGGTGTGCGGAGTGGAGCTGCATGTGTACAAGGTGTACGGGCGGAGCCATGTGTGTACGAGGTATACGGAATGGAGCCCTGTGTGTATGAAGTGTACGGATCGGAGCCGCGTGTGTATGGGGTGTGCGGAGCGGATCCACGTGTGCACAAAGTGTGCGGAACCCTGTGCATACGAGGTGTGCGGAGTGGAGTCACGTGTGTACAAGTGTACAGAGCAGAGCCACGTGTGTATGGGGTGTGCGGAGCGGAGCCACGTGTGTGCAAGGTGTATGGAGCAGAACCACGTGTGTATGAGGTGTGCGGAGCCCTGTGCATATGAGGTGTGCGGAGCGAAGTCGCGTGTGTACAAGGTGTATGGAGCGGAGCCATGTGTTACAAGGTGTACAGACGGAGCCCTGTTGTATGAGTGACAGAGCAGAGCCGCGTGTGTATGGGGTGTGCGGAGAGGAGCCGTGTGTTTCGAGATGTGCGGAAAGGAGCCGCGTGTGTACGAGGTGTGCGGAGCCCTGTGTGTACGAGGTGTGCGGAGAGGAGTTGCGTGTGTATGAGGTGTGCGGAGCAGCGTGTGTACGAGGTGTGCGGAGCCACGTGTATACGAGGTGTGCGGAGCCGCATGCATATGAGGCATACAAAGTGGAACCGTGTGTGTATGAGGTGTGCAGAGCTGTGCATGTACGAGGTCGGTGTATGGTGGGGAGTATTCATACCTCCCAACTGTCCCAGATCCAGCGGGACAGTCCCGATTTTGAGAGACAGTCTGCCCCACTGTC
The DNA here is from genome assembly GCA_033576555.1 of Oophaga sylvatica. NCBI lineage: Eukaryota > Metazoa > Chordata > Amphibia > Anura > Dendrobatidae > Oophaga > Oophaga sylvatica. Next base: position 51,339,417 of record JARQOD010000001.1, read on the forward strand.
CCAGCCGGGAGCTTACTTTTCCCGTGGACACAAGAGTACACGGCAGATCCCCGAGAAGCACTTTAAAATTCGCACGTGATGTTCCACCGGAAGTGATGCGCTGGAAGCTGACTGGAAATGAGATAATTTCGGGAGGAGATTGTGAAGGAACCATGGAGGCACTTCAGGGAATGCTTCAGATCCATCACCATGTCCTCCTCCGACAGCGCAGACAGTGGGATCGCCTTGGAATCGGGGATGTCGGCCATGTGAGCGGATCATGAAAAATCCTGCACCAGGAGGCTCGGGTGGGAATTACAACGTGAGCTGGGCTGCTGTAGTATCTTTATAGAATCTTTCTTTCTCTCTCTGTTTCTTTCTCTCTCTCTCTGTTTCTTTCTCTCTCTCTGTTCTTTGTTTCTTTCCCCTCTTTCTTTCTCTCTCTGTTCTTTCTTTCTCTCTCCTTTCTCACTTTTTTCTCTCTCTGTTCTTTCTTTCTCTCTGTTATTTCTTTCACTCTCCTTTCTTTCTTTTTTCTCTCTCTCTGTTCTTTCTTTCCCCTTTCTTTCTATGTTCTTTTTTTCCCCTCTTTCTTTCTCTCTGTATTTTCTTTCTTTCTCTCTCTCTGTTCTTTCTTTCACTCTCTGTTCTTTTTCTTTCCCCTCTTTCTTCCTCTCTGTTCTTCCTTTCTCTCTCTGTTCTTTCTCTTTCTTTCTCTCTCTGTTCTTTCTTTCTCTCTCTATGTTCTTTCTTTCTCACTCTCTGTTCTTTCTCTCTGTTCTTTCTCTTTCTTTCTGTCTCTTCTTTCTTTCCCCTCTTTCTTTCTCTCTCTTTTCTTTCTTTCTCCTCTTTCTTTCTCTCTCTGCTCTTTCTTTCTTCCCCTCTTTCTTTCTCTCTCTGTTCTTTCTTTCTCTCTCTGTTCTTTCTTTCTTTCTCTCTCTGTTCTTTCTCAATCTGTTCTTTCTTTCTCTCTCCTTTCTTTTTTCTCTCTCTGTTCTTTCTCAATCTGTTCTTTCTTTCTCTCTCCTTTCTTTTTTCTCTCTCTCCTGTTCTTTCTCCTCTTTCTTTCTCTCTCTCTTTCTTTTCTTTCTTCTTTCTATCTCTCTCTGTTCTTTCTTTCCCCTTTCTTTCTATGTTCTTTCTTTCCCTCTTTCTTTCTCTGTTCTTTCTTTCTTTCCCTCTCTTTCTCTCTCTCTGTTCTTTCTTTTGCTCTCTGTTCATCTCTTTCCCCTCTTTTTTCTCTCTGTTCATCCTTTCTCTCTCTGTTCTTTCTCTTTCTTTTTCTCTCTTTCTTTTATTCTCTCTCTCTGTTCTTTCTTTCTTTCCCCTCTTTCTTTCTTTCTCTCACTGTTCTTTCTTTCTTTCTCTCTCTGTTCTTTCTTTCTTTCCCCTCTTTCGCTCTCTCTGTTTCTTTCCTTTCTCTCTGTTCTTTCTTTCTCTGTTCTTTCTTTTCTCTCTCTTTCTCTCTCTGTTCTTTCTTTCTTTTTCACAGTACCAGTCAGTGTGCCCATAGTACCAGCCACTGACACTATATACAGAGCTCCTGTGTAAAATGTCACTGGTTATCACTATATTACCTGTACACTGACACTATATGCAGAGCTCCTGTGTATAATGTCACTGGTGATCACTGTATTACCTGTACACTGATACTATATACAGAGCTCCTGTGTATAATGTCACTGGTTATCACTGTATTACCTGTACACTGACACTATATACAGAGCAAAAAAGAAATGATGCGGCACTCACCCATGTGCTGTGAACTTCTTTATTCAATCTCCATTAAAGGTAAAATTGTGGGGGACAGGCAGGGAGAGGAGGTGTGCAGGGAAGAAGGATGACGGCCGTTTCGCGTGTTCAACACTTCCATGGGTCCAGGTGTGTCACCTCCTCTCCCTGCCTGTCCCCCACAATTTTTCCTTTAATGGAGATTGAATAAAGAAGTTCACAGCACATGGGTGAGTGCCACATCATTTCTTTTTTGCTTATATGATCATTGTGTCATTTCTGGACGCTGAGCACCATATACCCACAACTGTTTGACTAAAAGGGTCAGCTATCAGAATCTCCATAGACAAGCGATGAATAAGACCTGCTAGGTCGAAACACGTCGGTTTCAGACCACCAGGGACCCCACTTGTATATGTCTTTTTTCTATCAAGATGGATTTTAATTTTATCCAATAAAAATTGAATTTTTATTCATTTTTGCGCTGGAGATTTTTTTCTACATGTTTTGCTGCAGCCAACGCCTCTAATCAAGGTGGCTCCGTGCGCATGAGGATTCTGAACTACTGCTGAGATTGAAAATCTTCTGGACTACTGCTGAGACTGGTGAGCTGACTATTTTCCTGCTTTTTCCCTCTTTTTCCCTGCTTACATAGACAAGCGATTGGATCGTTGGCTGGGTTATCCTGGTGCCGTTCACTCTCTATCTTGTTTTGACTATATACAGAGCTCCTGTGTATAATGTCACCGTCTCCACTTTTTATCGGCGCCATCTTGTGACTGCAATTTCTGTCTGCGGGAAGTCAGAAGTAGCAGAAACCCTCTATCAGGCCACGTTCACACGTTCAGTATTTTACCTCAGTATTTGTAGGCTAAATCCAGAAGTGGAACAATCAGAGGAAAAGTATAATATAAACACATCACCACTTCTTGATTTCTCACCCACTCCTGATTTGGCTTACAAATACTGAGGTAAAATATGGACCAAATACTGAACGAGTGAATCTGGCTTTAGGCTGGTTTCACACATCCTGATATTTCCGGTACCGGAAAAACCGTTAGTGGAGATATCCGTGTCCGTGTGTGTAATACGTGTGGCAACTGTGTGCCGCATCAGTACCACATGGACGGTCACCCGGGAAGTGCTACAGTAAGCACTATTACCCGGCCCGGGGTGCACCTAAAATGAAGCAAGTTGATTACTTCACCTCAGGTGGCATTGAGTCACTGAAGAAGTGTAAAGATCGATGTTTCAAATATATTCCTATTTAAAAGTGTATGTATTTTACATGTGCGTCAGGTTAGGCTAGTAAAGAGTAAACCAGATTTATTTGTACTGATTTTACTATGGGGGGCGCCATTTTGCAGTTCACCTCAGGCAGCAGAGAGGCTAGGTTCACCCCTGCTTCTATAGGCTGGTCAGGCTTTCACTCATCCTGACTGCGTTCGCCCTCCCATGACGCTGGCAGAAATTCCTTCCGGGCCTCCCTAACTCATTTCTACCGAGTGTCCTCAGCCTGCCTCATCTGGGTGTATCACTGAGTCCTCCTGGCAAGGACTTCCCAGTCCCTCTCTAGGGTATCCTCCCAGGTGTGGGGGCGTACCACTGCCACGTCATATCATACCCTCTGGCATTCGCATTTCATAAAATGTACCACCTCCTCAGGGTACAAACTGTGCAACCGGGGGGGCAGGTATCGTTTCACTGCATCCCGGTTCACATACACCTCATTACTGCTCCACTCTTCGTCCAGGAAGCTGTATCTCTTTTTGATATCAAACTCTATGACTTTCCCCCAAGTCTGGATTTTTTCAATAGACTCCCGCTGCCCGGCATGGGAACCTTCCAGCCACTCCAGCAGGAATACGTCATTCGATTTGCTCTCCTCCTGCAGACTTATGGGTGGAGTGCGCTCACCCAGCCACTTCAGCCTGGAGCTACGGTGGCCCACGACCAGGGGATTATTCATTATGTCCTTCTTTGTGCCCCTCCAATTTATGTATGGAGTTTTCTCTGGGACCAGCCTTACCTCATATTTGCTTGCAACTGCAGCTTCAACCGACTACTCCACGGAGACTGACTTCGAGAACGACCATGCTGGCTACATTCATTCTTAGTCCAGGGGCACACCACCATCGCACCCTCTGGGGTACCTTCCTCCTCAGCTGAGGAGACCTCACCCGCTGGTGTCCTGCTCCAGCACATGATACTTAGTTCATGGGCCAGGAGTCCTACATCTGGCTGCAGTCCACTGAAACAGCATTGGTGGCAGCAGAGCTAGCTCTTGAGCAGCTCCTGCTGCATGTTGGCTGCCTGCTGCTGCCCTGGAGGTGACTATCTCTACCACCTCTTCCACATCGACATCTTCTGGACCACCATAAAGTCCGTTCAGGTCCTGATGGTTGTGTGCCAGTCTCAGAGAGAGCCTCCTGCTATGCGTCTCAACTCTCACTTGTCGCAGGGAGAATGGCACTGAGCACCTTCTGATGCCACGCTTCCTGCATGCCTGACTCCGCCTCTTCCAAGGCAGAACGTCTGATGCTGCCACTGCATCTTACTTCACTCTCGGTGGCTCCGTCTTCAGCCTCGCTCCCTATCAGCACATTTTCTTACATAGCGGACCACACCACACGCTGCGCCACACTTTCCTCCACAACGTACCTCCTATTCTGGGCTGACCTCCGATCACTGGGCCCACACTTCTTTGGGTAGTTACTCGTGGGGGCTGAATCTCTCTTCATTCTCTCAGGCACAATGCACACTCATGGTAGGCGGTGTCTTCTACTCTACACTGCTGCCGTCTCCATCTTAGAATCCATGCTTCAGGCCTCCAACTTGGGCCACATGTATTCTGGTGCTCTTTCATCTACGCCATGTGCCATCTCTTCCCCGCTTTCTTCGTGTGAGGTAGTTGCATCCTGCTGACTACACCAAATTTAAGATGCCCAAATGAGTTAGTAGTGGGCAAGCTTCGGTTGCCACTCTCTCTGGCATCCTACAGACAAGGCGTGTCTCATTCCCAGTGTTCTGCTAAGTATGTGGTGCCTTCCACTTACTTCAGGCCTGCAGGCATCTTCTGACACCAGGAATCCTTCTTCTGGAACCAGGGCAGTAATTAATCCTGGATACACGTGGTTCATAAAAAACAAACTTTTACTTTGTGAATGGCAGTCTGTACAGTATTTACAAGCAGATGCCCAGCAGGTTGTCATCTCTCCCACAAGAACAGTGCCCAACTTCAGCCCTAGTTGTTGGTATAGGTGGCATATCCCTCTAACTTGCTTTCCTAGCCCTAGGGAATCTTCCTAATCTTTATCAGTATATCAGGATTGCAATACCATCCGCCCCATGTAGTCAGAGTCAATCTTTCCCTGTAGCTTCACAAGATGAGTCACTTCCTGCACTTGCCACTAAAGGTACTGCCACACTAAGCTATCCCGCTAGCGATCTCGTTAGCGTTGCATACTAATGAGATCGCTAGCGGGATTGTTTCTATATCGCTAAATGCTGCCGCATTTAGCGATATAGTTAACGACGCTATCGCCGTTAGCGATCTTCTTAACGACTTTAGCGGTACAAAAGTACCGCTAAATCGCTAAGAAAAGGTGCCACACAGCGATAAGATACTTACCCAGCGGGAGCGCCAGCGATGAAATAGGGTCCGAGCGATTCCAGCGACGAGCGAGATCACAGCAGGAAGCTCGTCGCTGGAAGCTGCCGCACTGAACAATATCGCTAACGGATCGCTAAATAGTGACGTTTTTTAGCGATCCCGTTAGCGATATTGTTTAGTGTGGCATACCCTTAACTCTCATTTCCCTCTCCCAAACTGGGCTGGCCACTACAGATAACCATTGAGTGACAGTGACAGGGAGCAAACCATCAGCTCCCACCACCGTTACACAAACACACAGAAACATGCATTGCACACATGACATATTTATTATACATATAGTACATCACATGTATTGTGCATATATTACACATATGTACACTTTATGTAGAAGACTGGGCATCATGCATAGACAGTCTCAAGCAATGCGGTGAGGGGGCACAGGCCCCTCACTAAGTTCTCCATGTGCAACTCTGTGCACATCAGATTTCTCCCCTCCCCTCCTGTTTACTGACTACTGGCTGTGATGGAAAAGTAGGAGGGGGGGGTACAATGATTTTTTTGTGGTTAGAGAAGTGTAGAGCAGTGAGTACAGTAGCAGGGCAGAGCAGTGAGTGCAGCGCTCGTAGCTGAGCAGTGAGTGCAGCGACCGGAGCAGAGCAGTGAGTGCAGCAGTCGGGCAGAGCAGTGAGTGCAGCAACCAGCACAGAGCAGTGAGTGCAGCGACAGGAGCAAAGCAGTGAGTGCAGCGGCAGGAACAGTGCAGTGAGTGCAGCAGCCGGAGCAACGCAGTGAGTGCAGAGCCGGAGCTTAGCAGTGAGTGCAGCAGCCGGGGCAGAGCAGAGAGTGCAGCAGCCAGGCAGAGCAGTGAGTGCAGCAGCAAGAACAGAGCAGTGAGTGCAGAGCCAGAGCAGTGAGTGCCACAGTGCCGCCACTCGTGGCATTTGGGTAGCTCCTCTCCTGCGTAGAGGACAGACACTTGCAGAAACTGCCACATTTATATGTTGTGCTGCCAGGTGCAGGAGATGAGTCAGGAAAAACAACTCTTCTGTATCAGACTTTTCTGGAAGGTACCCTCAGTAGGTTCGGGGCATCAAGCTTTTGATATGTGACTCAGGCCCCAAATATAACTGCCTAGCGATTTGCCTTCCCTGTGGCCTGCTGAGCAGAAGCTTATAGGGGTGGCCCAGACTGGATAAGACACTGTCAGCATATATTCCCCAGCCCAGGCCCCCCACTAGGCTTCTGCTCATCGGGCCCCATACACCAGTAATAATAGTAGTGCCCTGTTGGCAGACCTGGTTGGAATATATTGCGACAATACAAATCTGCTCATTTCCACATGTATTAATATCTACTAAATATTCTATTTTCAACAGGCCTGATGTAAAAGTTTTCATAAGTCGGTCTCTAGAGTGCATAATACAACACTCTACTACATATGAGGCAGAGCCAGTCACTGCTGTTCTCAGGGGCTAGACTGAACGGGTAGTGGAAATTATATATGTGAGACCAAACTACGCAACAAAAGGTCATTTCAAGCAGTGGACAGGCAAAAATATTCAGCTGTGCTGTTCTTGGATTGAAATGTCTTCAAGAAGAGCCAGGCAGTCTGCCACGTTCTAAACCAGAAACCAAACTCCTTTAGAGCATTTAAGTTGATTGAGCTTGACAACTATGCATTCCTTCATATCATAAAACATGGCCTTAACTGCGTTTTGCCGCTGCCTTATCTTGCCCCCTATCAAACAATCAGCACATTTTTCAATGCTCTATATATTTTGTTTCCTCCATATAATTTTTATATAGCAAAAGCTATAATCTTTAGTATTAAATGTTTAAAGACAAACACGGACCCATGAAACCATTTCCCGAATTTTAAAATAACTAATTTACCATGGTTCTGAAAGTTATTGAAAATACTATAGAGAATTTAAGGTTATACGAAGAAATATATTTAAGCTGAGTCTTGCAAAAAATATTAAAAATTATTACAACCATAGTAATATAAGATCTGGTATGCTCCTATGCTTTGATGGGAAGTAAAATGGCTCCACAGTATAACCTATATAAGGCTAGCACCTATCATACAAAGATGGTGAAAATCAATCACAAGGTGCATTCAATTAGAAGAATTCAGTGCAATAGTTAACAAAGCTCAAAAGGTAGAAATGCACACAAGAAATTCAATATAAAAATCAATTTACTTTATTAACAAAGTAATAAAATCATGAACAGACAATATAGAAGAGGATGACAGTGGTACCCCTAATGGGTGGAACCAGCGAAAAAACCAGGCATATATACAAATTGTAACATCATAATTCTTAATGCAGATATACTAGCCAATGCCAAAAAAATAATGTACCCCCAATATATATGAAACAAGACTACAATGAGTCACTCGTATATTGGAAAGGCAACCATATAGGTAACCATGAGAAGCTGTAAGCCAATCCGGTACCCAGAAGATCTGCTTATGTGCATATAAATTGTAAATAAGTCATATACATACCTGGATCTCAGTGGTGCCACCCTCCCCAACGCGCGTTTCGACGCTGTGCCTTCTTCCGGGGGAGTGGCATCAAAGGTTAACCAGATGTATTTATGTACCGAAAAACAATCAGTGAGGCTGGGTCAAAATAATAACCTGCTGCATATCAATGGCGCATGACGTGCCGGGAAGACCCGGATGCAAACGTCACCCAGGGCATGCGCATCAGCAAGTATCTGACAATCCAAATGTCAATATTAAATATATACGATATGCGCCACCACCACAGGGTTTGAACATAGATATATGTATGCATACATGTGAACATAAACATGGACATATATATAAAACGATTATGCAGACAACAATATTACAGAGCACAGATAATAACCAATGTCATATTTACATTATAAGACATTAATAATAATGTAAACATAGTGTGCATGACCAAACATGAGTATATAGTAAAATTCATTGAGAAAAGCACAATGATAGATGTGCAAATAAGCAGTGTCATTAATACAATATATCACATATAGTGTGACATATTAATAATAAATATATAACAATTAAATATAAGCAAATCCATAACAACAAATACAGTGCAAATATAGGAATATACAGACAACGTAAATACAAAGTGTATATAAATATACATAAAGTACACCTATACAAATAGGTATTAAATGGATACAATACATAAATACATGTGAAAGACACAAATATATAAATAATATAAATACATATATTCAAACTGTGCAAATAGCAATACGTCCACAGTATGCAAATCTTTTCATGGCCAAGCTTGAAAGCGACTTTTTGTCCTCGTACCCCATCAGGCCTCGAGCCTACTACCGCTACATTGATGACATTTTAATCATCTGGACGGAGTCTGAGCAACAGCTAAAGACGTTCCATGAACAGTTTAATCAATTTCATCCCACCATCAACTTAACACTCAACTACTCCAGCACTAAAATTAACTTTTTGGACACCATCATTAAGCTAAAGAATAATGAAATAGAGACATCCCTGTATCAGAAGCCAATCGACCGTCCAACATACCTTAAATGGGACAGTTTCCATCCAAAACACATAAAAAACTCTATTGTCTACAGCCAAGCCATCAGATACAACCGTATATGTTCCAACCCCATGGATAGAGATGAACACCTTGGTCGCCTCAGACAGACTTTTTTAAATCAGGGCTACCATCCAAGAACAATTGAAAACCAAATTACAAGAGCCACCAGAATATCAAGGAATCACCTGCTACATTACAAAGCTAAAGATGAAAATAACCGGGTGCCTCTTGTTGTCACCTACAATCCAAATCTGGAGATGCTAAGGGGATTTGCACGGAAACTACAACCTTTACTACAGAAAGATGCCCGATTACAATTCATATTTCCAGACCCCCCACTACTGTGTTTTAGGCATCCCCCAAATCTAGAAGCATCATTGTCAGAAGCTCCCTCTCCTCCCCAACAGCTGCAGGAATCTTTCCTTGCAACAAGAAAAAATGTAAAACCTGTCCATCGACCATGGACAAGATAAAGATCCCCAACTCCCATCAAGTTACCAGGTACTTTCAGCTGCATCACATCTAATGTGGTGTACCTAATTATATGTACTAAATGTCCAACTGGCGGTCTGTATGTGGGAGAGACCGGGCAAAAACTGAGAACAAGGATGAATTCTCATCGCCACACAATAAGAGAAAAGAGAATGGATCTACCTGTGGCCAAACATTTTTGTATGCCTGATCACAGCACCATGGACATGAAATTACTTGTACTGAAAGGTAATTTCACATCTCAAAGACACAGGAGAGTTTGTGAATACAAACTGATGATGACCTTTGACACTCTCAATGCTGGAATGAACCTATCACATGGATTTATGGCCTATTACATCAATTAAGGAATTTGCTCCCAAGACCCTGTGAGAACATCACAAAACATTACCAGACGCCAATCAGAGAGCAATTAAACTTTCACACTCCTTATCTATGAACTGTTCCAATATTTATGTTCATCTCTATCTCCCATATTGACAGTTCTGCTTTACGTCACTTGTCTTATCTATTGCATTGTTTCTGTGCTGTGTTGTGTATAAATATGTGATTCTTCAGATTTTGTATTAGTCTTGCCTGATGAAGAGACCTGAGTAGTCTCGAAAGCTTGCAATTTCTTACCATCTTTTCAGTTAGCCATTAAAAGGTATCAACCACTGAGGACTCTCAATTCTAAATATTTTCCTATGCTTTGATGGTAATTTTCCCCAGGACTTCACATCCAAGACATAGGGTCAAATCTGAAAAAATATCTCTAAAGTTATAGTTTTCAAAAGGAGGATGTTAACTATGAGAAGGAATTCAGGATTTGAATCTAAATTCCAAATTTACAATCTAGATTTTTATCCTAAGTGATTTGTTATTTTTATCTAGGGTGAAACAAAAAACTACTGCAATGCTTTTCTTTACCATTTGCAAAAATTCAGTTATCGGCCCATGCACTGCATAAAAATACCCCATATTCAATAATACCGCTTACCCCAATCTACACTTCTGGGGGGTGCTTCTGTCTCAATTTCATTATAAAATACTGGTTAATGGCTTTTTTTCAGTTGCTCATCAGTTTGCAGTTTCCAGAGCTCATTTATTTTTTTACTATGAGACAAAAAACTTACAGGCAGATAGTTGCTAACTGGCCATTCAGCTGCTCTACATCAACAGAACAGCTCTTCTTCCTTCAGGTTGCCCTGTTGATGGGGTGAAACGGTCGGCCAGGACCATAGTCATGGCCGAGGACACCTAGGCTTCGGTGTCCTAGCCTCCCCTCACAGAAACATATTCACCATTAGTCAGCATACCTGTGTCATCAGGTCAAGCTCCTTCTGGTTCTCCCCTATGCTGTGGGAGATCCTCTCCAGGTAGATCAGCCTAAACTGAGACACAGTCCGTTTCAACTTCAACAAGAACTTCTTTACTGAGTTCATTACACAGCACATCCAAAGTCTTCACATCTTTTATAACAGGCTTCACAAAACAATGTTCCTTTTCTTTCCCTGCGTTACTCTCATGATCACAAAGCGCGGGCCTGGGTCGGACCGTCCCTGATGGTTCCTCAGCATTCTCTCTGTACAGCTCTGCCACGGATATGCATCCCTCGGTCTGTTTCGCCCCAGACACAAGATCATTAATTCCTGGAGCAAGAAGCTACTGAAAGAGAGTACTTCCCTTCTGTGCTGTCTTCTGCATTTGCACCACGTCTTTACTGTCCGTACTCACTGCATCTGTGGGGTCCCTTGGCCGTTTCGCCCGGGTTTTAAGGTGTCTGCCCAAACAATGAGTTGCCACATTGTGAACTTCAAAACTGCACAGGCCTGTTGCTGTAATGTTCTGGTGCTGTGAACGGCTGAGCTTCACTTCAAGTTATGTGGCTGCTGCGGCGTCTTGGGCCTATAGCCCTTGTGGACAGTTCAGGCGTCCCTCGTCTCCTGACTATATCTAACACCTACTCTAGCTTACCAGACAGCAGCCCCTCCTACTATTAACCATATACTAACACTATATACTGTCAAAGAACTGTGAGCACTAAAATGCCCCCCCATCTAGTGGCCATTCTTACAAACTGAACTTTTCCTGACTTTATACATAGCAGCACATAAATATGCATTACACTATTATCCCTTAAGGTAATACACATAATAGTGTATCAGTACCCATGTGACATCCAAAATGGAAATACACATGAACGTGTAGCAGTACCAGTAGAATGTGAGAAAGAGGTAAAAGACATTTTCCATTCCCTTACAGGAGCATGACTGCTGATGTTATGCTGATTGAAAGCCGACTCTCGGAAGTTAGGCAGTAGGTAGCCGGCTGTCAATCAACACGACGTAAGCAGTTACGTCCCATCAATAAAGCAGAATGGTAGAAAAGCCGCTGCTCTGTCGATGTCTCATCAGCAGAAGCTGCTGAATTGCCGGTAGGAGCGTTCTGTGACTGCTCCATGCTGGCAGATATCGATGCCAGGCACAGCAGCAGGGAGTTAGCAACTATCTACATCTTAATTCTTAGGCCTATAGTAACACATTTATATAGTCCTGCATAGCCCATTTAATAGCTTCCTAAAGCTAAAACCTATTCACCTATAGAATGTCTTTTTAACCCCTTACAAAGCCAGCCCTAGCCTGAATGGTGCTCGGTGCCCCAATCTATTGATTTTTTACTCAGTTTTTCAGGACACAAATAATAGCAGGAGAACTTTTTTATATTCTAAAAAAAAACTTGAGGCTTTTTTCACATTGATCCTGCCATGAAAGGACACCACTCACATGATTGTACTATAAACTCAGAATATGTGGTGTGGAATCTGCACCTCATATCCACATCAACATTAATTCCTTCACATCTAAACTCACGCTTAAAAGTAACCTGTCAGCAGGATTGTGCTGAGTAACCTACAGACAGTGTCAGGTTGGCGCCTTTATACTGATTACAATGATACCTTGGTTGATGAAATCCTTCTTATGGCTGTTGTTTAATTTGTTTTTGTACTCTTCAGTTAATGAGATTCTTGTGCTCCGGGGCGACCTGTGCGCAGGGCTGTTGGCAGGGCTTTATGTGGTGCTCTAATTATATATTCATCTGTATGGCTTATGATATTTACATATATTACATGCTGCATAGAATATTTTGTGGAAGAAAAAAAGTAACCTTCATGAAAATTGTGCCGGCAGCGGTGACTGTGCTGTAGTATGATACAATGCCTAATATGCATATATTCATTTATGCTTTAGTCCTATACTATTGTGGGGAAAAAAGAATTGCCTTATGATAACGGCTCTTGCACAGTAGAATCTATCACATTCCGATAGATGCTACTGCACAGGTCCTGCGGCGCCATTTTGATGGATTCAAATTTTTTCTGCAGCAAAATGGCGCCAAGGCATTTTGCTTCTCTGCAGCAATAGGAGCCTATAAACCGTGTTTGGGAAATGGCACATTGGACAAAACTCTTAATCCGAAGATGATTTCTGTCATGCAACAGTGAATCACATTCTGAGGTTGTAAAATGTGGTCTGCTAGGTCCAACACATTCACAGTGCATTGTTAGTGTGTGTGACCAGTCCCTATCAACCAAGGACATATCAATTGATTATGTTTCTATGGCATTAACTAATACTAGCCAAATAACAAGAATTCGATCCAATGAAACTATAAGCAAAATTAAACACATACAGTACTGTAGTTCTAATAAAATGTTTATATACTTACCTCCTTGGATCTTCACCTCCTTGGCAGCGCTCATCCAGTCTGTATTGTTGCTCCTTGCTGTGCAAACTGAAAGCTCAGTGCCTGCTACCACCAAATCTTCTGCAGGTCTTTTGCAATCACTTGATTGTTTTTGTCCTGGTTCTGTTGGCAGCCGGTGACAACCTCCTATTTGTGCCATGTCCTGGTAGTATAGCCAGTGTTTTTAACTTTGATCATACAAACTTTATCCAAATGTATCTCTAGGAACTTTCAATGCCTTTGCTATATTTTGGTATCCTTTTCCTTGTTTCTGCACAGCCATGATCTATTCTCGAAACTTCCTAACGGTTAGGACCACTCTCTTTACAACCCCAAATTATAAGAGAACGTCAGGTTATTGCCAAAGTGGAATTAGCTAAGATTACTCAGGAATGCTGCCAGGAGCTGCTGCCTGTACACATGTTTGCCACAGGTTATAACAGCCAAAGTGTGCTCAAGAAGAGAGTGAATTATTCTGAGACTGCAGTAGTCATTAAAACTTGTTTGTAAATTTTGCTAATTTGCAATGGTGGTTGAATAATTATGATTGCAACTGAATATAATGTACTTTAACTTGATGACTGCATAAAGGGTGCTCTCCAGGGTGCTGTTCCTTGTAGATCCTATATTAATTTCCATGTATAGTCTATGCTCACGATATTGATGAAGATACATAATAATTCAATAGGGGTGGATGTGTGGTACCCGGCCACAGACACTATACAGTGGATGAAACGGTAACTGAGCAGCTCCAGATGTCACCTGAAACCAAGAACGCTGATCGAAAGGGGTGCCGGGTGTTGCAACCCCACCGATCAGACCTAAGAATAGGTCATCAGTGCTAAAGTAGTGGACAACCTCAATTTTTAAGTCTTGACAAAGGCAGTTAGTAGTTGGCTTAGTGGTTTCAGAGTGCTGGGGTCCCGCTCTGGATTTCTGATACTATTGGGCCTCCTGAAATGAGCACTCTGTGAACTAACATGACTCTGGATATTTCAAGTATCTCCCATTCGTCTTCAATAAAATGGCGGTGGTGACGGCGCTTGTGCACATTGACCTTCCAGTGGTCGTCAATAAAAAGGCTTCAGTGGCGGCATATGCACAGAGTGAGATCAATGACATCCTTTAGAGATTTATTTGACCTGAGATCTCAGTCTGTGCATGCATTTTCAGCAGCGCATTTTTATTAAAGACCACCGGGAGATCAATCTACGCATGTGGCACTCAAGGCAGGGATGGCACCAATGCAAAATTTCAAACAGGAGGCAGATCACTCACAAAGCAGTAACCTGTCCTACTACCAGAACCAGGTAGGAGCCGAATACCCTACCCACAATCCTTCCCCTGTGCATCTAAATTCTATTAACTAAAAACTTCAAATGCTAATTAAAGAGAAACCACAAAGTGGATTTCTTCACTAAAGGAATCAATTCAATCTGTATAACAGTGCCATTATGGCCATTCCTTTCCTCCATTTAGCAAAATCATGCTCACAGGTTCTCTTTAAAGGGAATCTGTCACCCCAAAATTGCCATATCAGATAAAGATATGGCTGAATAGTGCGTCCCATAACAAAGCTAACGGTGGGTATCATATATTATGATACCCCCGTTTTCAGATCAAAATACCTTTGTAAACTTTGTTTTTTTCCCTGTCAATCATGGCAGTCAGGTCAGGAGAGCGACGTCTGCTTGCCTTGGACGACTTCCGGGGCAAGGAAAGAGCAGCGCATGCGCTACTCTTTCCTTGCCCCGGAAGTTGTCCAAGGCAAGCAGTCATTTCCGGGGCAAGGAAAGAGTAGCGCATGCGCTGTACTGATTATATGCTTTGCCCACTGTTGGGCAAAGCACACTGCGCTGCGCGGCCCAGAATTGGAATTGCGCAATTGCGGAAAGCTGAACGCCGTCTGTGGGAATCACAGACGGCGATACGCAATGGATGCCGAGGAGAGGGGGGGGAGAGAGAGAGAAAACGCCGCCCTCCTGACCTGACCACCTTGATTGACAGCGCAAAAATCGAAGTTTACAAAGAAGTGGGGGGGTGAGTACATGGAAACCGCCGCCCTCCTGACCTGACTGCCATGATTGACAGGGAAAAAAACAAGGTTTACAAAGGTATTTTGATCTGAAAACGGGGGTATCATGATATATGATACCTACTGATAGCTTTGTTATGGGACGCACTATTCATAGTAACATAGTTATTAAGGTTGAAGGAAGACTTTAAGTCCATCTAGTTCAACCCATATCCTATCCTACCTGCCCTAACATGTTGATCCAGAGGAAGGCAAAAAAACCCCAAGTGGCAAACAGTAAGCTTCACATTGGGGAAAAAAATTCCTTCCCGACTCCACATACGGCAATCAGACTAGCTCCCTGGATCAACGCTGTATCTAGGAAACTAGTGAATATAGCCTGTAATATTATACTTTTCAAGAAAGGCATCCAGTCCCCTCTTAAATTTTAGTAAGGAATCACTCATTACAACATTAGACGGCAGAGAGTTCCATAGTCTCACTGCTCTTACAGTAAAGAATCTGCATCTGTGATTATGGTTAAACCTTCTTTCCTCCAGACGTAAAGGATGCCCCCTCGTCCCCGTCACAGGTCTAAAGTAAAAAGATCATTAGAAAGGTCTTTGTACTGTCCCCTCATATATTTGTACATTGTAATAAGATCACCCCTAAGCCTTCGTTTTTCCAAACTAAATAACCCCAAGTGTAATAACCTGTCTTGGTATTGCAGACCCCCCAGTTCTCTAATAACCTTGGTCGCTCTTCTCTGCACCCGCTCCAGTTCAGCTATGTCTTTCTTATACACCGGAGACTAGAACTGCACACAGTATTCTAAGTGTGGTCGCACCAGTGACTTGTATAGAGGTAAAATTATGTTCTCCTCATGAGCATCTATGCCTCGTCTAATGCATCCCATTATTTTATTTGCCTTGGCAGCAGCTGCCTGACATTGGCCACTAAATGTGAGTTTGTCGTCCACCCATACACCCAAGTCTTTTTCAGTGACAGTTTTGCCCAGTGTTTTACAATTAAGCACATAATTATACATCTTATTTGTTCTACCCAAGTGCATGACCTTACATTTATCCCCATTAAAGCTCATTTGCCATTTATCAGCCCAAGCTTCTAGTTTACATAAATCCTCCTGTAATATAAAATTATCCTCCTCTGTATTTATTACCCTGCAGAGTTTAGTGTCATCTGCAAATATTGAAATACTACTCTGTATGCCCCCTACAAGGTCATTAATAAATATGTTAAAGAGAAGCGGCCCCAATACTGACCCCTGTGGTACCCCACTGCTAACCGTGACCCAGTCCGAGTGTGCTCCATTAATAACCACCCTTTGTTTCCTATCCATGAGCCAGTTCTTAACCCACTTACACATATTTTCCCCTATCCCCATTGTTCTCATTTTATGTATCAACCTTTTGTGTGGCACTGTATCAAAAGCTTTTGAGAAGTCCATGAACACCACATCCACTGCATTCCCTTGGTCCAGTCCTGAACTTACCCCTTCATAAAAGCTTATCAGATTAGTCTGACAAAAACGGTCCCTCGTAAACCCATGCTGATACTGTGTATGAGGATATTCAGCCTCAGAAACTCCAATATAGTATCCCTTAAAAAACCCTCCAGGATTTTACCCACAGTAGATGTTAAGCTCACTGGCCTATAATTTCCAGGTTCAGTTTTTGCCCCCTTTTTGAATATTGGCACCACATTTGCTATACGCCAGTCCTGTGGTACAGACCCCGTTATTATGGAATCTTTAAAGATTAAAAATAAAGGTCTATCTATAACTGTACTTAATTCCTGCAGTACTCGGGGGTGTATCCCATCCGGGCCCGGGGATTTGTCAACTTTAGTGATTTTTAGACGCCGCCGTACTTCCTGCTGGGTTAAGCATGTGACATTTAATGGAGAAATTTTTTTATCTCTGATCATGTTATCTGTCATGGGATTTTCTTGTGTAAATACAGTTGAAAAAAAGTCATTTAGCATATTGGCTTTTTCCTCATCCTCATCCACCATTTCACCCAGACTATTTTTAAGGGGACCAACACTATCATTTTTTAGTTTCTTGCTATTTATGTAGTTAAAGAATATTTTGGGATTATTTTTACTTTCTCTGGCAATGAGTCTCTCTGCCTCAATCTTTGCTGTCTTGATTTGCTTTTTACAGAATTTATTCAGTCTTCTGTATTTATTTAATGCCTCTTCACTACCTACTTGCTTTAATTCCCTAAACGCTTTCTTTTGTCCCTTATTGCGCCCCTTACAGCTCTATTTAGCCATAGTGGTTTCCTCCTAATTCTAGCATTCAGCCATATCTTTATCTGATATGGCATTTTTGGGGTGACAGATTCCCTTTAAGTCTTGGGTAAGATTATTGGCACTTTTTGCTCTTCCTATTATCCCAGCCTATAGAAATATATTAACTTTAAACCTTGCAACATGATTTTTTATACAGTTTTAATAAAAAAAATAATAAATATTAATAAAGACCTAGAGAGTGATTCCAATGCAAGAATTTGGGAAGAAAGTTATTACTAACCAAAGTAATAAAAGATTCTCATAAACTACAGAAACGGACATATTTACTGCTCTGCATTCTGAATTTGTTTTTTTTATCAAGTTCTCATTTTTCGTATTTTACTATCTTGGAAACTTGGGTAGATATTTAGTAGATGATTGACTGAGTGCAGACAGCACATCGTGACATTATGATTTCCATGTAGAAGAATTATAGGAATAGATTGGTATGACTCTTTGCTCTTATCTTCCTTTGATGCATCAGTGCATGGCAATAGTATTAAGATTTGACTCTTATTTCAGGTTAGCATTTCCACAATATCTTGTAATATTCTATTTTTATTAAACTCTAAATATGTAAAATGTGAAAGCGAACAATTGAATATTGCTTGAATATCGTTGCCCAGATACTTAATGTACAGTACTATCTTACATTGTGCATTATACAATAAAAGATTTTACGAGCCAATAAACTTATATATCTGTAATATCCTGCCCTAGAAAACCATTAATATCCCACATGAAATTGAACCATTATCTTTCCAGATGAGGCCAGTTATCCTGCAGTACCTCCGAAATATAAAATGTAATCAGACTGGAACAATGTTAATATTCATTGGATTCATTCTTTATATTCTGATGCATGCTAAAAAATTAAAATTGCTTATTATTAGGCAGAACTGGACAATTTCCAGGTAGTCATTGTACAAAAAAGGGGGTCAAACTATATATATATATATTTTTTTGATTTTGCTATCTACTGTATTTAAAACCATCTGCCATAACTGAAAACCTTCTAATTATTTCTAGATTTCATTGATTTAGTTGCCAGTTTATGTCTTTGCACAGAGTGGACCTAAATGTTAAGATACACTGCAAACCTCAGGTAGACTCCTGTACAACCTCCAAGGTCTAAGGAGCCATAATATGGCTTCAATGGGGTCTCAATATACTTTCTATAGATGAGTGAATTAAAGGGAAGATGTTAGGTAATGTTTTAGTGCGATACTAATGAAATCCTTAAATAGGCTTGGATAGCCCTTTCAGAATATGTAACTTTTATTGTTGTAGCTTCTCTGATTTTCTTGCTGTGCGCATTGGAGAATTTAAAGCCACGTGATTGCTCGTCAAGCATATGTAAATCCAAAATGAATATGCGCTGCTACATACGCACATAATCCCTCCCACCTCTCGGCACCAATATCAGCAATTGTGAAAATCCACCCATCTGCAGCTAACCATCCACTACAGACATGTATACAGCCTGCTGTCTGCTACTCTCCTGTACATGTAAGATAACGAGCAGGAACGCGGGATGCAGTGAAGAGCAGGAGGCAGAGCAAGAGTTAACGGGTTCTCTTTATAAAGAATGTGATAACAGTGGTGCTCTGCACAGGGAGAAATTAAGAAAGTATGTAAGCAAGAAGAGTATGCAATTATAACATGAAAATAGAGGTGCAAATAACAGGTTAACTTATCAGTCTGCGGTTCCCAGTTGAAAGATCCTGGAATATCCCGATGGCGCCGCAGGAAACAGAAGCAGTCTCTGAATTGGTCCCAAGATGGGTGAGGCTCTGTCTCTTTACGATGGCGACGTATCTTGGTCTCTGCAAACGTAGTCCTTTGGTCCTGGAGTGGGGTGCCGCACAAAAGAATGCGTGAGGCACCGCGGTTGATATACACAGTCCCAGAGTACAGGCCGCGGTCACGGTACCTGAATCAACGTGCACCGCCTGTTGAAACCCAGTGGAGTGCCGGCTGTTATGAATATGCTAGAGATGGTTTCTGAACAGAGGCTGCCTCTGGTGGTTACAGACAGTACTGAACCTTTCAGTGAGGAATGGCAATCTGGGATCACGGACTGGTCTGATATAAGGGAGGTTCCCTCCCATGATGGTTGCCGGTGATCAATTGTTCTTGTCTCAATTGTGGTTCCTGGTTCATTTGGAAGCTTGCTGAGTCTTGCCTGCATCTTCTGCTATCAGATAAGATATTTTCTGCTTTTATTTTTGTGCTTGCTTTTTGTATTGTTTCCTGCACTTTTGTGGAGGTCAGCCAGGTCCCCTCCGGGGGCTTGTGCTCCTCTCAGTTTAACTGGAGCCACTGTTGTTTGTTCATTTGTTTTTTCCTGTTTTTTCAGTGGCTGCGGCTTAGTTTTGTTACACCAGAGAACTGATTTAGGTGGTAGAGGTCGTGTGATCTCAGGTGTTTTTGCAATCATTAGTGTTGGTATTTTTTAGGGGTTTTTTTGGATTGCAGTGAGTATCCTTTCCTGTA
The DNA here is from genome assembly GCA_033576555.1 of Oophaga sylvatica. Classification (NCBI taxonomy): domain Eukaryota; kingdom Metazoa; phylum Chordata; class Amphibia; order Anura; family Dendrobatidae; genus Oophaga; species Oophaga sylvatica. Next base: position 51,359,362 of record JARQOD010000001.1, read on the forward strand.
CTTTTCTGTCTAGACAGATTGGGCCCCAGCGTTTGCTCATTCTATTTTCTGTCTGTGTCCGTTCTTCTTCTTGTCTAACCGTCATTACATGTTTGGGGCTTCCTATTTTCTTTGGGGATCTGCTCCGGGCAAATAGCTTTCATCTTTCTGCCTTTAGGTGTAGTTATCTCTCAGGCTGTGACGAGGCGTCTAGGATCAACGTAGGAATGCTCCACGGCTACCTCTAGTTGTGTGGTTAGTTCAGGTTACTGCAATCCTACGTTGGCAGTAGGAGTCTCAGTGAGCCCCCTTAACACAGACCACGATTCATGATGCACAGATACTGCAGAGAAATATGGGTATAGAACAACGGCAAACACTTCTCTTCTTCCATTACATGACTGATACCTATTGTAAATTGTACAATAGCTCAAAAACCGCCAAATCCTCACAGCGCACAGTACAGACTGGACAGTACAGTCCTCCATACAATATTATGGGCACCACATAGTCTCCCCCTCATCACCCATATAATACCCCATGCAGGATGTCACCCCGCCATCCCCCATATAATGCTCCATACAGAATACTGGACCACATATAATGCTCCATACAAAATATGGAGCTCTCCTCTACACTGTGCTGCGCTCTGCACTGTTCGGCTCAGGAAAGGGCGCTGTGGAAAAACTCCCTATTATCATCATCATTGCCTGCCCATTATCAACATCATATATCCTGATACCTCTGTTTTCATATCAAAATACCTTTGTAAACTTCGATTTTTGCGCTGTCAATCAAGGTGGTCAGGTCAGGAGGGTGGCGTTTTCTCTCTCTCTCCCCCCCTCTCCTCGGCATCAGTTGCGTATCGCCGTCTGTGAATCCCACAGACGGCGTTCGGCTTCCCGCAATTGCGCAATTCAAATTCTGGCCGGCGCATGCGCAGTGTGCTTTGCCCAACAGTGGGCAAAGCATATAATCAGTACAGCGCATGCGCTACTCTTTCCTTGCCCCGGAAATGACTGCTTGCCTTGGACGACTTCCGGGGCAAGGAAAGAGTAGCGCATGCGCTGTACTGATTATATGCTTTGCCCACTGTTGGGCAAAGCACACTGCACATGCGCCGCCCCGAATTTGAATTGCGCAATTGCGGGAAGCCGAACGCCTCTGTGGGATTCACAGACGGCGATACGCAACTGATGCCGAGGAGTGGGGGGAGAGAGAAAACGACGCCCTCCTGACCTGACCACCGTGATTGACAGCGCAAAAACCGAAGTTTACAAAGGTATTTTGGTATGAAAACGGGGGTATCAGGATATATGATACCTACCGTTAGCTTTGTTATGTGATGCACTATTCAGCCATATCTTTATCTGATATGGCAATATTGGGGTGACAGATTCCCTTTAAGTAGGACATTAGGAATCCCACCTTGACCTGATCAGAGAAAAAATGGGGAGCATAGCATTCGTAGTGCTGTAAGCACTGCTTCAGGAACACCCAGTACTGCTTTGGATCCCCATCATACCTTGGCGGATTGGCTGGGATCGATTTAACTCTGGGAGCGCAAGTCACAAGTTTTGTAAGTACATCAGCAGGGACTGCGACTCGGGCTGGTGCAGCAAAAGTCAGAGATTCAGATTGGGTAAAAAATGTATTCGGTTGCTCATGCTGGCAGAAAAAAAGTTCATCTCGCTACGAGAGCGAAAGGCTATGGGACTCAGTGGGGACCATGAACGGAGCAAACTGTAATGCTTGCGCCCAGACTGGATGGCGCGAGTGAGGATTGTGGCCCCACTGTGCCACAAACCAGACTACCCTGGAGGGGTGTGACTAAGCAGCTGCCTTGGTGTTCACTGGAGCCTTTAGTGATGAGGTCAGGCTTGTAGCTGCCAGGTATCACTCCAGGGCTGTGTCTGGCAGTAGCAACTGATTCCACTGGGGGACAGGACACTAATGACAGGTGTGCGCAAGTAGTGACGGAGTCGATTGGCACTCTGGCGGGCATGGCTGGCACTCTGGCGGGCATGACTGGCACTCTTGTAGGCAGGCACGGCTGGTACTCTGGCAAGCAGGCTGGCTCGGCTGGCACTCTGGCATCGTGAGTAAGACAGTGTATCAGCCTGATGGGAGATTGGAAGCCATGCAGTGATGTCGGCAGGGTTGTTACAACATGGCTCTCAGTGTATACAGCGCAACCTGAAAAGTTACCTTGATAAAACTGGAAATGTTAACCAATAGTGATGGCTCAGAGACCATTGGAATAGTTGAAAAGTGCATTTTAAAGGGAATTTACACTAAAATGCTGAAGTCTGTCAGAGAGTAGGGATGAGCGAATTTGTTCAGTTTCGGTTCAGAATACGATCGGAATCGAATATTGCTTTTGCAATATTCGTTGAACACAGCCGAACGTCATTAGAGTCAATGGGAGTAGAAATTACCGAATATGTTCGGAACCGATCATAAGACAAACATTTGGCATTAATATTGTTCGAAAATGGCTCGAATATGTCAAAATCAGATTCTGAGCCAAAATTCAAACAAATTAGCTCATCTCTATCAGAGAGTACATACTGTAAAAAAAAATGCATCTTAGATGACTAGTTCAATAGGCCGATCTTCAGAGCCTTTTTCTCATCCTGATATCTTCATCTGACAAGTCTCTCTACATGTGTGTGTATAGGTAGAGACTTGTCTGTCTAGGGGAGTGGTGGCGGGAGAAGCTACTAGGGACTGTCCTCTTGGACCAGTCATCAAAGAACTAGTCCTGGCTGCTTCTGAAATACTATTGTTAGATAACAGGTAGGTGGGATGCAGTAACGAGCAGGAGGCAGAGTAAGGGTTTATTACAGGGGATACTCCACGCAGGGAGAAAATGAGTAAGGAGAGGAGTAAAATTGAATGTTGAAAACTGGATAACAATAAATGTCTACGAAACAGGTAAACTTACCAGTCTGATGTTTCCCAGGCGCTGCAGTAGTTTGAAATCCCATGGTGGCGCTGCAAGCGTCACGTGAAGGCTCTGGCCTGGTCCTGAAGAAAGCTGAGGCACTGTCTGCTGAGGGAAGTGGAGTTTCCCCTGCTTTCCTGGACGAGGTCTGGCGCTTGCAGAGTTGTATGCGGGACATGGAGTGATCTCTGGTCCCGCCGGAGGGTAACTCAGTTCAACGGAAGAGGAGGCGGGGGTGAAACTGCATGGCTCTGTAGGGTTCACCAGATCAGAGCTAGGCCACGCGCTCACAGCAGTCAGTGGAAAGGTGCTGGATGAATTCTCGGTGACAAAGTTGAGCGGGTACACAGATACTGGAGGCACACAATTTATTTGCTTGTAGGCTGGGGATTTGCAGCTCGGGCCTGTGCTATTGAGTCACCCCACGGAGAGTGAATCAACCTTCTCCTGCTGCACACTCTGTCTTCCCGCCAAGTTCCCCTCTTTTCCGCGCACTCTCCCTTTTATATCAGTCCCGCCCCCTACAGTCGAATGAAAAGGTCTGTCCGGGTCAGAAAGTTCTCCTCCCGGCAACAGTGGTGACAGCCCCGACAGTTCCAGAAGCGACACAAAAAAGGTACCACCGGCCCAGTCCATTTTCCTACACTGTCAAATGACAGTATTTCAGAGTTAAACATACATAGCTGCAGTAACGCAGTCAGCTTATGATTCTTGCTGCCAATAGTTCAGGGAGCATGAATCTGCTGTCAATGTCCCCTCTATAAAGATAGATACATGCAAAGTTTGTAAAAAAAATGATACAAACAATATTTTAACATAAAAACTCTTGAAGTAAACTATATAATTGTTATAAGATATATTTTACTAGATCTAAAGCTAAATAAAAAAAATCTAATACAATAAAAGCTATAGTTAAGAAACTTGAAGCTTAAATTCCAGTGGACCACATTTTGTGATCACATGTTTAA
>JARQOD010000001.1:51363355-51381590 GCA_033576555.1 Oophaga sylvatica
GAGTGCATATGCTCCTCTGACTTCCGGGGGCGCACAATTACGTGAACCAAGTGCGTTCCACTTGCGTTTCACTGGAGCGCTGCCCCGGAAGTCCCATTTGACAGGAGGCGTGTCATCTCAAACGCGCGCTAATACTGAGTCACCGGACCTGTATGATCCTATCCTCAAGCAGTGCCTGCTATTTATACGCTGTTTTCCCACACCTATCCCATACTCCTGCCCCGGAAGAAGCCACTAGGTGAAACGGTGCCCGTTGGGCGTTCAGACAACCAGTACTCCGTGACTACCTTACCCTGCCTAGCTCTGCGCTACATCTACATGTAAGTGGGATTACACAGTTCTTATGATTCCCTACATAGTTTGTGTGAATTCACTAATTCTTTTTGCATGATAACGGTGTGCACGGTAGCTTGGCACAAACATTACCACTCTGGGCTTGATACTAGCTCTCATATATCCTTCTACCTTGTCTCATATCACAGGTATAGTTACTCCAGCAAATTTTTGCTATTTGGGGAACATTCCCCGTTATAAAGTTAATTTCAGCACCTGGTTATTTCAATTTTTGATTAGGATAGAGCGGTATCTACAAGCTTATATATAAACAATTATGGTAGTCACCGGGTTTCTGTTTGTTTAATATATTTTTTGAAATTTCCTTTTAATCTTTCTCACCATTGTTGGTTTTAATACGCTTAATAAAAATTATTTATTTTAAACCACTACTTTCTTTTATCACTTCTTTTTCTATGGGACACCTATCACCATAGATAATGGTTACAAATGTATTTTGAAGTGTCTTGCCTACGTTATTTAGGATTATGGGAATAATGATTGCTTATACAGCATGGGGAAGCAGCAGCATCCCCATGCTGTAGAAACTGTCAGCTCTGCACTGACAAAGTTGCTGATCATGCATTGCAGCATTATCAACAAGTTTCCTAGCTCTGGTGACCCGGATGTCGTCATGATGATATCAGGTCACCATGACAACGATCGGGACCCTATGTCATGCTGTGGGGTCTCTGATACAAAGTTAGAGGGGCTGTCAGCCCTCTGCTGGCTCCTGGAAAGCTGCGATCATGTTTAATCGCAGCTTTTCGGGGGTTAAAGTGCCATGAGCAGTGCGTGACCACTCCTGGCACTTAGTGGCAGGTGTCAGATGTCAGAATCAGCTGACACCCGGTGGTGATCACCCGTTCACCGCACGTGTGCGTGGGTGATTGAAATGACGTAATAATTCGTCCAAGGTCGGGCACATGGACGAATTATTATGTCATGTCAGAAAGGGGTTAAATACCTTAATATATCAATAGCCAATATTATGACATGTAAGAAGGCCCTATAGAGTTAATATACCGAAAGATCCAGATTACACCACCTACTAAGTTAGGAAGGAAAAACGTAGACAAATTATCAAGCATTATTGTGGGTTCTGATGCATTTCCATGGCAGTAGGGGGGGACGGGAAGGGGCATTTTAATGGCCTCTATTGCCAAAATCTTGGTACAACAACTGCAGTATGAAGTCTGGTAATATGCACAGACAATGCATTACTGAGCTTTTGCAGTATATAGTACAAGCAACTAAATGATCACAGGATCAATTCACTTAGAAGCGGGGGTGGCGGGGTGGCTCAGAGAATGCAAAAGTAAAATAAATCAAACAAAGTTTTAAAAGCATTAAAAAATATTAAAGTAAACCTATAAATTCAAATCAACCCCTTTAAAAGTAAAGACTCAAAACTAGGTATATACCAAATCATCGTACATGCCTGGACTTCAATACTTTAGTATAATAATGCTAAAAGTACTGGGATATGTTTCATTTAATGTGTTCATACTATTGTTTGACTTATATAATGTTCTTGATGCCAAAGAAAAGTTTATGTTGGATGTTTGGATTTTGTAAAATTTGAGCATTAAATGTAACGTCTATAGGAATGTAATTTCTTATCTGCTGGAAATTCATAACCAATCCTAGAGTTCCTAGCCATTGTCTCAAATATTCCGATGTAAAATAGATTTATATTCTGTATTACAATGTTATTATCTATTCCTGGAAATGTTAGAAGAAATATTTAACATCCATTCCAGGACATATTGGTCATAGATTCAACAAACAGCTGAATCCCTTCATATGCATCAGTCATAATTTCGAGGGTGCAACTGGGTTAAAAATATGGTATGTAAGCTAACAAGGACCCCCTTAGGCCTGCCTGTAAATGTGCCTACAAGACCCTGCCTACATAAACCAAAAAAAATCTTATAGTTCTTGGAATGATAAAATAGAAAAATAAAAAATAAAAGTTTCATTAACTCACAAATAACTTACGTAAACTTATATTTTTACCATACTTCAAACCACAAGCCTCATTTCAGCTATTAATGCAGATCTATCATTACATTTTTTTCATGAAGCATACTCAATGTAAATATATAAATCTTGTCAGTTCTCAGATCCCTGTACTTGTATCCGAGTCTGCTGCACCCACCAGTGCTCACCTCAATGGCAGCAGAGCTACCTGCACCTGCCAGTGATCACCTCAATGACAGCAGAGCTAGCTGCACCTGAGTCGCCCGCCAGGGCCTGTGGGTACTCGGCACCGAGCCCGTTCACTTCAATGGGGGATGTCACAGGTAGCACAGCTCAGTCCGTGGCCCTGGGCGCTCACTTAAAAAAGGGGTCCGGTATTCAGAGTAGAGGTAAGCTATCAATGCTGTTTCAACCTCTTTTACTCTCTTCTCCTTTTCCACTCGCCTTTCGTCCTACTCCGACCATTAACATAAGCACACTAGCAGAAGTTAGCTGATTCTTCTCTCTCTTCACCGCTCTCAAAGCGTCAGCACGCTTACTCACTGAAACTGCACTCAGTTGACTCAGTTCTGACCAGGCTGAAGTGGCTATCTTTCTCCACTCGTACTAGCCTCCACACATTGAACTAAGCTCAAAGCTGCAGTCTTCAGGTTCTCTCACAACTCTCTTGTCTAGGCGTAGACTGACACACTCTCTCAACTCTGAGGTGACTAGACTAGACTCGTTCTCAGCTAGACTGCCTGACTGAGCTCTCTCAGCTCTCAGCTAATCTGAGCTCTCTGCTGTGACTTCACTACCCTTATATACTGCAAAAGGGCTCCCTCTGGTGGCTCTAGGGAATGGTGAAGGTTTGTTGTGTGCATATCAGGTCTCTGTGGGTGTTACCTTTGGTGCATCCCCCTGGGGCATGAGACTCCAGGCACAGCTGGGCTATACACACCTGCCAGTGCTCACTTCAATGGCAGCAGAGCCATCTGCACCCGCCAGTGCTCATCTGTCCGTTAGACTGTCCTGTCTGCCCCTGAGGTTACTGTCATCTTCTATGCCTGTCTGCATCTGTTGGACATTTCTGCTATCCACTACTAGGAGTCAGCCGCCATCTACCTAAGGTCAGTCCTGAAGTAGCACCTGGATCACCTCCCTTGTCTCTCCACGGACTGCGATGTCGTTAGCTGCTGCGTGTCTGTGGTCGGATTGGGTGAGGCTCCTAGTCACACCACTCCAGGTCTTACTTGGGCTTTGGCACAGTTGTTCAACCACCCAGCCCGTTACCAAAACAATGCTTATCACACTCTATATCATAATGCATTACAATTCACACAACACAACATATACAAAAGAGGCAAGACATTGTTAACCTTACAACACATAGTGCAATAGGTGGGTAGGAACACTACAGCAATTGTCCACCACCCTTACATTAGCATTAAACTGGTTGTCTGGCCTTAAACCACAAATGTGCAGTCACTCTATGTGACTCCTGTCTTGTGAATCATCACAGTGGATGATTCTCTGGTGTGAGGATTTTCTGGTGCCAGGAGTGACAGATACAAGACCGCAAGTATGTGATTTGCATGCATGCAATCACATGCTGACTAGACATGCAGAGCCTAGCTATGAATGAGTTTATTAAGTGAGGTCGGACACGTCCAGTCCGAATGTGGCCGGAAATTTGCAAATCGCATACTTGCTGTCACATGACTGCATTCATTTTTGTTGCCAGAGGTGTAGACATTGATCTCTGTGTGTTGAATTATTTAGAGGGCAAACCAAATTTACACTGTTATACAAGCTGTACACCGACTACTCAACATTGTATCAAAAGGTCATATATTCAGTGTTGTCTCATGAAAAGATGAATGCAATAAATTATTTACAAAAATGTTAGGGCTGTACTCACTTTTGTGAGATACTCACTCTCTCTCTCTCTCTCTCTATATATATATATATATATATATATATATTTTTTTTTTTTTAACAACACACTGTGTGAGGTAGACAGTTGTGTTTTAATTTCTGGATGGTAGAGATTTTTTTGGTCTTAAAAAAATCAGAAAAACATTGTACATAGCCTATCTCAATCGCCAGTAATCACACTTTCTGTGATACACAAACCTTGGTTGTGTCACAATTCCTCCATTCAGTGAGTGATTGTTATGCTATCTTATGGAAACTGGGTCATGTTGAGTTGTCAGTGTTTTGATTGACAGTTCAGCTGTTCAATGTGTGACTGGGAGGTGCGGGACTTTCTCCAGGTGTTTTGTGTTCTGAAGGTTGCCTAAGCGATTTAAATGACCTGTCTATCATTGATCCCTGCCAGACAGTGTTTGTGCTTTCTCGTGAGTGTTTGCCTGATTCTATTGTTTTGAGTTCTGATCTTATTCTGCTTGACCCTTTGGACTGTGTTCTGTCTATCCTTTTGTATTGTCCTTTTGCTTTGATCCGCTATTTCCTGATATTTTGACCCTTGGACCATGACCTGACTTACGCATTTGTTTTTTTCCTTGGTTATCTACATGCTCTCGTGGTACTGACCCCGGAACATCTGACTTCTTTGCCTCACGGTCTGTCCCTGATTAGTGACTAGTGTCACATTTTGTCTGGCCATATACTTTTTTTTATTCAACAATGGATCCGGTTCATGCACTCTATGACCAGATGACAAATCTGACCCAGAAGGTTCAGAATCTGGCAAGGGATCACCAGAGGCTAGAATCATCACAGTCCCAGCTTCATGGTCAGTTTAGTACTCTGGATGCTTCCCAAAGCTCTCCAATATACTTATAGTACTTATGTCTTCTTGATCCACTGATGTGCAATTGACCTCCCCCAGCCAGTTGTAGCACATCCTGACAGATTTTTGGGAGAGAGGGATAAGATTCGGGTATTCAGGGAGAGCTGTAAATTATTTTTTACTCTACAACCCCAGCCTTCTGTGGATGAGACTCAGCGAGTGGGTATAATAATGTCCCTATTGCGTGAGGGTCCTCAGACATGGTCATTCTCTTTGTCAACATTAGCCCCAGAACGGTCTTCTGTTGACGCCTTTTTTGACGCATTAGGGATAAAATAATAAATAATAATCTAAATTTATATAACGTCAACATATTTTGCAGCGCTTTAAAGTTTAACAGTTCATACACAAGTCATAAGTAACAATCTTGCGGGAGTGGGGGATAGATAAAGGCTGCATGAGGTAGTCACCAGCCAGTATTTGTGGTGCTGTTGGGTGCAGTGGAGTTTTATTGAGGGTTACTCTCAGATAGACAGTGAGTGTGACACACACACACACACATACACATAAAAGGACTTGGATTAAGGAACGTGGTAGGCCGCTCTGAACAGATGTGTTTTGAGGGAGCGCCTAAAACTGTGTAAGTTGTGGATAGTCCTAATTTCTTGGTGTCACGGTAATATAAATATGCCATATTCTGAGTGTACTTCTAGGAGGTTCCAGAACTTTCCAGGCACACAATGAGCTCTGCTACATCCGTTAGGTCTGTGCAGAACACGCTGGGGCTTTTCGACCTCCCCTCTCAGCTCCTTCTCACTACACACTCTCTGTAACGTGAGATTCCAGTGTGCGATCTCACCCCTCCCTCAGGAAATGGGTAATTAGCAGAGAGCAGTCCTTTGTGTAAAAAACATGTGCTCTGTATATCAGATAGAGTTGATGTAAGATCTAACTATTAGGGCATATCTTGACCCAGTTGATGTTATGAGTATGAGAGTTACATATTTGGGTTGTGCTTCGACAGAGCTATGCAGCCTTCGTTTTTCTAGACTCCAGCTTCAGCGGAATCCAAGAAATGGATCCCTACGTAGCCGAGCCATCCCGATACCTCGAGTTTAGGCTTAAATGAACGAAAACGTCATGCTGAGTAAGATGTTACTCTGTGCTTCGCCGTATGAGGTTCCCTCTCTTAGTTATGTAATTCAGAAGTTTTGTAGCAAAATGTTCATTCTGGCAGAAAGAGGAGGGCTTTCATAACTCAGCCCCTTTAGTGATGTCACCACCTGGGGTATAAATAGTGGGAGCCCACTTCCCAGGTAGCCTTTGCTGGGAAACCTGATTACAGAGAAGTTCTTGTGATGCACTGTGATGTATCGCCCATCCCCTGACCGCATGGTCAGCGTGAAATGACTTAGGCAACTGTAAGTGTTTTTCTTCCTTTCATCCTTTTTATTTTGTAATTGTCTTATACATATTTTCAATTGTCTCCCTTTGCAATATCTTTTATACCTTTTGGGAACACTGCCTAACTTTTTGGAGTAAAATATATAAAATTACTAGTTTTGTTTCTCCTTGCTCTATAACGTACTGTCACGTCCTCCGAAGGGAATTACGCTACTTAATTGGGTTGTCTTCGGAACCGTTGCTAAGAATCGAAGTTGGTGGCAGTGAAGTGTGTTCTGGGCTTGTGGGTAGCGCTGGCAGTGACGGAACGTTTTTTTTTAAGCGTATAGAGTGGCTGCGGCTGGGAGTAGTTATATTTCCCTCACTGCAGCTTGCCTAACAGCCAGTACACATCCAGGCGGCCCGTCCGGCGACTACTTATCTGAGGTGCAGTTTCCTGACTGACTTGAGGGTAAGGAGGGCACCGGAGAGCTGCGAGTTCCAAGCTGGAACTGGAAAGCGGGATATACCTAAATCCCTGCAGCTGGTGACATATTGGTGGCAGAGGTGGGATAACTAAAATAAGCCCCCCTGCAATTGTGATTTGTGTAGTTTTCGTCACTTTTGGTGGCAGCATTGGGATCATAAACCGTATCCCCTGTGCCCGTTCCTTATATTTGGTGGCAGTGGTGCGATCATAAACTGTATCCCCGTGCCTGTTCATCACACTTGGGTTAGAGCATTCAAGGAGATTGGCGCAACACGGGAGAAGTCTTGGAGCTGGGAGTGGGAGGTACAGATTAGTGCAGAGGATAGTCAAAAGTTGTTTCCAGAGCGTAACGAGTGGGTAGACCGATAAACAAAAGTGAGGGAGGAGATGTATGGGGGTGTCTCACTATGGAGAGTTTTATGGGTGAGAACAAGCAGTTTGAATTGGATCCTATAGTAAATGAGCAGCCAATGCAATGACTGGCAAAGAGCGGACACGGTCCAAGTACCGATAAGCCAGATGGATGACCCCTAGTATCTTATACTACCAATATAAGTTATAAAATTAATTATCATGTTAACTGTCAGTCCACATTTGTAGAATATTTGACAGAATGCGGTTGCGGGCTTCAATACGTTGGACGCACTATACAAACCATGCATGCGAGATTGAATAAACATTGCCAAAATATTAGTAATGGTTTTTTGCTACATAGCCTGTGAAAGCATTTTTTAACTAAGCACCAAAAAAGCGTTGAATCTCTTAAATTTAACCATCATAGATTTTATACAAGACAATGTTTCTGATTGGTAAAGAAGAATGATTAACAGGGAAAGCTTTTGGATATTTAAGTTGGGGACTCTGGCTCCTGAGGGGTTAAACCTTACCATTGAAAAGGTCAATAGTTGATTTTATATTACTTTTATTACATTGCACCATTTTATTATAAGCTGTTTTATTACTTGTTTATTCTTTTTTACTTTGTTTTATCACTTATTTTAGTCAGGCTTAGGTTTTTTATTTTTATCTACCGTATTTTTCGGACTATAAGACGCACCAGACTATAAGACGCACCCAGGTTTTAGAGGTGGAAAATAGGGAAAAATATATTTGAAGCAAAAAATGTGGTAAAATATTTAATAACATAAATAACATACTATTATATGTGGTGTTATTATATATAATAGCATGTTATTATCTCGGAAGCTATGGGTAGAAGATGGTGCTGCGGGACCAGTGTGGTCTCTGTAAACTACTATGTGAAGACGCTGGAGGGTGAGTATAAGGCCGGGGTCACACATGTGAGAAATTTGCACGATTTTTGTGCGAATCTCTCTCATGAACACCCGACACTGCTGCCGGCACTCAGACTGGAGCGTGCAGCTGCATAGAAATACATGCAGCATAGAAATACATGCAGCCGCATGCTCCGGTCCGAATGCCGGCGGCAGTTCCGGGTGTTCATGCGAGAGATTCGCACAAAAATCATGCAAATTTCTCGCATGTGTGACCATGGCCTAAGAATGGGGGCATAGGGCTTATATTTAAAGCCACACTCCAGCACTGATATCACTGGAGTGCTTCTTTAAGATCCCATGGGAGAACTATAACTCCCAGTATGTCCTGCAGATTCTATGGCATGCTGGGAGTTATAGTCCACCACAGGATGGCAGAGTGCTTTTTAATGTTCTATATTTACTAACCTTTTAATTATTTTTTTCTTGTACAGTGTGTCAGCAGGACCTGTGATGACATCATGAAGAGGCAGGGCTTTGTGTGGTCATGTGATGCTCCAGCCCGCCCTCTTCATGACCTCATCACAGGTCCTCCACAGGAGCATTCAGCATCGCATCAGCACAGCCCCTGTGCTGTCAGTTATGCGATGCCTCCTGCTGCACTCTGCTCCTGCCGCCTCTTTCTCCTTCCAACACACAGATCCCGGATGCTGCAGGAATCAGGCGCTGGGGAACCATGTGGCTCTGTCATTTGCTGCTCCCCGCTCACTGCTCAGCTGATAGGTGGGCGGGGAAGCGGCTAATTAATATTCACTGCACTTAAGTATCATGACCAGTGGTTTCCCCAGAGCTGGATTCCTGCAGCGGAGGGGATATTTTCCTGCCTCCTGCAATCTCACTCCACCGCTGCCCCCTGCCCCCCTCCCCACACGTTACATTCCGACCATAAGATGCACCCACACTTTCCTCCCAAATTTGGAGGAAAAAAAGTGCGTCTTATGGTCCGAAAAATAGGGTATATAGCCTTATTCTCATTGTGTTTTTATCATGTGACTTCCTTTTTATTATGTGATTTATTTTTATCATGTGATTTGTTCATTATTAATCTGATTGGCTGCCATTTGTTTAAATACCCCTTCCTGTTTGCCCTTAATAAACTTCCACCTGATGAATACAGTTTATCCGTTGAAACATGTTGTGGTTTAACACCAATATCTTTGTCTGTGTCTTATTTCCAATGCTCCTAGGATTGTTATTATATTTTTTAGTGTAGATGGATGACCCTGGCTGCTGCATTAAGGATGGACTGGAGAGGGGAAAGTCGAATGAGGGAGAGGCCAATTAATAGAGCATTGAAATAGTCCAGGCGAGAGTGGATCAGGGCAACAGTGAGATTTTTGATGTTTCCATGGTGAGAAAGGGGTGGATTCTAGAGATGTTCTTTAGGTGTAAGTGGCAAGAGCGGGCAAAAGATTGTATATGGGAAGTGAAGAAAAGATTGGTGTCAAACATAACACCCAGACAGCGTGCCTGCTGTCGGGGTGTTATTATGGTGCCACCCATGGAGAGGGAGATGTCAGATTTAGGGAGGATAGTAGATGGCGGGAGCAGAAGAGGTTCAGTTTTGGAAAGGTTGAGTTTCAGATAGAGAGCGGACATGATGTTGGAGACTGCGGACAGACAGTTACTGGTGTTCTCTAGTACAGAGGTGGTAAGGTCAGGGATGACGTGTATAGTTGTGTGTCATCAGCATGAAGATGGTACTGAAAGCCAAATTTGCTGATGGTCTGTCCAACTGGGGTCGTGTAGAGACAGAAGAGAAGGGGGCTAAGAACTGAGCCCTGAGGGACATCAACAGTGAGAGGAAGAGGAGACAAAGTGGAACCAGTGAACGATACACTAAAGGAGTGGTCAGAAAGATAGGAAGAGAACCAGGAGAGGGCAGTGTCTTTTATGCCTATTGATTGGAGCATAGAGAGTAGGAGATGGTGGTTAACAGATTCGAAAGCTACAGAGAGGTCAAGAAGAATTAGCAGAGTGGTCACCTTTACATTTATATGTCAGACGGTCATTAGTCACTTTGATAAGTGCAGTTTCTGTCGAATATACGGGGTGGAAGCCTTACTCTATGGATCTATGAGAGAGTGAGTGGAAAGGTAACGGGCAAGGCGGGAGTAGACCCGGCGCTCCAAGAGTTTAGAGATGAAGGGGAGGTTGGAGACTGGTCGGTAGTTATTTGTGCAGGATGGATCAAAAGAGGATTTATTTTAATAATGGAGTAATGATAGAGTGTTTGAAGGAGGAGGGGAAAATGCTAGAGGAGAGTGAGAGATTGAAGATTGTAGTTAGGTGAAAAGTGATGACTGGAGAGAGACTGGAGGAGATGTGAAGGAATGAGGTCGGTAGTGCATGTAGTCGTACGACAAGAAGAGAGGAACCTGGAGACTTCTTTTTCTGCAATGGGATTAAATGTGGAGAGTGAGCCAGGGGAGATGCAGGGGGGAATGGGAGTCACATCACTTAGTGGCTGGGACCAGATTTCTTGATGGATATTCTATATTTTCCATATAAAGTGGGAGGCCAGTTCATCAGCACAGATGTCTGTGATAGGGGCCTGTGCTTTTGTACTGATGAAGGACTGAAAGGTGACAAAATTTTTTTCCGTTTGGTAAATAGTGAGTAGATCAGGGTGGTGAAGTAGGTCTGTTTAGCGAGGTGAAGGACAGAATTATAAGTCATTAACATAAATTTGTAGTATATGAAGTTTTCTGGTGTGTGAGCGTTCAGCACTCCTAGAGCATCGCTGAAGAAATCGAGTTTGTGATGTGTTTTACTCTGTGTTTGGAGGTTCTGAGGATGAGGGGTCGCTACTTTGTTAAGGTGCTTCTGAGAGTGTCATTGTAGTGGTGTACAGCCAGATCAGGACAGGAAAAAGAGGAGATTGGGGACAGTGATGAGTGCAGGGAGTCTGTAAGTGAATGAGTGTTAAGAGCAGCGTCAGACTGGAGCACCTTTGGCTCACCAGAGAAAATCATTCTTGGTTCCCACTATGATGTAGCTACATAGAAATAAATACAAGACCACCAATTGCGTGGTAAAACACACTAATATCAGGGTATAATATAAGGTAGTACACATCTTAATTATGTAGCAGGGGTTGGGGTAGAATCATAGAATCATAGAGGGTTAGCCCCCTCATAGAATATAATGTAGCCTCCCTCATAGAATATAATGTAGACTCCCTCATAAAATAATATAGCCCCTTCATAAAATATAATGCAGCCCCCTCTCATAGAATTTAATGCAGCACCCCACAAAATATAATGCAACCCACTGATAAGGTATAACGCAGTCCCCACCATAGAAAATAATGTAGCACCCTCATACGGTATAATGAAGCCCCCCTCATATAGTATAATGCAGCACCACCACAGAATATAATGCAGCCCCCATTGAGTATACTGTAGCCCCTCATAGGGCATAATGCTGCCCCCCTTATATAGTATGATGTAGCCCCCAGAACATAATGTAGTCCCGAGAGAATAATGCAGCCCCACCACAGAATATAATGCAACCCCCCATAGAGTATACTGTAGCCCACTCATATAGTATGATATAGCCCCCAGAATATAATGTAGTCACCTGAGAATAATGCAGTCCCCTCACAGAATATAATGTAGCCCCCTCATAAAGTATAATGCAGCCCCTCTCCACCCCATCATTGTCCTCATCACCACCTTCATCATTGCCTTCTCCCACACCACCCCTATCATTCTCCCCCACCACCCATTCCATCACCTCAATCATTGCCTCCTCCCCACCACCATCATTGTCCATTTCATCACCTCCATCATTGCCTCCCCACCACCATCATTGCCCATTTCATCACCTCCATCATTGCCTCCCCCACCACCATCATTGTCCATCACCTCCATCATTGTCTCCCCGCCATCATTGCCCATCACCTCTGTCATTGCCTCCCCACCATCATTGTCTATCACCTACACCATTGCCTCGCCCACTATCATTGCCTATCAACTCCATCATTGCCTCCCCACCATCATTGCCCATCACCTCCAACATTGCCTTCCCACCACCATCACTGCCCATCACTTCCATCATTGTCTTCCCCACCTCCATCATTGCCCATCACCTCCATCATTGCCTCCCCTCACCAATATCATTGTCCTTCCCCACCACCCATCTCACACACACACACAAAGCACCGCATCTCTCTCTCACACTCGCACACAAAGCACCACACCATATACACACACGCAGGAACACAGACACACAGGCACAGCTGTCATGGTCTATAGAGCTTGTGGGATTAGGTAGTGCAGAGGTTAATCTGGATGGCCTCACTCTGGGATTCTGGGAGGATTCTTATAGTCTCTCCTTGAAATCGCTCAAGGTGTGCGACTCCCCTGAGTATTGCGGTAACCAGGCCGCTCCCGGTATGAACCGCATTGATAGTGGCATTACGGGGGCTGCAGCTGCGGCCGCCGCTGGATCTCCACCAGGGTTGGACATTTTCTTTCCCCCCTAGTGATCCTCAGCCAGGCTCTGGGTATCGTTACCATAGTAATCGGCTGCTCTGCAGGCGTGATGGATTGAGCGCCTTAAGGTTTCCAAGTCGAGACCTCCTGCTTTCCACCCGCTGACAACAGAGCACGGCCAGAGCTTCACTTCACGCTCTCTTTTTTTTTTGTTCTGCCCACGACGGCACACGCCTCCGCTTCCCACGCGCCGTGTGATGCAGTAATGGCTGTGATGCAGTAATGGCGGCGATTTTATAGTTCAATAAAGTCTATGGCACACAGTACCCGGTAATAATGGGCTACAGAATCCTGTTCGTGATGCCAAGAATGCGACGCCCCCAGGGCCGTGGGGTGCTCGGTCGGGGTCGGACAGTTCTTTTGGGGGGAAGGTCATGGTAATAATTACCCGGTCCGTGGCCCTGCAATAAAACGAGGGGGAAAAGTTTATAGAGGATTAAGTTGTGACGCCACCTCTGGTGTTCGGCAACGGACGCTGCTAGAGGAGACCGCTGGGGCCGATAGTAATGCAGCTGAGATGATTCTGCTCCCCCAGGTGGAGCGGAGCCCCAGAGCTACTGGTAAAGTTTTTATAAAGGATCGTGGACGTTGGGGTGCAGGACTGAGGGTGCGAGAAATGACTGGAAGACACAAGGGAGGTAGTTTCCTTTACCTTTACTTGATGGTTCAAGGTGCAGACCGGGGCACTGATCCAGATGGTAATGGAGATCCGGGGCCGCCTGGAAGCAATTTAGGATCCACTCAGCCAGGTGGGTTTGGATGCCTTCCTATTGTGCTTTCCTGTTAGGTCCTTGCAGCCTAAAGCTATGCCCGGACCTCTTTGTGTTCTCGTCCTTAAGTCCTTGCCCGTATGGCAGGCAGCTCAAGCCTATTAACAGTATCGCTCCTCGTGGCAGCTCCTGGCTCTCATATGCTTCTGTGCTGCTGGGTGTTAGATAGGGCCAGGAGATCTGCAGTCCCCTGCCCTCTGGATTTAACTGCCGGGAATTCAGTACCCGTGCAACTACGGACTCCGGTGTCCGATTTCTAGCGCTCAACTCTGGGGTGAGCTTGGTTACAGCTACACTCCCCAGGTTCTGCTACACTTCTCTACTCTTCTCTCACTCTCTCAGACTTCCTCGAACCCCGTCTCCAGGCCAGAACTTATAGGGAAGCTCCCCTGAAACTGGGTGTTAGAGCTCCCCCTTCTGGTCTGGAGTCAGGAAAAGTGCTGGATGCTGGTGTTACCTGGTAAGGAGACCAGTCCTTGCTTCCAGGCATGACATCCCCCCGTGAGTGAGGCAATACCACCGTGGCAATCGGACTCCTGGGGAGCCACATCAATACCAAGAGAGTACGTAGATAACCAACGGAAAAGACGAAGACATAAGTCAGGTCACAGTTCAGAGTCAGTAACAAGAGATAGCGGATCAAAAGTTGAAGGTCAAGACAAAGGGATAGTCAGAGCACGGTCCAAAGGGTCAGGACGCAGAAGATCAGAACACAGACCAACAGAATCAAGCTAACACTCACCAAGAAGCACAAACTATGTCTGGCAGGGACCAGGGGCAGACAGCTCAGTTAAGTAGCTGGGCGATTAGCAGAACACTGAACACCTGCAAAAAGTCCCACACATCACAGTCACAAATTGGACAGCAGAGCTGTCAATCAAGGCACCGACAACCCAGCAAGCCCTTCACAGTATTGAACAGCCAAGCTGTCATCAAGACACAAACAGCTCAACAGTTTGCATAGAACATCATAGCAATCATTCACTGAGCAGAGGAATTGTGACACATCTCTAGGTTTTGCATTTTGCTAGTGCAATTGTCACTGCTTATAGCCTGAAGACCATTCAGGTGGCACAGGTAATCCAGCTTCTCCAGAATGGCACTGTAAGGGGGTCAGGGCCTAGCCATGTAAATGTGGATACTACTGTTGCCTGTTTATGTTGTTATATGTGAATGTCCTGTATGTTCGTATCTTTGTAAATTGTGTAAGCTGTATATATGTGTTTATTGTCAGATTGAGATTTACAAGTTAGGGACAGTGCAATTATTGAAAAGGACACAAGATGGGGCACTGAGCACATTCATAGTAGAGCACACTTGTAGGGCACTAGAGGGTTAAGTAGACAAGTGCTGGCCGGGAACTAGGGTAGGGATTTCCTAGAGATAGTGGACCCTGTTACTGCTCGGCGTTCCCTGGTCCTGAGGTGCATAGCTGAAATACTAGGAGTAGAGTGTGTATGGTATCAGCAGCAGTAGAGAAGCCAGTGAATGAATCACTGTGGAAACGTCAGCCAGAGTCTGGGGCTGAAGAAGTAGAGAAGCCAGTAAATGAACCACTGTGGGAATATCAGCAAAAGTGTGATTGCTGAAGAAGAAGTCGAGTGGGCCACCAGTGAGTACACGGGCAGGATAACCAGAAGGGGGTGGACAACCTAATAGATGTGTGTCTGGAGGAAAATAAAGCTGGTTTGCTTGAAGTTATACAGGGCACTGACTCCAATTCTTCGAACCTCGAGACGGATGAGGAATGCACCAGGATGAAGCAGTTGCCAGCGCAGTAAGTACAAATTGCGCTGATGAGTCCACCCCCAACTATGGTATTACAGCACATCCATACGTGTCATCACAAAAAGGTTAACTGTGTCTCCCAGGACAACTACCAGAGCATGATTCAATATAATGTGTCTGTAAGGGGCAAAAATATTCAAGGTTTTAGGAAAAGCAGTTAATTTGAAGGTTAAGCCTCAAGTGTGAAGGGGTGACCTGTTTTATGGAAACAACATGAACTTGTCAAAGTATTATCTGCATAAAATGTTTGTGGAAGTGTATCATGGCACAAATAAAGCAGATTCCTGAGGACTTCGGAAGAAGAGTTGTTGGTGTCCATTAACAGGTTATAAAATTATCTCTCAAGAGTTTAGACTCTACCAATCCACTGTCAGACAGTATGTGCACAAATGGAGGAAATGCAATGCCATTATTACCCTCCCTTGTACTGAATGAGCATCAAAGATCACCCCAAATGCAAGGGGTATCATAATCTGCAAGGTCACCAAAAACCCTAGGTAACTTCTAAGCAAACAAAAGGTCTCTCCCTCAGTAGCTAATGTTGATGAATCCATCATCTGCAGCAATGTTGTGCCTGGTTGGATTGTTAGGAAGAAGAAAAAAACTGCGGTACAGCATAAAAATCTTAGAAGATCTGTGATGGTTGCAAAATGGTTTGGGCCTATATTTTTGCATCTAGGCTGAGACAGCTCAGCTTCTATCACTGATGGAAAATTGATTTCTGAATATACCAGCAAATTCTAAAAGAAAATGGCAAAAGACATCTGACCATGAGATGAATATAAAGAGCGTGTGTGTCCTGCATCAAGACAGTGACCCAAAGCATACAAGTTGTTCTACAAATGAATGATTAATAAAGAATAAAGTTAAAGTTTTGTAATGGCCATGTAAAAACCCTGATCTTAATGCAATTGAAATATTGTGGAAAGAATAGACTGAAAATTCTCCAAGCCAAAGTACAGTACTAATAAACAATTATCATTTATATGCAATGTCAAACTAATCTTAACATATATGACTACGGTGACAATAGGTAACCAAGAGATTGTTTAGTGATACTTTGCACCAAAAGACTTGTTATACTTTTCAAAATGGAACTATGATCCAAAAATAATCCCTTTTTGGGGGGCAGACGTTTGCTGTGCTGGGGTTTATTCACAGATAAAGTAAACTGAATGTTTTTAACAAGCAGTCGTCCAAAAATTCTTCCTTTTTGGGGAATAGAAATAGGATGGTTTTGAAAATGCAGAAACTGTATTTTTTAACAAGCCTTCAAAAAAATTATTTATTTTTCAAAGCAGTAATAGGTTTTCTGTTTGAAAAGTGAAAAGGCAATGTTTTTTTTAACAAGCCATCCTAAAATTATAACTTTTTTGGAAGCAGTTTCAGGTTTACTTACTCCATGGAGGGTAGGGTTCTCAGTAACAATGCAATAAATATATACTGTAATACCATAGACAGGCAAGAGATTTATTGTTGTCCATTGGCAGTGGCAGTAGCAGGAACGGGACAACATAGAATATGATTGGACAGGCATGGACAATGACCAGCTGTGTGCCGCCAGCATCGGAAGCAAAAGCAACTGCAGTACAGTAGGGCAGAGCAGTGTGCCTGCTCCGGAGCCGCGACGGGAAGCTAAGAAGAGGAGGGCTTCGCTCGAAGATGGGAGGCACCGGACCGGACCGTGACCCCCATCGGATCGGATGGCGGAACGCCCCTGGGTGAGTATAATATAACTCGTTTTTCTTCTCTTTCAGGTGACATCGGTGGCTTATCTACAGCATTACAGAATGCTGTAGATACCCCTGATGGCGGTGGCTGCAGCTGATGGTCGAAAAATGGGGTGACAGATTCCCTTTAACTATTGCACATCTCACCCTACATCTAGCTGTGGCCGCAGCTTTGAAAGGTCAAAACTGCTGACATTCTCCCTTTAATCATATATACACTAAAATGGCACAATAAAAAGACACCATACAGCTATGTCATAAAAAATATATATTTATGATAAGTCAGTTGGAGTGTGAGAAGCTAAAAATGAAAGATTTGGGTACTTAAGGTCAAATAAACATTGGCCTCTAGGGAGTTAAAACCATTCTTAGTTCAGGCCAATTCTGAACTTGAATTAGAATTTTTTTTCCTTTTTCTTCTTTACATTTTAGTGAACATAACAATATTTATTGTTTATGTTCAATGTATAGCGACTACATGAGGCATTTTTGCTTTCTGCACGAAGATTTGCATTTTTTATAGATGCCCTTGTTTGTAACAAAAACATTAAGGGTTAACTCAAAAATTTGATCAATTTCGTTTTTGGAAAAAATTCATAAAAAAGCAATTTTTCCCCCATTTAGATATTTTTTTTTTTGAAACCAACATCATTATTTAAAAAAAACTATAAATCAAAATAAATCTTTTTAAATAATCTATTGTACAAGACTTTTTGGTTGGAGAGGGACCACATTTTTAAATTTTGGGAAAATACATTTATGAAGTTTTTTTTTTTATGTAAAAAAGGGGCCTTGTTGAGAATTGTATGCATGGGTTTTTTGTTTAATCTTTGGTGTGATTTTTACAAATTTTTTCAGGCTGACTATAAAGTTTTTTTTGATTTTTTTAAAATTCCGCCCTTTATGTTTTTAAATTTTAAAACGTTTTAAATAAAGACTGGAAAAAACATTTTGCTAAAACCCCAGCTAGTCTGTACAGGTTTTAATTCTCTAGAAATAAACCCGGAATTCAGAGAAAGCATGCAGAGAAAACTGAGACTAAAAAACATTGGAGATTTCATAACTTTTTATTTTAGAATGATTAATATTTTTAAAAACTGTACACAATTGGAAAACCCTACTTTATGTACAGGTTTAACTATAGTAAATGATTTCAGGGGTTTTTTTTTTAACCAAAATCTTTTTTTTTTCTTTTATAACAGGGCATCCATACAGAAAAAAAAGATGGGT
>JARQOD010000001.1:51381690-51454452 GCA_033576555.1 Oophaga sylvatica
TTCTGTGGTGGTGCTGCATTATACTATATGAGGGGGGCTTCATTATACCGTATGAGGGTGCTACATTATTTTCTATGGTGGGGACTGCGTTATACCTTATCAGTGGGTTGCATTATATTTTGTGGGGTGCTGCATTAAATTCTATGAGAGGGGCTGCATTATATTTTATGAAGGGGCTATATTATTTTATGAGGGAGTCTACATTATATTCTATGAGGGAGGCTACATTATATTCTATGAGGGGGCTAACCCTCTATGATTCTATGATTCTACCCCAACCCCTGCTACATAATTAAGATGTGTACTACCTTATATTATACCCTGATATTAGTGTGTTTTACCACGCAATTGGTGGTCTTGTATTTATTTCTATGTAGCTACATCATAGTGGGAACCAAGAATGATTTTCTCTGGTGAGCCAAAGGTGCTCCAGTCTGACGCTGCTCTTAACACTCATTCACTTACAGACTCCCTGCACTCATCACTGTCCCCAATCTCCTCTTTTTCCTGTCCTGATCTGGCTGTACACCACTACAATGACACTCTCAGAAGCACTCTTAACAAAGTAGCGACCCCTCATCCTCAGAACCTCCAAACACAGAGTAAAACACATCACAAACTCGATTTCTTCAGCGATGCTCTAGGAGTGCTGAACGCTCACACACCAGAAAACTTCATATACTACAAATTTATGTTAATGACTTATAATTCTGTCCTTCACCTCGCTAAACAGACCTACTTCACCACCCTGATCTACTCACTATTTACCAAACGGAAAAAAATTTTGTCACCTTTCAGTCCTTCATCAGTACAAAAGCACAGGCCCCTATCACAGACATCTGTGCTGATGAACTGGCCTCCCACTTTATATGGAAAATATAGAATATCCATCAAGAAATCTGGTCCCAGCCACTAAGTGATGTGACTCCCATTCCCCCCTGCATCTCCCCTGGCTCACTCTCCACATTTAATCCCATTGCAGAAAAAGAAGTCTCCAGGTTCCTCTCTTCTTGTCGTACGACTACATGCACTACCGACCTCATTCCTTCACATCTCCTCCAGTCTCTCTCCAGTCATCACTTTTCACCTAACTACAATCTTCAATCTCTCACTCTCCTCTAGCATTTTCCCCTCCTCCTTCAAACACTCTATCATTACTCCATTATTAAAATAAATCCTCTTTTGATCCATCCTGCACAAATAACTACCGACCAGTCTCCAACCTCCCCTTCATCTCTAAACTCTTGGAGCGCCGGGTCTACTCCCGCCTTGCCCGTTACCTTTCCACTCACTCTCTCATAGATCCATAGAGTAAGGCTTCCACCCCGTATATTCGACAGAAACTGCACTTATCAAAGTGACTAATGACCGTCTGACATATAAATGTAAAGGTGACCACTCTGCTAATTCTTCTTGACCTCTCTGTAGCTTTCGAATCTGTTAACCACCATCTCCTACTCTCTATGCTCCAATCAATAGGCATAAAAGACACTGCCCTCTCCTGGTTCTCTTCCTATCTTTCTGACCACTCCTTTAGTGTATCGTTCACTGGTTCCACTTTGTCTCCTCTTCCTCTCACTGTTGATGTCCCTCAGGGCTCAGTTCTTAGCCCCCTTCTCTTCTGTCTCTACACGACCCCAGTTGGACAGACCATCAGCAAATTTGGCTTTCAGTACCATCTTCATGCTGATGACACACAACTATACACGTCATCCCTGACCTTACCACCTCTGTACTACAGAACACCAGTAACTGTCTGTCCGCAGTCTCCAACATCATGTCCGCTCTCTATCTGAAACTCAACCTTTCCAAAACTGAACCTCTTCTGCTCCCGCCATCTACTATCCTCCCTAAATCTGACATCTCCCTCTCCATGGGTGGCACCATAATAACACCCCGACAGCAGGCACGCTGTCTGGGTGTTATGTTTGACACCAATCTTTTCTTCACTTCCCATATACAATCTTTTTGCCCGCTCTTGCCACTTACACCTAAAGAACATCTCTAGAATCCACCCCTTTCTCACCATGGAAACATCAAAAATCTCACTGTTGCCCTGATCCACTCTCGCCTGGACTATTTCAATGCTCTATTAATTGGCCTCTCCCTCATTCGACTTTCCCCTCTCCAGTCCATCCTTAATGCAGCAGCCAGGGTCATCCATCTACACTAAAAAATATAATAACAATCCTAGGAGCATTGGAAATAAGACACAGACAAAGATATTGGTGTTAAACCACAACATGTTTCAACGGATAAACTGTATTCATCAGGTGGAAGTTTATTAAGGGCAAACAGGAAGGGGTATTTAAACAAATGGCAGCCAATCAGATTAATAATGAACAAATCACATGATAAAAATAAATCACATAATAAAAAGGAAGTCACATGATAAAAACACAATGAGAATAAGGCTATATACCCTATTTTTCGGACCATAAGACGCACTTTTTTTCCTCCAAATTTGGGAGGAAAGTGTGGGTGCATCTTATGGTCGGAATGTAACGTGTGGGGAGGGGGGCAGGGGGCAGCGGTGGAGTGAGATTGCAGGAGGCAGGAAAATATCCCCTCCGCTGCAGGAATCCAGCTCTGGGGAAACCACTGGTCATGATACTTAAGTGCAGTGAATATTAATTAGCCGCTTCCCCGCCCACCTATCAGCTGAGCAGTGAGCGGGGAGCAGCAAATGACAGAGCCACATGGTTCCCCAGCGCCTGATTCCTGCAGCATCCGGGATCTGTGTGTTGGAAGGAGAAAGAGGCGGCAGGAGCAGAGTGCAGCAGGAGGCATCGCATAACTGACAGCACAGGGGCTGTGCTGATGCGATGCTGAATGCTCCTGTGGAGGACCTGTGATGAGGTCATGAAGAGGGCGGGCTGGAGCATCACATGACCACACAAAGCCCTGCCTCTTCATGATGTCATCACAGGTCCTGCTGACACACTGTACAAGAAAAAAATAATTAAAAGGTTAGTAAATATAGAACATTAAAAAGCACTCTGCCATCCTGTGGTGGACTATAACTCCCAGCATGCCATAGAATCTGCAGGACATACTGGGAGTTATAGTTCTCCCATGGGATCTTAAAGAAGCACTCCAGTGATATCAGTGCTGGAGTGTGGCTTTAAATATAAGCCCTATGCCCCCATTCTTAGGCCATGGTCACACATGCGAGAAATTTGCATGATTTTTGTGCGAATCTCTCGCATGAACACCCGGAACTGCCGCCGGCATTCGGACCGGAGCATGCGGCTGCATGTATTTCTATGCTGCATGTATTTCTATGCAGCTGCACGCTCCAGTCTGAGTGCCGGCAGCAGTGTCGGGTGTTCATGAGAGAGATTCGCACAAAAATCGTGCAAATTTCTCACATGTGTGACCCCGGCCTTATACTCACCCTCCAGCGTCTTCACATAGTAGTTTACAGAGACCACACTGGTCCCGCAGCACCATCTTCTACCCATAGCTTCCGAGATAATAACATGCTATTATATATAATAACACCACATATAATAGTATGTTATTTATGTTATTAAATATTTTACCACATTTTTTGCTTCAAATATATTTTTCCCTATTTTCCACCTCTAAAACCTGGGTGCGTCTTATAGTCTGGTGCGTCTTATAGTCCGAAAAATACGGTAGATAAAAATAAAAAACCTAAGCCTGACTAAAATAAGTGATAAAACAAAGTAAAAAAGAATAAACAAGTAATAAAACAGCTTATAATAAAATGGTGCAATGTAATAAAAGTAATATAAAATCAACTATTGACCTTTTCAATGGTAAGGTTTAACCCCCAGGAGCCAGAGTCCCCAACTTAAATATCCAAAAGCTTTCCCTGTTAATCATTCTTCTTTACCAATCAGAAACATTGTCTTGTATAAAATCTATGATGGTTAAATTTAAGAGATTCAACGCTTTTTTGGTGCTTAGTTAAAAAATGCTTTCACAGGCTATGTAGCAAAAAACCATTACTAATATTTTGGCAATGTTTATTCAATCTCGCATGCATGGTTTGTATAGTGCGTCCAACGTATTGAAGCCCGCAACCGCATTCTGTCAAATATTCTACAAATGTGGACTGACAGTTAACATGATAATTAATTTTATAACTTATATTGGTAGTATAAGATACTAGGGGTCATCCATCTGGCTTATCGGTACTTGGACCGTGTCCGCTCTTTGCCAGTCATTGCATTGGCTGCTCATTTACTATAGGATCCAATTCAAACTGCTTGTTCTCACCCATAAAACTCTCCATAGTGAGACACCCCCATACATCTCCTCCCTCACTTTTGTTTATCGGTCTACCCACTCGTTACGCTCTGGAAACAACTTTTGACTATCCTCTGCACTAATCTGTACCTCCCACTCCCAGCTCCAAGACTTCTCCCGTGTTGCGCCAATCTCCTTGAATGCTCTAACCCAAGTGTGATGAACAGGCACGGGGATACAGTTTATGATCGCACCACTGCCACCAAATATAAGGAACGGGCACAGGGGATACGGTTTATGATCCCAATGCTGCCACCAAAAGTGACGAAAACTACACAAATCACAATTGCAGGGGGGCTTATTTTAGTTATCCCACCTCTGCCACCAATATGTCACCAGCTGCAGGGATTTAGGTATATCCCGCTTTCCAGTTCCAGCTTGGAACTCGCAGCTCTCCGGTGCCCTCCTTACCCTCAAGTCAGTCAGGAAACTGCACCTCAGATAAGTAGTCGCCGGACGGGCCGCCTGGATGTGTACTGGCTGTTAGGCAAGCTGCAGTGAGGGAAATATAACTACTCCCAGCCGCAGCCACTCTATACGCTTAAAAAAAAAACGTTCCGTCACTGCCAGCGCTACCCACAAGCCCAGAACACACTTCACTGCCACCAACTTCGATTCTTAGCAACGGTTCCGAAGACAACCCAATTAAGTAGCGTAATTCCCTTCGGAGGACGTGACAGTACGTTATAGAGCAAGGAGAAACAAAACTAGTAATTTTATATATTTTACTCCAAAAAGTTAGGCAGTGTTCCCAAAAGGTATAAAAGATATTGCAAAGGGAGACAATTGAAAATATGTATAAGACAATTACAAAATAAAAAGGATGAAAGGAAGAAAAACACTTACAGTTGCCTAAGTCATTTCACGCTGACCATGCGGTCAGGGGATGGGCGATACATCACAGTGCATCACAAGAACTTCTCTGTAATCAGGTTTCCCAGGCAAAGGCTACCTGGGAAGTGGGCTCCCACTATTTATACCCCAGGTGGTGACATCACTAAAGGGGCTGAGTTATGAAAGCCCTCCTCTTTCTGCCAGAATGAACATTTTGCTACAAAACTTCTGAATTACATAACTAAGAGAGGGAACCTCATACGGCGAAGCACAGAGTAACATCTTACTCAGCATGACGTTTTCGTTCATTTAAGCCTAAACTCGAGGTATCGGGATGGCTCGGCTACGTAGGGATCCATTTCTTGGATTCCGCTGAAGCTGGAGTCTAGAAAAACGAAGGCTGCATAGCTCTGTCGAAGCACAACCCAAATATGTAACTCTCATACTCATAACATCAACTGGGGTCAAGATATGCCCTAATAGTTAGATCTTACATCAACTCTATCTGATATACAGAGCACATGTTTTTTACACAAAGGACTGCTCTCTGCTAATTACCCATTTCCTGAGGGAGGGGTGAGATCGCACACTGGAATCTCACGTTACAGAGAGTGTGTAGTGAGAAGGAGCTGAGAGGGGAGGTCGAAAAGCCCCCAGCGTGTTCTGCACAGACCTAACGGATGTAGCAGAGCTCATTGTGTGCCTGGAAAGTTCTGGAACCTCCTAGAAGTACACTCAGAATATGGCATATTTATATTACCGTGACACCAAGAAATTAGGACTATCCACAACTTACACAGTTTTAGGCGCTCCCTCAAAACACATCTGTTCAGAGCGGCCTACCACGTTCCTTAATCCAAGTCCTTTTATGTGTATGTGTGTGTGTGTGTGTCACACTCACTGTCTATCTGAGAGTAACCCTCAATAAAACTCCACTGCACCCAACAGCACCACAAATACTGGCTGGTGACTACCTCATGCAGCCTTTATCTATCCCCCACTCCCGCAAGATTGTTACTTATGACTTGTGTATGAACTGTTAAACTTTAAAGCGCTGCAAAATATGTTGACGTTATATAAATTTAGATTATTATTTATTATTGTTATCCCTAATGCGTCAAAAAAGGCGTCAACAGAAGACCGTTCTGGGGCTAATGTTGACAAAGAGAATGACCATGTCTGAGGACCCTCACGCAATAGGGACATTATTATACCCACTCGCTGAGTCTCATCCACAGAAGGCTGGGGTTGTAGAGTAAAAAATAATTTACAGCTCTCCCTGAATACCCGAATCTTATCCCTCTCTCCCAAAAATCTGTCAGGATGTGCTACAACTGGCTGGGGGAGGTCAATTGCACATCAGTGGATCAAGAAGACATAAGTACTATAAGTATATTGGAGAGCTTTGGGAAGCATCCAGAGTACTAAACTGACCATGAAGCTGGGACTGTGATGATTCTAGCCTCTGGTGATCCCTTGCCAGATTCTGAACCTTCTGGGTCAGATTTGTCATCTGGTCATAGAGTGCATGAACCGGATCCATTGTTGAATAAAAAAAAGTATATGGCCAGACAAAATGTGACACTAGTCACTAATCAGGGACAGACCGTGAGGCAAAGAAGTCAGATGTTCCGGGGTCAGTACCACGAGAGCATGTAGATAACCAAGGAAAAAAACAAATGCGTAAGTCAGGTCATGGTCCAAGGGTCAAAATATCAGGAAATAGCGGATCAAAGCAAAAGGACAATACAAAAGGATAGACAGAACACAGTCCAAAGGGTCAAGCAGAATAAGATCAGAACTCAAAACAATAGAATCAGGCAAACACTCACGAGAAAGCACAAACACTGTCTGGCAGGGATCAATGATAGACAGGTCATTTAAATCGCTTAGGCAACCTTCAGAACACAAAACACCTGGAGAAAGTCCCGCACCTCCCAGTCACACATTGAACAGCTGAACTGTC
This sequence comes from Oophaga sylvatica, assembly GCA_033576555.1. NCBI lineage: Eukaryota > Metazoa > Chordata > Amphibia > Anura > Dendrobatidae > Oophaga > Oophaga sylvatica. The sequence goes on from JARQOD010000001.1 coordinate 51,388,769, forward strand.
AATCAAAACACTGACAACTCAACATGACCCAGTTTCCATAAGATAGCATAACAATCACTCACTGAATGGAGGAATTGTGACACAACCAAGGTTTGTGTATCACAGAAAGTGTGATTACTGGCGATTGAGATAGGCTATGTACAATGTTTTTCTGATTTTTTTAAGACCAAAAAAATCTCTACCATCCAGAAATTAAAACACAACTGTCTACCTCACACAGTGTGTTGTTAAAAAAAAAATATATATATATATATATATATATATAGAGAGAGAGAGAGAGAGTGAGTATCTCACAAAAGTGAGTACAGCCCTAACATTTTTGTAAATAATTTATTGCATTCATCTTTTCATGAGACAACACTGAATATATGACCTTTTGATACAATGTTGAGTAGTCGGTGTACAGCTTGTATAACAGTGTAAATTTGGTTTGCCCTCTAAATAATTCAACACACAGAGATCAATGTCTACACCTCTGGCAACAAAAATGAATGCAGTCATGTGACAGCAAGTATGCGATTTGCAAATTTCCGGCCACATTCGGACTGGACGTGTCCGACCTCACTTAATAAACTCATTCATAGCTAGGCTCTGCATGTCTAGTCAGCATGTGATTGCATGCATGCAAATCACATACTTGCGGTCTTGTATCTGTCACTCCTGGCACCAGAAAATCCTCACACCAGAGAATCATCCACTGTGATGATTCACAAGACAGGAGTCACATAGAGTGACTGCACATTTGTGGTTTAAGGCCAGACAACCAGTTTAATGCTAATGTAAGGGTGGTGGACAATTGCTGTAGTGTTCCTACCCACCTATTGCACTATGTGTTGTAAGGTTAACAATGTCTTGCCTCTTTTGTATATGTTGTGTTGTGTGAATTGTAATGCATTATGATATAGAGTGTGATAAGCATTGTTTTGGTAACGGGCTGGGTGGTTGAACAACTGTGCCAAAGCCCAAGTAAGACCTGGAGTGGTGTGACTAGGAGCCTCACCCAATCCGACCACAGACACGCAGCAGCTAACGACATCGCAGTCCGTGGAGAGACAAGGGAGGTGATCCAGGTGCTACTTCAGGACTGACCTTAGGTAGATGGCGGCTGACTCCTAGTAGTGGATAGCAGAAATGTCCAACAGATGCAGACAGGCATAGAAGATGACAGTAACCTCAGGGGCAGACAGGACAGTCTAACGGACAGATGAGCACTGGCGGGTGCAGATGGCTCTGCTGCCATTGAAGTGAGCACTGGCAGGTGTGTATAGCCCAGCTGTGCCTGGAGTCTCATGCCCCAGGGGGATGCACCAAAGGTAACACCCACAGAGACCTGATATGCACACAACAAACCTTCACCATTCCCTAGAGCCACCAGAGGGAGCCCTTTTGCAGTATATAAGGGTAGTGAAGTCACAGCAGAGAGCTCAGATTAGCTGAGAGCTGAGAGAGCTCAGTCAGGCAGTCTAGCTGAGAACGAGTCTAGTCTAGTCACCTCAGAGTTGAGAGAGTGTGTCAGTCTACGCCTAGACAAGAGAGTTGTGAGAGAACCTGAAGACTGCAGCTTTGAGCTTAGTTCAATGTGTGGAGGCTAGTACGAGTGGAGAAAGATAGCCACTTCAGCCTGGTCAGAACTGAGTCAACTGAGTGCAGTTTCAGTGAGTAAGCGTGCTGACGCTTTGAGAGCGGTGAAGAGAGAGAAGAATCAGCTAACTTCTGCTAGTGTGCTTATGTTAATGGTCGGAGTAGGACGAAAGGCGAGTGGAAAAGGAGAAGAGAGTAAAAGAGGTTGAAACAGCATTGATAGCTTACCTCTACTCTGAATACCGGACCCCTTTTTTAAGTGAGCGCCCAGGGCCACGGACTGAGCTGTGCTACCTGTGACATCCCCCATTGAAGTGAACGGGCTCGGTGCCGAGTACCCCACAGGCCCTGGCGGGCGACTCAGGTGCAGCTAGCTCTGCTGTCATTGAGGTGATCACTGGCAGGTGCAGGTAGCTCTGCTGCCATTGAGGTGAGCACTGGTGGGTGCAGCAGACTCGGATACAAGTACAGGGATCTGAGAACTGACAAGATTTATATATTTACATTGAGTATGCTTCATGAAAAAAATGTAATGATAGATCTGCATTAATAGCTGAAATGAGGCTTGTGGTTTGAAGTATGGTAAAAATATAAGTTTACGTAAGTTATTTGTGAGTTAATGAAACTTTTATTTTTTAATTTTTCTATTTTATCATTCCAAGAACTATAAGATTTTTTTTGGTTTATGTAGGCAGGGTCTTGTAGGCACATTTACAGGCAGGCCTAAGGGGGTCCTTGTTAGCTTACATACCATATTTTTAACCCAGTTGCACCCTCGAAATTATGACTGATGCATATGAAGGGATTCAGCTGTTTGTTGAATCTATGACCAATATGTCCTGGAATGGATGTTAAATATTTCTTCTAACATTTCCAGGAATAGATAATAACATTGTAATACAGAATATAAAATCTATTTTACATCGGAATATTTGAGACAATGGCTAGGAACTCTAGGATTGGTTATGAATTTCCAGCAGATAAGAAATTACATTCCTATAGACGTTACATTTAATGCTCAAATTTTACAAAATCCAAACATCCAACATAAACTTTTCTTTGGCATCAAGAACATTATATAAGTCAAACAATAGTATGAACACATTAAATGAAACATATCCCAGTACTTTTAGCATTATTATACTAAAGTATTGAAGTCCAGGCATGTACGATGATTTGGTATATACCTAGTTTTGAGTCTTTACTTTTAAAGGGGTTGATTTGAATTTATAGGTTTACTTTAATATTTTTTAATGCTTTTAAAACTTTGTTTGATTTATTTTACTTTTGCATTCTCTGAGCCACCCCGCCACCCCCGCTTCTAAGTGAATTGATCCTGTGATCATTTAGTTGCTTGTACTATATACTGCAAAAGCTCAGTAATGCATTGTCTGTGCATATTACCAGACTTCATACTGCAGTTGTTGTACCAAGATTTTGGCAATAGAGGCCATTAAAATGCCCCCTTCCCGTCCCCCCTACTGCCATGGAAATGCATCAGAACCCACAATAATGCTTGATAATTTGTCTACGTTTTTCCTTCCTAACTTAGTAGGTGGTGTAATCTGGATCTTTCGGTATATTAACTCTATAGGGCCTTCTTACATGTCATAATATTGGCTATTGATATATTAAGGTATTTAACCCCTTTCTGACATGACATAATAATTCGTCCATGTGCCCGACCTTGGACGAATTATTACGTCATTTCAATCACCCACGCACACGTGCGGTGAACGGGTGATCACCACCGGGTGTCAGCTGATTCTGACATCTGACACCTGCCACTAAGTGCCAGGAGTGGTCACGCACTGCTCATGGCACTTTAACCCCCGAAAAGCTGCGATTAAACATGATCGCAGCTTTCCAGGAGCCAGCAGAGGGCTGACAGCCCCTCTAACTTTGTATCAGAGACCCCACAGCATGACATAGGGTCCCGATCGTTGTCATGGTGACCTGATATCATCATGACGACATCCGGGTCACCAGAGCTAGGAAACTTGTTGATAATGTGCAATGCATGATCAGCAACTTTGTCAGTGCAGAGCTGACAGTTTCTACAGCATGGGGATGCTGCTGCTTCCCCATGCTGTATAAGCAATCATTATTCCCATAATCCTAAATAACGTAGGCAAGACACTTCAAAATACATTTGTAACCATTATCTATGGTGATAGGTGTCCCATAGAAAAAGAAGTGATAAAAGAAAGTAGTGGTTTAAAATAAATAATTTTTATTAAGCTTATTAAAACCAACAATGGTGAGAAAGATTAAAAGGAAATTTCAAAAAATATATTAAACAAACAGAAACCCGGTGACTACCATATATTGTTTATATATAAGCTTGTAGATACCGCTCTATCCTAATCAAAAATTGAAATAACCAGGTGCTGAAATTAACTTTATAACGGGGAATGTTCCCCAAATAGCAAAAATTTGCTGGAGTAACTATACCTGTGATATGAGACAAGGTAGAAGGATATATGAGAGCTAGTATCAAGCCCAGAGTGGTAATGTTTGTGCCAAGCTACCGTGCACACCGTTATCATGCAAAAAGAATTAGTGAATTCACACAAACTATGTAGGGAATCATAAGAACTGTGTAATCCCACTTACATGTAGATGTAGCGCAGAGCTAGGCAGGGTAAGGTAGTCACGGAGTACTGGTTGTCTGAACGCCCAACGGGCACCGTTTCACCTAGTGGCTTCTTCCGGGGCAGGAGTATGGGATAGGTGTGGGAAAACAGCGTATAAATAGCAGGCACTGCTTGAGGATAGGATCATACAGGTCCGGTGACTCAGTATTAGCGCGCGTTTGAGATGACACGCCTCCTGTCAAATGGGACTTCCGGGGCAGCGCTCCAGTGAAACGCAAGTGGAACGCACTTGGTTCACGTAATTGTGCGCCCCCGGAAGTCAGAGGAGCATATGCACTCTGGCGCGCGCATGTGAGTCACCAAGGGGGTGTGTCCCAATGTATCAGAGACCCCACAGCATGACATAGGGTCCCAATCGTTGTCATGGTGACCTGATATCATCATGATGACATCTGGGTCACCAGAGCTAGGAAACTTGTTGATAATGCGCAATGCATGATCAGCAACTTTGTCAGTGCAGAGCTGACAGTTTCTACAGCATGGGGATGCTGCTGCTTCCCCATGCTGTATAAGCAATCAGCCTGCAAAAATTTATAGTCCCACAGACAAAGTAAAAAAGTTAAAAATATTTTTTAAACAATTGTAAAAATATTTTTTTTAAAAATAAAACATAATAAAAAAGATATTGTATCTATAAATAAATATTTGTATGAAAAAACAAATCAATAGAAGTACACATACAGAATTTGGTATCACCGCGTCCACAACGATCTGACCTATAAAACTGTCCCACTAATAATAATAATAATTTTATTTCTATAGCGCCAACATATTCCGCAGCACTTTACATTATAGAGGGGACTTGTACAGACAATAGACATTACAGCATAACAATAAACACAGATCAAAGTAGATACCAAGAGGAATGAGGGCACTGCTGCTCGCAAGCTTACAATCTATAAGGAAAAAGGGGAGACACGAAAGGTAGATGGTAACAATTACTTTCATTGTTTGGACCATCCATAGTGTAAGAATAGGGTGTTCATGTAATTCTGCATGAACCAGTTAACAGATAAAGTATGTAACAGTACAGACACAGAGGACTATTAAATGCATAAAGCGGGTGAGAACATAATACGAGTTACCTGATTATGGTAAAAGAAAATTTGAGTGGGCCAGCAGGGATAGTTAGGTTAATGCGTTGAGGCGGTCTGCCAGTCTGAACAAATGCGTTTTTATTGCACGCTTAAAACTGTGGGGATTAATCGTATTAACCTGAGTAGTACATTCCAAAGAATTGGCGCAGCATGTGAAAAGTCTTGGAGACGGGAGTGGGAGGTTCTGATTATTGAAAATGTTAACCTCAGGTCATTAACAGAACGGAGGGCACGGGTAGGATGGTAGACTGAGATGTGGGAAGAGATGTAGGGTGGTGCTGAGCCATGGAGTGCTTTGTGACTGAGGGTAATACGTTTGTACTGGATTCTGTAATGGATGGATAACCAATGTAATGATTGGCACTAGGTAGAGGCATCGTTATAACGATTGGTGAGGAATATGATCCTGGGGGCAGCATTCAAGACAGATTGGAGAGGGGAGAGTTTGGTAAGAGGGAGACCGATTAGTAGAGAGTTACAATAGTCCAGACGAGAATGAATAAGAGAAACAGTAAGAGTTTTTGCAGAGTCGAAAGTAAGAAAAGGTCGAATTCTAGAGATGTTATTGAGGTGGAGATAACAAGAGCGAGCCAGTGATTGGATATGGGGGGTGAATGAAAGCTTGGAATCAAGTATGACCCCAAGACAGCGGGCATGTTGCTGGGGAGTAATGGTGGAACCACACACGGAGATGGCGATGTCGGGCAAAGGTAGGTTAGTAGAGGGAGGAAACACGAGGAGTTCCGTTTTTGACAGGTTCAGTTTGAGATAGAGGGATGACATGATGTTATAGACAGCGGTAAGACAATGACTGGTCTTTTCTAAAAAGTCAGGCGTGATAACGGGTGAAGAAGTGTATAATTGGGTGTCATCAGCATAGAGATGGTACTGGCACTAGTCAACCCCTTTAGTGAACACCATTAAAAATAAATAAAAAAACAGGACAAAAAACAATGCTTTATCATCATACCACAGTGGAATAAAACGCATTCAAAAAGATGGATATAAATAAATATGGTACTGCTGAAAACGTCATCTTGTCCTGCAAAAAAAAAAGCCAACATACAGCTCCATTGGCGGAAAAATAAAAGTTATAGCGCCCAGAATAAAGCAACTCAAAAACAATAATTTTTTCTATAAAATAGTTTTTATTGTATAAAAAACAAAATAAATGAGGCATCACTGTAATCAGACTGACCCGAAGGATAAATCTGCCTTATCAATTTTACCACACATGGAACAGCATAAACCCTCACCAAAAAGAAATTTCTCAATTGCTGGTTTTTGTTCATTCTGCCTAAAATAAATCGGAATAGAAAGCAATGAAAAAATGTCATGTGTCCAAAAATGGTACCAATAAAAAAATATCAACTCGTCCCGCAAAAAACAAGCCTCCACATGACTCTGTGGGCCAAAATATGGAAAAATTATAGAACTCAAAATGTGGTGATGCAAAAATACTTTTTTGCAATAAAAAGCGTATTTTAGTGAGTGACAGCAGCTAAATATAAAAACCCGACATAAATCTAGTATCGCTGTAATCGCACTAACCCTAAGAATAAAGTCGCCTAATCACTTTTACCGCACTAGGAATGGCGTAAAAATATAAAACCAATTCTTCACCTGCTGTTGATTTTTTCATTCTGTCTCCCAAGGATTACAGTACGGCTCGATGCACATTTATCCTGTGCCCTTCTCGGAGCGCTTGCACCTGGATTTCTGTGTAAATCTCTGAAAATATGTGATTTAGATGGAACCTCTGGCAGAAGATTCTCTATCATGAGGCAATAAATACCAATATAAGAATGAGGTAAATACACGTAGGCAAGACACACTCATCAAATAGACATATTAAACTAACTAAAAACACACAGACTGCTACAGGGGTCTCATGAAGAAAAATATTATATTAATATAAAAAGCAATGAGTAAAAATTGTACAAAAAACAGAATACTCCAATGGAGTGGTGCCAAAGCACATATAGGTATATGTCATACTAGATTTATCAAAAGGTCACGTGCAAAATAGGTATATGCAAAAATACAGGTAAATAGAGCCCTTACCAAAGTCATACATGCAAAATGCTGAGACTATGTCTTAAATAGAGGGAAACCATATTGTACTTACATCACAATGATGTGCCAGTAAGAAAAAGGGTAAGGTGCATGTGCTCTGGACCACCAGCCCCAATGCACGTTTCACCCACAGGCTTCATCAGGGGGTGTGCTTATAATGAGGCAGATGGAGGCCATGTGGAATTTTGCTTTCAAAAATTCAAATAACACTCCTTCCCTTCTGAGCCCCACCGTGCACCCAAACAGTAGTTTTCTCCCTCATATGGGGTATCAGCGTACTCTGGAGAAATTTCACTACAAATTGTATGGTGCAATTTTTTCTGTTACTCTCATGAAAATGCAAAATTTGGGTCTAAAATAGCATTTTTGTGAGGAAATGTGATTTTACTATTTTCATGGCTCAACATTAAAAACTTCTGTAAAGCACCTGGGTGTTCAAGGTGCTCACCACACATCTTAATACATTGCTTGAGGGGTCAAGTTTCCAAAATGGGGTCACTTGTGGGGAGTTTCTACTGTTTAGGCACATCAGAGGTTCTCCAAATGGGACTTGACGTCCGCTAATGATTCCAGGAAATTTTACATTGAAAAAGTCAAATGATGATCCTTTCATTCCGAGCCCTGCCGTGAGCCCAAACAGTAGTTTTCTCCCTCATATTGTGTATCAGCGTACTCAGGAGAAATCGCACAATAAATTTCATGGTGCAATTTGTCCTGTTACCTTTATGAAAATGCAATATTTTGTGCTAAAACATATTTGTGTGGAAAATGTTATATTTTTTGTTTTTACCACTTAACATTATAAACTTCTTTGAAGCACCTGAGGACTCAATGTGCCCACCACACATCTATATCAGTTCTATGAGGGGTCTAGTTTCCAAAATGGTGTCACTTGTGGGGAATTTTCACTGTTTAGGCACATTAGAGGCTCTCCAAACACCAGCAAATTTTGTATTCCAAAATTCAAACAGCGCGTCTTCCCTTCCGAGCTCTACCGTGCGCCTAAATAGTGGTTTTGTCCCTTATATGGGGTATCAGCGTACTCAGGAGACATTACACAATAAATTTTGGGGTCAATTTTTTCCTGTTACCCTTGTCGAAATAAAAAAATTGGATTTTAAATACATTTTTTGTAAAAAAATAAGTTAAATGTTCATTATTTTCCCACATTCCAAAAATTCCTGTGAAGCACCTGAACGGTTAATAAACTTCTTGTGGTTTTAAGCACCTTGAGGGGTGCAGTTTTTAAAATGGTGTCACTTTTGAGTATCTTCTGTCATATAGACTCCTGAAAGTGACTTTAAATGTGATGTGGTCCCTAAATAAATGGTTTTGTAAATTTTGTTATAAAAATGAGAAATCGCTGGTCAACTTTTAACCCTTTTAATTTCCTAAGTAAAATACATTTTGGTTACAAAATTGTGCTGACATAAATTAGACATGTGGAAAATGTTATTTATTAAGTATTTTGTGTGACATATCTCTGTGATTTAAGAGTATGAAAATTCAAATTTGGAAAATTGCGAAATGTTCAAAATTTTTGCCAAATTTCTATTTTTTTCACAACTAAACGCAAGTAATATCAAATAAATTTTACCACTATCACGAAGTACAATATGTCTCAGAATCACTGGGATCCATGGAAGCGTTCCAGAGTTATTACCTCATAAATTGACAGTGGTCAGAATTGTAAAAATTGGGCTGGTCATTAACGTGCAAACCACCTTCGGGGGTAAAGGGATTAATATTATTTTAAATATAATATTAAAACAGTACATGATTTATAACAGTGTACAAGAATATAGGCCTTTATTAATTTTATACATTATTATTGTAAATGCTTTTCATGTATTGATACGACTTCCGATTCAGTGAGGCAATTGTACATACTGTAGATCTTAATAGATCTAGATTTAAATTGCTTATTTATTGGAAAGCTTGAGAATAACAAGTTTGCAATTAACTTGTTTTATTTCTATCTGCTTTGATTCTCCTGCTGTGAGATTTTATCTTACATAGCCTACAGTTTGTCAAGAAGAAGGTTGTCCAGGAGACTGTTTTCACTCATGCACATAGCAGGAGTTGATTCCTAAAATCCCAGTCACCTATTTCCTTCCCTTACAATAGCATTTAGCATTGTCAATTTCCAGAGCAGTTCTCCTAATCACTGCTCTCACTTTCCTGAGCTAAGTGCTTGTTCAAATGCCCTGCTATCTCTAAACGTAAATTATTTGATAACAGTTTAGGCTCAGAACAAGCATTGACAGACTTTTAATGTGTGGTAGCAGGGCAAAGCTGCTGAAGATAACTGTCACTCAAGGATGAGTGTCCGCCCCCTAAGCAGCAAGGAAGTGAGGAGACTGCAGAGCTGTTCAAGAGGCTATTTGAGAGTGTCCATTTCAAGAGAAGATGTTACGTAACTCCATTTCATACCTGCCGAAGGAGCCAGATCCATTTTGAAATACATATGTCAATGCATTTTTATTAAATACCGGTAAACATACTCTTTTCATGACAAGCAGTATCGTCAAAATCGGCAGCACCCACGGATCCCTGCATGTTTTATGCACATTCTACTACTAGAAGCATACTGGATGCCGGTATTCAAGTTGCAGCTGACGATGTCCGAAGTAAATGCCAGAACAAATGCCACACAATAAGAGAAAAAAGAATGGATCTACCTGTGGCAAAACATTTTTGTTGCCCTGATCATAGCATGTTGGATATGAAATTACTAGTACTGAAAGGTAGTTTCACATCTCAGAGACACAGAAGAGTTTGCGAATACAAATTGATGGTGACCTTTGACACTCTTAATGCTGGAATGAACCTGTCACACGGATTTATGACGTTTTACATCAATTAAGGAATTTACTCCAAAGACCCTGTGAAAACATCACAAAACATTACCAGACCCCAATCAGAGGGCAATAAAACTTTCACACTCCTTATCTATGAACTGTTCCACTATTTATGCTCATTCCTCTGCCATAATGACTATTCTGCTTCACGTCACTTGTCTTACCTATTGCACTATTCCTGTTCCCTGTTATGTATAAATATGTGATTCTTCAGATTTTGTATTAGTCTTTGCCTGATGAAGAGACGTGAGTAGTCTCGAAAGCTTGCAATTTGTTACCATCTTTTCAGTTAGCCATTAAAAGGTATCAACCACTGAGGACTCTCAACTCTAAATATTTTTCAGAACAAAGTAATACTTTTAGAAATAGAATTGCTCAAATTGCAATTTTCTTCTTTTTTTAATTTAAAATTTGGTTGTTACAATACAAATAATTTTTAATTGGAAAAAAACAACTTTTTTTTTTACTATTATTGTATAATATCATTATTATTAATCATTGCAACACTATTTTTCTTCTAAGCGGAAATAATAATCTAAAAATCAGACCTTAGAAAATGTATTTACTTGTTTTGACATTTTGTCTGAACCATCAGGTCAGTGTATCCGACAAGGCTGTACTCTCTGGGACATACATCAGAAAGGTGACGATTCATGAGCATTTGATGAAATTTATTTTGAAGGTACAGCAGGCATTGCTTGATCATTGGTCAACATATATATGGCATATCCCTCAAAGCCATGTCCCATGTTTAATCTGATGGTATTTAAGTTGACATAATGGCCTATCTGATAAGTAAATAATAAAACCCACAAGCTTCAGTGCTTACAGCAAGTGCCTTCTACATTGCGTGACCTTCTCTTATGTGACTTTCACTGTCATTGTGGACCAGAAAGAGACAGAAGTGCAAGCAAATAATAAAATACATAATTTAATCTACCGAACACAAAAATATGTTGTTTTCATCTATGATCTAAAGTTCTACAATTCAATGTTTAATATCTACTGCAGAGCCAGCAATATACAATGAGACAAAGGTATAAAAGTCACATTATATAAAGAAAAAAACACAGTGCACTTAGTCACAATCACGCTAATAGAACAATAAATCTTTGTATTCTACAAAATACAGATGAATAGTTCTATATAAGCAAGTAAATAAATAAATAAAAAATAGACAGGTAGATAGAAAGATAGATAGATAATATATCTATTTTTATTTATTTATTGTCCTTACTTATATAGTGCTATTAATTCCACAGCAGAGAGTTACAAAAAAAATAAGCACACTATTTACAAAAATGTTGAAAAAGTAGTTTAACAGCCCATTGTGGGGTTCAGCGACTTTGATAAAGGTTCCCAATTGAACAGAAACATTGCTGAGCCAGAATTGGCTATTAAACCACTTTTTCAAATTTTTCTATAAATGGTATGCTGCCTTCATGTTCTTTAATTATTATGAGGATTGGTGATTGCCTGGAAGGCGTGGCACCCTTATTTATCTTAGGGTATGTTTCCACGGTCAGGAAACGCTGCGTGTTTGACGCTGTGTACAATTGCAAAAAACAATGGAAAGAGCAAGCCCGGGCCATCAGGAAATGTTGTAATATCAAATAGAGAATAACCTGAGGCAAATCATTTTCAATGCAGAAGATATATTTATTATTCCAAGGATGCACAGAACAGTAACACCGACGTTTCGGCAAAAAGCCTTTATCAAGGTTATGATTCTAGAAATTATAAAAAAATACAAAATAAGTACTTGAAAGATAAAAAATAATAAAGTGCCAACCTTGGTAATAGATTGCAACATATAGATATAAAATAAATAATATAGCATATTGGTTTTTACAAAGGAAAACAAAAGTAACTAGTGACTATCTGATATGTACATATAATACATTATGGAGTAGTATGCTATCCAGCAAACAAAACTGCAGTTAAATATATCAGGAACTCTTTTTACATACACATATTAAACGTCATGTTAAACAGGTAGTTTGCAGGTAAACACAGTGACAAGAGAATAGGTACCTGTGCGCCTTCAAGAGATAAAGAGCAAGTGCTATGGAAAAAAGGGGAGAACAAAAAATCATCAATGCCCATGAAATCTAAAGAGAACACCAGAGAAGTATATGACCAAGAAAAGAAATAGAGTACAAATCTTATGTGTAGTATATATGGTAATCAGGGAACTAGCCGCTGTAGAGGTAATGTGCAAGGCGCTCTGAAGTGTCCTCTATTTAAGCAGTGCGGCATAAATCGAATGCAGGAAGTGGGTACTACAAACCAGAACGCCGGCGCATGCGCAATACGTCCAATAGGACAGAAGTGGGGCATACTGTGATGAACTGGCTCATCGAGCTGAAGTGTGCAGGCGCCCAAGCACTAGAATGATGTGGCTGAAGTGAGCTGGACTGCGCAGATGCATAGTGTACTGACTACATTGTAACTCTAAAAGGAGAAAAGATATACACGATAACTGTTGAAAATGAAGGAAAAAAAAAGGAAAAAAAGGCTTAAGATAAGGAAATAAGTAATCTATAACAAATTACAAGTAATTCCTGTATGAGCCAGTTCATCACAGTATGCCCCACTTCTGTCCTATTGGACGTATTGCGCATGCGCCGGCGTTCTGGTTTGTAGTACCCACTTCTTGCATTCGCTTTATGCCGCACTGCTTAAATAGAGGACGCTTCAGAGCGCCTTGCACATTACCTCTACAGCGGCTAGTTCCCTGATTACCATATATACTACACATAAGATTTGTACTCTATTTCTTTTCTTGGTCATATACTTCTCTGGTGTTCTCTTTAGATTTCATGGGCATTGATGATTTTTTGTTCTCCCCTTTTTTCCATAGCACTTGCTCTTTATCTCTTGAAGGCGCACAGGTACCTATTCTCTTGTCACTGTGTTTACCTGCAAACTACCTGTTTAACATGACGTTTAATATGTGTATGTAAAAAGAGTTCCTGATATATTTAACTGCAGTTTTGTTTGCTGGATAGCATACTACTCCATAATGTATTATATGTACATATCAGATAGTCACTAGTTACTTTATTTTCCTTTGTAAAAACCAATATGCTATATTATTTATTTTATATCTATATGTTGCAATCTATTACCAAGGTTGGCACTTTATTATTTTTTATCTTTTAAGTACTTATTTTGTATTTTTTTATTATTTCTAGAATCATAACCTTGATAAAGGCTTTTTGCCGAAATGTCGGTGTTACTGTTCTGTGCATCCTTGGAATAATAAATATATCTTCTGCATTGAAAATGATTTGCCTCAGGTTATTCTCTATTTGATGCTGTGTACAGCCGCAGTGTCAAACACGCAGCGTCCAGATGTTACAGCATAGTGGAGGGGATTTCATGAAATCCCGTCTCCACTATGCGTTAAAAGACGCAGGCGTCAGACTTGCGTAAACGGACATGCGGCGCGTCTTTTCAGATCGCAGCATGTCCACTTACCTTGCGGCGACGCTCTGTCGCCGCAAGGTAAATAGCAGAGTCCTATGTAGGGCTGCGGTGATTCCGGATGTGTTCAATGAATACATCCGGAATCACCGCACGTTCAGATGTGGGCGGGGCTTTGGGCGGAGCGGAGTTTCCGCTCCGTCCAAAACGCCTGCTATCCGGAACATGGAACCATACCCTTAGTCCGTTTGATAGGGCTGCTTCTTTTTTCCTTTTTCTGAATAGATAGATAATAGATAGATAGATAGATAGATAGATAGATAGATAGATAGATAGATAGATAGATAAAAAAAATTGAGCAGAGAGCAGCCCCTTAACAATGGCAATAGTTGGGTACGAGGCTTCACAGATACATACCAGTCCTTATATTAGAAAAATCAAAGAACCATTACACCATCATTTTAGTGCAAAAAAAGCTATTTTAATAGCCCATTTGTGCGCTGCATTTCGGCTCTGTGCGTCAGCCTTTCTCAAGCAGTATACAAGTGCACATTCAGAGTATTTAAAGTATGTAACAAGTGAATACAATTTACATTAATTGGTATCAAAACAATACAATTTCATTTCTGTTATTCCATATTTATACATAAAGTGCAGAAGGATTTTATTTGCAACACTATGAAGTGAAATACAAAAGTGCCTATAGTGCAATATAATATAAAAATCCATAAGCAAGTCAATTGATTGTAATCTGAACAGCTGTAAAGGATTATAATGCCACATGACTCACCCCATTCCTTATAACACTATTACCAGCGTCTTATGAAATCAATTGCGCATGCAAGGAAGAAACCACAACCCTATTTGTGCCATTACTGGCATCAAAAGAGATCAACTGCGCATGTCAGAAAGCGCCACCTATTGGAAGTAGCGATCCTACAAGTCACAATCAACCCTTTAACGAGTCTTGTAATATGACTTAGGATAAAAGCCAAATCAGTATCTCCATTTGCAGACACGGTGTTTCGGACTGTTGGTCCTCGTCAGTGCAAAGTAGGAGAGATCTGATTTGGCTAGATGAGAGGCTCTGGACTAAGGTCTAGGGGGTAAGGTTTCTCCTTGTGGAGAGTGACATACCAGCTCTGGCGTGTCGAGGTAAGGAGGCTTATTCGCCGTGCAATGCTCCTCTGGGAAATTTTAATATGCAATTTTTGAAGAGGCAATTTGCATATTAAAATTTCCCAGAGGAGCATTGCACGGCGAATAAGCCTCCTTACCTCGACACGCCAGAGCTGGTATGTCACTCTCCACAAGGAGAAACCTTACCCCTAGACCATGTCAGAAAGAAAATACATCATCAGAAGAAAAACAAAATTAGATATGAAATTGCATTGTTTTGATACTAATTGATGTTAATTGTATTCACTTGTTACATACTTTAAATATTTTGTGCATTTGTATACTGCTTGAGAAAGGCTCACACACAGAGCCGAAATGTCGCGCGCAAATGGGCTATTAAAATAGCTTTTTTTTTGCACTAAAATGATGGTGTGCTGCTTCTTTGATTTTCCTAGATAGATAGATATGTAAAAAAGAGCACAGCAGCACTCTGTCAGGGCGAAAGTATATGCAAACACTGAATACATCAAATCTGAAATGTATTGTTGCTAAATAAAATGTACTTAGCGGTCCATGAGCGGCAATACAAGCTGTTGGCCAATCAGGGGCCAACAGTTGATGCCAGCATTCTCATGACTGGAGGCTATGTCAGTGACATTCGCTTACTTCATTTGCAAGCTGAAGGCAGCTTGCAGCTTCAGAAGAGGACGCCGTGTGACGGGGGAGCGGATGGGAGGTTAGTATCAATATACACGTGTCTGTGTGTCTGTGCACAATGAGTTATCCACAGCTCAACCATGTGTCTGTGCGCAATGAGTCATCCACAGCTGAACAGTAACTTAGGTATCCATAGTTACTACCACTAGCAGCTAACTACGTTGGCGTAACCATGGATACCTAAGTACTTTAAGGCCCTGGATATGAGTTCAGTGACATATCTAATAAGGAGAGGAGCTCTTCCTGGTGGCGAGTTAAGGCATAAGCCTTTTTTGAACGTTACCCTGTGAGGCAACATTGTGAGGCAACACTTTGAGGCAACATTGCGAGGCAACATTGTGAGGCAAAACTCAGGTAACACTGAGGCAACACTGTTAGGCAACATTGCGAAGATGGATCAAATTGAGCGTGCTGCTGCACGTAGAGAAGCGAATCACATGCGGATGCGTAATCTGCGTCTTAATGAAACAGAAGACAAACAAAATTGTTGAAGTACTGCTGATGCAGCCCGACAGAGGGCGGCCAGAGCAAGAGAAACGAATGAAGTAACTGAATCATGTAGAGCATCTAATGCTGCACGACAATGAGCAACACGCAATGCACAAAGTGATACACATATTTAACAAAAAAGAAAACAAGATAGAATACGTGTCCAAAATGCAAGAGCCACTTGACTGACGGCAAGTTACATTTGCCGCTAGAGGACTTCTCAATCAAATTGATGAGACACGTATTGAAGAGCACTATGCTGACGAACTGACATTTCAATGTCAGTCCTGCCAACCTAAAAATTTCATAGACGAAATGGCGCAGGACAAAACATTCCCTTCCTGATGCAAGAAAGGGCGCATCCAATTACGTCCCATTCGCATGGATGATCAATTAGTCAAGTTGATGAAAGGAGAGCATCAGCACTCCAATAACTTTATGGCTAATATAAGGCAATACAATAGCTCGCTTGCTTTAGCATCAATGGGAGCACAAGTAGCGCCACCTCCTGGCATGGTCCATACTGTTTTCGAATTCATGGACAAATTTACCACAGAACTGCCCCATTGCATCCCACTGTGGGTAGTACTCTCAAGTTTGCCCAGATTAATATCCTGGACAGTGAAGAAGCATTAAGTACAAGAAGTCAAGCAAATAAAAAGTGCCTCCCAGCACTGCTGTCATCTCTTGGAGAAAAAATGAAAGCAATTAACCCACTCGCAAGAGCCTTCACAATGATGGGGAATTTGAAATAGAGGAAGAGAGGATTGTTGAATTAGAAAATTGCGATCCACTTGAAATAACAATGTCAATTATAAATGACTACAATGATGACAAGAGGCGCTACAATGCACCAAGGTGCAATGAAGTAGCTATAATTTATCAAAATGGAATGGGAGGACCCCCATTTAACAGGGACATCAGAGTTCACCACAAAAGTGAAAACCAAACAGTTCAAATCAGCTTTCTTCACAGAAAGTGTGATGCAATGACATATCCACTTCTATTCCCATATGGGGACAGTGGATGGACAATAAATTTGACAACTCCAATTGCCCTTAAGTGTGCAACATCAAGGAATTGGTGACATTCATCTACCATAAATAACAGTGGATCAAGATCGACAAGAAAAAATCACCCTGTTGCAGTACTATGCATACAGGCTTGCCATTCGTGACGAGTTCAATCACCTTTTAAATGCTGGGAAGTTGATGCAATAATTTATTGTTGAAAGTTACGTCAAAATTGAATCCGACTGGATCGAATATATAAAACAAAATCTAAAGGCATTAGCATAGACAGTTATGCAGGCATTATGGATCACATCCATAATCTGCGTTACACCAAGGGCTAAAAGCTGGGACACCAGTAATTTTACCGTCCACTTTCACTGGAGCCCAAGAGATATGCAGCAAAATTACCAAGATGCCATGACAATTGTCCGAAAATTCGAAAAGCCAGATTTTTTGTTACGATGACCTGTAACCCAAAGTGGAAAGAAATTACTGAAAACTTAGAACCATGGCAAAGGCCAGAGTTCAGAGCAGATTTTGTTGCACGAGTATTTAAAATCAAACTTCAAGCCGTGCTTAACGAGATTTTGAAAAAACACATTTTTGGCCGTGTAGTTGCCTATGTGCATGTAATAGAATTTCAAAAGCGTGGACTACCACACGCTCACATGCTCTTAATCCTCGGAGAGGAAGATAAACCGAGGGACAAAGAAATAATTGATGAATTGGTCTCTGCTGATATCCCAAATGAGACTGCAAATGCAAAACTGCATGAGGCAGTGATGAAGCACATGATTCATGGACCATGTGGCGAAGATCGACCTGGTGCTATATGCATGACAGATGGTCAATGCGCAAAAAAATTCCCAAAGGAATTTAATACAGAGACAAACCCCAATGTTGATGGTTACCCACAGTACCGTCGAAGCAATACTGGGAAAATCAGACGAGGAACGCGAAAATCGACAATAGATAGGTAGTTCCATACAACCCCTATTTATTACTCAAGTGCAATTGCCATATCAATGTTGAGATATGTGCTTCAATAAAAAGTGTTAAATATCTTTTCAACATCAAGGAAACTACTGTCAGGCATCAGAGCCATCAAGCTATAGAACCATATGAACCAGTACATGAATCCAGCTCAGAAAGGCATTGGGACCAACACCAGAGGCTCTTAGCACCAGCTCCTAGTAGATAGAGCAGTCGCTTAAAACTCAAGATCCAGACAGACCAATCTCAGCACAGCCAGGATTGACTACAGGAAATCATATGACTCAATGCACACACATGGATCTGTGAATGCTTTGTTTTCTACCATGTCAACAGGAAATTAAGAACCTTCATCAGAAACTCAATGGGGCTATGGAGAACGACATTGAAAGTCAACTCAAGACAACTAGCACAATTGACCATCAAATGCAGCATATACCAAGGTGATGCACTGTTCTCATTGCTGTTCTGCATAGGCTTGAACCCCCCAAGTAAGATAATTACAGAGTCTTGCTATGGATACAAGTTCAAGAGTGGAAGCACCATCAGCCACCTCCTCTACATGGAGTGGAATTACCAACAGGGCACATAGCAGATGTACAGACATGCTACAAGTACCTCAGCATCCCACAGGGGTACGGTAACCATGATGAGGAGGCAAGGAAAGCAGCAACATCCAAATATCATCAAAGGATAAGGCAGGTCCTGAAGAACCAGCTCAATGGGAAGACTAAAATCCGCATCATCAATACATATGCCCTGTCAGTCATCAGATAACCTGCTGGCATAGCGTGCTGGCTAAAAGAAGAGATGGAAGCTGCAGATGCGAAGACACGAAAGCTTTTCACAATGCATGGAGGTCTCCACCGTAAGTCTAACACCCAAAGATTGTATACCAACAGAAAGGAGGGTGGTTGAGGCTTGATAAGCATCCAAGCCACCATCACGGATGAAACAAGGAGTATCCAGGAATACATCAGAAAAACTGCATTAAAATATGAGATGCTGAGAGAAATCCTAAGGCAGCAACAACAACAGATCTGGAAGAAAGAACAGGAACATGAAGCGCCATGGCAAGACAAACTGCTGCATGGGATGTCCAGATAATGGAGGTGGCTGACATGGAGAAATCCTACCAATGGCTGGAGATAGCTGGACTCAGAGACAGTACAGAGACACTAATCATAGCAACACAAGAGAGAGCACTAAGAACCAGATCCATAGAAGCTGGAATCTACCACACAAGGAAAGACCTGAGGTACAGACTATGCAAAGAAACCTCAGAAACCATCCAGCACATAGTGGCAGGATGCAAAATGCAAGCAGGAACAGCATATACCGAACGCCACAACCAAGTAACGTGAATTGTATACAGGAACATCTGAACAGTATATGGGCTAAGCCCCTCTAAGTCCAGGTGGGAGACCCCAGAAAAATGAAAAGGCTAAAATCCTGTGGGACTTCAAGATCCGGATAAGCAGGTGTTGGCTAACCAACCAGACATTGTGATAGTAGGCAAGGATCACAAGACAGCAATGATAATAGATGTGGCAGTGCCAAGTGACAGCAACATCAGAGAAAAGGAACATGAGAAGCTGGAGAAATACCAGAGCCTCAAAGAAGAACTGGAGAAGATGTGGAAGGTGAAGGCAACAGTGATTCCAGTGGTGATAGGAGCACTTGGAGCAGTGACCCCTAAGTTGGGAAAATGGCTACAATAGATCCCAGGAGCAACATCTGAGCAATGCTGGGAGCAACTAAGATCCTGCACAGAACCCTCAAACTCCCAGGCCTCTGGTAGAGGACCAAAAAATGAGAAAGGACAAAAAAGACCACCCTTATTGAGGGGTGAGAAGAAAGTTCATATATATCCCATGATAGGGCCAAAATGAGCAACATATGACAGGATGGAGAGCATATATATATATATATATATATATATATATATATACCAGGATTGGGGGCCCGGTCCAAATCTTGTACCAGGGCCCACCAGACTCTAGTTACGCCAACGCTGCTGACCATAAGAGCTTACACTCCACAGGAGAAAGAGGACCCAGCTAACCACAAATGTTTCTGTGGCGCCCCTGAGGGTCCAGTCGCCACAGAGGTACTGCTTCTCAGCCAGAGATATGGTATCCCACCTTTCAGGTAAGATGGGAAGGAAGCAGGAGTGGGAAACAGCACAGTGAGACGGCCAGAGAAGGCATATACTGACAGGGAGATTTGGACTGGTGTTCTCCATCTACCTTGGAGTTGGCTGGACTCCTCACCTGGAGGAAAGAGCACCAAGCGGGCACTTGTGTGCACCAGAACTGTGAGTAAAGCCTTTGAAACTGCATCTGAATGTGTCTCCTCCAATTCTTCCTGCGTTATCTACTCCACTCTGCTATATCTACCCGCACCACTACTCTCTACAACATCTCTCTCTGCCCTGGGACAACAAGCTCTGCCTGTGGAGCTATTCCAACTCTACTGCATCGCACCATCTGTCCCAGAGGATCTGCACTGCAGCGCTGGTCACCTGTGACCAGAAACCACAGGTGGCGTGATGAACACTTCAATACAAACTCTTATCATCCCTGTAAATATTTCTCCTTTTCATTGGATGCGCAGGGCCACGGACTGGGTCACTGCTGCCGTGACATATCCCTTTAAGACACTGGTCCAGTACCGAGTACCCCACTGCCCTGGCGGTCAATCTAACTTGGCGTCACGAACAGGGTTTTGTGCGCCTAACAGAATGTGTAAAGGAGTAAACCTATTGGACTGTGATTTGGAATGTAAAAATGGCTGCCATGGCGGGTTCCACGAGGTCTGCAGTAGGCGGTGCCATCGTGGGCGGCACCCAAGAAAGAGCGCAAAGCAAAATGAACCTCCCCTGTCTGTACTTCTATGCAACTGCATCGTGGCCGACCGCTAGGGGAGTCCGTATCCTAGCGTGGTATGGCGGCAAAGGAAAAAGACACCACCCTCGGGGGTGGAGAGATGCTCAGCGGTGAGAAAGCGAGCCAAGGAGAAGTCAGTACACCAAGGGGCCATCATGGAGAGAGGAGGGAGGTCTGAGGAGTTCGGGAAGGAGGAGAAGATTTGCCCCGGCTCTGAGGAAACAGGCTCCAGCTCACAAGAAGATGTTGACCTGGCCAGGGTGGAGCAGAAAGTACAAGAGCTGGCATCGCCGTCTAGAGAGGAAACGGGTGCTGCTGAAGCGGTGGAGACAAGCCACCAAGCAGGAGACCGCCAATGCCTGGGCACCCACGCCACCGGTGCCCGTGGCCCCGGCACCCTTACCACCGGTACCCGAAGCTCCGGTACCTGCACCACCGGTACCTGCCGCCACGGAACCTACCACCCCGGTACCCTCACAATCGGTACCACAAGATCCCATCTCCACGTCACCAGAGGCGACGACTGAGGACAGCTGCACCAGGAGCGCAGGTATGGGCAGCCCCCCTGGGTCTTGGGAGGATTGGCTAGGCCCCATCAGCTTACCACCGACCCCAAAGGCTGGTCAGCTGGTGCTGGATGTAGCCTGTGACCTTAACATCGTCCCACAGGGGGGATCCTGGAGCCTGTCCCAATTCCACAGCCACCTCCCATAGTGAAACACAAGCCGGAGGTCTTGACATGGGATGACCCCGGTGGAACAGATCTGATGGGGTTTCTTATCACTGATGAGGAGATCTGATGCTGGCAAATTCAGAAACTGGCCCAAGGGAAGAAGGATCAGAAGTCCCGATAAGAGGCCCTACAGAGGAGGGATCTTGCGGACAAAAACCAGGCGAGGGAGAAGTCCCTCGAGTATCTTAATCCCATGGGATGGGGCCGAGTCCTCAGCTTTGATCTGGAGTGGGGATTCGGCTTCATTCAAGATTCCCGAAAGGCCCGGATCTTTTTGTAAACAGGCAGGACGTTGAAGCACACCTAATACGGGGGCATCCGGAGCGTGACCTATTCCCTGGAGAGCTCGTCTCCTTCACCCGCCATCTTGGTGCAAGGGGATGGTATGCGCTCCACGTGCGCCTGATCCCAGACAAGCTGACACCACGCCACCACCAGGGGGCAGCAAACATGACGGCCCCAACGCCCGCAACAGCAACACAGGGCAACCGCAGTTTCAACACCACGGCTTCTAGACAGGCAGCCATTGCGCCTGCAATACCGCGAGTGGCAGTAGCCCCCGTCAAGGGCTACGGATGAGGTACCGCAGTTAGCCATTCGGCTGCTGCCACTGTGTCCAGGAGTGCTAATATGCCAGTGCTCCATCGCAGTAGACAGAGACGAAGACAGATTCTGCCTGGAAGCAGAGGAAACAGATGCTCACCCAAACGGGGCTGCAAGGATCAGTCCTCAGCTGAGTAAAGAGAATTTTCTTTTCTTTTCCTTCAGGCAAAGAACTGTATATAGTTTACCCCAGGGGGGTTCTACAAAAATGTTTTAACAGTTATTCTCGTTTTCTTTGTTGCTCTGTTCAATGACAGACTTGGAGATCATGAACACTGAGTATCCAAACTTTTACTTGTAAATTGTTTTGCACCTCTTTAGGTGCTCCTTCTTGGTTTTACATGCACTTTTAGTAAAATAAGGTCCCATCATTGCACAACTACAGATTTGAAGAAAAACCCGTTAGGTGTGGCCGAAGATGAGGTCTTTGTTGGAGACCAGTTATGTCTTGCAGCCCACCCAAGACCAACGTTGGAGGTTTTGAGCGGGTCCTCCACACAGCACAAGGACATTAGAAGATACCCTGGCTGGGATAGTATCTGCCACCTACCTCATTTGATGACAACTTTTGATTGTGTATTAATAAAAATGTTATTATACTTGTATATTATGCTTAAAGTGAAGTAAGAATTGTTTTATATTGCAGAGTCATTGAATAGCACTTATAGATAATGTGTATGATAGTTATTGGTAACAGGTACCACTTAGTGAGAAAACAGACAGAAGTTTAACTGAAAGCACTTTTTGTAAAATATGTTATAGGAATAATAGTAAGAAAGTATTGTTGCAGGGACAAATTGTCCAAATTAGGTAGCGAACCTAGTAGCAATGGTTGCTACCCAGAGAACACCCCGGATGGGGCTTGCACTAAAAGAAAAGAATGAGTATTAATATAGTGACAGTACTTTTGTAAGGGAAAGAAGTCAATGTAAATATAATGGTATTTCTGCAGGGAAATTATGCCCTATCCTGGTGGCAAACTTGAAAGTTTAACGGTTGCTGCCAAAAGCACTTTTAGAGTAAATAATGTAAGGTAATGTTATTATGTAACGTTTAAAGTCAAAGTGCCTCCCATAAAGGGAAGATGTGTTTTAAAGTATTTTCTACCTGTTAGAATGCATTCTCAAAAATTTTTGTATGTTTCCTGTAACATCATTTACTCTGTTTCAGCCCGCGGACGTGCTGCGTTTAACAGGGGGGTATGTGGCGCCCCTGAGGGTCCAGTCGCCACAGAGGTACTGCATCTCAGCCAAAGATGTGGTATCCAACCCTTCAGGTAAAATGGGGACACCAAACCTGGCTCTGACAACACTGCATCCATCACACACACTAGCTCAGTTCCAATAGCATGCCTGTAGCTAGGAAAGGGTATCAGATGGTAGGTGGAGCTTGTGGGTCAGAGCAGGAGTTAGAGGGAAGTAAGAGTGAGTCTTCCCGTAGGGGAAGAAGAAGAAGGATGTGCATAGGCAGCCCTCCCGTAGGGGAGGAGGGAAGAGATAGAAACGTGCAGCAGGCTCCAGGTCCTGAGGAGCTGCTGACAGATAGAAAGACAGAAAGTAAGGTTCCCTGTAGGGAAAAGGGATTTCTCAGAGGCACGGCTCAGCAGAAGGCTACCCGTGGGGCTCATTCCAGGCTAACGGACATCAGCTGGGAGAATCCAGGTCGCAGAAGGGACTCGGCCCCTAGGCTAGTGGAATGTACAACAGGACTCAGCTAGCAAGCCAACAGCTGTGACAACTTTAGGGGTCACAGCCAACAACCATAAGCATCTTCTCCAGGAAGGAAAGCTATATAGAATCAAGGAAACGCTGGGTCACGTTGTCCGACAGGATTCGCAGCTACCGGACTGGGACACTGTGAGGTGTTGGGAAGGAAGCAGGAGTGGGAAACAGCACAGTGAGACAGCCAGGAAGGCATATACTGACAGGGAGCTTTGGACTGGTGTTCTCCATCTACCGGGGAGTTGGCTGGACTCCTCACCTGGAGGACATAGCACCAAGCGGACACCTGTGTGCACCAGAACTGTGAGTAAAGCCTTTGAAACTACATCTGAATGTGTCTCTTCCAATTCTTCCTGTGGCATCTACTCCACTCTGCTACATCTACCCGCACCACTACTCTCTACAACATCTCTCTCTGCCCTGGGACAACAAGCTCTGCCTGTGGAGAGCTATTCCAACTCTGCTGCATCGCACCACTGTCCCAGAGGATCTGCACTGCAGCGCTGGTCACCTCTGACCAGAAACCACAGGTGGCGTCACGAACACTTCAATACAAACTCTTATCATCCCCTGTAAATATTTCTCCTTTTAATTGGACGCCCAGGGCCACAGACTGGGTCACTGCTGCCGTGACACATCCCTTTAAGAAACCAGCCTGGTACCGAGTACCCCACTGCTCTGGCGGGCGATCTATTTACACACAACAACAGAGAGAGAAGACCCCACTGACCACAAGAGCTTATATTCTATATGAGAGAGAGAGAGAGTACCCCACTGACCATGACCATAAAAGCTTACACTCTACAGGAAACAGAGAGACATACAGAAAAAAGAAAGACCAGTTTTATGGATAGATAGGAATAAAAATTTGATCAACAGAAATTCTACAAGAGAGAACCTGCTTATTGTCTAGTACAAAGAAAAACAGGCACAGTGTCCTTCTGGTTCCCCTTAACCAGAGTATTTTCACAGCTGCATTGTGCTATGCCAACAATATTGGTTCATTACTCTGACAATTCTCTTCCACTTTCTGCAGAGTCTCCAGATCTGAATATTGTAACAGACTTAAAGACTTAACAACCATTCGTCGTCTGTTAATTGTCAAGCAGATGTGCATATGCAAAACACTGAGATAAAGCAATGTCTCGAGAGGACCAGACGCTATATCTAAAGCAAATCTTCTATTCTTCTGGGATTCAAGGCCATTTCTCTTTACAATTGTGCAGCAACTTTTAAAAAGAAAAGTTATGGAATATTGTATTCCAACAAGGTTCTAAACAATTCTTCTATGTTACGTGAGGATACTTTGACTAATAGTTTTCATGATAAAACTTCTGTTTCCAGGAGACCTTCATAGTTGTATTTTTGAATTTACATTGTTTTATTTTATCAATAAGTCAAGGTAGAAGACTTTGCTGAAGTTAAGCTAAGGGCAGAAACATCTATTGTTGGTGGCAGGAACATTTTTTCCGTTATGATATATGAGTATTATCTAATTTTCAATTTGTAGAGAGTAATATTATTATATATATTGAATTAAAGGTCCCTTATTAACCCCTTCACACCCCGGCGATTTTCCAATTTTTCGTTTTCGTTTTTTCTTTCCCTTTTTCCAAGAGCCATAACTGTTTTGTTTTTATGTCCACATAGCCGTAGGAGAGCTTGTTTTTTGCAAGATGAGTTGTACTTTTACATAACATCATTGATTTTATGCAGTAAGAAAAAAGTAAAAAAATTTCCAAATGTGTTTAAATTGCAAAAAAGTCCAATTCCACAATTTTTTTTTTTTATTTACCACACTCACTATGCAATAAAACTGACCAAGGAAATATGACTCTCAAGGTCAGTGTGAGTATAAACATGTGTAGGTTTTTTATTTAAGCGATGAAAACAAATCTGGAAATTTGTAAAAAAAAAATGTTGCTTTTGTCGCTATTTTCCAAGAAAGGTAATATTTTCATTTTTCGGATCAGGGGCTGTTTGAACCCTTTTGTTTTACTGATATCATTTTGGTGTAGATACGATGTTTTGTTCTCATGTTATTTCAATGATGCAGTAGACAAAAAAGTAATCCTGCCATTTTGATTTTTTTATCGTTACTTTGTTTGCCTTTCAGATTAATTTACTTTATATTTTGATAGATCGGATGTTTATTAATGCAGCGATTCCAAATATGTTTATTTTTATTTTTGATTGCTTTATTTTTAATGAGGCAAAATTGGGAGTCATTTAAACTTTGTTTTTTTTCATAGTCTTAAACCTTTTTTCTTTACTTTTTGTGGTATTTAATAGTCCCCTGCTATGTATAGCTAAAATCATGGTCTCCTATGAACACCAGCTAAACGCTCGCTTTCACAGGATTATCGTAATAACAGGTACAGAACTTATCGGTAGACCCCAGACTGTCATGGAAACTCATCGGGACACGCTCCCTGCTGGCGAGTGTTAAATGCCTCTTTCATATATTAACATCGGCATTTGACAGGTTAAAGTCACGTGCTGGGCTCACTCCACCCTCGGCTGTTAAAGGCACATGATGGCTGATCAAATCAGCCATCATCTGATCATCTGCCTCAAAAGATGTGGGCTTGGAATGCGAGCCTGCATCAAAATCAGGGACAAGACCTTGGACGCACACATACGTCAAAGGTCCTGAAGGGTTTAAGGTCTGGGGTCTGTCCAGATAACAAGGGCATAATAAACGTAAAATGTAAAAAATAAAAAAATGCTTATTTGCACCTCACGCTCACCTTTCCGTCTCCCCCCATTCTTCACACTCATCTGCGGCTTCCTGCTCTGATGAGGCCCAGGACATTTCTGTGGAAGGGCCCATAAAGTAACAACGTGATGAGTCAAGCCGTTATCTTACATGTGCAGAAGTCAAAATGTCCCAGGCTTGATTAAAGCCAGAAGCCCTGGCTTTGCCTGAAAAAGCCCATGGATTCAGCACCTGCGGCAGTGATAAGAAAATGCAATGAGGACCAGACAAGTGATGGAGATGAGCACAGGCCTGAAGAGGTGAGTGGTAAGCCAAGTGTAAGTTTTTTTTCATTGTTCAACCTTTTTATGTCCTTTTATGGTTCAGCAACATTTTGCAGAATCTGCA
Organism: Oophaga sylvatica; assembly: GCA_033576555.1. Classification (NCBI taxonomy): domain Eukaryota; kingdom Metazoa; phylum Chordata; class Amphibia; order Anura; family Dendrobatidae; genus Oophaga; species Oophaga sylvatica. Next base: position 51,415,852 of record JARQOD010000001.1, read on the forward strand.
AGGAAGCAAATAACAAACAAATCCTCAATTTGGCAAAATTTTTTTAATAGTCGAGTAAAATTTCATGTTACTCAAATGTAGTCACCCATGTCTACAAAATAAAGAATTTTCGAGTAACTCAGGATATTTCAAATAAGAAATTTCCCACCTAACTGGCACATACAGAACATATCATTCCTAATTGGCCACTTGAATTTCCGAATGAGGATTATCTCCTTCTGATCTCCCCTAATACAATACAACAGTAAATATCTCATAAATATTTGCTTCATACATTTTTGCATTGCACATACCTCTTCAGTGCCATGCACGCTCTCTCCATAATAAAAGAAGCTATTAGAATACATGGCCGTAATATGGTGAATTCAGTAATAACATATTCTTATTGTAGAAAAGAAGAATTTTTCTTCAGATCTCCGTGCGCATCCTTGTGAAGAATATGGCATTATTAGAAGTGGCAGGGTTAACCAGTCCACACTGTAGCATATGTAATGAAGCAGAATGCGGCTCTCATTCTGACCTATTCTCTCCAATTCTCTTTCATCATCCAATTCTACTCTATATAAGAGAGGATCTTGAAAAACATCCAGCAATTAGGTCCTTGTTCTCTTCTAATCATCAGTTGTCGCATGTTCTATACTGCCCCCATCTCTAGTGCCACTCTGTGATTTATCTATGTTTTTATGCTCTTTTTATATCATGTTTGGTCTGTTGATATTAAATATGTTCACAATAAAGACGATCACAAAGTGAGTAGAATACAGAGAGCGTTGGTAATAAAGGATATCTACAGATAAGACTTCAAAAGTAAGCCGGTAAACATTTTTTATATCCTGACTTGTCATGACCAGATAACTTTCATGATTTTGGCATTAAACGATATCAGTGGCAGATTCCTCTCAGTCCAGGGTCTTACACCTTAATAGGTTAAAAGGTTTTGGGAAAGAACAACCTCGCCTGAATGCGACTTTGGGGGAAAAAACTCTTCGTTAGGTAAAATTTCTTATTCAATAATAGAGAAAGAAAAATACCAAAAATTAAACTACAACCAATGCTTCCCTCCCCAGCAGTCCGACTGGGTCACCTCCTCCTTTGTGAGTCTCTGTGCAGCTAAGCAGAATGCACCGGCAGTAATTTTGTCCCTTGGTAGTCCTTTGCCCTTGTCCTATTTGGGACATGGAAATAAAAAGTGCAGATAATGGAGGGAACCAGGCAAGTATAAGGTGACAGAACAACAGCTTACAACTGTACAACATTTGATTTTTCCACTTGATAAAGATGCTGTGAAATGCATAGTGAGTACAAAAACTTTATCATCATTGTTGAAGAATTGGTTTACTCCAGCAGCGCACCTCACCTAACCTGTTTCATCCAACTGGATCCAATATTTCCTCTGTGATTTATCCACCAGCAAAGGGGAAGCAGTAGCTGTTTCTCTTCATGCCTACAGTCATGGCCAAAAGTTTTGAGAATGACACAAATACAGTTAGGTCCATAAATATTTGGACAGAGACAACATTTATCTAATTTTGGTTCTAGACATTACCACAATGAATTTGAAACAAATTAAGCTGTTTTTTGCAGCTTAAGGATAGCTTGTTTCACCTGCATGGAGAGCTCCTTTGACCGCATGTTTCCTTCACAGCTAAACCTTCCAAATGCAAACACCACACCTCAAATCAACACCAGCCCTTTTATCTGCTTAATTGAGAATGATATAATGAAGGGATTGCCCACACCTGTCCATGAAATAGCCTTGGAGTCAATTGTCCAATTACTTTTGGTCCCTTTAAAAACAGGGTGGCACATGTTAAGGAGCTGAAACTCCTAAACCCTTCATCCAATTTTAATGTGGATACCCTCAAATGAAAGCTGAAAGTCTGAACTTCAACTGCATCTGATTTGTTTTGTTTCAAATTCATTGTGGTAATGTCTAGAACCAAAATTAGATAAATGTTGTCTCTGTCCAAATATTTATGGACCTAACTGTATTATATTTTCACATGATCTGCTGCCCTCTGGTTTTTATGTGTGTTTGACAGATGTTTTTTTATCACAGACAGAAATATATAAATTGCAAACATATGAGTAACAAAAGCTTATATTGACAGTTAGAATGAGTTAATGCAGCAAGTCAATATTTGCAGTGTTGACCCTTCTTCTTCAGGACCTCTGCAATTCTCCCTGGCATGCTCTCAATCAACTTCTGGACCAAATCCTGACTGATAGCAGTCCATTCTTGCACAATCAATGCTTTCATTTTGTCAGAATTTTCAGGTTTTTGTTTGTCCACCCGTCTCTTGATGATTGACCACAAGTTCTCAATGGGATTAAGATCTGGGGAGTTTCCAGGCCATGGACCCAAAATCTCTATGTTTTGTTCCCTGAGCCATTTAGTTATCACCTTTACTTTATGGCAAGATGCTCCATCATGCTGGAAAAGACATTGTTGATCGCCAAACTGCTCTTGGAGGGTTGGGAGAAGTTGCTCTTGGAGGACATTCTGGTACCATTCTTTATTCATGGCTGTGTTTTTAGGCAAGACTGTGAGAGAGCCGATTCCCTTGGCTGAGAAGCAAACCCACACATGAATGGTTTCAGATGCTTAACAGTTGGCTTGAGACAAGACTGGTGGTAGCGCTCACCTTGTCTTCTCCGAATGAGGCGTTTTCCTGATGTCCCAAACAATCGAAAAGGGGATTCATCAGAGAAAATAACTTTACCCCAGTCCTCAGCAGTCCACTGCCTGTACCTTTTGCAGAATATCAGTCTGTCCATGATGTTTTTTCTGGAGAGAAGTGGCTTCTTTGCTGCCCTCCTTGAGACCAGGCCTTGCTCCAAGAGTCTCCGCCTCACAGTGCGTGCAGATGCACTCACACCTGCCTGCTGCCATTCCTGAGCAAGCTCTGCACTGCTGGTAGCCCGATCCCGCAGCTGAAACACTTTTAAGAGACGTTCCTGGCGCTTGCTGGTCTTTCTTGGGCGCCCTGGAGCCTTTTTGGCAACAATGGAACCTCTCTCCTTGAAGTTCTTGATGATGCGATAGATTGTTGACTGAGGTGCAATCTTTCTAGCTGCGATACTCTTCCCTGTTAGGCCATTTTTGTGCATTGCAATGATGACTGCACGTGTTTCTTTAGCGATAACCATGGTTAACAGAAGAGAAACAATGATGCCAAGCACCAGCCTCCTTTTAAAGTGTCCAGTGGTGTCATTCTTACTTAATCATGACAGATTGATCTCCAGCCATGTCCTCATCAACACCCACACCTGTGTTAATGGAGCAATCACTGAAAAGAGATTAGCTGGTCCTTTTAAGGCAGGGCTGCAATGATGTTGAAATGTGTTTTGGGGGATAAAGTTCATTTTCTAGCCAAATATTGACTTTGCAAGTAATTGCTGTTAAGCTGATCACTCTTTATAACATTCTGGGGTATATGCAAATTGCCATTAGAAAAAGCGAAGCAGTAGAGTTTGTAAAAATTAATATTTGTGTCATTCTCAAAACTTTTGGCCATGACTGTACATAGGAGTTGTCCCTGCCACAACACCAGGTTAGCGTAACCAGCACTTATCCACTTTACCTCCATAGGGAATCACCCTACAGTGCCATCTCTTACCTATATCTAGATTTTTTCAATAAGTATAAAAAAAACCTGATACTCACTTCCAGCGATGTTGGGACTTACAACAATCCTGAGATCGGGGCACTAGAAATTCAAAAATGGGACTATGCAAACGCATCTTGAATTTAGCAGAGGTGAAAGCCATGCACAGTCTTTGGTAGAGATGAGCGACTTTGCCTCCGGGAGGGTCGAGTCGGGTTTCGGACCACCCGACTTTTCCAAAAGTCGAGTCGAACAAAATCGGCTGACTATCGGAAAAAGTCAGAGTTCCGACTGAAACTCGACCCGACCCCAATGCCAGTCAATGAGGCAGAAAAGTCGGCAGTGAGTGGAGGACAGTAAACACACCTACAGTGTCCATTTCAATGCCAACGACATCAATTCTTATTACTTAAGCTTGTCAACATTAATTTATTTTATAATAATAGTAATGCATTGAAAACTGGGGGTTATTTGGCTAAAGTTGTGGGGGGGGGGCAGGGCTGGCTCCAGGTTTTCGTGGGCCCCCGGGCGACAGAGTCTCAGTGGGCACCTTTAACACATACCACAATTCATGATGCTCCGATATGGCAGAGAAATATAGGAATAGTACAATGAAAAACACTTCACTTCTTACATTACATGAGTGATATCTATTGTAAATTCAGCATAGGATGCTCCCATAGAGTATAATGAGCCCCACATATTGCTCCATACTTTTGGTGGGGGTGAAGGACACAAGGAAAGGTGTTGTTCCTGACCAGGAGCCTGCACTGACGACTCAGTGCTTGCATTATTTGAAACTTCAGAAGTGGAGGTGATAGAGCTGGAGGCTGTATCGGCAATGTAAGCCAAAACCTGTTCCTGATGCTCCGGCTTTAAAAGCGTTTTTCCTACTCCCAGAAAAGGGAGCCTTCTAAGCCTTCTGGGGCCAGACGATTATGCAGGCTCAACACCTCCTGCCTTAGGTGCTATTGTGCTTTTGGCACTACCAGCAGATGCACCACCACCACCATCAGTACCAGCTGGCCCCCCCCGCCCTCGTCCGCGTACCCTTCCACCATACTTCCTCATGTTGAGGAAAATGTACCAAAAAAAACAGCAGATATATGGTACTTTATGAGGAGCGTACAGCTGTATACGGTGTAGGGAAAAATTTAAATCTCCGTATATATTTCCAGAGTCACACACAGACGCTCACTCAGTATGGATTTGACCGTAATACAAACAGCAGATGTACGGTACTGTATCAGAAGCGTACTGCTGTATACGGTGTAGGGAAAAATTTAAATCTCCGTATATATTTCCGGAGTCACACACAGATAGTCAGCATGTATTTGTCCGTGATACCAGCCGGTACACGGTAGTGTGTGAGGAGCGTAAAGCTCTATACGGTGTGGGAAAAAATGAACGGTCGGTAACTGTGCAAAAAAAAAGAATAAAAGTATTAGTGCTGTGTAAAAAGCAGTCTGCACAGCAGTGTACACACAGCAATACAGCTATCAGGCAGCCTAATAACCAGCGCTGCTGCACACAAGAAAATCCTCCCCTGTCACTGCACACTAACTGTACAGCACAATTGCTATCAGCACAAGCACGAAGAACTTCTGTTTCCAGCCCTAACTCTCTCCCTACTGATAAATAGCATCAGCAACCTCTCCCTACTGTTAAGATCGGCAGAAGTAAAATGGAGGTCGGCGGTCAGGGCTTTTATAGACACAATGACGCCCCCCAAAGCAAGCCAATCACTGCAATGCCCTTTTTGTAAGATGGTGGTGGACGCGTCCCAAGTCATCTCGTTGCCCACAGTGTACGTCCTTGCTCATTGGCTGAAAAAAGGCGCCTACAAGCATTCTGGGAAATCCGATTTTGGCGCTCGTTTTGCCGAACGCATGGCCGACTTCACTCTATGGTCGGGTTTCGCTCGGCGAAACCCGACTTTGGCGAAAGTCAGAGACTTATGAATCTGACCGACCTGTTTCGCTCAACTCTAGTCTTTGGCTTTTTCAGCGGTCCCATTAACAATTAATGTAGCAGAGGTCACACATATGCTCCTCTACTCTGTTCAAAACACAGAGCAATCTGCCAGTTGTCCCCGGAATATGAAATAACTTGATTTTTTGGGAAATAATCCTTTAATGGAGATCATGTAAACTTGATGAGACTGGTGCATTTACATTGAAAATTCATATCAGAGTAGCTGGACTCAAAAATGCTTACCTTAATATTAGGGGTAAGGTTTCTCCTTGTGGAGAGTGACATACCAGCTCTGGCGTGTCAAGGTAAGGAGGCATATTCGCCGTGCAATGCTCCTCTGGAAAATTTAATATGCAAATTGCCTCTTCAGAAAAAAAGATTCTGATTTGGCTTTTATCCTAAGTCATATTACATGACATATCTGTGACTCATGTGAGCTTCTAGTAATTATGACCCAATATTTCCCTATCCCCATTAAATATCTCCCCTAACCCAACAGACCACCCAAATCCCAATAAGAGACACAGCCGCAAGTTGGATTAATTTGCCACAGCAGCCATTTATTAACATTAATGTACAACAATTTAAACATTTCCCACCCAAGAGAGGGAAGGTCCTCGAAGCCCAAACCCTGTAACCGTAAGTGCCCACAGATTCCACTTTTGGCCCCAGGTTAAGTCTTACCCCCAGCCACTAGGCACCATCTCGGGGATAGTTAACAATTAGCCTGGCCAAACCAAAAAAACCCTTAAGGGGCCCACCACAATATCCCCTCGGTGGGATTATTAATACCTCGTCCACCTGAATTCACCGAGGGGAGTCCAGGACCTCTTGAGATCCAACCACCACCAATCCGCCATTTTCCAATTCCACCAACTTCGAGGCTTTTCCCCCCGCTCCCACTGCTATGACAGATTACCTATCAATGAAAGACAAAACAATATTAATATAAATACCCCCCCTTACTGATAAAATAAAACCACGACCCCTCCACCGCGTCGACCTAATAAACCTCGGCCTTAATTAAGGGAGGGTGGGTGGTACCTTTTCGTTGGCCGGTGAGTACCCCAAAATGGATGCCTCATTAATATGGCCGCCCACTTTTATACGGCCCTTCCCCCTTGCTCCCCTCCCTTCAAACCCCCCTCTACATGTGACTCCAGCCCCTCTCCCACTTCTCATATTAATTAACCCCTTGCGCACCATTTCTTCCCCTGACAGCTCTCTTAATTCCCACGTTGCCTCGTCATGGCGGCCTCCCTTGAGGGCTGGGGGCCCAGTATGGCCTTTCTAGACTCGTTAAAGGGTTGATTGTTACTTGTAGCATCGCTACTTCCAACAGGTGGCGCTATAGATTTCAAGTCCTCTTTTTTTCTGAAGAGGCAAGTTGCATATCTTAATATAAGAGTTTTACAGCCGTTATGACATCGATTTTCATTGCAAGTACACCAGCTGCATCAGGCTTAGCATAACTATTTAATATTATATGCAGTTTTTACTGTTAAATCTGATATCATTTATTTAATCATGTATATCCAGTTGACCAGATTAGTTCACAAAATGAATTAAGATCTTAATCCAGACCCCAGAATAGCAAGAAGACAATTAGATTATTATGAGGATATAACAGTATTGAAAAAAAATTCTTATAAATAATAAAAACAATTGCACTTTCTATACAGAATGCTGTTCATAATAATTAGAGTAATATGACAAATGTTAATTAAGGCTCCTACTACTGGTGTTTCAATTACTAATAGAAGTAAATAAAATCATAAAAAGGTAAAAAAAAAGTGTTAATCACCAATACCTAAAAAAATGATAGAAAAAAAGTAAAAAAAACATAATATAAATTAATATTAGAAAATGGCAACATGTTCTATTGCATTTTCTCATAAAATTCATGATTTTGTACTTATCGCATTTGTTGTTTTTACGTTTTAAGGTATAACATAATATTAGTGCAAACCAGTACAAATAACATATAAAAATAACACCCAATAAATGATGCTTAAATTCAGGTCATGCTGTCAGAAATGAAACCATGGCTGCCAGTCGTAAATTGTGCATCGGTGATGAAATATGACAGCAGAAAGGACGGACTCTAAATGGTTTCACACTTCAATCCTACATCGTGGTACGGGCACAACATTATTCTGTTTGTCCTCCAGGAAATTTTCAAAAGCTCTCACAGAGCAAAATCAAACAGACAGACTGAAGAGTCCCACCCCGGGGAGCTGTTCCACCGAGTTATATCCACAGAAATCTGACAGATAAATAATTGTTGACCTGTGCTCTGAATGGCAGATGATTAGGCGCTCTGTGTGTCTGGGATGACAGTTGTGAAATGCCTCTCACTTCTAGCTTGTAGATTTCAACCATGACAAAAACGACACCAAAGACGCTCCCAGCCACTCTTCGGACTCCATTGTATTGTCTATAATGGAGCTGTAAGCAATGGCATGTCCCTTTAAAATGGCAGAGTGCCTGGGAAGTGCTCACTGCATAATTAATATCACAAAAGCTCTTAATTAATGTGAACCTTAACCACCTCTCCAATGTCAAAGTGATCGTACATCGTGCGACTTCTTCCATAACAAAAACTCATTCTCTCTCTTAAATTATTTCCATAAGGGTATATAGTTATCAACTTTAGAACGTTGTCCATAGACTTCTAGGAAAAAATGTATTGTGATTCTGTACATGGTGATCATGTAAAGGATTGCAAAGATATTTGATGATAATTTATAAATGCCAGAGGAATTTGATGACAGCTGACATACCAATACAAAAAATATCTATAGTACTATGCAAAAGTCTTAGACAATATGTGGAAGAGTAGGTATTACAGCGCAGCTGGTCAAATGAAAGGTCCGTGGTTCTTGGTATTTGAAGGATATGCATTTCATTCTCAATGCTTTTGTCATGGGTGTATCGCCACAAAGATCGTCGCGATTGCACATTCTGACTTCTCGCAGCTGAGTTGCTGTTTCTTTGTGTTTGGTAGTGAGGGAGTTAATTTTACCTAGCTCTTTGCTAAGACTAGGTCCAGCCTCGCCCGGCTGCTTTTGATTATGCACTAATTAGCTTCCTTTATATACCTACCAGTCTGCTTGTTAGATGCCGGTGAAAGCTTACATGCAGACCAGCAGTTTGGATCAGGTCATGAGAAGACTTAAGTTAAGAGTTCCTTTGTGGTTTCTCCTCTCCTCGATTATAGTTTATCTCCTAGACCTTTTGTGTTCCCTCTGTGTTTAAGTGTTGTATGCAAGACAGTGTTTGCTTTGTCCTCTGTCTGTCTCGTTTGTCTGTACTGTTTGTTAAGCAGTAACCTGCCTATTCCCTGTGTGGTAATCAGGGTCCTTCTGAGGACTAGATTACAGTTGTCAGGGACTTATAGGAGACAGGGTTACGTTGGCGGCCTGGACCTCTGTACCATTAACAGTACCTCCAGGTTGAGGGACTAGTCAGGTCCCCAGTCTAGGGTCAGCATAGACCCCGGTCCACCTGCAGCCTGAGTACAGCATTATACGTCTTCAGGATTCACCCACAGTACAACGGATATTATGTCAGGTAATACTATACTTTATGTACATGTTGAGATTTCCTATTTATGTGTTATATTGCATGTTGTCCCTCTTAGTATTGATTACTGACATCATATGTGTATCTGTGATACAGCGTGACATTTTCACCGGCCTAAAAAGATTCTCCCCAGCTACCATGGATCCAGTTGCCCAGTTTGCCCTGCAGTTGCAGAGTTTATCCATGAAGCTGACGGACATTAAGTCCAGGGTTTTGTCTCTCCCGGAGCAAACCAGGTCTGAACCTAAAGTTGCTCTCCCGGACAGGTTCACTGGTGGGCGGGACAATTTTTTTACCTTCCGGGAGGCATGTAAATTATATTTTCGGCTTCGGCCTCAGTCATCGGGGAGTGAAGAGCAGAGGGTGGGAATTGTCATCTCGCTCTTACAAGGGGACCCTCAATCCTGGGCGTTCTCTCTTCCTCCGGGCTCCCGGCCCTCCAGTCAGTAGATCGATTTTTTACTGCCCTGGGTCTGGTATATGATTACCCGGATCAGGTCTCCCTTGCTGAAATGAAGTTACGTAAGATACAGCAGGGAGATCGTCCAGCGGAGGAATTTTCTTCTGAGTTCCGTAGATGGGCCACAGATACTCAGTGGAATGACCCAGCTCTTAGGAGTCTGTTTTGTCAAGGGTTATCTGACAAATTAAAAGATGTTTTGGCTCAGTATGATTCTCCTCCGTCACTGGAGGCTGCTATGGCCCTTGCTATTCGTATTGATAGACGGCTTCGGGAGAGGTGCGAGGTAACTCCGCCCCCTGTTGTGACTCCCTACTACTAAAGTCCCTTATATTGAGGTTCCCCTGGTCTGTTCTGAGGAGCCTATGCAGTTGGGAGGGACATCATTTCGTAGGAGGGGATCGGCGGTGCGCCGCAAGACAAGAAGGTGTTTCTTCTGTGGGAAAGAGGGACATTTTGTTGAGGGGTGTCCATCCCGTGCCTCATTGAGCAAAAAAGTCGCCGGAAAACTGTTAATCCCAGGTTGTGTGGTGGACGACAACCTGGGAGTATGTATTTCGTCCCTAAGTCCGTCTCAATTTCTCGTACCTGCGGAGGTGGTGGTTGGTACGAGAGTTGAGAGGATTTCTGTTCTTCTTGATAGTTGGTCTGGGGCTAATCTGGTGGACGCTCGGTTTGCCCAGGTGCAAGGTATGCAATTGAGTGTATTGGCCAAACCGATCCCTATATTCTCTATTGACGCCAGACCTCTCGGTCAAGGTAGCTTTGTACAAGCTGTTCATAACATAGACCTTCGAGTAGGGGCAATACATAAAGAACAATTGTCTTGTTATGTGTTGGAGGGTCTTCCTACTCCTATTGTGTTGGGACTTCCTTGGTTGGCTAAACATAACCCAGTGATTAATTGGCAATCCAGAGAGATAAGCCAGTGGGGTGAATTTTGCAAGAATAACTGCATGAAAACGGTCATCAGTGCGGTCGTGCCTAGAACCTTGCCTCCTTTTCTGGAGGACTTTGAGGATGTGTTCTCAGAGGAGGGGTGTCAAGAGTTACCTCCTCATCGTGCGTATGACTGCTCAATTAAATTGCTTCCTGATGCTAAATTACCTAAATCTAGGTTATATAACCTTTCTGGACCTGAGAGGCAGGCTATGAAGGATTATATTTCGGAAAGTCTGGCCAAGGGGCATATTAGACCTTCATCTTCCCCAGTGGCCGCAGGGTTCTTCTTTGTGAAGAAAAAAGATGGAGGCCTACGCCCTTGCTTGGATTTCCGTGAGCTTAATCGGATTACGGTCCGAGATCCGTATCCGCTCCCACTTATTCCTGATCTCTTCAATCAGATTGTGGACGCCAAATGGTTCTCTAAGTTGGATCTCAGGGGGGCGTATAATCTGATTAGGATAAAGGAGGGGGATGAGTGGAAGACGGCGTTTAACACTCCGGAAGGACATTATGAGAACCTTGTCATGCCTTTTGGTCTGACTACTGCCCCGGCGGTGTTTCAACATTTTGTTAATGACATCTTTCGCCACCTTGTGGGGCAGTTTGTGGTCGTTTATTTAGATGACATCTTAATTTACTCGCCAGATCTTGTGTCTCATCAGGAGCATGTGAGACAGGTGTTGCAGATCTTGCGAGATAATAAGTTGTTCGCCAAATGGGAAAAGTGTGTATTCGCCGTACAGGAACTTCAATTTTTGGGTTTCCTGGTGTCAGCTTCCGGTTTCCGTATGGACCCTGAGAAAGTGAGAGCAGTGCTTGAATGGGATCGGCCAGAGGATCTTAAGGCACTGCAGCGTTTCCTGGGGTTTGCTAACTACTACCGGAAATTTATTCGTAATTTCTCATCTGTTGTCAAACCTCTCACTGACATGACTAAAAAAGGGACGGATTTTTCTAGGTGGTCTGACAAAGCTTGTCAAGCATTTTCATCATTGAAAAAATGTTTTCTTCGGCCCCCATACTCATTCAACCAGATGCATCACAACCGTTCATTGTGGAGGTAGACGCGTCTGACGTAGGGGTGGGTGCAGTATTATCCCAAGGTCCGTCCCCTGGTAAATGGCGTCCGTGCGCTTTCTTCTCCAAGAAATTGTCGCCCGCTGAGAGGAATTATGATGTCGGCAATAGGGAACTCTTGGCCATTAAGTTGGCTTTTGAGGAGTGGCGTCACTTTTTGGAGGGGGCAGTCCACCCGGTCACCGTTATTACTGATCACAAGAACCTGCTGTATTTAGAATCTGCAAAGCGTCTGAATTCTAGACAAGCTAGATGGTCGTTGTTTTTTACCAGGTTTAATTTTGTCGTCACTTATCGTCCTGGGTCAAAAAATGTTAAGGCTGATGCCTTATCTCGTAGTTTCCCAGGGGCCGGGAAAACGGATGACCCGGTTCCTATCCTTCAGGAGGGAGTGGTAGTGTCGGCTGTATGCTCGGAGCTTGAGGAGGAGGTATTGGAGGCTCAGGGGGACGCCCCTGTAGGACCTCCAGGTAAACTGTTTGTTCCTAATCAGTTGAGACAAAAAGTTATCGAGGCACATCATAATTCTGCTTTAGCAGGACACCCAGGGAGTAAAGCAACTGTGGATCTCCTTTCTCGCCGGTTTTGGTGGCCTAACTTAAATAAAGAGGTAATAACTTTTGTCGCGTCCTGTGGAGTTTGTGCTCGCTCTAAGACCCCTCATACCCGTCCGTCTGGGGCCCTTTTGCCTTTGAAAATTCCGGAGCGTCCATGGACTCATCTGTCTATGGACTTCATTACGGACCTCCCTCCGTCGTCAGGGAAGACTGTCATTCTAGTTGTAGTTGACAGGTTCAGTAAGATGGCACATTTCATTGCTCTTCCTGCTCTTCCTAATGCTAAAACTCTGGCACAGGTGTTCATTGGGGAGATTGTGAGACTTCACGGGTTGCCTTCTGATGTGGTGTCAGATAGGGGGTCTCAGTTTGTGTCCAAATTCTGGAGGCATTTTGTTCATGTCGGGGATGCAATTGTCATTTTCCTCGGCTTTTCATCCGCAGACCAATGGTCAGACAGAGCGTCTGAATCAGAGCCTAGAGACATATCTTCGGTGTTTTGTCTCAGAGAACCAGGAGGACTGGTCTTCTTTCTTGCCTCTGGCAGAGTTCGCTCTTAACAATAGGCGGAGCGAGTCCACTGGTAAGTCCCCATTTTTTGGGGCATATGGTTTTCACCCCCAGTTTTGTACTTTCAATGGGGGGGGCCTTCTGGGGTTCCTGAGGAGGAACGATTCTCGTCGTCACTTGCTTCAGTTTGGAGAGGAGTACTGAATAATCTGAGTGCTATGGGGAACCGTTACAAACGGAGGGCTGATAGGAGGAGAGTGTCTGGTCCGGACCTTTGTGTGAATGATCTGGTATGGTTGTCTACCAAGAATATAAAACTCAAGGTTCCCTCCTGGAAACTGGGTCCCAGGTTCATCGGTCCATACAGGATCAGTTCTATAATTAATCCTGTGGCATTTCGTCTGGACCTCCCTCCTACGTTTAAAATCCACAATGTGTTCCACAAATCGTTGCTTAAGAGGTACGTGGCGCCAGTTATACCGTCACCTCTACCTCCTCCTCCAGTGGTGGTCAATGGTAACTTAGAATTTCAAGTGTCGAAGATCATTGACTCACGTCTGAATCGCCGGTCCCTTCAGTACTTGGTTCATTGGAAGGGGTATGGTCCTGAGGAGAGGACGTGGGTCCCTGCGTCTGATGTTAACGCAGATCGATTGGTTCGGACCTTCCACACAACTTACCCGGGCAGACCTGGCCCTGAGGGTCCGGAGGCCCCTCGTAGAAGGGGGGGTACTGTCATGGGTGTATCGCCACGAAGATCGTCGCGATTGCACATTCTGACTTCTCGCAGCTGAGTTGCTGTTTCTTTGTGTTTGGTAGTGAGGGAGTTAATTTTACCTAGCTCTTTGCTAAGACTAGGTCCAGCCTCGCCCGGCTGCTTTTGATTATGCACTAATTAGCTTCCTTTATATACCTGCCAGTCTGCTTGTTAGATGCCGGTGAAAGCTTACATGCAGACCAGCAGTTTGGATCAGGTCATGAGAAGACTTAAGTTAAGAGTTCCTTTGTGGTTTCTCCTCTCCTCGATTATAGTTTATCTCCTAGACCTTTTGTGTTCCCTCTGTGTTTAAGTGTTGTATGCAAGACAGTGTTTGCTTTGTCCTCTGTCTGTCTCGTTTGTCTGTACTGTTTGTTAAGCAGTAACCTGCCTATTCCCTGTGTGGTAATCAGGGTCCTTCTGAGGACTAGATTACAGTTGTCAGGGACTTATAGGAGACAGGGTTACGTTGGCGGCCTGGACCTCTGTACCATTAACAGTACCTCCAGGTTGAGGGACTAGTCAGGTCCCCAGTTTAGGGTCAGCATAGACCCCGGTCCACCTGCAGCCTGAGTACAGCATTATACGTCTTCAGGATTCACCCACAGTACAACGGATATTATGTCAGGTAATACTATACTTTATGTACATGTTGAGATTTCCTATTTATGTGTTATATTGCATGTTGTCCCTCTTAGTATTGATTACTGACATCATATGTGTATCTGTGATACAGCGTGACAGCTTTCTTAGGAAAACCACAAAAAAGTTTTAGGCGGATGTGAAAAAAATGCTATAAAGTAAGAATGCTTTCACAAATAGCAATGGTAATAGTTTATTTTCATCAATTTAGAAAATGCAAAGTGAATTAACAAAAGAGAAATCTACATCAAATCAATATTTAGAGAAGGCGTTTGGTGGAATTACCTGTGCTAGGTTTTGGATGTGTGATAATTCCCTTGCTTCTACTACTTTGATTTAACCCCATCCTCCACTCCCGGTGCATACCTCTGTTGTTTATGTGTGTATATTTGTATGATTGGTGTTTTCCTTTATCCCTGTTTGTATTACCTTGTTAGTCTGGTTGGTGTATTAGAGTACACTACTATTCCCTTCTTCCTTGGGAGGGGGAAGGGTACAAAAGTGGGGGTGGTGGCTCTTTTGTCGCAGTGTGCGTCTCCTGGTAAATGGTGTCCGTGTGCGTACTTTTCTAAAAAAAAACTGTCATCTGTGGAGAGATATTATGACATTGGTAACAGGGAACTCTTGGCAATCAAGCGGGCCTTTGAAGAGTGGCGTAATTTTTTGGAGGAAGCAGTTCATCCGGTTATGGTAATCATGGATCATAAGAATCTCGTATATCTAGAGTCTGTGAAACATCTAACATCTTGACAGGCAAGATGGGCATTGTTCGTCACCAGGTTTACCTTTGTTGTTACATATAGGCTGTGGAACAAGAACATTAAGGCGGATTCCTTATCTTGTTGCTTTCCTGGGAGTTGAGATTACTGTAAGCCAGTTCCTATACTAAAAAAAGGGGTGGTTATTGCGTCTATAGGCTCCAATATTGATAAAGAGGTTGTTGACGCCCAGGGGGATGCCCCTGCTGCCTGTCTGTTAGGGAAACTGTTTGTACCTGTGAATCTCTGTCTGAGAGTTCTTAGTGATCATCATGATTCGGTCTTGGCTGGACATTTCAATAATAAAGCAATCACAGACCTTCTTACTCTGTGTTTTTGGTGGTCAGGGGTACATCAGGATGTCCGGGAGTATGTAGCTGCCTGCAGTGTCTGTGCACGTTCTAAAACCTCTCATACTCGTCCGTCTGTGTATCTCCAAACATTTCCTTGGAGTCATTTATCAGTCGATTTTATCACTGATCTATTCATGTCGGCAGGTAATACTGTAATTTTGGGGATGGTGGACAGATTCAGTAAAATGTGACATTTTAATTTCCCCACCCGCTTTACCTAACGCCAAGACCTTGGCGCAAATTTTCATCAGTGAGATTATAAAATTACATGGGATCCCTACAGATATTGTTTCTGACAAGGGGGTGCAGTTTATTTTCAAATTTTGAAGAACGTTTTGCACTCGTTTTGGAATACACCTGCTTATTTACCTTAGGTGTTTTGTGTCACAGAATCAGGAGGATTGGGTTACCTACTTACCTCTAGTTGAATTTACAGTATATAATCATTGTCATGAATCTACTGGTAAGTCCCCGTTTTTTGGGGCATACGGGTTTCATCCTCAATTCAGCTCATTTGATAGAAATAGTTCTTTTGGAATACCTGAAGAAGAATGATTTTCATCATCACTTACATCTGTGTGGCAAGGGGTCTTGATAATTTGAGGAAAATGAGGCTGAAACATAAGAGTGTGGCTGATCTGAGACGTTTGGTGCATCTGGACCTGTGTGTTCATGTTTGCCCAGATCTGATATAAAACAGACTTTTATATCCCTTTATACTGCGACCTTCTCATCCTGTTGATTGTCTGTACGTTTTACCAAATTTTTGATCTTAGGATATGAAATTAATAAAATATTTGCGCATATGAAATCAATGATCTCCTAAATGAAAAATTACTATTATAGAAGAGCCCAGAATCAGTAGGAGTGACCTGTTAAGAAGATTGACTGCTCAATGGAGGTTTTCATATCTCTGCTTCACAATCGCCTGTACAGAAATAATTTGCTTGGCAACATTTTCTATGAGATGATTATTAGGGTATGGTTCCACGTTCCGGAACCACAGCGCTTTGGACAGAGCGGAAAGTCCGCTCCGCCCAAAGCCCCGCCCCTTCTGAACGTGCGGTGAATCCGGATGTGTACATTGAACACATCCGGAATCACCGCAGCGCTACATAGGCCTGTGTATTTACCTTGCGGTGACGGAGCGTCGCCGCAAGGTGAAAGGACATGCTGCGATCTGAAAAGACCCACCGCATGTCCATTAACGCAGGTCTGCCGCCTGCGTGTTTTAACGCATAGTGGAGACGGGATTTCATGAAATCCCTTCCACTATGCTGTAACATCTGGACGCTGCGTGTTTGATGCTGCGCCAGTACACAACGTCAAACACGCAGCGTTTCCTTACCGTGGAAACATGCCCTAAGAGGGCACATTGTATATAACACAGTTGACATTAGAAGTTTACATACACTATATAAAAAGACACATATGCATGTTTTTCTCAATATCTGACATGAAATCAGAATAAAACTTTCCTGTTTTAGGTCAATTGGGATTACCATTATTATTAATATTTGCCAAATGCCAGAATAATGAGAGAGAAGGCATTTTTATTACTTACTGCAAAATCTAAAGTTTACATACATTAAGATTACTATGCCTTTAAAGGGAATCTGTCACCCCAATTTTACCATATCAACTAAAGATATGGCTGAATAGTGCATCCCATAACAAAGCTAACTGTAGGTATCATATATCCTGATACCCCCGTTTTCATATCAAATACCTTTGTAAAGTTGGTATTTTTCGCTGTCAATCATGGCAGTCAGGTCAGGAGGGCGGCGTTTTCTCTGTCCTCCCCCCCCGCTCCTCGGCATCAGTTGCGTATCGCCGTCTGTGAATCCCACAGACGGCGTTCGGCTTCCCGCAATTGCGCAATTGAAATTCGGGCCGGCGCATGCGCAGTGTGCTTTGCCCAACAGTGGGCAAAGCATATAATCATTACAGCGCATGCGCTACTCTTTCCTTGCCCCGGAAGTAGTCCAAGGCAAGCAGTCATTTCCGGGGCAAGGAAAGACTAGCGCATGCTTTGTAATGATTGTATGCTTTGCCCACTGTTGGGCAAAGTGCACTGCACATGCGCCAGCCCAAATTTGAATTGCGCAATTGCGGGAAGCCGAATGCCGTCTGTGAGATTCACAGACGGCGATACGCAACGGATGCAGAGGAGCGGGGGGGAGGACAGAGAAAACACCGCCCCCCTGACCTGACTGCCATGATTGACATCGAAAATACCAACTTTACAAAGGTATTTTGATATGAAAATGGGGGTGTCAGGATATATGATACCTACCGTTAGCTTTGTTATGAGACGCACTATTCAGCCATATCTTTAGTTGATGTGGCAAAATTGGGGTGACAGATTCCCTTTAAACAATTCTGGGCTGCCCATATAATGATGTCATGCTTTTGGAAGCTTCTGATAGTTTTTTTGGCAACATCTGAGTTAATTAGAGACACACCTATGGATGTATTTTAATGCACACCTAAAACACACTGCTTCTTTGTGTAGCTTCATGAGAAAGTTTAAAGAAATCAGCCAAGGCATTAGGAAGAGAATTGTGGACTTGCACAAGCCTGGCTCATCCTTGAGTACAATTTGAAGATACCTAAAATGTTCCTCATTCATCTGTACAAACAATTATTCGCAAGTACAAACAATATGGGAATGTCCAGCCATCATACCGCTCAGGAAGGAGACAGGTTCTGTGTCCCGGAGATGAACGTGCTTTGGTCTGACATGTGCATATCAACCCAAGGACAAAAGCAAAAGACCTTGTGAAGATGATGGCAGAAGCTGATAAGATTATGTCATTATCCACAGGGAAACAAGTACTGTATCAACATTGGCTGAAAGGACACTCTGCCAGGAAGAAGCCATTACTCCAAAAGAAACATAAAAAAGCCAGATTAATGTTTGTAAATGCACAAGGGAACACAGACCTTTATTTTAGGAGACATGTCCTGTGGTCTGATGAAACTGAAATTGAACTTTTTGGGCATAATGACAATTGTTACGTTTTGAGGAAAAATGGAGAAGCTTGAAAGCCAAAGAACACCCCTCCCAACTGTGAAACATGGGGGTGAAAGCATCATGTTGTGGGATTGGTTTGCTGCAGGAGGGATGGTGCACGTCACAAAATAGATGGCATCATGAGAAAAGAAGATTATGTGGCAATACTGAAGCAACATCTCAAGACATCAGCCAAGAAGTTAAAGCTTAGGTGGAAATGGGTCTTCCTAATGGACAATGACCTGAAGCATACTGCCAAAATGGTAACAAATGGCTTAAGGATAACAAATTCAGTGTTTTGGATTGGCCATCACAAAGCCCTGATCTCAATCCTATTGAAGATGTATGGGCAAAGCTGAAAAGGCCAGTGCGAGCAAGGCGACCTACAAACCTGGATCAGTTACACCGGTTTTCTCAGGAGGAATGGGCCCAAATTCCAACCAACTATTGTGAGAAGCTTGTGGAAGGATTTCCCAAATGTTTGACCCAAATCATTCAGTTTAAGGGCAATGGTACCAAATACTAATGAAATGCATGTAAACTTTTGACTTTCCAGTATGTAATAAAAATGCCTTAAAACAATCTCTCATTATTCTGGCATTTGATAAATGTTAATATTTATAGTTATCCTAATTGACCTAAAGCGGGAAAGGTTTATTCTGATTTCATGTCAGATATTGAGAAAAAACATGCAGATGTGTCTCTTTATATAGTGTATGGAAACTTCTGGTTTCAACTGTATGTAATAAAAATTGCATACAATCATACTTTATATATGGGATGCACATATACATACAGTTTACAAATGCACCAAAGTTGGATCTTTCCTATGACTGCGTGACGCCTGGCAATCTGTGCAAAGTGACACTGATAAATGTGCTCATTCTTTTTCTGATCTCCTGTCAGACAGTCTTTTCAGCCCTATGTTATGATAAATATCTTGTCATCATGACAGCAGTGCAGCGCAAACAAATGTGACAACTCTGCAACTGGAGTAACAGCGACAGAATCCAACCAGGAGCCCCCAACGGATGTTCAAATCACTATGTATAGTACATGGCGCATTATAATATATCTATGCTTCCTCTTTTCTACATGGTTGGTGAATGTTAGGCAATAGAAATTTGGGAGATTCATCAATACACTTATTACATTTATGTCAGTTATGGGGGCATGCTATACTACTATCCCAGACTGGTGCACTGCTCAGATTGTGTGGCAACATACTGCATACTGGAAGAGACAGCAGTAGCCCCCAACCCTTGTACCTAAAGCAATGCCACATACTAAGACTATCAATAGCACATGGTAGGTGGAGAGAATACATATGGTGCACATAATTTTTGCCTGAATCATTTGGCTCAAAATATCTCAAAATCCAGTCTGTATCATCCCAATTGTTTCATTTATAACATAACCCATTTAATTTCCACCATAACATAAAAACACCTCCCTAATACTGTGTTGCTTCCCTCCCTGTGCCACTGAAAAAATATCTTTGTCATGGCATAGTATCCACAAAACTTCTGAATGTGTTCTGCGGCAATTAACACCAAGGCATTTGCAGTGAATCCTTTAAAGCATGAGCTTTTTGCCGATAATGATGTAAGATCACCACCTTTCTGGCCTGATATATGTGGCGTTCTCATGTGGTGTATGGCTGAGGGTTGTACTCCTGACAGGGTATGATGTATCTTACAGTGGCCAAGCTTTCTGTCAGAAGAAGAGTCTTTCCTTCTCAAATTACACACACACACAGAAAACCCCACGATACAATGTTTGCACAATAACTGCCTCTAGGCAGAAGATGATGATGGTGGTAGTAGTTGGTGCATTTGACCTCCAGTCATGAAGCAGCCATAAGAATTTGAAACAGAAGTCTTTTTACTGAAGGTAATGGGGCAAATTATTATGTACAAAGAGCAGTAAACTGAGGTACAGGATTACACTCACGGTTGATGATTGCTGTGTACCTGCAGACAGGCAGATCTTAGTAACCTCTGCTTTTATTAAGTCAGAATATCTCTTCTTCAGCACTGTGCTCTGTTTCTGCCCTGAGGTAATTCTTCCTCCTAGAGGTTCAATGGTAGTTGGCTCATATGAAGATTATTAACTCCCCTAATTGTGCCAGTCCCCCTTTTTAAGCAAAGCCGGCAGGGAGAAAGTAGGTACTTCCTCTTCTCAAGATGTCTGACCACCAATTTCTACTTCAAATTTAAAACTATCAACCAGGACTTGGCACCTCCCCCTTCTATGTGACTGTAGAGCTGCAGTCATTGGCTGACTGCCCTGAGGCGTTTTTCCAGAACCTTCTCCATATTAAAACAGAGCTGAGTCACCTGAACAAGCCTGGGAGTAGAAGATTAACCCTTTTTGTGCTGCCTGTCAGTAGAAAATGCACAGTCCACATAAAAATTCACAGCATTTATATGAAAACACACTATATATCCGGTATCCCATAGAAATGGCTACTTTGTGGGATACCACATATACAGTATTCTCTAGTTCTGCATATCTGACCCCAACCCGACCGGAAAGAGAAGAAATAGAGCTTTCATTATACTCACCTGGAAGGCAGTCCGGACCAAGGGGCATTGATGTGCCTCCCATCTTCTTACGATCGCTGTTCTCCTTCTTGCTTTGTGTGGATGACGCGTCCCTGCATAATCCACACAATCTCCCCAGTGTCACGCTCCTCTGCAGGCATACTAGGGCAGAGTAAAGCACTGCAGTGCCCAGGTGCTGGGGCTCTTTGACCTTTTCATGGCGGCTGCACACTGCAATACTTTGCTCTGCCCTCAACAGGGCAGAGAAGTATGCCTGTGTGGCACCGGTGCCTGTAGCGCCACAAATTGCCTGCATGTGTGATATACTTATATATGTATTGCCAGCTATGGTTAGGACTGGTTTCTCTGCTGGGAAAGACTGCATCCACACATTTTACCTGATCCCTTACTGGAAGATTGTGCACTTTTGCCTGAACCAGAAAGTGTGCACAATCCCTCAGGGATGAGGAGGTACTTCTGAGATGTTGCCATGTGCCTAGCAGTGAAGATGTAGGAAGAGGTAGGAACATAGAGGTCTGCATGCCATGGGCGTACCCAGGATCAAAACTATGGGGGGGCAAGCCAATGTCGCATCTTATACAGGTTACATCATATACACTGTACATTATGCTGCATATTAGGTATGGAGCATTAGAACTGTTGTATATTGTATAATACAGCAGTGTATGCGACACTACGCTGTATATACCATATATTATAAATGGCAGTCGCGCTCATGTCAGGAGTGATACCAGCAAGTCCGAGGATTGCAGTGTGATCCTCGCATGAGTTATACGGCCGTCTGTCTATGCCCTTGTTATAATAATACTGAAATATTAATCTATTATTAAAGTATTAAGGAGCTCACAAGTAAAAAAAAGCCCCCTACCTTCCCTGTCCCCCACCCACACCCCAACAGCCCATTGTCTCACATGCACCCCTTAGTGTTCTGTCCCACTGACCCCACAATACCCCCATCCTCTCACATGCACCCCTCAGTGCTCTGTTGCCCCTCCCCACTTCAGTCCCCACAATACCCCCATCCTCTTACATTCAACCCCAGTGACCTGTCCACCCTCCCTCACAATACGCCCATCCTCTCACATCAACCCCTGTGCGCCAGCCCCCACAATATCCCCATCCTCTCACATTCACCAACCAGTGCCCTGTATCCCCTCCCCCACAATACCCCATCTTTTCACATTCACTCTCTGTGCCCTGTTGCCCCTTCCCCACTTCAGCCCCCACAATACCCCATCCTCTCACATTAACCCCCCCAGTGCCCTAGCCCCCACAATACCCCCATCCTCTTACATTCACCCCAGTGCCCTGTACCCCTCCCCCACAATACCCCCATCCTCTCACATTAAGCCCCCAGAGCCCTAGCCCCCACAATACCCCATCCTCTTACATTCACCCCAGTGCCCTGTACCCCTCCCCCACAATACCCCATCTCTCGCATTAACCCCCCCAGTGCCCTAGCCCCCACAATGCCCCATCCTCTTACATTCACCCCCAGTGCCCTGTACCCTCTCCCCCACAATACCCCCATCCTCTTATATTTAACCCCCCAGTGCCCTGTCCACCCTCCCTCACAATACCCCCATCCTCTCACATTCCCCCCACAGTGACCATGACATGCCTAAGCTGAATAAATTTAATAAATTCCATCCCCTCTTACCATGAAGCTTGCAGGCAGTGGCTGAGGCAGGAGCAGGAAGTGTCCAGTGTATGCACACAGAGGGCACTAGGACCCAGTGTGGCTGAGACAACCAGAGCCTGCAGGGCAGAAAGTGAAACTACAGCTGCTGCCGGCCAGGAAGAAGCTCCTCTGGTGAGACAGAGACAGCAGCTCCCTGCACTGCGCACACAGACAGGCACTGCAACATGGAGCAGAGGGAGCCGGCATAGTGCTGCTCTCTCCGCTCTTTTTCATTGTGTGCCCCTGCTTCTAGGGGGGGGCACCTGCCCCCCCCTGCCCCACGGTGGGTACGCCCATGCTGCATGCAGAAGAGAGTAGCATGCTCTCTCTGCCAGGACAAGCTGCATGAGGCCAGTTATCAGTCACAGAGCACAGAGACTTCTAGGGTCCGTGCTAAACTGAAAGAATGATCGGTTTTCCCCAAATTTATGGAAATATAGCAATGCCATAAATGAGGGAATAAGATCTGATAACACTGATGTATAGTCAGCTCACCTGTTGCACCTTCATTTCATGGCTGCCTGTTACAGATCATCCCACAGAGGCTTGTAGTGATCTGTATGAATGGTAACATGCAAAAATAAGAGTTTTTTTTTACTGGTGATATTTTGGAACTTGCTTTTAATGTTTGGCTAGGTGGTGACAGTCAAAGCAACATTCACATCACACATCACAAACACATCTTCTCCCTTCTGTTGGTGTTGGTCCACAAAACCAAGACTTTGCTCCCAATATAAATTTAATGAGCCTTGGGAGTCCATGATACAGTGGTCACTTCACCAGAACACTTCACTGCTAAGCAGAGCTGAAAGGTTATTTGGCTTTTCATATATGGTAGATTAAGGCTATGTGCACACGTTCAGGAATGTTTGCAGAAAATTCCAGAGCAAAAACGGACTTTTTCAGTGGTAAAAACGCATGCGTTTTTCTCGTGGTTTTTTCCCCGCACGTTTTTTACGCGTTTTTGCGCGGAATTTGCACGTTTTTACCACACATTTTTCCTGAACATTCTAGCTCTATAATATAGCAGGGAAAACGCTAGTTTTCCGTGAAATTAATGAACATGCTGCTTTTTTTTCCGCAATGCGTTTTTTTCGTGGAAAAAAACACACCATGTGCACAAAAATAGCGGAATTCATTCTAAATAATAGGATGCTGAATTCACGCGTTTTTTAAGCGTTTTTTGCCTCGAAAAAACGCAAAAAAAAACCCCGAATAATCCTGAACGTGTGCACTTAGCCTTAAACTTTTTTGCTTGGTCATGCTCATCTGAAAAACATCTGTACTGTGTGGGGACTGTGAGGGGCATCATACTGTGTGGGTCCATCATACTGTGCTGCGGACTGTAATGACATCATACTGTCTGGGGACTCTGGGGGGCATCTTACTGTGATGGGACTGTAGGGGCCATCATACTCTGCTCTGGACCGTAATGATATCATACTCTCTGGTGACTGTGGGGGGCATCTTACTGTATAGGGGACTATTGGGGCCATCATACTGTATGGGAAAATATAGAAGCATCATACTGTAGGAGGACGTCACTCTTCCAGCATTATACTGTGGGGAGGTCACTCTTGGAGCACCATATTGTATGTATGGGGGAATGTGGGGACAAATTGTGTGGGGGAGAATGACAATGTAGTATCATATTGCATGTGTGGGACATTTATCATACTGAAATGGATATCTTAGTGGGAGAGTATACTGAGGGGCTTTAGTAGGGGCACTATTTCTGTATACCTGCTCCCATTTATGTCCCTTTCCCTGTGTTTAAAAGATGAAGGTTAGGTTCTTCTGTGGCAACTCCTATGTGCTGAGACCTCACATACACCTTGAATATTTTATTTTTTAGGTAGGGAGGGGGGATCAATATGGACTCTTATTATGAGGTCCCAAGGTTGCTATGTACACACCTGGTTCTGCTTAAACATTTCTTTCCATCACCGATCTAGAACTTTCAGTTTTTAAACTGATGATGACAGATTCGTTCGCTTTAAGGATTTTTGGACAGATATGTGCCAAATCTTCACATTTTTTTTTTTGCCTGTAATTTTTTTTCTAGATAACATGTTTGTTCAGACTCTTTCTAATGGCGGAATGATGAACATGGACCTTGAGTGAAGTCCTTACATGGAGTGTACTGGATATTATAAAAGAAAATGCTAGAAGTTAACAGGTACAGAACGGGGTTATGAAATAAATTATTTCTCATTTAACATCTACAGACATTGTGTTGAATTTCAGATACTGATGTTTCTGGGTTAAGGGGAATTCAAAAACTTCTGCCTTACAGCTGCTTGAAACACTGGTGATATTTATACAGTACCAACTATATTACTATGGTTAAAGTGAAACTAAGATAGTGACGACAACCTCAGAGAAAAATGTTTTTGTAAGATATAACTTGTTCTAGTCAAGCTAATCAAACACTCCCTAGATATCAAATGTTACTGACTGCATACTTCTATTATACCGCACAAGAGTAAGAGAGGATAAAGGTTAGAGGCTTTACTACATTTACCAGTATAGAAAGTACATTGTGTTATTATTATATGCAAGGTAAATTAAATACTTCTTAAACCTTCATTCATATTCTGTAAAGTATTATATGAATGTAGAATTAAGCAACATAAAATATAGAGTAAATGAAATAAATACCCATTGGACTCCTTTGTCTAAAACTGTCTAGTTTTTAGACAATATTAAAAAGCATTAAAATGGCTTCTCCTGGAAAATAAATTTGGTGCGTTTTTCAGCTGTCTAGTCTGTCCTGATGCATTTGAATCACAAATACGATCTTTTCTTCATTCTTAATGCACTAAAAAGCAGAAGCAGGACAGCAAAACAGTTTTTAAAGAAAAAAATAATCTGAAATAATTGTCAGTCAGAGAAGGGGTGCTTGATTGTCGCAAGAGACTTTAAATGAATTTTGGCATTTCTTGTGCAATTACTGTTTTATTAGTCAAATATTACATCCATACATGACACTCCAATACAGTGATCTGCTGCAGGAATCTGCTTTTTTTGGTCTTGTAATTGCCTATAGTGTTTCTTTTTATGTAACTTTTGGGAAGAGGCATTTTCTGGTTTTGCACTCTGTTTTAATAATCCAATTTTACATCTTTTACCACAACACCTATGTTTTAGCCTACTGCCACATTTTGCTTTCTGTAGGAGGAGAGCTGGGAGGCACTTGTCTTTGTGCCTTACCAAGTCCATCCTCAGATGCACGGTGGCTGGCGATACCGCAATCCGAGGATGGACAAAGGAGATGTACCAGGTGCTATAGCAGGACTGACCTCGGGTAGATGGCAGCTGACCAACCAAGAGACAGGAGACAGGAACGGCCATAAGTAGTAGACTTAGCAAGTACTGGCTTGCAAGGCTGGTATAGTGACTGGCACAGAAGACACACAGGCAGACAGGTACTGATGGGCACAACTGGTATCTAGGCAGGGGGGCAGAGCTGATAGACAGGGAGGCATGGCTGATAATAGACAGGCATGCAGGTGATTGGGCTCGGCTGACATACAGGACAGGTAGACTGGGATATGAGAACTGGGACCTGAGAACTAGCAAGCATGTTAGAAACCAACTACAATGTTGCACAGGCACCTCCATGCAGGTGGAGGTGCCTTAAATAGCACTTGTCTCCCAGTCATTGGCTGGGGACAGTTTAGGATGCGTGTGCCCTAAGCACAGTAACTGGGGATCTGTGTGATGTCCGTGTATGCCGGACATCAGCAGCACAAGAAAAGGGAGGAAGTGTGGGGCCATGGTGGTGAGTGAGTTGACATCTCTGCTGGGGAATGAAGGCAGAATGCAGAGACACTGGCACTATAAAAGGGTTGAATAATTGGGTTTGAAAAGATGTTCAAAATGTAACTATAGTTAATTATAGAAAAAATGGCAATGGACAAAGATAGAGTTAAATAAGAAAACCCCAAGCAGTGGCCAAGAATGTGGAAGCCACTAAAAACTGAAGTACTACCATCACTGGATACAGCTATCATTGCAGTAGTAAAACCAAACGCAGGTCAGAATTGGCCTCCTTTGTCTCCGGCAGGCATATTACTGGGGAGGGACCAGAAGATGTTATGGAATATATGACACATCTCTCGACTCACAGCAGGATGATGTTATTTCTGGCAGTGACACTGTCAATTTAAGTTAGTGTTCTGCACAGAATGGTATGCCTGATCACAAATGACTAAGGGATAATTTTTGGATGGTATTTTTAATTTTTAAAAATATGAACATTCTGTCACTACACTATGTTATTAATTGGCTGTTGGTCACTACTGAGTTACCACTCCTTTCTAAGGTAAAGTCACTTTGTCATTACTAATGCCGTGTTTGCATTAAAGCGATTGAAAATGGGTTGGATAATGTCCTAAAAGAAGTCAGAATGTTATGCAAAGATTCAATTATCTCTAGTTGTTATTATTACGAGAAGACACCCTTAAATATTACAGCACCATTAATAAGAATGTCCCGGATTAAGAAAAAGCTGCATGTAATGTATTAAATTACTATATTAATTAAATAAATAAATATTATTGGAAGAACCATAATTCTGATGGACCGATCCTGTTTCATGGTATTTTATTTAATTTTACATTGCACTTACAAATAAACCATAATATATTCCTCACTTCTGAAAATTACTTTGGGATGTCCTAGAATATATCCTTTTGACAACGAAATTCTGGATGTCATTATTTTCAATTTGAATTAAAGTGAAGCCGTATTACAGCCCCAGTCTGTCTCCATAGACAATGGCACTAACTGCAAGAGGTTGGCTGGCATGGTGGTAAGTATGCACCTCTGTGAGGGGCTCTCAGTGTGCTCATTATTTTCCCCCTCTATCCACTTCTCATTAAATGACGCTTCTCTTTGACTTTCTGATTGAAGGCCATTGTTCATTTCAAAGAACTTCCCCTTGTAGTTGATTTTACCCTCCCTAAATGAACAGACCAGGACGCCTGTTGTCCCTACAGCCGAAAGGTCAAGGGGTTGAGTGTGGGAGAATGTGCCTTAAAAGTAAAAACAACCTGGGTAACAGCAATTATGCAGAAAAAAAGAGACGCAGACTTCAATTATAGGAGGAAGACATAATACATTTTAACAAACGAATGCCAATCATCTCCAATTATTAGGAAAGCAATGGCCGAGCACAAACTGTGAGGGTGTATGATGCAAACAACCGTTGTTCCGCATCACAGACCATCAATTTTCCCCAGCATATGGAACCAGGCAGGATGCACAATAGTGAGGATTGTTATTAAGTCATAAAATGGATTATTACAGATGACACAGTACTCACAAGACGATTTAACCGTGCTGGCATTAGGGCACCAATTATATGTTGCAGAGATAGTCTGTAGCCACTTAGTAATAACAGCAGGAAAAATATACTCTGGTATCGGAGGCATGATATCCAGGAGCACAAAGAAGCAAAAGCCAAATCGGTGATTATACAGTACAATGACCTCATTTACAACTTGCATTAAAACATAACTTAGCTGCATTAATGATCAGGGGCGTACATAGAAATCATGGGGCCCCATAGCAAAAGTCTGAATGGGGCCCCCCCCCAAAAAAAACAGGTGCTCTTAACTCCACATACACACACACCTGCAGTGCATGCAGGGCCCCCTACACCCTCCACAGTGCGTGCAGCCGGGCCCCCCTCCCTAAGGTGCAAAGTGCAGTCAGAGCCATTGTAAATGTAAAGTGCCAGCACAGTGAGGGGACACATTTAACAAAAAAAATCGACCCCCAGCCAGGCTCACCATCTTGTGTGTGCAGTGGCGTAGCAACTGTTTGTGGGGCCCGGGGCGGCTGAAAAATTTGCCGCCCCTTTGGTCATTGATAATCCTGAAGCATTCACCATTACAACCAAAAAAAGGCTCAAAGTAAATACCTTTCACCTGTAAAATCAGCATGGCAAAAATACACACTGCAAAGCAGCAACACACAGTATGGACTTGTGTTTATGATGTGCTTTATCCTCCTTGGACAAAAAGGACTTCTTTAGGCTTGGCTCACATTTATACAGTGCAGTCTGCTGGACAAATATGTCTGAATTGCAAAAAAAATAGTATTCAGACGTATATGGAGGCATACACAAACCATAATGGGCAACACGTAGTGTAAAAAAAATGTTCTTCTGACTATGTTTTGCCCTGATCACGTTGTATTGTGGGAAAAAAAATAATTGACCAAAGGTACGCGTTTTTAATGTGGGGTGAAAAAAAGTTTATTCCTCTGGACACCTCCTCACAGAACTGATGCCAAAATGGAGTGGGATGGGACTGTTGACACCAGTAAGGCCCTGTGCACACATTGCGGATTTGCCTGCAGATTTTTCCGCGCCTAAACCACACCTCTTGGCAGAAACCGCATGTGCGGTTTTTGATGCGTTTTTGATGCGGTTTTTGATGCGGTTTTGCCTTTGAATTGTCTGCGTTTTTTACAGCAATAAAGATATCTAAACTTTGACAAACTTGACTGAGGAAAAAAAAAATTATGTGATGTCATTTCCTTGTCCAACCCCTTCTCTTCCATTCTCCATTTTACTATTATCTAAGCAAGAATGAGTGGCAGCTTCACAGAGCAGCAGAGCGCCCCGCAGAGCGACCAGTGCACTGAACAGCATAGTGCGCAGCGCTTGCTCCGCAGGCCATACAGAATACTGATGCCCTTTGTGATGGTATCGGATGAGGCGTTTCCCTTAATGACCACCCTGCTGCGCCCATACCCACGAAGGGGACTGGATGCCCGGCGGACGATTTTTAATTATCGGCTGAGTCGTGCACGCAGATATGTGGAATGCACCTTCAGAATCATGAGTAGTCAGTGGAGGATCTTTCACACACCTATCCAGTTGGATACAGACACCGTTGACGCTGTGATTAAGTCTTGCTGTGTACTCCATAACTATGCTCGTGAGTACAGCTCAGAGGTAGATGTGGAGTACCAGCAGCCAGAATTTAATCCAGTGCGCAGCGTGGGTCTGGGGAGGCCATCCAACTCGGGTGTGCGTGTGAGAGAAACCTTTACTGACTATTTTATGAGTCCAGAAGGTGCCGTGCACTGGCAAAACTCCTGTGCTGGTGTTGTGCAGCTTGAACAGCAGTGAAAGATGGAAGATTGAGCGACACAAAAGGACTATTCTTTCCCAGAGGAAGCCACACTGGTGTGGCGGTACGCGTGTGATTCTATCCCACACTACATCCGTTTTTTTCACCATGCTCCCACTGTTTAGACTTTCCAGCACAGATTTCATTTCTAATTGGGCATAGGAAGGTACTTGCTCTGATAAATAGGCTACATAATTTTATATTATCTGTTATTTGCCTCACCTTTGCTATTTAGCTATATGTGTGAATCTGTGTGCATTCCTATGTAATTAAAAATTTTGGATGGTTAATTTCATGTGCGTTGTTTTGTGGTTTTTTCAAACAAATTATCAAAATTCTTCTCCTTCCCACAGTCCAGTGCCTATATACCATCATACATATTCTCCATCGAATATATTCCTGTGCCATGTACCCATAACACAGAGATAGAGCTCTTGTATAGCCCCCTCATGCAAATGTATATGACAAACACACAAATAAAGTTCAAAATATAACTTTATTTTACAAACAATAAAATAATACTGACAAACATTGTCATACTTTTTTCAATATGAAACCAATAAAACTGATGGCCAATATAACTATTAGGCCGTCGTCCAACTGGTGACTTTGATGAGAGTAAGTTGCACGACTTTCTCGCATCAACACCCGTCAAGGCAACTCGCTCTCGGACCCGAGTATGCGGGCTGCATAGAAATACATGCATAGAAATACATGCAGCCGCACAATCGGGTCCGAGAGTGGGCGGCCGTGACGGGTGTTGATGCGAGAAAGTCGTGCGACTAACTCGCATCAAACTCGGCAGTGTGACGCCGGCCTTAGAAGCCTGGCTGCACAGCTTCGAACACACTTAGAATACAGTGTACAGTTCTGGTCTCCGGTGTATAAGACACAGCTGAACTGGAGCGGGTGCAGAGAACAGTGACCAAGGTTACTAGAGCACTGTGGGGTCTGCAATACCAAGACAGGTGATTACACTGTTGGGGTTACCTGTGAAGGGGACAAGGGGGCATCCTCTACATCTTGAGGAAAGGTTTAGTCATAATCACAGACGTAGATTCTTTACTGTGAGCAGTGAGACTATGGAACTCTCTGCCATATGATGCTGTAACGAGTGATTCAGACCATCGGTGCTGCCAGGCCATGCCCAAAAAAGGGCACCCACAGCCCCTGTATAACTATAACTTTCAAAAATAAAAAATTAATTTTAAAATTGATATTCTGGGTAATATCCATATGAGGTGGATGAGTCAGAAGTGGCAGTCGGTGAGGGTCCCAGCCTTTGAGTCGTTCCCGAGTCCAACAGCTGTAAATAACTGGTGGTTGGTGTGCTTGACCGGTGTTCAGGTGGCTGTTGGTGGCCTTGCTGTCTTGGCCGGAACAGATGGAAAACACCTGTCAGTATTTCTTCATAAGAAGAAATGGGAGCAGGGTCCTCCAAAGCTGTCAGTGACAGCTGCGCCATGCTCATAAAAATTGACTGCCTATCCGGTGGTAGTGAGCGAGCCTTGCCTGCAATTGACATGGCAAAGAAGTCAAAACTGATCCTCTGAAGTTGTTTTTTTGATCAACTCCAGAGTGTCTGTTGCGGCTTTCAAGGTTTTATCATCTTTTTTTTTACTTTTCTTTTTGCTCAGCTCTCCTACCACCGGATCGGCAGCTCTTGCAACAGTTTCTGCGGAGCCACATGCTCCAGCAGCTTCAGAAGCAGATGTGCCAGCAGCTGCTGAAGATGTGGTGCCAGCAGAAACTGTTGCAATGCATGGCGAACATCTGCCACCAGCTCCAGAGGAACTTCCTGCTCCATCTTCCAATTCTTCATTAGCAGTCGGGCCAGTAGTCAAAATGTTCCCTTGAGTGCTGTTTGAAATGAAAAAAAAAAATAAAAAATTTTTAGGTTATGTTTCCATGCTGTGTAGAAGCAATGTTTTGGACGCAGAAAGGAGGTCGCTACGCCAAAAGCGCTGCCCCTTTTTTTTCACATGGTGAGAATGCATGTTTTCATTGAACACATGTGGAATCACTGCATGCTATCAATACACTGTGCTAGTTATCTGGCGTAGACAGAGCGCCAACGCAAGATAAATAGACATGCTTTGGTGTCAAAAGACCTGCCACATGTCCGGTGACGTAGGTCTGACACCTCCCTCTTTGTACGCATAGTGGAGACGGGATTTAAGAAAATCCCCTCCACTATGCAGTAACATCTGAACGCTGCGTATTGAACACTGCGGTTGTGCGTGGCGTTCAATACGCAGCCAATTGTGGTACGCCACGTGGAAACATACAGGCTAGATATAATTACATTTTTGTTTTCAAAACTTACCTCCTCAATGTCCTGCTAGTTACAAGGAATTGCAACTCCTCATAAAAAGGGAATGTGTGCCTGGGAGGAGAGGAGCCACT
This sequence comes from Oophaga sylvatica, assembly GCA_033576555.1. Classification (NCBI taxonomy): domain Eukaryota; kingdom Metazoa; phylum Chordata; class Amphibia; order Anura; family Dendrobatidae; genus Oophaga; species Oophaga sylvatica. Next base: position 51,447,896 of record JARQOD010000001.1, read on the forward strand.
TTTCGAACAGTTGGTAACATATTTTACAAACCTATCCTTCACCGACCGCCACCTTTGTTTCACATCTTTCTCTAGAAAAAAAAAAAATACAAACACTTTTAATCATAGTCCATTTTTTACAAAGTTTCATATTCATTGTTAAATAACGTTCTAATTACCAATTTGGGACTTTATTTCATTCGTGCATGTCTCCCATTCGGGATACATCTCCCGCAAAATTTTGGTCCAGCAGAGGTCCCGTTGAAAACGGTCTTTATATGCATAGTCTGCAGGGTCCCACAGTGCTGGATAATCCCGTACCTACAATGTATACAATAATGCCATAACATACTATATCCGACACCCAGATAAAAAATATTTCAATTTAAACTATATTTACATATAACACCTAACCCTAATCCCAACCATAACCACAACCCGAATCATAATCCACATTTGAAACAGTAAACATATTTAAAAAATTAACTGTATTAATTTGACATGATTAACCACTTTCTGCCAGATGACGGAATAGTATGTCAGCTGGCAGTATCCCCCGCTTTTAGGTGGTCTCCGGCGGTGTTTTATAAACATCTGACATGTGCCCGCAATAGGCGCAAGCGGAATCGTCATCTGCCCGTGCCTATTAACTAGTTAAATCCCGTTGTCAAAGATGACAGCGGGCATTTAAAGGGAATCTGTCACCCTAAATTAGAGGGATATTTAAATGATGGCAGTCAGGTCAGATGGGCGGTGTTTTGGGTACTTGCCTTAAAATGTTGTTTTCCGCCGTATCCATTATTTCTGGGAATTGTAGTCGTTGCCCTCCATATAACGCACCTGTGCATTGCAATCTGCGGGCAAAGCATACTGCACGTGCGCAATTCAATATTGAAATGCGCATGCGCGTTATATGGAGGGCAACGACTACAATTCCCAGAAATAATGGATACGGCGGAAAACAACATTTTAAGGCAAGTACCCAAAACACCGCCCATCTGACCTGACTGCCATCATTTAAATATCCCGCCAATTTAGGGTGACAGATTCCCTTTAACTACAGCTTTTTGCCGCCGGGCCGGAAATGAGCACATCGATGACCCCCGTCACGTGACAGTCAGAGGTCTCATAGAGACCTCTATGGTTGTTGCCGGCACATTACTGTGAGCGCCGCACGGTGTGCTCCCACGCAATTTTCTGCACCATAACCAAAGGGGCATGGTAAAAAAAATTGCGTGGGCTCCCGCGCAATTTTCTGCGCCAGAGTGGGAAAGCTGACGGCTGTGGTCTGGTTTTTGTAGCCGGGGGTGCGCCAATATCCATGGCCCCTTCCTAGGCCATGAATATCAGCCCGCAGCTGTCTGCGTAGCCTTTACTGGCTATAAAAATAGGGGGACCCAAAAAAAAAAAAATGACGTGGGATCCCCCTATATTTTTATAACCAGAAAGACTACGCAGACAGCTGCGGGCTGATATTCATAGCCTAGGAAGGGGCCATGGATATTGGCGCCCCCCCAGGCTACAAATACAAACCCGCAGCCGCCCCAGAAATGGCGCATCTCTAAGATGCGCCAATTCTGGCACTTAGCCTCTCTCTTCCCACTCCCCTGTAGCGGTGGGATATGGGGTAATAAGGGGTTAACGTCACCTTTGATTGTTAGGTGACATTAACCCCGGTTAATAATGGAGAGACGTCAATAAGACGCCGATCCATTATTAATCCAAAAGTAATAAAAGGTAAAATAAAACACACAGACATTTGATAAAAAATAATTTAATGAAATAAATAAACACAGTTTTTTGACCAAATTTTATTTTTCTGGTATCCGACCGAAGCCCTCGTTCTCCTAGAAAAAAAAAAAAAAAAATCAATAGTATACTCCCTGGTCCGACGCAGTCCATTAATATCGAGTGTCCCTCGACGATCTGCCATGGAGAACAGTCACATCAGGAGATGTGAGTGCTCTTCACGGCTCCGGCAACACACTGACAAGAGCTAAGCTCCTGCAGTGTGTTACTGCGCATGCTCGAGAGTTTACCGGAGTTCATTGACTCCGGTACTCTCGCTTTACGGCACTGCTGCGTGGGAAAATCCTCATGCAGCTCTAGTGCCGTAAAGGGACAGCAAGGAGCTGCAGAAATCCGGGAAACTCCGCGAGGACAGAACAGATCGCCGTGGGACACTCGAGTGGGATATCTGCGGACCAGGGAGTATTTATTGCTTTATTTTTTTGGATTTTTACTAGGGGACGAGGGCCTCGGGGAAGGGAAAGTGTGCTGTATGGTGAGTATGTACTCTGTGTTGTATGTTGTATGTACTGTCTGTCATGTATGTTACGTGTATGTGTTATGTGTTTTCTTCACTCACAATTGTGCTCAGTCGCCGGACACAGGGACTACTACTCCCATCCTATAGCCGGATGGGAGTAGCAGTCCCATACGGCGACTGAGCACAATTCTCGCACTATCGTCGCATGAGGGCCGACAGACACACACAGACAGACGCACACAGACTGACACACACATGCGTACCAAATCAATCAGACGGCCTACATCGATCCCCATACGACGATAGTTCTCCATGTTCCTAGCAATATGGCAACTCTTCTACACACAAATCCCCGCCCACACACTTCCTCCAGCCTGACATCACTTCCTCCTAGTCCGCAGCCAAACCGCAGATCTTTTTTCCATCTGCGGTTTGGCTGCGGGTTTGACGGACATAATAGAAGTCAATGGGTGTGGAACCGCTACGGAACCGCAAAAATAATTGACATGCTGCGGAAATAAACGCGCGGTGAATCCGCGCGGTTTTTTCCACAGCATGTGCACAGCAGACCTGCGGTTCCCATAGGAATTCATTGGCTGTGCACTGTGCTGCGGGTTGGATGCGTTTCCGCTGCGTTCAAAACCGCAGCGGAAACGCATCTAAAACCGCAAAGTGTGAACGGGGCCTAAAACTGGATGGAAAAAAAATGATTCTTTTTAAGTAAAAAAACATAGAGACAAAGATGGAAGTACGATATGTATCAAATGTACTTGTTTAAATTCGTAGGTTGATGCATGGCATACGTTTTAATGTATACGTCCAACGCATTAAGTCTGCAGGCGTATAAATGTGAACCTAGCCTGACAGGGAACATGCTGCATAGTGTGCTCCGATGTAAGAAGTGTGGTACCTAATCTGGCAGCAGGTACAAGCAATGCCCATCATTCATGGCATCATATAAGACAGGTAGACAGATGTCATATCTTTGTATATGAAATGATTGGAATATGTAAGCTATGCAAAGTTCCAACATGTGTACAAACTACAAGACACATTTTATCACAGGTGAGGGGACACAGAAATGCCGCACACAATATCTTCCATATCATCTGCAGAACTTCCACTCTCAGGCACCACATGAGCTCAGCACGCCCCATGTAATTGCTGTCTCCCAGGTGCATGCCTCTGGGGTGAAGGAGCAGAATAAATTAGTAACATTTATTGGCTGCACCATGATTTCCAGGGCATTGCACATTTTTAGTATTGCATGAACATGCATTGTTGCACACCTTGACAGTGAAGTTGGTGGTGGGACATAGACTGGAGGTCTTACCTACAGCTAGGAAGCATCATCCTGCCTGGTGGTGGTACAGGGGTTAAATCACATGAAACCAGCTCTAATGGAGAAGCATTGTGAGGAGTACAAGAAGGGTGGCTGCAGTGCATGCAGGGCCCCCCTCCTCCACAGTGCCTGCAATCAGGACCCCCTCACTCCCTAAGGCCTCTTTCACATTTCCGGCGGGCGCCTGGCGGCGCCCCCGGCATTTTGCCGCAGCGCCGCATGTGAAAACCTTTCACACTTCCGGCGGCCAAAATGCGTTTTTTTGCCGGATGGTTTCTGATGCTTGGAGAGATAAGAAACCATCCGGCAAAAACAAAAAACGTTACATGCAGCGTTTTTTCCGGACGCCGCAATGTACATTTGCGCCGCATCCGGACAAAACCACATGCAACGCATTGACATGCGGTGCCATCCGGCGCTAATGCATGTCAATGCGAAAAATGCCGCATGCGGCGCATCAGATTTTCAGATGCGGCGCTGCGGCAAAATGCCGGGGGCGCCGCCAGGCGCCCGCCGGAAATGTGAAAGAGGCCTAAGGTGCAAAGTGCAGCCAGAGGCTAGCCATTGTAAATATAAAGTGCCAGCACAGTGAGGGGACACATTCAACAAAAAAATCCACCCCATACCCCAGCCAGCAGGGCTCACCTTCTTGTGTAGTGTATCTCTCCTGAGTGAAACTTATGAATGTTTTCTGCTTCCTGTGATGCACGTGTCTCTGGCTGCAGGCTGGCTTTCTTACGCAAATGCAGCCAGAGACTTAAGCCATCTGCTGACCAGGAGACAACAAGGAAAGGGGACCTTCAAGGGGTTTACAGTGTCCGGCCGTCGCTTATATTTAATTAAAGGAGATAGTACTGTGTCAGCACAGCACAGCTGCCAAACGACAGCGGCCGTCGTGTGGCCCCCTCACCTGTCTGGGCCCCATAGGCTTAGTCTGCTCTATTCACGGAACGCCACTGTTAATGATTTATCATGTGCCTCTATATCACAAAACACCTTAATCAGTGTCAGTGCCTGCAGGCAGATACATGGATATTTACAAGTGCAGGATCACCCTCCCTAGTAGCAAATTACTAGTCTCCAAATAGTATGCAAATTAGCGCTCCTCCAGAAGAGAAAAAGCTGGCTCACTACTGCCACCTATCGGAGGTTATGCCCTATCCAGTCAATATCTGACCCTTTAACATGTTTTTTTATTTTTATTTTACTCACTTATATAGCACCATAAAAGGGGTGGTCTGGAACTAAACTTTATTTTACCCCTAAATGCCTATCTATTTAATGTCATAATGTAATCTCTTTTCTAATATACTTTCATTAAAAGGTCCCTACTGTTCCCTCACTACTTTATCTGTTTTATTTTTTTATCACTACTTCTTCTTTGATGATGCTTCATTTGAGAAGCCCAGCCCATGCTGAGATAGTCAAATGAGTCATCATCAGGAGACAGAGGATGCGTCAACTGTGACACCTATTTCAGGGGCATTGCAAGCCCCTGCTCTACCGCGCATGCATTAGTTGTCAATTATGATGTATGCCCAGTAGATTCTTGTCACTGGTCAATCTGCACAGTGACAGTGCGCTCACTACACTCGCTGGCTCATATCAGAAGTAAAGAGCCAGCAACAGAGCGCACAGTCAGTGGTTGATGTAAGATGAGCAAAATAAATATAAGTTCCGGACCACCCCTTTATTTCCATAGCGCTTTACAGGCATCAATGAGGCTCACAATCTAAATTCCCTACAGTATGTCTTTGAAGTGTGGGAGGAAACCAGAGTACCCATAAAAAACCAATGCAAACACTGGGAGATTATACAAACTGCTTGCAGACGTTGTCTTTGGTGGGATTGAAACCCAGCCATGCACTAGCTTACTATTCTCCAAATAGTATGCAAATTAGCGCTCCTAAAGAGGAGAAAAAGCTGCCTCTCTAGTGCCACCTATCGGGCGATATGCCCAACCAAGTTAATGTCTGTCCCTTTAATGTGCTTTTTTTTCCAGAGAGCCTTGCCTATAACTTTCCCTAGGCCAAGTGACGGTTTCCACAGGAAAATCAGTACCACATATGATGTATGAGAGTCACAGGTGGCCATGTAAACCTGTAGCTCTCTACAAAGTAGTTTATGCCATTTCAGTTTACAATGGGGAGAGACAAATGCACACATGGCCTTCCCCTCTCCTAAGTGCTAACTGAGGGTAAAGGGAACCAATATTGTCACCATGGGTGCCGCTTAAAGCAAACCTGTCTGTAGGATTGTGCTCAGAGTCTCATTAACTGAAAACTACAAATACAGATTAAACAATAACCACAAGATGGATTTCATCAAGACAGGTATCATTTTATTCAGTATAACAGTGCCAACCTGACAGTGTCTGTACTTTACTGAGCACAATCCTGCTGACAGGTTCCCTTTAAACTTTCTGGGCAACTGTATATCAGGTGTTTATGTCATATAATTTTGATATGCCGGAAATATCTCAGATGGCAATATCCAGAAAGTTTTATTGTGGTGAGTGAGTAATTCAACATGAGAATGTGGTCCTCGGACCAGAAAAAGTTGTGCACCTTTACCTTAGATCAAAGCCAAAGAACTCTAGCCATTAAAACCTTAAGGACTGAGCCACTTTTGGCCTTAAAGACCAAGCCCCATTTTTGTATTCTGACATGTGTCACTTTATATGGTAAGAAATCTGGAATGCTTCTGCATATCTCAGTTATTCTGAGAAATTTTACTTTATTTAGTGGTAAATTTTTGTCAATAAAATTTGTGCTTATGAAATTATGTGAAGTTTGGTGAAAATTTAGAAAAATTTGCAATTTTTAAACTTTGAAATTGTTTCCCCTTAAAGGGAATCTGTCACCCTATATTTAAATGATGGCAGTCAGGTCAGATGGGCGGTGTTTTGGGTACTTGCCTTAACATGTTGTTCGCCGCTGTCTCCATTATTTCTGGGAATTGTAGTCG
>JARQOD010000001.1:51454552-51498920 GCA_033576555.1 Oophaga sylvatica
GCATGTTTTCATTGAACACATGTGGAATCACTGCATGCTATCAATACACTGTGCTAGTTATCTGGCGTAGACAGAGCGCCAACGCAAGATAAATAGACATGCTTTGGTGTCAAAAGACCTGCCACATGTCCGGTGACGTAGGTCTGACACCTCCCTCTTTGTACGCATAGTGGAGACGGGATTTAAGAAAATCCCCTCCACTATGCAGTAACATCTGAACGCTGCGTATTGAACACTGCGGTTGTGCGTGGCGTTCAATACGCAGCCAATTGTGGTACGCCACGTGGAAACATACAGGCTAGATATAATTACATTTTTGTTTTCAAAACTTACCTCCTCAATGTCCTGCTAGTTACAAGGAATTGCAACTCCTCATAAAAAGGGAATGTGTGCCTGGGAGGAGAGGAGCCACTTTTCGAACAGTTGGTAACATATTTTACAAACCTATCCTTCACCGACCGCCACCTTTGTTTCACATCTTTCTCTAGAAAAAAAAAAAATACAAACACTTTTAATCATAGTCCATTTTTTACAAAGTTTCATATTCATTGTTAAATAACGTTCTAATTACCAATTTGGGACTTTATTTCATTCGTGCATGTCTCCCATTCGGGATACATCTCCCGCAAAATTTTGGTCCAGCAGAGGTCCCGTTGAAAACGGTCTTTATATGCATAGTCTGCAGGGTCCCACAGTGCTGGATAATCCCGTACCTACAATGTATACAATAATGCCATAACATACTATATCCGACACCCAGATAAAAAATATTTCAATTTAAACTATATTTACATATAACACCTAACCCTAATCCCAACCATAACCACAACCCGAATCATAATCCACATTTGAAACAGTAAACATATTTAAAAAATTAACTGTATTAATTTGACATGATTAACCACTTTCTGCCAGATGACGGAATAGTATGTCAGCTGGCAGTATCCCCCGCTTTTAGGTGGTCTCCGGCGGTGTTTTATAAACATCTGACATGTGCCCGCAATAGGCGCAAGCGGAATCGTCATCTGCCCGTGCCTATTAACTAGTTAAATCCCGTTGTCAAAGATGACAGCGGGCATTTAAAGGGAATCTGTCACCCTAAATTAGAGGGATATTTAAATGATGGCAGTCAGGTCAGATGGGCGGTGTTTTGGGTACTTGCCTTAAAATGTTGTTTTCCGCCGTATCCATTATTTCTGGGAATTGTAGTCGTTGCCCTCCATATAACGCACCTGTGCATTGCAATCTGCGGGCAAAGCATACTGCACGTGCGCAATTCAATATTGAAATGCGCATGCGCGTTATATGGAGGGCAACGACTACAATGCCCAGAAATAATGGATACGGCGGAAAACAACATTTTAAGGCAAGTACCCAAAACACCGCCCATCTGACCTGACTGCCATCATTTAAATATCCCGCCAATTTAGGGTGACAGATTCCCTTTAACTACAGCTTTTTGCCGCCGGGCCGGAAATGAGCACATCGATGACCCCCGTCACGTGACAGTCAGAGGTCTCATAGAGACCTCTATGGTTGTTGCCGGCACATTACTGTGAGCGCCGCACGGTGTGCTCCCACGCAATTTTCTGCACCATAACCAAAGGGGCATGGTAAAAAAATTGCGTGGGCTCCCGCGCAATTTTCTGCGCCAGAGTGGGAAAGCTGACGGCTGTGGTCTGGTTTTTGTAGCCGGGGGTGCGCCAATATCCATGGCCCCTTCCTAGGCCATGAATATCAGCCCGCAGCTGTCTGCGTAGCCTTTACTGGCTATAAAAATAGGGGGACCCAAAAAAAAAAAAATGACGTGGGATCCCCCTATATTTTTATAACCAGAAAGACTACGCAGACAGCTGCGGGCTGATATTCATAGCCTAGGAAGGGGCCATGGATATTGGCGCCCCCCCAGGCTACAAATACAAACCCGCAGCCGCCCCAGAAATGGCGCATCTCTAAGATGCGCCAATTCTGGCACTTAGCCTCTCTCTTCCCACTCCCCTGTAGCGGTGGGATATGGGGTAATAAGGGGTTAACGTCACCTTTGATTGTTAGGTGACATTAACCCCGGTTAATAATGGAGAGACGTCAATAAGACGCCGATCCATTATTAATCCAAAAGTAATAAAAGGTAAAATAAAACACACAGACATTTGATAAAAAATAATTTAATGAAATAAATAAACACAGTTTTTGACCAAATTTTATTTTTCTGGTATCCGACCGAAGCCCTCGTTCTCCTAGAAAAAAAAAAAAAAAAAATCAATAGTATACTCCCTGGTCCGACGCAGTCCATTAATATCGAGTGTCCCTCGACGATCTGCCATGGAGAACAGTCACATCAGGAGATGTGAGTGCTCTTCACGGCTCCGGCAACACACTGACAAGAGCTAAGCTCCTGCAGTGTGTTACTGCGCATGCTCGAGAGTTTACCGGAGTTCATTGACTCCGGTACTCTCGCTTTACGGCACTGCTGCGTGGGAAAATCCTCATGCAGCTCTAGTGCCGTAAAGGGACAGCAAGGAGCTGCAGAAATCCGGGAAACTCCGCGAGGACAGAACAGATCGCCGTGGGACACTCGAGTGGGATATCTGCGGACCAGGGAGTATTTATTGCTTTATTTTTTTGGATTTTTACTAGGGGACGAGGGCCTCGGGGAAGGGAAAGTGTGCTGTATGGTGAGTATGTACTCTGTGTTGTATGTTGTATGTACTGTCTGTCATGTATGTTACGTGTATGTGTTATGTGTTTTCTTCACTCACAATTGTGCTCAGTCGCCGGACACAGGGACTACTACTCCCATCCTATAGCCGGATGGGAGTAGCAGTCCCATACGGCGACTGAGCACAATTCTCGCACTATCGTCGCATGAGGGCCGACAGACACACACAGACAGACGCACACAGACTGACACACACATGCGTACCAAATCAATCAGACGGCCTACATCGATCCCCATACGACGATAGTTCTCCATGTTCCTAGCAATATGGCAACTCTTCTACACACAAATCCCCGCCCACACACTTCCTCCAGCCTGACATCACTTCCTCCTAGTCCGCAGCCAAACCGCAGATCTTTTTTCCATCTGCGGTTTGGCTGCGGGTTTGACGGACATAATAGAAGTCAATGGGTGTGGAACCGCTACGGAACCGCAAAAATAATTGACATGCTGCGGAAATAAACGCGCGGTGAATCCGCGCGGTTTTTTCCACAGCATGTGCACAGCAGACCTGCGGTTCCCATAGGAATTCATTGGCTGTGCACTGTGCTGCGGGTTGGATGCGTTTCCGCTGCGTTCAAAACCGCAGCGGAAACGCATCTAAAACCGCAAAGTGTGAACGGGGCCTAAAACTGGATGGAAAAAAAATGATTCTTTTTAAGTAAAAAAACATATAGAGACAAAGATGGAAGTACGATATGTATCAAATGTACTTGTTTAAATTCGTAGGTTGATGCATGGCATACGTTTTAATGTATACGTCCAACGCATTAAGTCTGCAGGCGTATAAATGTGAACCTAGCCTGACAGGGAACATGCTGCATAGTGTGCTCCGATGTAAGAAGTGTGGTACCTAATCTGGCAGCAGGTACAAGCAATGCCCATCATTCATGGCATCATATAAGACAGGTAGACAGATGTCATATCTTTGTATATGAAATGATTGGAATATGTAAGCTATGCAAAGTTCCAACATGTGTACAAACTACAAGACACATTTTATCACAGGTGAGGGGACACAGAAATGCCGCACACAATATCTTCCATATCATCTGCAGAACTTCCACTCTCAGGCACCACATGAGCTCAGCACGCCCCATGTAATTGCTGTCTCCCAGGTGCATGCCTCTGGGGTGAAGGAGCAGAATAAATTAGTAACATTTATTGGCTGCACCATGATTTCCAGGGCATTGCACATTTTTAGTATTGCATGAACATGCATTGTTGCACACCTTGACAGTGAAGTTGGTGGTGGGACATAGACTGGAGGTCTTACCTACAGCTAGGAAGCATCATCCTGCCTGGTGGTGGTACAGGGGTTAAATCACATGAAACCAGCTCTAATGGAGAAGCATTGTGAGGAGTACAAGAAGGGTGGCTGCAGTGCATGCAGGGCCCCCCTCCTCCACAGTGCCTGCAATCAGGACCCCCTCACTCCCTAAGGCCTCTTTCACATTTCCGGCGGGCGCCTGGCGGCGCCCCGGCATTTTGCCGCAGCGCCGCATGTGAAAACCTTTCACACTTCCGGCGGCCAAAATGCGTTTTTTTGCCGGATGGTTTCTGATGCTTGGAGAGATAAGAAACCATCCGGCAAAAACAAAAAACGTTACATGCAGCGTTTTTTCCGGACGCCGCAATGTACATTTGCGCCGCATCCGGACAAAACCACATGCAACGCATTGACATGCGGTGCCATCCGGCGCTAATGCATGTCAATGCGAAAAATGCCGCATGCGGCGCATCAGATTTTCAGATGCGGCGCTGCGGCAAAATGCCGGGGCGCCGCCAGGCGCCCGCCGGAAATGTGAAAGAGGCCTAAGGTGCAAAGTGCAGCCAGAGGCTAGCCATTGTAAATATAAAGTGCCAGCACAGTGAGGGGACACATTCAACAAAAAAATCCACCCCATACCCCAGCCAGCAGGGCTCACCTTCTTGTGTAGTGTATCTCTCCCTGAGTGAAACTTATGAATGTTTTCTGCTTCCTGTGATGCACGTGTCTCTGGCTGCAGGCTGGCTTTCTTACGCAAATGCAGCCAGAGACTTAAGCCATCTGCTGACCAGGAGACAACAAGGAAAGGGGACCTTCAAGGGGGTTTACAGTGTCCGGCCGTCGCTTATATTTAATTAAAGGAGATAGTACTGTGTCAGCACAGCACAGCTGCCAAACGACAGCGGCCGTCGTGGGCCCCCTCACCTGTCTGGGCCCCATAGCTGCTGCTTAGTCTGCTCTATTCACGGAACGCCACTGTTAATGATTTATCATGTGCCTCTATATCACAAAACACCTTAATCAGTGTCAGTGCCTGCAGGCAGATACATGGATATTTACAAGTGCAGGATCACCCTCCCTAGTAGCAAATTACTAGTCTCCAAATAGTATGCAAATTAGCGCTCCTCCAGAAGAGAAAAAGCTGGCTCACTACTGCCACCTATCGGAGGTTATGCCCTATCCAGTCAATATCTGACCCTTTAACATGTTTTTTTATTTTTATTTTACTCACTTATATAGCACCATAAAAGGGGTGGTCTGGAACTAAACTTTATTTTACCCCTAAATGCCTATCTATTTAATGTCATAATGTAATCTCTTTTCTAATATACTTTCATTAAAAGGTCCCTACTGTTCCCTCACTACTTTATCTGTTTTATTTTTTTATCACTACTTCTTCTTTGATGATGCTTCATTTGAGAAGCCCAGCCCATGCTGAGATAGTCAAATGAGTCATCATCAGGAGACAGAGGATGCGTCAACTGTGACACCTATTTCAGGGGCATTGCAAGCCCCTGCTCTACCGCGCATGCATTAGTTGTCAATTATGATGTATGCCCAGTAGATTCTTGTCACTGGTCAATCTGCACAGTGACAGTGCGCTCACTACACTCGCTGGCTCATATCAGAAGTAAAGAGCCAGCAACAGAGCGCACAGTCAGTGGTTGATGTAAGATGAGCAAAATAAATATAAGTTCCGGACCACCCCTTTATTTCCATAGCGCTTTACAGGCATCAATGAGGCTCACAATCTAAATTCCCTACAGTATGTCTTTGAAGTGTGGGAGGAAACCAGAGTACCCATAAAAAACCAATGCAAACACTGGGAGATTATACAAACTGCTTGCAGACGTTGTCTTTGGTGGGATTGAAACCCAGCCATGCACTAGCTTACTATTCTCCAAATAGTATGCAAATTAGCGCTCCTAAAGAGGAGAAAAAGCTGCCTCTCTAGTGCCACCTATCGGGCGATATGCCCAACCAAGTTAATGTCTGTCCCTTTAATGTGCTTTTTTTTCCAGAGAGCCTTGCCTATAACTTTCCCTAGGCCAAGTGACGGTTTCCACAGGAAAATCAGTACCACATATGATGTATGAGAGTCACAGGTGGCCATGTAAACCTGTAGCTCTCTACAAAGTAGTTTATGCCATTTCAGTTTACAATGGGGAGAGACAAATGCACACATGGCCTTCCCCTCTCCTAAGTGCTAACTGAGGGTAAAGGGAACCAATATTGTCACCATGGGTGCCGCTTAAAGCAAACCTGTCTGTAGGATTGTGCTCAGAGTCTCATTAACTGAAAACTACAAATACAGATTAAACAATAACCACAAGATGGATTTCATCAAGACAGGTATCATTTTATTCAGTATAACAGTGCCAACCTGACAGTGTCTGTACTTTACTGAGCACAATCCTGCTGACAGGTTCCCTTTAAACTTTCTGGGCAACTGTATATCAGGTGTTTATGTCATATAATTTTGATATGCCGGAAATATCTCAGATGGCAATATCCAGAAAGTTTTATTGTGGTGAGTGAGTAATTCAACATGAGAATGTGGTCCTCGGACCAGAAAAAGTTGTGCACCTTTACCTTAGATCAAAGCCAAAGAACTCTAGCCATTAAAACCTTAAGGACTGAGCCACTTTTGGCCTTAAAGACCAAGCCCCATTTTTGTATTCTGACATGTGTCACTTTATATGGTAAGAAATCTGGAATGCTTCTGCATATCTCAGTTATTCTGAGAAATTTTACTTTATTTTAGTGGTAAATTTTTGTCAATAAAATTTGTGCTTATGAAATTATGTGAAGTTTGGTGAAAATTTAGAAAAATTTGCAATTTTTAAACTTTGAAATTGTTTCCCCTTAAAGGGAATCTGTCACCCTATATTTAAATGATGGCAGTCAGGTCAGATGGGCGGTGTTTTGGGTACTTGCCTTAACATGTTGTTCGCCGCTGTCTCCATTATTTCTGGGAATTGTAGTCGTTGCCCTCCATATAACGCGCCTGCGCATTGCAATCTTGAATTGCGCACGCGCAGTATGCTTTGCCCGCAGATTGCAATGCGCAGGCGCGTTATATGGAGGGCAACGACTACAATTACCAGAAATAATGGAGACAGCGGCGAACAACATGTTAAGGCAAGTACCCAAAACACCGCCCATCTGACCTGACTGCCATCATTTAAATATCCCGCCAATTTAGGGTGACAGATTCCCTTTAAAGGGGTTAGTCATACCAACAAACAGTGGACAACAAGTTGAAAGAAAGAAAGAAAATGCTCAGCACTTTGGGTGTTTTTTTTGTGAATGAGACAAAATAATTTATAAGTAAATTGTTCTACAGATTGCCTAATTAGTATATTATGAAATGAGATCAAGTTGTGTGAAAGTGCAAGGATCATTTACTAGTTTATACGGTGGGGGAAAAAAAGTATTTAGTCAGCCACCATTTGTGCAAGTTCTCACACTTAAAAAGATGAGAGGCCTGTAATTGACATCATAGGTAGACCACAACTATGAGAGTTAAAATGAGAAAACAAATCCAGAAAATCACCTTGTCTGACTTGGCAAGATTTATTTAGCAAATTATGGTGGAAAATAAGTATTTGGTCATTAACAAAAGTTCATCTCAATATTTTGTTATATATCCTTTGTTGGCAATGACAGAGGTCAAACATTTTCTGTAAGTCTTCACAAGGTTGGCACACACTTTTGGTGGTATGTTAGTGTGGCACCCCTGAGGGTTCAGTCGCCACAGAGGTATTGTACCTCACCCAGAGGTGTGATACTTCACTCTCAGGTAAGGAGGGAGCACCACCTAGGACTCTAACACCTGCACCCAACACACACTAGTGCAGCTGGGCACCCTGGACGTACCCTTCGGGAGAATGGTCTCTCCCAGGCTGGTTAGTAAAGAGTGTATGGGTGGGTGGAGTTAGTAAGTAGCAAGGGAGGAGTGAAGCTTGAGGAAGCAAGAATAGAGCTTAGAGAGTCGTGAGGAGGAAGAGGAAGGAGACAGACGTGTAGTGGAGTAGCTCCCAGTGAGGGGAGGCTGCAGAGGAAAAGGAAGGAGTCTAGAGAGAGACTCAGAAGGGACTAGTAGCTAGGAAAAGCTCGGTCCAGGAGTGGAAAGTAGAGAGTAGAAGAGAAAGAAGCAGAAAGAGAGAGAAGCTTCTGAAGAGAGAGAGGAAGGGGTCCTAGGGATACGGAGAGAGCAAGAGTCATCCGTCGGACCCGGTCTGTTGGCAGAGGGACCAGGTCGCAGAGGGAACTCGACCCCTTAGCCTAGTGGAGAACTTTATGACTCAGCTAGCAAGCCGAATGCTGTGTTAACTTTAGGGATCACAGTCAATAACCACAATTATCTTCGCCGGAGAGGTAGCTATATAGAATCAAGGAAACGCAGAGATAAGAAGTTATCCAACAGGATTCGCAGCCGCTGATCTGGGACACTGTTTGTGAAGGTGCTGGAAGGATAGAAGGCGGGAAAATCAGCACAGTGAGACGGCCAGTAAAAGGAACACATATATATAAAGGAGTCCTGGAAAGGTGTTTCCCAATCTACCTGGGGGTTTGCTGAGCCCCTCACCTGGAGGACATGGTACCAAGTGGGCATCTGTACTGCTGGCAGCCAGAACTGAGTAAAGCTTTGGAAACTGCAACTCACTGATTGTTTCTCAGTTTCTTCCTCTGTCACCTACTACACTCAGCTACATCTCTCAGCACCATTACTATATTTACCTACATCTACCTGCCCTGGATATCATAGCCTCATCTGTGGGAGGCTGTAACAACTCTGCTGCATCACACCATTGACCAGATACCACAAGTGGCGTCACGAATACCTTACTACAAACTCTAACATCCCCTGTAAATTGGACGCCCAGGGCCACGGACCAGGTCACCGCCGCTGTGACACATCCCGTCAATACACCGGCCCGGTACCGAGTATCCCACTGCCCTGGCGGGCGATCCATTAGCCTATTCATCCATGAAGATCTCCTCTAGAGCAGTGAGATTTTGGGCCTGTCGCTGGGAAACATCTGTGTGGCCCAGCTTCGCAAGGCACACATATCTTCTGGAAAATGCACAGGAAGGTAACTGTAAAGCTTGATATTCATTCACGCACACTTCTCAGCATTGTCACTAGAGGCATATCAGACTATTAGTTGTGTGACGTAGCAGTCAGTGTTCAGTCTTTCTACACAGTCTGTGCAGGAGGAGAGGAGTGGGCACATTCTGTTCAGAGATTCTAGTCAGTCTGTTTCCTGTCTTAAGACAGTGCAGTCAAGCCTAGGGTGGCTCAGGGGGGAGTCATCCGTTCCATCGGAATTCCAGTCAGACAGACGGAGGGAGAGGAGAGAGGTCTGCATCCTGACAGAGCTTGTGTAGCTCATCTGACAAGAAAGTGGAGGCTAGTACGGGTGAAGTGAATCATCCTAGCCTAGTCAGAGCTACCCCTTAACCTGCTACTCAGAACAAGCTGCCCATGTTCCTAAGAAAGAAGGAGGAAAGGAATCAAAGCAGTTATACCAACGAGTCAACAGAGAACAGGTCAGTGAGCACTGAAGGAAATCTGACCTTGGCATGCTTGCTACACGTGCTTATGTTAAGAGCGAGAGCAGGGCGAAGGGCGAGTGGAGAAGTAAGAGTGACAAAGGGACAAATCACCCTCACTCAGTTAACCGGACACCGGGGTCCGAAGCGTTGCTAGTGCTTCACGCCTAGTAATAAGATAACCGGAGGCTTTCTGGACTACAAGTCGCAGAAGGTAGCCCTAAGCGCTGATACGTAACCGGAGTCAGGGAGAACAGGGACTTTGAGCAGGACCCTGCAAAAGTAAGGACTTAGTTCTCTCATCATCTGATAATCAGAGACATAGAAGGCTCCACCACAATGTTGGCCGGGCATAGTTGCTACAGAAAGAGTTGCACTTGACTTTATGCAAGTTTGTACTCACACACATTACAAGGAGAAAGGAGGCCTCTAACCTGCTCAACAGTTTTCCTGAATGTGCATTCTCCAACCTGACCAGCTTCCCGGGACATACCTGCAACAACATCTACAAGTAAAGGTATGGAAAGAGACTGCATTGTGTGTGACTGAATTCTTATCTGCACCCTGCATCACCAACATAGACTTTGAGGGAACAGTCCCACCTGTGGGGGACTTAACACCTAGCTGCCATAACATCCCCTCAGAGATCTACCCTGCAGCGCTGGTCAATCAGATCAGAAACCACAGGTGGCGTCACGAACTATAACTACAATCCCCTGTAAATATTCCCCCATTGCATGACCGCCAGGGCCACGGACCGAGCTCTGCTGCCAGTGACATTCCCCATAGACTTCCATGGGCTCGGTTCCGAGTACCCCATAGCCCTGGTACCACCAATGTGGTGCGCGTCACATGGACTCCAAAGGTTTTCTATGGGGTTGAGATCTGGAGAATGGCTAGGCCACTCCAGGACCTTCATATGCTTCTTAAGAAGCCACTCCTTTGTTGCCCTGGAGGTGTGCTTAGGATCTCTATGATGCTGAAAGACCCATCCACGTTTCATCTTCAATGCCCTTGCTGATGGAAGGTTTGCGCTCAAAATCTCACGATACATGGCCCCATTCATTCTTTCATGTACCTCAATCAGTAGACCTGGTTCTTTTGCAGAGAAACAGCCCAAAGCATGATGTTGCCACCCCCATGCTTCATAGTAGGTATGGTGTTTTTTGGATGCAACTCAGCATTCTGTCTCCTCCAAACACGACAAGTTCTGTTTCTACAGAACAGCTCTACTTTTGGTTTCATCAGACCATATGACATTCTCCCAATACTCTTCTGGATAATCCAAATGCTCTCTAGCAAACTTCACAAGGACATGTACTGGCTTAAGCAGGGGGACACATCTGGCACTGCAGGATCTGAGTCCTTGGGGGCGTAGTGTGTTACTGATGGTAGCCTTTGTTATGGTGGTCCCAGCTCTATGCAGGTCATTCACTAGGTCCCCCGAGTGGTTCTGGGATTTTTGCTCACCGTTCTTTCGATCATTTTGACCCCATGGGGTGAGATCATGCATTGAGCCCCAGATTGAGGGAGATTATCAGTGGTCTTGTATGTCTTCCATTTTCTTATTATTGCTCCCAAAGTTTATTTCATCACACCAAGCTGCTTGCCTATTGCAGATTCAGTCTTCCCAGCCTGGTGCAGGGCTACAATTTTTTATCTGGTGCCTTCGACAGCTCTTTGGTCTTCACCATAGTGGAGTTTGGAGTGTGACTGTCTGAGGTTGTGGACAGGTGTCTTTTATACTGATAACAAGATCAAACAGGTGCCATTACTATAGGTAATGAGTAGAGGACAGAGGAGCCTCTTACAGAAGAAGTTACAGGTCTGTGAGAGCCAGAAATCTGGCAAGTTTTTAGGTGACCAAATACTTATTTTCCACCATAATTTCCAAAATAAATATTGCCAAATCAGACAAGGTGATTTTCTGGATTTGTTTTCTCATTTTGACTCTCACAGTTGTAGTCTACCTATGATGTCAATTACAGGCCTCTCTCATCTTTTTAAGTGGGAGAACTTGCACAATTGGTGACTGACTAAATACTTTTTTTCCCCACTGTAGCTTTCAAAAACAATTACAGAGTGCACTAAATATGTTAACATCGTTTTGCTTGCCACCTATTGGGGTAGTCGGAAATCAAACTCCACTCAGATGTCATTCGAGTGCAGTCTGATGTTTTCCAAGCACTCAAAGACTTGAATGGGTGTATCATGCTGCAATTTTTTCACTAATAGATTCTGTCATCAGCACTGACCCATTGAATAACATTGGTGCTATCTGATAAAAAAAATTGTATAGCACTCGTCCGATGTATACGGCAGTGTGAGAGAGCCCTAAAAGTCAATATGGACCCTTTAGTGAGCCCTGCCATATGACACAAGATAACATGCCAAACCAGACACATGTTTCAGAATGTTAGCCCTAATCAATGCAAGCTAATTTGGCAAGTTGAGAGGCCTCTGATATGGGTTCTACGACGGTTTGGCACTCTCCACAAGCTGAAACGTTCCCCCTTAGACACAAGACTGCAAATGGAGTGCCTAGTTTGGCTTTTTATCCTAAAGGTACTGCCACACTTAGTGATCTCGTTAGCGATCTCAATAACGACGCAAGCTAATGAGATGGTTTGTGAGATCTCTTTTAGGTCGCTAGTAGCTGCCAAACAGGAGATCTCATAAACGACACATCAGCGGTCAGCGATCTCTTTAACGACTTTGGCGGTCGTTAGAATGTCATTAGCATGTACTGAGCGCTTCTGATTCATAGGAATTTCCAGCATCGCTCCTGCTCTCTCCGTCCTGCTAGCCTGCTTTGCAACTGCTGCGATCCTCTCTGTGACGCAAATGAGAACTTATAGATATTGCGATCCATTCCGTGACGCTAAACCCATATGCGTCACAAACGAGGTCGTTCGCAAAAGGTGCCAAACAGCGATATAGGCTCACCAGCGGGACGCCAACGATCAAAAATTGGTCCAGAACTCTAGTGAACGATCAACGAGACCACAGCAGGGGCCACATAGTTGCTACATGCCACACGCAGCTAAGTCGCTAACGAGATCGCAAAATAGTGACATTTTAGTGATCTCGTTTGCGATCTCGTTTGCGATCTCGTTTAGTGTGGCATACCCTTGTCATGTGTCAAGGTTTGTCGATAGTGACTTTTAGGATTGCAACATCCAATAGATGGCTCTAGAGTTCTAGTCCTTTGCGTATTTGCATATTTAAATTCCCAGAGGAGCCCTGCATGGCCTATAAGTCTCCTTACGCCTTCCCCTTTAGTCCACATTGCATTAAGTGATTTATATGGATAGGTGTAATATGAAATAAACAATAGCAATAGGATGAAAACACAAAAAGTTTAAAAGTAACAAAGTTGGATGGTTATATAATGGACACAATGGAATTTTGGAACCGTATATAGGATCTTAAAGTAACATTATTTGCCTTTTAATGTAAATATTTATGTTAGATGAAACAATCAGACATATAGATCAATAGCGCCCCCTGGTGTTACACGCATAGTCAGTTTTCATCTGCTAGGACTTCAAGTTCACGTCCAAGAGATGAGGTTAAACTTTGGCTGATTTTCTAATGTTAATGAAAACTACTTACATGATGGTAAACGAGTCCAGGTTCATCAATAATCTCCCATGATTGGAATGTGTGGGTGAAAGTTCTCCTAAAGAAATCAATACTAAAATTGCAAGCAGATATTGTTCATCAATACAACGCAAACTTATCATTTATTTTTACAATAGTTGTGTAGTAAAAGTTATGTGGGATTATCACAAACATACCTATGTCCCGGCCATGATCTAGCCGTATGAATGATTGTATTTTTCCATGAAGAGATGTCATGTTCAAAATCACCATTTATCTAACCGTACAATTTGTGGGATAATGGAAAAATAAATCTGTGTTGGGTGTAGCTAAAAAAAACACCCAAAAAAATACAAATCCACCATTGTTGTTTAGGTTTTTTTTAAGGGTATAATGAGCAGTAAAAATGACCAATTACCTTGGTTCGATGGGTTTATAGTTTGCTATTTAAAAATAAAAAATGATTTATGTTGTGATGTTCTGGGCAGTACAGTGGCTCAGTGGTTAGCACCGTTGATTTGTAGTCCTGGGTTCAAATCCAACCATGTAAAACATCTGCAAGGAGTTTGTATGTTCTCCCCGTGTTTGAGTGGGTTTCCTCCGGGTTCTCCTGGTTTTCTCCATCATTCCAATGATATTTTGGCATGCTTAAGGGATTATTGAATCCGGGATAATCAGTAAAATAGATAATAAGTTTAATACATTTTGTTACCCATAGGTCGTATTATATGGATAGTGAATAGGGGAATTATTTAAAGGGAATGTGCCATCGCAAACTGATAGTATAAACTAAGGCATAGCCTTGTGGGTGATAAAGACCCTATGGAGATGACACATTTGGGAATCTAATTGCTTTCTCTGTAGAAACTGAAATTTAATGACATATATTAATTTGGCTTCTGGGTGCGCTCTTGGTGTGGACAAGAGGCTCCTGGCACTGTTTCACCCACTGGTTTTGCATGTCCCGGCCTCGCTCATGGCTGACTGACAGCACTGGCTCGCCTGAGCTTTCTCTGCAGACAGTGGTGGTTGCTCCAGGTAAGTCAGTGCAGTAAAATCAATGGGCAGAGTGATGTATTGAGCCTCTTGGCCACACCAAGGGGGCACCAAGCTTCCTAATTAGCATATTTGATTAAACTTTATTTTTTGCAGAACGCAACAGAATAGAACTGAAATAATGCAATTTTTATGGGGGCTATTCCCTCTGCAAGGCTGACTGCTTACACCAAAAATATGAGCTTTTAAATATATCTAGTAAAAAAAAATGAAACGTATTAATGAACTTAGTAATGTAATGTATAGATGACACATTTGATAACTGAACGACGTTGTAATTCTAGATCAGTTTCTAGGGAGGAAAAAAAGATTAATAGAAAAGTTGCCGATTCCTCTTTATTCTCTGCGCACCATTTTACTTTCAGCTTCCCTGAACAATTAGTGGTTTTAAAACATTTATAAGGTTGTTTATTCCTGGAGGTTTATCCTCAATCTATTCTTTCAAGATACATTATTTTGCTGAGAATCAAACCATATGGACCAGAAAAGGGACTCGCTTAGCTGAGCAATGAAGTATGTATTACCAATATTACTTAGGAAAATATAGACCAGTGACCTACCTGAAAAGATCTATCACTATCTACTATAAATTCTTCAAGTTTTACAGGACCATAGACAGTGAGAATGCTGACATTTCCATCTAAGCATTTTTGGCACCTTCTTTCATTCTCTACAGATATGTAACAGGTCAATAAATGATCCTTAAGGGGATCTGACATCAGGTTTTTGCTATGAAATCTGAGACAATAAAAAAGTAGGGATCGAGACACTGATTCCAGTGATATATCACTTACTGGGCTGCTTGGTGCAGTTTTGATAAAATCCCTGTTTTCTCTGCTGTAGATGTAGCAGTACTGTGACTGCTGAGCTGTGTGAGCTGTGTCTAGCCCCGCCCACACCTTACTGTGTACCGGCCAATCAGTGGTAGGGGCGGGCTACAAAAAATAGCCTGACTGCCTGGCATGTGACGCCTAGTCCTTTAATGATAATCTCCTGCTGATAAAACTGCTGGAAGCTGTAGAGCAAGCGACACATCCCTGGAATCAGGCTCCCTTCTCCTACATTATGCTGTTCTCAGAATAAATAGCAAAAACCTGCTGACAGATTCCCTTTAAAGGCTTTTCTCCTTAATTTTCTAAATCTCTACAATTGCAAATAAAATTCTAAATGTAATATTTTCTAGAATAATAGACATTTAAGTTGGATTTCCTCGCCTCTTCAGGTATGTTCTATACGCAAAGATTACAAAGTAATATATATTATTATTATTATTATTTACATAAAACTTTTAAAATGATAAGAACAGTTGTCTACAATGACGAGCAAAGAAATCCTCTTACTTCATTATTTTTTTCCCCATAAGTCCATTTGCTAAATAGCAAAACCGTCCCTACTGGTAACTGGCCATTTATGAATTTCTTAAAAAAAAATTATAGTTTGCATTAAATATGGATGTAAATTGTAATTTGTAAGATGATTTTGTACCTGGTTGCCCCATTGCTTGTTTGAAAGCCCGGTAGAGGTTGCCTTATATGTAGACTTAATCCGCTTACTATATTTTTGTTCACTTTCTCCGGCAGGGTATTTAACATTCCTGAACATATAATGCCCACATTTATTTTTCGTTTGAAATTCCCTTTATGTTCCCTTATAGAGACGGCCAGACCTGTGATTATTTAAACCTCAATTACTGAAAGTATTTAAAGAGTCTGTGTTCCTAATCTTCACAGCTTGCTATCTTATAATGTGCCAGTGGTAAGGTCTGGACCCATAGCTGAGAACAGAGACATTAAATGATCCCCCACGGGAAGGACAAAATATCAAATGTCAAAATATAACACATTTTCAGCTAAAGTGGAATGCCCTGACAGCGAGCGGCTTATTATTAAATCCAATTTTTTCATCTATTCGGGTGACTTTAATGCAAAAAACTCAGCAAAAGTCTATAGCTCATATTGATCTGTTTATTTTAATGTAGTAAGTATAGCGCATTGGATAAGTGGATTTAAAAGTTTAAAGGGAAAAATCGGTTTTATCGACTTTTTACAAACAAAGAAAAGCTTGAAATGGGCTAAGCGTCGAATTAAAGCTTACATGTGATACTACCCACAAAATAGTTTTTTTTTTCTTTTTAAAAAATCAGATATTTTTTATATAAAGAATCACTCCCATCGATATATTTTTTTATTTATGGGAATCTGTCACCCCATTTTTCATATATAAGCTGCGGCCACCGCCATTAGGGGCTTATTTACAGCATTCTGGAATGCTGTAGATAAGCCCCCGATGTAACCTGAAAGATAAGAAAAACGAGTTACATTATACTCACCGGGGGGCGGTCCGGTGCGGTCCGGTCCGATGGGCGTCGCAGGTCCAGGTCCAGTGCCTCCCATCTTCTAGTGATGACGTCCTCCTCCTTGCTTCTATAGCAGCTCCTGCGCAGGCGTTATTCTCTGCCCGTTGTGGGCAGAGTAAAGTACTGCAGTGCGCAGGCACCGGTAAAGGTCAGAGGCCCAGCGCCGGCACACTGCAGTACTTTGCTCTGCTCTCAACAGGGCAGAGAATAACGCCTGCGCAGGAGCACAACAGAAGCAAGGAAGAGGATGTCATCACTAGAAGATGGGAGGCGCTGGACCCGGACCTGCTATGCCCATCGGACTGCACCTTCCCCCGGTGAGTATAATATAACTCATTTTTCTTATCTTTCAGGTTACATCGGGGGCTTATCTACAGCATTCCAGAATGCTGTAGATAAGCCCTTGATGGCGGTGGCTGCAGCTTTTATACGAAAAATGGGGTGACAGATTCCCTTTAAATGAGTGTATATATGCATGTAATCTAGTGTAAGTGTATTCATTTACTCATCTACCTTTAATGTCCAGCGCTGTTCTCTGACAGTTCCCACCCGGCAAACAATTCTGATGAAGGTCTAAACAGACCGAAACGTTAATTTGTGGATTGCCAAATAAATTTGTCATACGTTCAAGTACCCTGAGGGCCAGGTTTATTGATACTACTGGATTACGAGTTGGAACCCGACTTAAGGCACCAGAGTCTCTCAACCAGGAGTGTCATATATCCCTTTTCTACCTCTTCCCAATGATGTCACCCCTCTGCAGACTCTCCGGGTCACGCTGCACTCTGGGTGGGTGTCTCAGTCGGCACCCTGTCCTGGTCTTCCTTTATTCACATAGAAGTTATGTGGCACTAGGTTTTTAATTGAAGAGACAGGTTAGGACCATCCAAATGGGTACACCTTGTTGTGGTGGGATGGCTTTTATGCTTTTTAAATCAAAATAACTAATTACCTTATGCTATTTACATGTACTATTACTATTTACTTGTTGCAGGGTATGTGCTCATTTTGTTTGTTTTTGCTTTTTTTTATTGAATTTTGTCTATGGAATGGCCACAGTGTGAACTTGCCCTTACACTTTGTACACATACCAGCTTATAGTCCAGCTCATTTCTTTTGTTTTGCTGTTATTTTTTTGTATTTTGTACAAACAGTGGTGAGGCTCCCGTTTCTTGGCTAATCATTTCATCTTTATAGTTTCTCATTGATGGGTGTCTCCGCCGGGCCTTGTCCTGCTCTGCCCTTATTCACATTGAAGTCATTTGACACAAGTTAAGGTTTTAATTCTAGAGACAGATTAGGACGTCCCGATGGGTACACCTTGTCATGGTGGGACGACGGTTATACTTTTTTGATCAAAATAGCGGTAACTAAATACCCTGTATTATTTACATGTACTATTACTATTTACTTGCTGTAGGGTATATGTTCATTTTTTTTTTTTTTATATTGTCTGTGAAATGGCCACAGTGTGAACTTGCTCTTACACTTAGCACATATACCAGTTTACAGTCCAGTTCATTTCTTTTTCCCAGATGTGACTTTTATTATGTAAGTCTATGGAGAATCAGAATGAAGCTCCATGGGCTTTTATTATAAGAGAGACTTCTAGCTCACGCATGGAGCAAAGAATGAGCCGGATAGTCGCAATTGCGGTAACATGACTGAGAAGGAGAATGACTCTGGATTCCAGTTAAGAGCGGTGGTAGGTGAGTATATAGGTACACTCACACTACATTACATACATACATACTCACATTTATTAAAAAAATATAGATAGGAGAGCTTCTTCAACCACTTTCTCTTTTTCCAACCATAACAGTAAAACTACATAGAAAAGTATAAAAAAAAAACCACAATCAAACCACCCCCCCACCTACACAGAGGAACGAGTCCAGCGAGTAGTTCTTTTTGTGAAGATAGGAGACAGCAGTCATCTAAGAAGGTTTACTATTAATAAATATCTCCACCTCATCTCATATAAATATAGTTTATGGGCAGGAATTCATTAATGTTGGGAATTATAATCAAATGATTGCAAGGTATCATGAAAAAATAGAGCCTAAAATACAGAGATGATGAAAAACTACACAAGTGAAAACATTTTCTATATACTACTGTAATAGTACACTAGACAGCAGTCCGGGGTCATTATCCATTGGTTACATATATTCTCAAATTATGGTAATACATCGCCGTACGTTTTTTATTCTCCTCTTTTTCAAGACTAATTATTCCAACCAAGCGTGTTATGAATTCTGTAGGAGGGGAAGCTTGTATCCATCCAGAGGTAATGAGCTTCCTGGCCGGGAACAGTACACGTGCCACACCAATATGTGTAGGGTCATCATCCACCAGCCCTAATATATAGATTTCACTATCTGCTTGTAGATTAATGTTATATGTCTTGTTTACTCTTATATAACCTTCCAAAAAAAAACCTAACCTGGAGTACTCCCACATCATGTGCATTAAATATGTATACCCTATCTCACACCTTGAACAATTAGAAGTAGATCGGACCCCTATACTATGAAGGAATAATGGTGTTTCATACTTTCCATAAATTAAAAGTAGTTGTGTCATTCTTTATTTTTCACCCTCAGTGAAGTGAAAGTCTGGATAGTATTTCATTGCTTCTTCTTGATGATAGGACCTACCTCCTCCTTCCATTTCCATTTCATGTTCAATGGAAATGTGTGAAGAAAAAAGGGTTTTATACAAAGTAAATGGGCATTAAATAGGCATAGGCAGTTGATGTCATTGATCCACTCCGGGCAATTTACAAAACCTGACATAGAGCACAGCAGAGGGCGGCAGACCTAGGGGAAAGAAATGGAGCCCAGGATACCAAGGACAGGTGTGCAACAATTTAACGGTTAAAAGGTGATTTTTTTACTATATTATATTTGAGTTTCAGATGTGTATCCTAGGAAAGCACTATCAGGTGCCAGAGCACAATCCTAAATGATTACTTTAGGTCATCACATGTATACAGCATGGGCACTTGTTTATTGATTCTAGAAGAATCCATCATGTCTTAGTCTTCTGCCCATATCGCCGGAATCGCCAGTGATACGTCCATTTCCCCTGTTGAGGCTTGGAGCTATAGCAGTCGGCTATCTTACACTTTGGTGTTTGGAGAACGTCTGTGTTACCTCTCTGAGTCTACTCAAGATAAATGTTCCCCTTGTTTGTCTATCCCAGCTATCTTTAGTTGTAGTGGGGATCGACTAGTGTTCATCCCAGCTTATTGCCAGGGTCAGGCAAGGATTAGGTTTCTGCCCGGCGATAGGTGCAGAACTTATTTAGGGATGTCTGGGGCAGACAGGGTGTTTTTAGATCTGCCTAGGGGGTCTCCATTCCCCCCTTCCCTAGTGTCGGGCTCCCTTCCCTTCATCCTTTCGTGTTGCACTTACCTTTCCTACATTGTGCGTGACAGGTAGCTGCCAGACACATAGTGGAAGGGAAATATGTATCACAGATGTGCATGTGCTCTGTGATTTAAACCTGGATTAATGCTATAGTGCACATTGTACTAAGATGGGGTTATTGGGTCATCTTAAGCCAGCACTAATTGTGAGCAGCTGACCATATCTCCACTCCTGGGTGTGGTACACATTTCAAAATGGGAACAGTTTATCTGACAAGGGCTGCTGTGTATGGGGCTGGATAGACCTCTTGGATTGTTTGGTTTTGCAAAAGGACTAAGAAACTGGACTCTAAGCCAAATGGGCGAACCCGCACTACTGTATGAACTGTTTACATTATGTTTTGCTTTATGCTGGACAATGGCTGTATTTATGTTTTCCTGCAATGTGGTTTATGATGACTAAAATAAACTAGCCAGACTTTAAATAAAACAGTTTCTGTGATACCTCAGATCGCTCCCAAGTGAGTAGCCTTGTTACAATATATATACAGTATATATTTATACTAGATGGAGTCCTGATGCTATCGCATCGGGGGGGGCGGTGATGTCACGATGGGGGCAGACTTTGCAGTGTTGAGAATTTCTCCCCCCGTGTGCTCACCCACCTATCCACTCTCTCTTAAAAACTGCACATGCGCTCCTCCTGTACAAAGATGGCGGCAGTCAGTGAATCATTTGGCTGATTCCGGCAGCGGCGTGTTCGCGACGGTGTTCCGCTGGTGGTACCGCACAAGAGGCTGCGTGCGGCGTATACAGTTGTTTGTGTCTGTGTGTGTGGAGCATACGGCATATACAGAGTGTGTATGTGGTGCGTATGGTGTATACAGAGTGTGTGTGTGTGATGCGTATGGCGTATACAGTGTGTGTTGTGCGTATGGCATATACAGTGTGCGTGTGTGTGGCGCGTACACCGTATATAGTGTGTGTGTGGTGCGTACGGTGCATACGGTGTGTCTGTGGTGCGTACTGCGTATACAGTGTGTGTGTGTGTGTGTGTGTGCTGTGTATGGCATATACAGTGTGTGTGTAAGGCACATACAGCTTGTGTGTGGTGCGTATGGCGTATACAGTGTGTGTATGGTGCGTATGGCGTATACAGAGTGTGTGTGTGTAGTGCGTACAGCGTATACAGTGTGTGTGTGGTACGTATGGCGTACACAGTATGTGTGTTGTGCGTACGTCGTATACAGTGTGTGTATGATGCGTACGGCGTATACAGTGTGTGTGAGTGTGGGGCGTACGGCATATACAGTGTGTGTGGTGTGTACGGCGTATACAGTGTGTGTGGTGCATATAGCATATACAGTATGTGTGTGTGTACGGCGTATACAGTGTGTGTGTTGTGGTGCGTATGGCGTACACAGTGTGTATGTGTGGTGTATATGGCGTATACAATGTGTGTGTGTGGTGCGTACGGCGTATACAGTGTGTGTGTGTTGGTACAGTGTATACAGTGTGTGTGTGCGATGCATGTGGTGTATACAGTGTATGTGTGTGCGGTGCATACAGCGTAAACAGTGTGTGTGTGTGTTGCTGTGTGTACGGCGTATACAGTGTGTGTGTGTGCTGTGCATATGGCATATACAGTGTGTGTATGCGGTGCGTATGGCGTATACAGTGTGTGTGTGTGTGTGCGGTGTGTACGGCATACAGAGTGTGTTTGTGTGTGTGTGGTGTGTACGACATATACTGTGTGTGTGTGGTGTGTACGGCATATACAGTGTGTGTGTGGCATACGATATACAGTGTGTGTGTGTGTGGTGCGTACGCCGTATACAGTGTGTGTGTGTGTTGCGTACGGCACATGCGGTGTGTGGTGCGTACGGCGTATACAGTGTGTGTGTGTGTGGTGCATATGGCGTATACATGTGTTGTGTGTGTGTTGCGTACGGCATATGCAGTGTGTGGTGCGTACGGCGTATACAGTGTGTGTGTGTGGTGCATACGGCGTATACAGTGTGTGTGTGTGTGGTGCGTTCAGCGTATACAGCGTATACAGTGTGTGTGTGTAGTGCATACAGTGCATACAGTGTGTGTGGTGCATACGGCGTAAACAGTGTGTGCGTGTGTAGTGTGTGTGTGTGTGTGTGGTGCAACGGTGTTCCGCTGGTGGTACCGCGCAAGAGGCTGGTACTACCAGCAGTTTCCATATCCATCACTTGGGTGTCCCAATATGGCAGTCCGTGAACTTCCGCCGCTTTGAATTCTGGGATCCAGACACATCTGGACGGAACAGGATGTGAAGACATTACAAGGTAAGTATATATTAGATATTTTCTTGTATTTATTTTTTGTTATCATTTCCGTTAGCTATATTAGTATCCTTAAGTCATTGTATGTGAATACATATATCTTGCATCTTTGAATCCGTTCTAAAACGGTCTCGTTCAAAAAGAGCTCTTCTTGCCGTTGCTCACTTATTGTTTCCTTATTTCAGCTGTTTGCACAATTCAACCCTAATAAAAATTAAAATGGTTAAAAATATATTGCATACTAGACATGGTATGAAATGCAACTTTATGTGTCACAAAAATAAGTGTTATCAAGGCCCAGATTGGAATCAAGATATAATCCAGTCCTTGGTGACCTGTATGTCCAGAGCCCATTGTGACCTAGTAGCATTGTGTCAGTATCACCAGTGCATCAGTGTCCAGATCCCAATTAGAAAGCACAATAGTGTAGTTTCTTTTACAACGTAGAGGTGTTTTCCAGTTTTGGAAAACCCTTGTCCCCAGCTGCATTTTTTTGTTAATTTCTTTTACTCACCATCCTCAGGTCCAACGCTGAGTCTCCACTGCTGATCTCAGTGTCTCTTATTGTCTGCAGCGCTGAAGTGATTGTGAGAGCGCTGCAGTCAATAAGTTCACGGCATGAGGCACTCATAGTTGCTGAGCTCACTTTTTGGTTGCCGCACTGTCGAAAGTGATGTCAGTGTAGCAGACAGTACCAAATACCAGGAGTAGCAGTAAAGACTCAGCGCTGGACCTGGGGAGGGTGAGTAAAGAGCAGTTTCTTTTGCATCTAAGGGAATGCGAAGCAATATTTAATGTGATTAGCAGACATCTAATGATAAACAGGCAGTGACTCACAAGTCATGTTTTTTACCCGTCTCTTATACTGTTTACATCTGTTATAACGGCAACATTCATTTCCTTGATTTTCTGCAATATGGGGACTGGAAATATTTGAGATTTCCGCCATGTATATATAACCTGACACTCTTAATAAAAATCCATACATAGATTTCAGAAACAAAAGTGTCAAAGGAGCATGAATTTGATATTTAATCTTCATTTGTTTTGACAAATTTGAGACATCTCTTGACGTTGCAGGGTTCAAGAATTCCACCGGGCACGGTCCTAGGTTTCACTTCTGCTTCATGACAAGAAATTTCTATAATGAAATGTATCCTACTCTATATTTCTTTAAATATTGTCAAATATCATCGTTTCAAGGAATGAATTATTATTATAACTGTTATGTAAACCATAAAGAACAATGACTCTTGTTTTCTATTGTTTCTCTTGATATAGAGTGAAATCAGTAACTTTTACCTTAACGTCAGGGTTTTAGAGATGTTAAAAAAAGAAACATCTAATAAATTAGAAGTTATATGTAGAGATGAGCAGATCTTTTGAAATTCTAATTCACTGACTTCTAATTTTACCCCAAAATTTGATTCACGGCGAATAAATTTCAATACCAGAAAGCTTGTAATTACTCAAAAAACACATGTGAGGGAGAGGAGAGATAGAACCCCGCTGATGATAAGAGCTTACAGGAGACGGAGAGAGAAGACCTCACTGACCATAACAGCTTACACTCTACAGGAGAGATAGAGAACTCCGCTGACCATAAGAACTTACACTCTACAGGAGAGAATTAGAGAGGACTCCGCTAACCATTAGAGCTTACACTCTACAGGAGAAATAAAGTGCGAGGACTCCGCTGACCATAAGATCTTACACTGTACAAGAGAAAGAGAGAAAAAGATGACCTTGCTGACCACAAGAACTTACACTCTGCTGGAGAGAGAGAATTACCCAGTGACCCAGGAGATGGAAAATGACTGTGCTCCACTGAGAAACATTGATCTGTGATCCCCCAGGTACTGAACACCACTGTAGAAGGAATGATAATCTGCTAGATGTCATAGATACAGGTCAGTATAGAGAGGCCGTGCGGCCATGCAAAATTACATTAACCAGCACTCTCCCATGCTTCAGCAGTGTGGGAAATGTTGCCAGGCAAATAATTTTTTTATTGCGAACCGCAAATCAAATTTCAAATTGTTTGAATTCTCATGAAACCGTGAATTTCATGAAAATCAATGCAATCTGGATCGATGTGCTCATTACTGGTTAATAGTAAACATATTATCAGATAAGTAATATTAAGTTCCATGGCCCTGAAGCAAATTTTGTACCAAAGCCACCCATTCAGTGGCATCCTGCTGATAGAGGCAGAACATGAAGCAACTATAGGGCCTGTGAATTGGGGAAGGCCAATGTCAAATCATCAGGCTGTGCCCACTGTCTGACTGCTTATATTAATATTAATATTGCCAAGAAATCTGAAAAATGCAAATAAATGTATTGTGTCTGCCCTGCACTGTCAGTACATGTCACTCACTGATCGTACTGGATGCAGCGTGATAGTAACACAGATTCCAAACTCCATGTGGGCGTCCCTGCTGCAGAGCCTAAGGAAGTCATGACCATGTGATCACAGGTGTGCAGGGGAAGACACTGATAGCTTGGGGCCCCTGTGCAACTTGGGGCCCCTTTAAGGTGACAAAACTATATATATATTTATATATATATATATATATAGAAACATACACACATACATGTATATACAGTATATTACATAGTCTCCTTTATTATGTATATTGCCATCCCTTATTACACAATGCCCTCTCTTGTTATGTACAGCACCGTCCCTTACATATCGGATTATATAGAGCCCTGTCTTTATTACATACTGTTGCGCTTCCACGGTTTCGGGGCATTGGGA
The DNA here is from genome assembly GCA_033576555.1 of Oophaga sylvatica. Classification (NCBI taxonomy): domain Eukaryota; kingdom Metazoa; phylum Chordata; class Amphibia; order Anura; family Dendrobatidae; genus Oophaga; species Oophaga sylvatica. Next base: position 51,479,565 of record JARQOD010000001.1, read on the forward strand.
CATGGCATAGCTTACCTAGCTAGCCAATGCTCCCACGGCGCCAGACCACGATGACCGAGGGCATGCGTCCCAGATGGTAAAGAAATGTGTACCTACCAAACCACAGAGGGGGTCCCGTGCCTACCGGACTAGGGCAGCGACCGGGGATCAGTGGCAGCTGAGCATGTGGACAAGGTGGCGATCTGCAGGACTAGACACCGCACAACTGCAGGTATGAAGAAACATAAAGTTTACTTAAAGACAGACACAGTACATAAGCAGAACATAATTATGCCAGGCTCCTGATTCCGCACATCAGGGAAGGGTACATGTCTCAGGTTAGCAGATGATGGCAGGAGGTCATCACGGGTTGATGCAGTCCAAGGTCATCCGGCACGGGCATACTAGGGCGGCCTCTCTCTCAGGCCTCAGGCGTAGCACAGGCTCAGCAGCAGAACACCAAACACCGACCTCGGACAGACGTCAAACGATGGCATGGGTCATCACGGGCTGATACAGTCCAGAGTCATCTGGCATGGGCATACTAGGACGGCCTCTCTCTCAGGCCTCAGGCGTAGCACAGGCTCAGCAGGAGAATATCAGACACCGACCCAGGACGGATGTCAGACGATGGCGGGGGTCATCACGGGCTGGACCTCAGGACATCAGGCAGGACTTCAGGACACAGGCTGGACATCAGAACATCAGGACTCAGACTGGACATCAGGACACAGGCAGGACATTTGGACACAGGCAGGACATCTGGACACAGGCAGGACATCAGGACACAGGTTGGACATCAGGACATCAGGACACAGACTGGACATCAGGACACAGACTGAACATCAGGACATCAGGACACAGGCTGGACATCAGGACACAGGCAAGACATCAGGGACACCGGCAGGATATCGGAACACAAGCATGACATTGAGACACCCGCGTGGCAGCCCACGTCATCGGCTAGGACACGAACGGCACAGGACCAGGAACAATAGCATGGCAGCTCAGGTCATTGACAGAGACATGGACAGCGTAGGTCCTGGAACATTGGCGTGGCAGCTCCGGTCATCAGCTGAGACACCTATGGAACAGGACCAGGAACAATGGCATGGCAGCTCAGGTCATTGACAGAGACACGTACAGCGCAGGTCCAGGAATACCAGCGTGGCAGCTCAGTTCGGCTGAGACATGTACGGCACAGGACAAGGAACACTGGCGTGGCAACTCAGGTCATCGGCTGAGACACGGACAGCACAGGACCAGGCAGCGGTGGTCAGGATCCATACTACGGTCGTCTTCCTCAGGGCATCGGACCTAGGAAGGAACTCAAGCGGGATGGTGCAAGCACCTCCGGGTTGGACTGGGGCTGGATGGAGCTAGACCGCATAGCAGGCTGAGCACAGCATAATAGATGCTTAGCAAAGACTCCATCTTTAACAGACGAACCCAGGTTGGTTCACAGGACACCAGTTACAGGAAACTCACAGTCACTGGGTACATGGTTCCAGACACGGAGGGACTTCAGGAACATAACACAGAGGACACAGTTCAGACAGGGTCAGGTACAGTGATAAAGATGAACAAGAAAAAATGGTATAGCTTGCACATAAAAAATACCCTCAATGTATAGTATAATATAATAATTATAAACTTGTGCACATGTGAATAACTAGCAAGGTGATACCAATGATCCAAGAAAAGTGAGATGGCAGACCATCCGAAAGATTGAAAAACCCTATATACCAGACGTGGATAAAGACCGGAGGACCCAAGTGGACCTAATCAATAATAATGAATATACATTCTCTAAAAAATAATAAAGATGCTAATAATACTCTATAAAATAAAAAAGAAGAATCAGAAATGTGACAAGAAAATGTATAATCTTTATTGAACAATGTTGTACATGAAACAATAATTAATAAAAACATGTATATATATAAAATAAAATAAGATGGCTGACAGCATAATATAATAGCCCAGGTAATACAAACAGGCTCAAATTACATACCAGGAATTGTGAATAAATAAATCCACAAAAAAAGTGTAATAAATCAATAACATGTACGCAATATATATGGTCTAAATGCGCTACATAAAAAGTGCTATAGGTGTAAATGTATCCTCAGTGCATATCAAACTTTAAACACCGCTGTGTGAACATAATAAACTCGTGCAATGCAGCATAAGGAACGTGTTAAAGTACAAAAACGTAATTACACCAAACAAAGACCAAGTGGAAAATGTCCGCTACCTGTGAGCCTGAACGCGCGTTCTTTCTGGCTGACAGCATCCCATCCAGGCTCACAGGTAGCGGACATTTTCCACTTGGTCTTTGTTTGGTGTAATTACGTTTTTGTACTTTAACACGTTCCTTATGCTGCATTGCACGAGTTTATTATGTTCACACAGCGGTGTTTAAAGTTTGATATGCACTGAGGATACATTTACACCTATAGCACTTTTTATGTAGCGCATTTAGACCATATATATTGCGTACATGTTATTGATTTATTACACTTTTTTTGTGGATTTATTTATTCACAATTCCTGGTATGTAATTTGAGCCTGTTTGTATTACCTGGGCTATTATATTATGCTGTCAGCCATCTTATTTTATTTTATATATATATATGTTTTTATTAATTATTGTTTCATGTACAACATTGTTCAATAAAGATTATACATTTTCTTGTCACATTTCTGATTCTTCTTTTTTATTTTATAGAGTATTATTAGCATCTTTATTATTTTTTAGAGAATGTATATTCATTATTATTGATTAGGTCCACTTGGGTCCTCCGGTCTTTATCCACGTCTGGTATATAGGGTTTTTCAGGGTCAGGTACAGGAACAGATCCAGAATCAAGGATTCAGGCCTGAGAATGCAGCCCTCAGGGAGGCGGGAAACAAGACACAACAGGAACAGGCCTGGATATGCAGCCTCCAGGGTAGGCAGAAAAACAGGACACAAACAGAAATGGATCTGGGTACTCAGCCCTTAGAGCAGGCAGAAACACAAGACAGGACAAAAGACATCAGCTTCCCCAGAACCGATCACAAGCAGACCGGGAGCTGAACACACAAACACACATGGTGAAGTTCAGGAACTTAATGCAAAGCTCTGGCAATGCCCAAGAGGAAAAGGGAACTTTATATAGAAGCTGCTCCTCAGCAATAGGCTGGGGACAGCAATTAACCCCTTACTGTCCATTGACGTGCACAGTTCGTCATGGCAGGATGTCTGTTCCGGCACCAGGAAGGACTGTGCACGTCATGCCTTTGAACTGTCACTGCGTGTAAACACGCAGTGACAGTTCAGTGCCGACAGCTGTCTATGACAGCTTACAGGCATGGCAAGAGGTGCGGGGACCCTTGCAGTCGGTCCCCGCACCCACAGCGCTGTGATTGGTCAGTAAATCTGACTGACTAAACACAGCAGCGATCGGGCAGGAGAGGCTGAAATTTCAGCTTCTCCTGCCCGATCCGTGCAGGAGCTCAGCGCTGAAGTGGCCAAGCTTCCTGCACTGACAGCCGAGAGCGGCGTCCGCTCCTGGCTGTTAACCCCCCTCTGACTCAGATCGGCGTCCCCACAATGATTATTATACCTGCAATCAAAAGTGAAAAAGTGAAAGTCCCATAAAGGGACTAGGTAAAAAAAACATTTTTTACAAAATTTGTAAAAAAAATATTAAAAAATAATTTTAAAAAAATTCCCCTAAAAAATAAACATTTTTACGTAAAAAAAAACAAAAATCTAAAAAAATACATGTTTGGTAACGCCGCGTCCGTAAAAATCCAATCTATAAAAGCGTAACCCTAGTTAACCCCTTCAGTGAAAGCCTTAAAAAAACACAAAAAAGTAGTAAATTATACTTTTTCCAAGCGGTATCACCATACCGCTTGGAAAGAGTGCAATAACACGCGATCAAAAAGACGGATATAAATAAACATGGTACCGCTGAAAAAGTCATCTTGTCCCGCAAAAAACAAGCTGCCAAACAGCATCATCAGCGAAAAAATAAAAAAGTTATAGCTCGCAGAATAAAGCGATGCAAAAATAATTATTTTTTCTATAAAAGTTTTTATTGTGTAAAAAACGCCAAAAACATAAAAAAATATATAAATGAGGTATCGTTGTAATCATAGCGACCCGAAGAATAAAGCTGCCTTACCAATTTTACCACACACAGAACGGAGGAAAAAAAAACAATTTCTGAATTGCTGTTTTTTGTTAATTCTGCTTCCACAAAAATCGGAATAGGAAGCGATCAAAAAATGTTATGTGCCCGAATATGGTACCAACAAAAACGTCAGCTCGTTCCGCAAAAAATAAGCCTACAAATAACTGTCGGCCGAAATTTAGAAAAATTATAGCTCTCAAAATACGGCGATGCAAAAATTTCTTACAAAAAATTCTTCCAAAAAAAGCGTCTTTTAGTGTGTGACAGAAGCTAAACATGAAAAAAGGATGTAAATCTGGTATTGCTGTAATCGCACCGATCCGAAAAATAAAGTCACCTAATCACTTATACCGCACGAGGAACGGCGTAAAAAATAAAACCAATTCTTCACCTTTTGTGGATTTGTTCATTCTGCCTCCCAAAGATCGCAGTAAGGCGATCACAGTGGTTCCCCCCAACATATGGGGTATCAGCGTACTCAGGACAAATTGCACATCAAATTTTGGGGTCCTATTTCTCCTGTTACCCTTATAAAAATTTGGGGGCAAAAAGATCAATTTTGTGGAAAAAAAAATATTTTTTTTATTTTCACGGCTCTACGTTATAAACTTCTGTGAAGCACTTGGGGGTCCAAAGTGCTCACCACACATCTAGATAAGTTCCTTGGGGGGTCTAGTTTCCAAAATGGGGTCACTTGTGGGGGGTTTCTACTGTTTAGGCACATCAGGGGCTCTCCAAACGCGACATGACGCCAGCAGAACATTCCATCAAAGTCTGCATTCGAAAACGGCGCTCCTTCCCTTCCGAGCTCTGCCATGCGCCCAAATAGTGGTTTAACCCCACATATAGGGTATCAGCGTACTCAGGATAAATTGCACAATAACATTTGGGGTCCTGTTACCCTTTGGAAAATAAAAATTGGGGGTGAAAAGATAATTTTTTTGGAAAAGATATGATTTTTTAATTTTACGGCTCTACATTATAACCTCCTGTGAAGCCCTTGGGGGTTCAAAGTGCTCACCACACATCTAGATAAGTTCCTTGGGGGTATAGTTTCCAAAATGGGGTCAGTTGTGGAGGGTTTCCACTGTTTAGGTACATCAGGGGCTCTCCAAATGCGACATGGCGTCCAATCTCAATTCCAGCCAAAAAAGTCAAATGGCGCTGCCATGCGCCCAAATAGTGGTTTACCCCCACATATGGGGTATCAGCGTACTCAGGACAAATTGCACAATAACACTTGGGGTCCTGTTATCCTTTGGAAAATAAAAATTGGGGGTGAAAAGATCATTTTTGTGGAAAAGATATGATTTTTTAATTTTACGACTCTACGTTATAACCTCCTGTGAAGCCCTTGGGGGTTCAAAGTGCTCACCACACATCTAGATAAGTTCCTTGGGGGTAAAGTTTCCAAAATTGGGTCACTTGTGGGGGTTTCCACTGTTTAGGTACATCAGGGGCTCTCCAAATGCGACATGGCGTCCAATCTCAATTCCAGCCAAAAAAGTCAAATGGCGCTGCCATGCGCCCAAATAGTGGTTTACCCCCACATATGGGGTATCAGCGTACTCAGGACAAATTGCAAAATAACTTTTGGGGTCCTGTTATCCTTTGGAAAAAAAAATTAGGGGTGAAAAGATCATTTTTTTGTGGAAAAAATATGATTTTTTAATTTTACGGCTCAAAGTGGGGGTTCAAAGTGCTCACCACACATATAGATAAGTTCCTTGGGGGGTCTAGTTACCAAAATAGGGTCACTTTTGGGGGGTTTCCTCTGTTTAGGTACATCAGGGGCTCTCCAAACGCGACATGGTGTCCGCTCTCGATTCCAGCCAATTTGACATTCAAAATCTGAAATGATGCTCCTTCCTTTATGAGCACTGCGGTGCGCCTAAAGGGTTAATAAACTTCTTGAATGTGGTTTTGAACACCTTGAGGGGTTCAGTTTTTAGAATGGTGTCACTTTTGGGTATTTTCTGTCATATTGACCCCTCAAAGTCACTTCAAATGTGAGGTGGTCCCTAAAAAAAATGGTTTTGTAAATTTTGTTGTAAAAATGAGAAATTGCTGGTCAAATTTTAACACTTATAACTTCCTAACAAAAAAAATTTTGGTTCCAAAATTGTGCTGATGTAAAGTAGACATGTGGAAAATGTTATTTATTAACTATTTTTTGTGACATATCTCTGATTTAAGGGCATAAAAATTAAAAGATTGAAAATTGCAAAATTTTCAAAATTTTCGCCATATTTCCACTTTTTTCATAAATAAACGCAAGTTATATCGAAGAAATTTTACCACTAACATGAAGTACAATATGTCACGAGAAAACATTCTCAGAATCGCCAAGATCCTTTGAAAAATATTTAGAGTTGAGAGTCCTCAGTGGTTGATACCTTTTAATGGCTAACTGAAAAGATGGTAACAAATTGCAAGCTTTCGAGACTACTCAGGTCTCTTCATCAGGCATAGACTAATACAACATCTGAAGAATCACATATTTATACACAAAATAGCATAGAAAAAATGCAATAGGTAAGACAAGTGACGTGAAGCAGAATAGTCATTATGGCAGAGGGATGAGCATAAATATTGGAACAGTTCATAGATAAGGAGTGTGAAAGTTTTATTACCCTCTGATTGGGGTCTGGTAATGTTTTGTGATATTTTTCTATCTACTGGCTAACACGGTACAAAGATATACATCTTTACTGTATCAAGATCCTTTGAAGCGTTCCAGAGTTATAAGCACATAAGGTGACAGTGGTCAGAATTGTAAAAATTGTAAAACAAGAAAAGAAAAAGGGTGCATGTGTAGACTCACAGGGCTACTTTTTTAAAAATAGTGCCAATGCACTCACCTGTAATGGTTGTGTGCATCTACACAACCAAGATTAAGCGTGTGACTAATGAGGCTCCGGGTCACCTCTCTCTATTTGTGATGTCGTCCCATCGTGTTTGCATCAAGCCTCCGTGTTCCTCTGATGGTCACACAATCCCGCTCGACCGGATGACACGTCACCTTAGGTCCTCAGTTATTAACCCGGTGGCTGTAAACCAGAGGTCCTCGATACATCCAAATAAACCAGGCTGCTCCTGCCGCTGTTAACTCCGTATGGAGACTTTTCGCATGTAAACAATGGTGCAGCGGTCTGATGAAGACGGTTTGGACCGTTGAATGGTGCAGCGGTCTGATGAAGACGGTTTGGACTGTTGAAACGCGTTGTGGCAGTGGTATTGCAGGAAGAATAAAGTTTGGCTAACATTTATTAAATTGTCCATTATTCCTTTGGCGCCCCTTGAGACCGCTGCACCATTGTTTACATGAGAATTGTAAAAATTGGCCTGGTCATTAACCTACAAAATGGCTTGGTCCTTAAGGGTTAAGCACACACACTGCCCTAATAAAATCAGGGAAGGTGTGGCCGCACGCATCCTAAGCACAAACAGAAACCATTACAGCACAATCGACACAGGAACTGCGGCTTAAGGTACCTAGCAGAGGCTGAAAGCCTGGACACATGTGGAAAGTCATGCACCAGCTGCAGAGGACCTCGCAACACACGGTGTTGTGAATGCTCTGGATCTGACTTCTGAGTTTGAGCTCCCTCTGGTGGCTGCTGATAGTAATGAAGCTGCTTTGGCTAACAGAGGTTCATCAGCTGGGAGCGATGATTGGCAATCTGGTGTTGATGACTGGGGAGATTTCAGTGAGTAACCTTCCCATGATCCTCGCCGGTGATTAGTTGCTTCCTGATCTCTTTTGGAAGTCAGCCTGCTTCCTGCTTTGTCCTACAACTTTCAGATAAGTTATTTGCTGTTCATTTCTGTGGCATTTGCTTTTGTCTATCTCAGTTTTCTGCCCTTTTGGGTGTGTGCAGCCAGGTTCCCTTTGGGGGCCTGTGCAGCACACTATTTCTCTTTTGCCACTGTTTATGTATTTTTAGTTCTTTGTTATTTCAGCGTCCGCTGATTTGTTACTAGTTCACACAAGAGACAGTTTATGTATTTTCATTTCCTTGTTATTTCAGTATTTACTGATTTGCTACCAGTGCACACCAGAGTCTGATCTAGCGGGGGAGAGATCGTGTGGTCTCAGTATTTTTGAATATCAGACTGGTTGGAGTTTTTCTTAGAGCTTTTTCTGGATTGCAGACAGTATTATTTCCTGTCCTTTTCTATCTACAGTAAAGATGTATATCTTTGTACCATGTTAGCCAGTAGATAGAAAAATATTTAGAGTTGAGAGTCCTGAGTGGTTGATACCTTTTAATGGCTAACTGAAGAGATGGTAACTTTTCAGTTAGCCATTAAAAGGTATCAACCACTGAGGACTCTCAACTCTAAATATTTTTCTTTTCTATCTAGACAGTTTGGGCCCCAGCATTCGCTTGTGCTATTTTCTGCCTGTGTTTGTTTTTCATCTTGTCTCACCACCAATATATGTTGGGGGCTACCTATTCCTTTGGGGGTCTGTTGTGAATGGACTTGAGATGAGTTCTGAGCGGAGGCTCCCTCTGGTGGTTGCAGGCGGTGCTGGACTGTCCAGTGAAGATTGTGAGGATTGGGAATCAGGTGTTACTGACTGGTCTTATATAAGGGAGTCGCCTTCCCATCAGGGTTGCCGGTGATCAATTGTTCTGGTCTCAATCCTTGATTCCTGTTTCCTTTGTAGCCTGCTGTGTCGTGTCTGCATCTCCTGCTAACAGATAAGACATTTTCTTCTTTTTGTTTTTGTGCTTGATTTTTGCATTTTGTCCTGCACTTCTGTGGGGGCCTTCAGGGTCCCCTCCGGGGGCTTTTGCCCTCTCAGTTTAGTTCAGCCACTGATGTTTTGTACATTTGTTTTTTTTCCAGTTTTTTCAGTGGCTGCTGTTTTGATTTTGTTACACCAGAGAACTAATTTAGGTGGTAGAGGTCGTGTGATCTCAGGTGTTTTTGAAATTAGTAGAGTTGGTGCTTTTCAGGGTTTTTTGGGATTGCAGTAAGTGCCCTTCCTATCCTTTTCTATTTAGATAGTTTGGGCCCCAACGTTTGCTCATACTATTTTCTGTCTGTGTCAGTATTTCTTTTTGTCTAACCGCCATTACATGTTTGGGGGCTTTCTATGTTCTTTGGGGATCTGCTCCGGGGCAGATAGCTTTCCTCTTTCTATCTTTAGGTATAGTTAGTTTCTCAGGCTGTGACGAGGCGTCTAGGACCAACGTAGGAACGCTCCACGGCTGCCTCTAGTTGTGGTGGTTAGTCAGGGTACTGCAATCTCATAGATTCCAACTGCTCTGGTGTATTGCCTTTTTTACCTGCACTCCTCAGCTACCAAATCATAACAGTATCACCGGCCTAAACTGAAAATTTAATGTACTCACAGAAGGGAAAAATATTGTGAAAGAAAAAAAAGGTTGTCAGAGTTGTCAGAGATATTTTTCTGTTTGTTGCATTTTTTTTTTTCCCCTCTGTATCTCTGGGTGCTGGGGAGGATTTTTTCTCTCAATGGAGTTTGCACAGTTGTCTGGCCGTGTGGATCAGCTTGCCACTGAGGTTCGGAGTATTGCTACCTATCTTGCTAGGTTGCCTGTTGTGGAACCTAGGATTCCCATGCCAGATTTGTTTTTGGGGATCGAGCCAAGTTTCTGAATTTCAAAAATAATTGTAAATTGTTTTTTGCCTTAAAATCTAAGTCCTCAGGGAACGCAGCGCAGCAGGTTCAAATTGTCATCTCTCTCCTGCGCGGCGATCCTCAGGATTGGGCTTTTTCCCTGACACCTGGGGATCCTGTTTTGAGTGATGTTGATGCATTTTTTCAGGCCTTGGGGTTATTGTACGATGAGCCTAATGTCACTGATCAAGCTGAAAAAGCCTTGTTGGCATTAAATCAGGGGCTTGATGACGCTGAGTTATACTGTCAGAGATTCCGCAGGTGGGCAGTCCTGACCAAATGGAATGACGACGCTTTGGCAGCTCTTTTTCGGAAGGGTCTGTCAGATAATGTAAAGGATGTTATGGTGGGATTCCCTATCCCCTCTGGTCTCAATGATTCTATGTCATTAGCGATTCAATTTGACAGACGTTTGCGTGAGCGGAGAAGTATGCGTGGAATAGTGTTGCCTTGTGAACCTGCTTCTGAACCCATGCAGTGTGATAGAGTGGTTTTGTCACGACGTATAACAGATATATTCTATGATAGTAACATATATCTAATGTGACAACATTCTATATTTCATATAATAGAAAATATCAACATGTATACATAGTATCTGCCAGCAATGTCTTACCTAACATAATATCCTATGTATTGTGGGTCTATACTGTGTACGTGTCACGCTGTCTCAGGATAGAGGTGGACCGGGGTCTATGCTGACCCTGAACTGGGGTCCTGACTAGTCCCTCTACCTGGAGGTACTGTTAATGGTACAGAGGTCCAGGCCGCCAGCGTAACCCTGTCTCCTGTAGATCCCTGACCACTGTAATCTAGTCCTGAGAAGGACCCTGATTACCACCACAGGGAATGGGCAGGTCATAGCTTACACACAGTCTAAGACAAACGAGACAGACAAGGGGTAAAGAAAACACTGCCTTGCATACAAAACTTCCACTACAGAGGAACACAAAAGGTTAAGGAGATAAACAATAAGCGAGGAGAGGAAAAACCACAACAGGCACTCTTAGCTTAAGTCTTCTCAGAAACGATCTGCTCTGCTGGTCTGAATGAATGCTTTCACCGACAACTTCCCCAGCAGACCAGCAGGTATATGAAGGAAGCTAATTAACAAAACATCAATCGCAGCTGGGCGAGGCTGGTCAGTCCAGCACCGAGAGAGAAAGAATTAACTCCTTCAGTGCCGAAAAACACCCAGCACCAGAAACTCAGCTGTGCGAAGTCAGGGTGTGCAATCGCGACGATCTTCGCCGCGACACACCCGTGACAGTTTTCTGGGGCACAGCGTCATGAGTTTCGAAAGCGCAATGGGTTATGTTTCTACTGTGGTGATGCCTCTCATGCTATTTCAGTCTGCCCTAAGCGGGGAAGACGTTTTGCACGCTCAGTTGTCTTGGGTAGTGTTCAGACTAAGTTTTTATTAACTGTTACTCTGATATGCTCTCTGTCCTCATTTTCTGCTCAGGCTTTCGTTGATTCGGGAGCAGCTATTAACCTGATGGATTTTGATTTTGCTAAATGTTGCGGGTTTCCCTTGATACCCCTACGGAAGTCTATTCCCCTACTGGGGATCGATTCTACCCCTTTGGCTGAGAATAAACCTCAGTTCTCTACTCAGGTGATAATGAGGGTTGAACCTGATCATCAGGAGAGCTGCAAATTTTTGGTTCTCTATAATCTGCATGACATTATCGTGCTGGGCTTCCCTTGGTTACAGTCTCATAATCCTGTTTTGGATTGGAAATCTGTGTCTGTAACCAGTTGGGGCTGCCAATGTGTTAATACCAACACTCCTGTTTTTTCTGCCTCCCCCCAGGCTCAGGATGTTCCTGACTTTTTGATTGATTTTTCTGATGTGTTTAGCGAAAGTAAATCTGCATCCTTGCCTCCCCATAGGAGCTATGACTGCGCTATTGAATTAGTGCCTGGTAGTAAATTCCCTAAAGGTCGCCTTTTTAACTTGTCTGTACCTGAACATGACGCTATGTGGTCTTATATCAAGGAGTCATTGGAGAAGGGTCATATCAGACCATCCTCTTCACCCTTAGGTGCCGGTTTTTTCTTTGTGGCCAAAAAGGATGGTTCATTAAGGCCGTGTATTGATTATCGTCTTTTGAACAATATTACTGTGAAATATCAATATCCGTTACCCTTGATTTCTGACCTGTTTTCCAGGGTGAAAGACGCTACTTGGTTTACCAAGCTTGACCTCAGGGGGGCATATAACCTTATTCGCATTAAGCACTGGGATGAATGGAAGACGGCATTTAACACCCTGAGGGGCATTTTGAGTACCTTGTGATGCCCTTTGGGCTCACTAATGCTCCTTCTGTCTTCCAGTCCTTCATGAATGACATTTTCAGGGATTTTGTAGATAAATTTCTGATTGTTTATTTGGATGATATCTTGATTTTTTCTAATGACTGGGACTCTCATGTGAAACATGTTCGAACTGTATTCCAGATTTTGAGAGAGAATGCTCTGTATGTGAAGGGATCAAAGTGTCTTTTTGGCGTACAGAGGATCTCATTTTTGGGATTCATTTTGTCCCCATCTGTTATTGAAATGGACCCGGTCAAGGTTCAGGCCATCTGTGATTGGGTCCAACCTACTTCATTAAAGGCTCTTCAAAGAGTTTTGGGTTTTGCCAATTTTTATCGTAAATTTATTGGTAATTTCTCGGTTATTGTTAAACCATTAACTGATTTGACCAAAAAGGGTTCTGATGTGGTGAATTGGCCTCCTGAGGCAGTCTCTGCATTTCAGGAACTTAAGCAGAGATTCACTTCTGCTCCTGTTCTACGGCAGCCTGATGTTTCTCTGCCATTTCAGGTGGAGGTTGATGCCTCTGAAATTGGGGCAGGTGCCGTTTTGTCCCAAAGAGATCCAGAGACCTCTAAAAGTAACCCTTGTGCCTTTTTCTCTCGAAAATTTTCTCCTACTGAACGTAATTATGACGTGGGTAATCGGGAGTTATTGGCCATGAAGTGGGCTTTTGAAGAGTGGAGACATTGGCTGGAGGGAGCCAAACATCAGGTGGTGGTCCTTACGGACCATAAGAATCTGGTTTATCTGGAATCTGCAAAGCGACTTAATCCTAGACAGGCCAGGTGGGCCTTGTTTTTCACACGTTTTAATTTTGTGGTTTCCTTTCTTCCTGGCACTAAGAATGTTAAGGCGGATGCCCTCTCGAGGAGTTTCCTTGCGGACTCTCCTGAGGTATCTGATCCTTCTGTTATTTTGAAAGAAGGTGTAGTTCTTTCCGCCATCTCGCCCAATTTGAGACTGGCTCTGGAGGGATGTCAGGAGGATAGGCCCGAGCGCTGCCCTGTTGGGAAATTGTTTGTCCCGGACCAGTGGAAAAAGAGTGTGATGTCTGAGATTCATTGTTCCGCATTGGCCGGTCATCCCGGAATTTTTGGTACCAGAGACTTGGTTAGTCGGTCCTTTTGGTGGCCTACCTTGTCTCGTGATGTCAGGGAATTTGTGCAGTCCTGCGGGACTTACTCTCGCTCCAAGCCTTGCTCTCGCTCTAGTGGTTTGTTGATGCCATTGCCTGTGCCCAAGAGACCATGGACCCATATCTCTATGAATTTCATTTCCGACCTCCCTGTTTCTCAGAGAATGACCGTCATCTAGGTGATTTGTGATAGGTTTTCCAAGATAATACATCTTGTGCCATTACCTAAGTTGCCTTCCTCCTCTGAATTGGTGCCTTTGTTCCTTCAGCACGTGGTTCGTTTACACGGCATTCCTGAGAACATTGTGTCTGACAGAGGAGTCCAGTTTGTTTCCAGATTTTGGAGGACCTTTTGTTCTAAGCTTGGTGTTCAGTTGTCTTTCTCCTCGGCGTTTCATCCTCAGACCAATGGTCAAACTGAGAGAACAAACCAGACATTGGAGACTTATCTAAGATGCTTTGTGTCTGCTGATCAGGATGACTGGGTCTCTTTTTTGCCTTTGGCTGAGTTTGCTCTTAATAATAGGGCTAGCTCTGCCACTTTGATGTCTCCATTTTTCTGTAATTCTGGGTTTCACCCTCGATTTTCTTCAGGACAGACGGAGGCTTCTGCCTGTCCAGGTGTTGACTCTGTTGTGGAGCGTATGCAACAGATTTGGGACCAGGTAGTGGAGAGGTTGTCCCTCTCTCAGGAGAGGGCCCAGCGGTTTGATAACCGGCATAGGACTGATGGTCCTCGGTTTAAAGTGGGGGACTTGGTCTGGTTGTCCTCAAAAAATATTCCTATGAGAGTGGCATCTCCTAAATTTAAGCCTAGGTTCATTGGACCTTATAAGATCATGGAGATTCTTAATCCTGTTTCTTTTCGTTTGCTTCTTCCAGGGACATTTAAGATCATAACGTGTTCCACAAGTCCTTGTTAAAGAGGTTTGTTGAGCCAGTGGTTCCTACTGCTTTGCCTCCTGACCCTGTTCTGGTTGAGGGCAATATGGAGTTTGTGGTTGAGAAAATATTGAATTCTCGTTTTTCTAGACAGAAACTCCAGTATTTGGTTAAGTGGAGAGGTTATGGTCAGGAAGACAATTCTTGGGTGTTTGCTTCAGACATCCATGCTAGGAGACTCATCCGTGCGTATCATAGAACTCATCCTGACCGACCTGGTTGCTCAAGTGAGGGTTCGGTGACCCCTCCTCAAGGGGGGGTACTGTTGTGAATGGACTTGAGATGAGTTCTGAGCGGAGGCTCCCTCTGGTGGTTGCAGGCGGTGCTGGACTGTCCAGTGAAGATTGTGAGGATTGGGAATCAGGTGTTACTGACTGGTCTTATATAAGGGAGTCGCCTTCCCATCAGGGTTGCCGGTGATCAATTGTTCTGGTCTCAATCCTTGATTCCTGTTTCCTTTGTAGCCTGCTGTGTCGTGTCTGCATCTCCTGCTAACAGATAAGACATTTTCTTCTTTTTGTTTTTGTGCTTGATTTTTGCATTTTGTCCTGCACTTCTGTGGGGGCCTTCAGGGTCCCCTCCGGGGGCTTTTGCCCTCTCAGTTTAGTTCAGCCACTGATGTTTTGTACATTTGCTTTTTCCAGTTTTTTCAGTGGCTGCTGTTTTGATTTTGTTACACCAGAGAACTAATTTAGGTGGTAGAGGTCGTGTGATCTCAGGTGTTTTTGAAATTAGTAGAGTTGGTGCTTTTCAGGGTTTTTTGGGATTGCAGTAAGTGCCCTTCTTATCCTTTTCTATTTAGATAGTTTGGGCCCCAACGTTTGCTCATACTATTTTCTGTCTGTGTCAGTATTTCTTTTTGTCTAACCGCCATTACATGTTTGGGGGCTTTCTATGTTCTTTGGGGATCTGCTCCGGGGCAGATAGCTTTCCTCTTTCTATCTTTAGGTATAGTTAGCTTCTCAGGCTGTGACGAGGCGTCTAGGACCAACGTAGGAACGCTCCACGGCTGCCTCTAGTTGTGGTGGTTAGTCAGGGTACTGCAATCTCATAGATTCCAACTGCTCTGGTGTATTGCCTTTTTTACCTGCACTCCTCAGCTACCAAATCATAACAGGGGTCTCCTCCGGGGCAATTAGCTTTTCCCATTTCTTTAGGCTTAGTTATCTCTCCGGCTGTGTCGAGGCGTCTAGGGCACTGTAGGCACGTTCCACGGCTACTTCTAGTTGTGCTGCCAGTTTAAGGGTCTGCAATCCGCTAGTTACCAACCTCTCTGGGTGTCTTGTTGTTAAGCCTATTTTTTGCTACCGTCCTCCTCGGCTACCAAATCATAACGAATCACCGGCCAGACTGTAATTCAAGGGTACTCAAAAGAAGGAAAGAATAATAAAAAAAAAAAGGGGTTTCAGAATTTTTAATATATTTTTTCCTCTTTTTCTCTGGGGGCCGTAGGAGGATTTTTTCTTCAATGGAGATTAAACAGTTGTCTGATCGTGTTGAGCAGCTCGCTGCTGAAGTTCAGGGAATTTCTGTCTATCTCACTCAGGTCTCTGCTGTGGAACCTAGGATCCCTCTTCCTGATTTATTTTCTGGGGATCGGTCCACATTTTGAACTTTAAGAATAATTGCAAGTTGTTTTTTGCCTTGAAACCTAAGTCCTCAGGGAACGCAGCGCAACAGGTTAAAATTGTCATCTCCCTGTTGCGCTGCAACCCTCATGATTGGGCATTTTCATTGACACCTGGGGATCCTGTTTTGTCTAATGTTGATGCGTTTTTTCAGGCTCTGGGGTTGTTGTATGATGAACCTAATGTTATTTATCAAGCTGAGAATGCCTCGTTGGCATTGAACCAGGGTTAGAAAGCGGCAGAGTTATATTGTCAGAAATTCCGAAAGTGGGCAGTCCTTACTAAATGGAATGATGATGCCCTAGCGGCTCTTTTTCGGAAGGGTCTGGCAGAAACCGTAAAAGATGTTATGGTGGGATTTTCTGTCCCCTCTGGTCTCAACGACTCTATGTCATTAGCCATTCAAATTGACAGACGTTTACGTGAACGTAGATATATGCGAGAGGTGGTGATGCCTTTCGAACGAACCTCTGAGCCCATGCAGTATGATGGAGTTGTTTCTGGGGCTCAGCGTCGAGAATTTGGAAAGCGTAATAAGTTGTGCTTCTATTGTGGGGACGCTTCTCATACTATTTTCATCTGCCCTAAGCGGGGAAGACGTTTTGCTTACTCATTTGTTTTGGCCAATGTACAGCCTAAATTTCTCTTGACTGTTACCTTGGTCTGCTCCCTGTCCTCATTTCCTGCTCAGGCTTTTGTCGATTCAGGAGCAGCCCTATACCTGATGGATTTCAACTTTGCCAAACATTGTGGTTTTCCCATGGTACCCCTGCAGACTCCTATTCCTTTGCTGGTCATTGGTTCTACCCCTTTGGAGGAGAATAAACCCAGTTTTGGACCCAGGTGATAATGCGGATAGCCCGGACCACCAAGAGAATTGTAAATTTTTGGTGTTGCATAATTTACATGACATTATTGTACTGGGTTTTCCTTGGTTGCAGACCCATAATCCTGTTTTGGATTGGAAGTCTGCGTCTGTGGTCAGTTGGGGTTGTCAATGTGATCGTGGTGACACTCCTGTTTTTTCTACCTCTCCCCAGTCTCAGGATATCCCTGACTATTTGGCTGATTTTTCTGATGTGTTTAGTGAGAGTAAGTCTGTGTCCTTGCCTCCCCACAGGAGTTATGATTGTGCGATTGAGTTGGTGCCCGGTTGTAAATTTTCCAAGGGTTGGCTCTTCAATTTGTCTGTACCTGAGCATGAGGCTATGCGATCTTATATCAAAGAGTCATTGGAGAAGGGCCTTATTAGACCATCCTCTTCACCTTTAGGTGCCGACCTTTTCTTTGTGGCCAAGAAGGATGGCTCATTGAGGCCATGTATTGACTATCGTCTCCTTAATAAGATCACTGTTAAATATCAGTATCCATTACCCCTGATTTCCGATTTATTCTTCAGAGTGAAAGGTGCTAGTTGGTTTACCAAGCTTGACCTTAGGGGGGCGTATAATTTTATCCGCATTAATCACGGGGATGAATGGAAGACGGCGTTTAATACCCCTGAGGGGCATTTTGAGTACCTAGTGATGCCTTTTGGGCTCACTAATGCCCCTTCCGTCTTCCAATCCTTCATGAACGATATTTTCCGGGATTTTGTGGATAAGTTTCTGATAGTTTATTTGGACGATATTCTGATTTTTTTCAATGACAGGGATTCTCATGTGGAACATGTTCGGATGGTATTCCAGATTTTGAGAGAAAATGCTCTGTATGTTAAGGGATCAAAATATCTCTTTGGCGTACAGAAGGTTTCATTTTTGGGATTCATTTTGTTTCCGTCCGCTATAGAAATGGACCCGGTCAAGGTTCAGGCCATTTGTGATTGGGTTCAGCCCACTTCCTTGAAGGCTCTTCAGAGATTTTTGGGTTTTGCTAATTTTTACCGTAAATTTTTAAGTAATTTTTCTAGTATTGTAAAACCACTGACAGATTTGACCAAAAAGGGCTCTGATGTGGTGAATTGGTCTCCAGAGGCAGTTTCGGCGTTTCAAGAGCTTAAGCAGAGATTCACTTCTGCTCCTGTTCTGCGGCAACCTGATGTTTCTCTGCCATTTCAGGTGGAAATAGATGCTTCTGAGATTGATGCAGCAGCCGTTTTGTCCCAAAGGGATCCTGTAACCTCTAAGATTAACCCTTGTGCCTTCTTCTCTCGAAAGTTTTACACAGCTGAACGTAATTATGATGTGGGGAATCGGGAATTATTGGCTATGAAGTGGGCATTTGAAGAGTGGTTGGAGGGAGCCAAACATCAAGTTGTTTTCCTCACTGACCACAAGAACCTGATCTATCTCGAATCAGCCAAGCGATTAAATCCTAGACAGGCCAGGTGGGCCTTGTTTTTCATGCATTTTAATTTTGTGGTCTCCTTTCTTCCGGGCACTAAGAATGTTAAGGCGGATGCCCTCTCTAGGAGTTTCTTAGCAGATTCTCTTGATGTGACTGAGCCTACTGCCATTCTGAAGGAGGGTGTGGTTCTTTCCGCTATCTCACCAGATTTGAGACTGGCCCTGGAGGAATTTCAGGGGGATAAACCTGAATGTTGCCCTGTGGGGAAATTGTATGTCCCAGACCAATGGAGGAAGAAAGTAATGTCTGAAATTCATTGCTCCGCGTTGGCTGGCCATCCCGGTATTTTTGATACCAAAGATTTGGTGAGTCGGTCCTTTTGCTGGCCTACTTTATCTCGTGATGTCAGGAAAATTGTGCAGTCCTGTGGGACTTGTTCTAGGTCCAAACTCTGCTCTCGCTCTGGTGGATTATTAATGCCACTGCCTGTGCCCAGGAGGCCATGGACCCATGGACCCATATCTCTATGGATTTTATTTCCGACCTCCCTCTCAGAGAATGACTGTTATCTGGGTGATCTTTGATAGATTTTCCAAAATGGTCCATCTTGTGCCACTGCGAAGTTGCCATCCCCTTCCGAGTTAGTGCCTTTGTTTTTTCAGCAGGTGGTTCGTTTGCACGGCATTCCGGAGAACATTGTGTCTGACAGAGGAGTCCAATTTGTTTCCAGATTTTGGAGAGCCTTTTGTTCTAAACTGGGAATTCAGTTGTCTTTCTCCTCTGCGTTTCACTCTCAGACCAATGGGCAGACTGAGAGAACAAACCAGACTTTGGAAACTAATTTCAGATGTTTTGTGTCTGCTGATCAAGATGACTGGGTCTCTTTTTTGTCCTTGGCTGAATTCGCTCTAAATAATAGGGCTAGTTCTGCCACTTTGATGTCCACTTTTTTCTGCAATTTCGGGTTTCATCCTCGGTTTTCTTCGGGGCAGGTGGAGGCTTCTGTCTGTCCGGGTGTTGACTCTATGGTAGAGAGAATGCAGCAGATTTGGGATCAAGTTGTGGATAAGTTGTCTCTCTCAGGAGAGGGTCCAACGGTTTGCCAACCGGCATAGGACTGATGGTCCCCGGTTTAAAGTAGGTGACATGGTTTGGTTGTCCTCAAAAAATATCCCTATGAAGGTTGCATCTTCAAAATTTAAGCCAAGGTTCATTAGA